>OY284475.1:38923382-39532695 GCA_958336345.1 Dorcus parallelipipedus
ACCCAAATTGTACGTCCTTCCCAAAATACACAAGCCAGGTAACTCGGTGAGACCAATCGTGTCCGGTATAAACTCACCCACTTACTCTCTTTCCAAATGGTTGAATAGTGAGCTCAGTGCACTTCCCAATCCTCAAGATAATTTTTCGGTTAAAAACTCAATGGAGTTTATAAATAAGATTAAAAATGTTTCTTTACAAGAAGGGGAAATCCTGATCTCTTTCGATGTTCAATCGTTATTTCCCAGTGTGCCCATACCTGAAACGCTGACTTATTTGCGGGAACTACTGACAGTTAATAATGTAGATAAAGATAGGTTGGAGGAATACGTCAGGCTCACATCTCTTTGCATGTCTCAGAACTGTTTTCAAATAAATGGTGAGTTTTTTGAACAAGTTCAAGGGACCGCAATGGAAACTGTTTGTCACCGTTTTTGGCCAATTTATTTATGAGTAAATTCGAAAATGACGTAAGAGTTGATTATCAGTATTTTCCAAGAATTTGGTTGCGTTATGTTGATGACATTTTTGCAGTTTTTGATACCAAGAAATGTAATTTGGAAGATTTTTTAAAAAAATTAAATTCAAAATTTGATAGCATTAAATTTACATACGAAAAGGAAGAAAACGGTGCGATTCCCTTTTTAGACACTCGTGTAATTAGAAACAGCAAAAATGAATTAGAAATCGACATTTATCGTAAAGATACAAATACTAGCCGGTTTATAATTAACGAATCACAACATTCTGTACAACACAAACTCGCGGCTCTAAATTTTTTAGTAAATAGATTACTCTCATTTCCACTTACTAAATTCCGATATGACAAAGAACTTAAATATATTAAAAATGTTGCGGTTCATAATGGTTATACTCCCCAAATAGTAGATAATATAATTAGGAAGATTAGCCATAGGAAACAAGTCCAAAATTCTAGCACTCTAACGGCAACTTCATCTCTAGAAAAATTTGTTAAAATGCCTTTTGATGCACTTTACACTAAAGGTTTAAATTATATTTTTAAAACTCAAAACTTACGATTAGCTTTTTCTACTAACAATACTATAAAGAATTTATTGGGAAACCCGAAAGATAAAGTTGATGTTGAACAGAAATCTGGAATTTATGAAATTAAATGTAATGAATGTGCTAATAAATATATTGGACAAACAAAAAGAAATATATTAACACGTTTTAAGGAACATTTAAGTCACTATAGGTACAATAGGTTTGAGAAATCAAGTGTTGCCCAACATATTTACAATACTGGACACAGTATTATTAAAGATAATTTAAAACTCATTAAGGCGGTATCAAATAATAGGGAATTAAATGCTTACGAAAGTATTTTTATTCAAAAAAATAAAAACAATTTAATGAATTCAGATAATGGACCAATACCTAGTTCCGCATTGTTTGATTTACTCTAATTTTGTAAGTTTTATATACGGATTTATTATTATTATTATTATTATTATTATTTATTTTTTTTTATGTATATATATACAGAGTGGAAAGTTTAACTGGAATAAATTCTGTAACTTAGAAAATTACCATTTGTAGCAAAATTCTTGGAACAGGTCAATTTTTAATTTTAATGGCGCATATTACAAAGGGACTTCTTTAACTTTTCAATTATTTGGAGGGGTGAAACAACCCCTAACTTTTTTTTTTTAAATGGAAGGGTATGTTGAGTAATTTTTTTTCTTAAAGCTTGTTCAATTGGTAATACAGCTACGTTTTTATTTTTTAATTTTTCTTTAACAGTAAAAGGAAAAAAAAATTTAAAAAAAAAAGATTTTTTTTTTTTTTACTAAAACCGTTTTTCCCAGTAGATGGATAGGAAGAACAGGACCGATTGAGTGGTCAGCAAGATCTCCAGATCTCACCCCTTTAGACTTTTTATGGGGGGGTATTTAAAAAGTAAAGTTTATGTGACTAAACCAAACGACATAGCATAACTTCAGGAAAGAAAAATTAAAAAAAAATAAAAAAAATTAAAAAATAAAAACGTAGCTGTATTACCAATTGAACAAGCTTTAAGAAAAAAAATTACTCAACATACCCTTCCATTTCGTTTTTATTTTTTAATTTTTCTTTAACAGTAAAAGGAAAAAAAAAATTAAAAAAAAAGATTTTTTTTTTTTTTTACTAAAACCGTTTTTCCCAGTAGATGGACAGGAAGATTGAGTGGTCAGCAAGATCTCCAGATCTCACCCCTTTAGACTTTTTATGGGGGGGTATTTAAAAAGTAAAGTTTATGTGACTAAACCAAACGACATAGCATAACTTCAGGAAAGAAAAATTAAAAAAAAAATTAAAAAATAAAAACGTAGCTGTATTACCAATTGAACAAGCTTTAAGAAAAAAAATTACTCAACATACCCTTCAATTTAAAAAAAAAAAGTTAGGGGTTGTTTCAGCCCTCCAAATAATTGAAAAGTTAAAGAAGTCCCTTTGTAATATGCGCCATTAAAATTAAAAATTGACCTGTTCCAAGAATTTTGCTACAAATGGTAATTTTCTAAGTTACAGAATTTATTCCAGTTAAACTTTCCACTCTGTATATGTATGTGCATGTGTGTGTGTTTGAGTCAGAAATCGACCACAAGATGTCGCTTTTGTTAGGTCAAAAATCTGCCACCAGATGTCGCGACCTAAATTTTATATAAAGGGGTGTTAGAGACAGTTAAGCGCATTTGCACTGGATATGTGATAAGGAGAGGATTCTCCGAGATAAATATCGTGAAGTGCTCTTAACTTGTGGTGTGTGGGTGTGACCTGCTTTTATCTGTAGCTTGCTTTTTGGCGATTTGTGCATATATATATTTTTATTTATGTGTTTGTGTATATATATGTGTTTTAGTCAGGAATCGGCCGCCGGATGTCGTTTTTGTTAGGTCAAAAGTCAGCCGAAAGAGGTCGCGACTTAAATTTTATATAAAGGGGTGTTAGAGACAGTTAAGCGCATTTGCACTCGATATGTGATAAGGAGAGGATTCTCCGAGATAAATATCGTAAAGTGCTCTTAACTTGTGGTTTGTGGGTGTAATCTGCTCTAATCTGTAGGTTGCTTTTTGGCGATTTGTGCATATATATATATATAGGTGCATGCATATGCATATATAGGTATATAATTTCTTTTCAGGGATAAATTCAAGCGGTATCAAATAACAGGGAATTAAATGCTTACAGAAGTTCTTTATTCGGGGGAATAAGAACCGTTTTCGGTTATTAGACCAATACTCATTTCCGTTTTATTTGATTTGCATTTTTGGTAGGTTTTGACTGTTAATATTATTGTGGGCGGAGATAATTTCAATTATTTCTTAAACCACAGTCTCTCTCTTTTACTAATTTTTAGTGTTAATTTTGTTATTTTTAGATAGTTTTAGTAGTATAGATAATATGATCAGGTAGGAGGTAGGTAGCTGTTAGATTTCAATGTAGTTTTATATAAATATTAAATTGTACTGAAGATGGCAGCTTAGCTGCCGAAATACGTATCTACGGATATAAAATTATTGTGGGCGGAGATAAATTTCAATTATTCCTTAAACCACAGTCTCCTTTACTATTTTTAGTTTACCCTGTATAGTCGTCCCAGTTTGGTAGCGGTTTTATGGCCCTGCCAAAAAAAGCGACAGAAAGGCGACCGCAGGCCGGTCTCTTTGAAGTTGTTTTTTATAGCAAGATCATAAAACCGATAGAAAACTTGGACGACTATATAATACGCAGATTTTGTATGAACTTCGAAAGAACAATTTATTTAAAAACGTATTTCTTCGGAAATATTAATATGTAATTGCGAAATTATCAAATCACATTATTTTCAACTGAAGAAAGTTGAAAATAATATTAATGTATTGTTACTATTTATTTTCTTTGAACTTTTTAGTGTTTGGTACTTCTGATTTATTTTGTGGCTATTAAAAATGTTTATAAATGTTATAAATAAAATGATGTCACATACAAATCGTTCGGTTGTGTGGGAACTACTATATTCGACTGCTATTTTCATTCTAAAACTATTTTATTCGAATACTATTCGAATACTATTTCATTCGAGTACTACTATTTTCATTCGAATACTACACTCGTGGACAAAAAATTCCGGACACCCAATTTAATTTCTGTTATCGTAGGAAAAATTGGTTTTTGTTTTGTTTTTCTTTTACAACATGTGAAACATTTACAAACTAAGATTGGGAAATAAAAAAGGGGTAGTATACATTTGATTTATTTGCAAAACTTAAGACAAACCAAAACTGTGCAAAATTATCTTTAGTCAAAAAATCTTAGTGTGCTGTTTATTCAGTTTTTCTAAGTTGAACTGCTTTTATCGAACGCGCATTTTAACTGTCTAGAGTGACGTTATTGTTTGGAAAAAATGCGACCTGAAAATGTAGCTCGAGCAGTAGCTTTAAATGAAGATGGACGCAGCATAAGATACATCGCCAATGTGTTGAATGTTCCTCGAAGTACCATCCAAGACGTAATCCAACGATATCGCCAAAGTGCGAAGTACACGAGAAGACCAGAATCGGGAAGGCAACGCATCACAAACCTACGACAAGACCGCTTTTTGGTGTTATCTACACTACGCGACCTTGGTTTACCATCAACGGTTTTATCTGGTCAAGTGGAAGAGGTACATGGTACTGCAGTTTCAGCTCGAACCGTTCGCCGAAGATTGCAGGAATACGGATTGACATCAAGAAGACCTGCTGCTCGTCCCCTTTTGCTCCCAGCTCATCGTGTTGAGCGACTACGTTTTGCACGTGAACATAGACATTGGACAATGGAGCAATGGAACTCCGTATTGTTCACGAATGAGTCTCGTTTTCGTCTACGTTCACCAGATGGACGAGAACGTGTGTGGAGAAGGCCAGGTGAACGGTTTTCAGAATGCTGCATAATTCCAAGAATACCATTTGGTAGTGGCAGTATAATGGTGTGGGCTGGTATTTCAATGCACGCGAAAACTGAGCTTGTTCTCATTGAAAATGGTGCGATGACGGCTGAAAGGTATATCAACGAATGTTTAGCTGATCACGTCGTACCATTTGCTGCATTCTTAGGTGAAAATTTTACGTTAATGCACGATAACGCACGACCACACATTGCACAGGTGGTTACGCGCTATTTGAATGAAGTCAATATTCAACGATTACAATGGCCAGCTCGAAGCCCGGACTTGAACCCAATAGAAAACCTCTGGGATTCATTGAGGCGACGAGTTCGACATCGACAGCCCACACCAGTAACAATTCAAGAACTCAGAGTAGCTCTTGTCGAAGAATGGGAAAACATCACACAAGAAGAGGTCTCTAACTGTTTTCTAAGTTTACCACGCCATATGGCAGAAGTCATTACAGCTCGTGGAGGTAGCACACATTATTAGTCAACCAAAATTTTTTGTTAACGCAGTTCTGAAACCTAGTCAATAAGCCAAATGAATTTTAGTTATTTTTTACACTTTTCTGTTTTTCAAGTTTTTCTTATGAAATAAATGTTTAGTTCCTTTTTTTATTCCTCATTCTTACTTTGATTGAACAAATAAATAGGTAATATTTCATAATTTGTAAAAATAAACGAAAAAAAAATTTTTCCCCTTATGATCACATAAATTAAGTTGGGTGTCCGGAATTTTTTGTCCACGAGTGTATTTCATTCGAATACTATTTTCATTCGAATACTATTTTCATTCGAATACTACTTTCATTCGAATACTATTTTTATTCGAATACAATTCGAATACTATTTTCGCCCATCACTAGTCGAAGTGCAATTTATACTCCTCAACAGAATGGAAGAGCCGAACGAGAAAATCGTATATTATTAGAGACGTCAAGAACGATGTTATTAATGGCCGTTTTACACTATGCTAAAATTTGATACAAAGTGAGTGAGAAGTGCCAATTCAACCAATCTCTCTCACTTTGTACCAAAAAATGTTATAATGTAAAACAGCCTTAACACATGGTATGTCAAGACGTTTTTGGGCTGAAGCAGTAACCTGTGCCGCCTATGTTTTAAATAGAACTGGAAATAGTCGAAGAAAAGTCAAGACGCCTTTCGAAGTTTGGTATGATCGAGAATATTCCTTAAATCAATTGAGAATTTTTGGAAGTGATTGTTTTGTTCGAATTCCCAAAGAGAAAAGACGAGACAAAAAATTCTGTGCAACAAGCAAACGAGGAATTTTTGTTGGATGCGAAGAAATTTCTGGAAACTATAGAGTTTGGATACCAGAAGAAACACGAATTAAGATTAGTCGTGATACCGATGTGAAGTTAGCAATAGATTTCCAGCAATAAAAATCGTAAACTTTAAAACCGGACGACATAAATCGCACGTGGGCATTATTTCATAAATTCCAGCATTTATTGCTTAATATTAACACAGAAGTAGAACCTCTTTTCCCCAAAATTACTTAAAATAAATAGAGAATTTATTTAGTTCGCCAATAAACTTAGTATAATATAAAGTAACAGCGCTCTGACAATAAAAGGGTTATTGTTGGGTAGTTGACATGAAAATTCTTGGAAAATTTCTTCAGGACATTAATTCTCAAAGGTTTTCACACAACATATAAAAAAATTGTGATGTAACCCCTCCTACTTTATTTTTTTTTAAATCTCAAACTTCCGCGTGCGTATACTTCACAGCGTTCTGTCAATAAAAGTTTATTGCTGTATAGTTGACATGAAAATTTTTGAAAAATTTCTTCAAGACCTTAATTCCCAAAGGTTTTTACGCAACATATAAAAAAATTGCGATGTAACACCATCTAGTTTATTTTTTAAAAAATCTCAAACATTCGCGTGGGTATATTTCACAGCGTTCTGTCAATAAAGGTTTATTGCTGGATAGTTGACATGAAAATTTTTAGAAAATTTCTTCAGGACCTGCATTCCCAAGGGTTTCTTTGGGGAAAAAATGCGATGTAACTTCTCCTAGTTTAAAAAATCTTAGTGTGAATAAATTATACAGGGTTGGGCAAAAGTATGGAATATTCTTTCTACCGCTTTAATTATTAATTTTATGAAAAATTCGTTAAGAAATTATTTTAATAGAAATTTTTTCTCAACTTTTATCCTATTTAGTTTTCACATAACTCCCAAAACAAAACCGCAATAACAATTGTCATTTTTTTAATGGCAATATAGGTCCTGTAATACTTCATTAAATGGGATATTTTTTCTCTTTTCAACAGTAGTACATTTTCTATGTTGATATGACTGATATTTTAACAGAAATTAATTTGATGAAATAATCCATACTCAAACAATATATTAATTTAATTTTAATTCCCAAAGGTAAAATGAAACAATGTAATTAACAAGAGAATAAAAAGAGAAACGATTTGAGATGAAGAACAAAATAAGAAAAGGACAAATTTCTAAAGCAAATGTTCAAATTGTGCACCATTAAGTCTCTCTTTTGTAATGCATTTTTTAATGCATCTGGTCGTGTAGAAGCCACTTCTTGCATAATCCTTTCTTTTAATTCATCCAGATTATTTGAAAAAAATCTAAAGGATTTAAATCGGGTGAGCGTGGCGGCCTTTCGATTGTACCTCTTCTACCAATCCAACGATTTGGAAAGTTGGTATTTAAAAAGTTCCGAACAACGCACAATTGTTTTCTTCATAACACCATTGTAATCCTCAGTGAAAACAGTTCATTTTTGCTAATTTGAACCACTTCGTAGCTCCAATAATAACGAAGTTAGCAATAGTGCCGCAGTAACTTTAATCACGCTGTATATATTACATCATATTACAATTGCTAATATTCAGAATGTATCAAAAAGTTTTATACAAATGGAGAAAAAGTTTATCTTACATATTTCACAAAAAGAACTATTGTTTATAAAAACCTCTGCATGACTTCTAGATCCATAATCAGGTACAAAATTTTTAAAAAATTGGCTGGAATACAGGAAAATAAAAAATAATGATTTGGACGGAGAGCAAAATACGTTCAAACTGTAGTGGAGAGCAAAATGTTCAATGAAATTGTGATTAAATAGCAAAAAATTATGCACAGTTGTAGATTATTGATATTCCCAGATAAAAATTAAAAAATAAACACTTCAGCAATTGTTAGATAGATAATTTATTTTTATAAAACATGGATAACCTTCTTTATCAATTTTTATCTGGGAATATCAATAATCTACAAGTGTGCATAATTTTTTGCTATTTAATCACAATATCAATGAACATTTTGCTCTCCACTACAATTTGAACGTATTTTGCTCTCCGTCCAAATCATTATTTTTTATTTTCCCTGTATTCCAGCGAATTTTTTTAAAATTTTGTACCTGATTATGGATCTACAAGTCATCCAGAGCTTTTTATAAACAATAGTTTTTTTTGTGAAATGTAAGATAAACTTTTTCTCCATTTGTATAAAACTTTTTGGTACACGCTCTATACAAGGTGATTCAGAATAAGTGTCCGACCCGTTAGGGGCGTATTCACTAAAGTCATACAAGTACGAAATTGCAAGAAATAAATTTATTGGAGACATTTGAAAAATCAGCGTCTTGTGAGTCCTAAATTGAAATCGATTAAGTACCGCTGATGTATTTATAAAATTACGTAAGAAAATCGTTTGTTACCGTCGAAGCATTTTTTGCGCTTTGGTGACGTAATAAAGTTATTCCAGGGACCATCAACAAATTTACATCCGAATTTTCAATGAATTTTATCTCAAAAACTATGCATATTCGACCACATATGCATACTTAGCTTACTTACTTTGTTTTTTCATGTATTATCTGTGGTTAACGGGTCAGAGACTTATTCTGAATCACGCAGTATTATAATATCGCTTTCTGTCCGCAGCTAGCTTTAAATTATTCATCGTTTAACTCATTAACTCGCTTCTCCACCTTATGCGCATAACTTCGTGTGACGATTTTTCCTAAAGCTAAGTTTCCACAAGCAAGGATTACTGGCGCCAGTCGAGTGGTGCCAGTTTAGTTGCATATGGAAACATCGAAAATCTGCTGGCGCCAGTAAATTGTCGCCAATAATCAATGCGCCAGTAAAGTTCCACAGTTGTACTTTTTAGCGCCAGGAGTAGTGTTTGTAAACAGAAAGTACACGCGTTGATACAAAAGTTGTGCCGTAAAAATGCCAAAAGCATCAAAAAAATGGACGACTGAAAAAATAACACAGTTCTTGGAGGCGTATGAGCAATATCCAAGTCTGTGGAATCATAAAATTCCAGCATACAAAGACAGAAACCAAGGAGATGAAGCATTAAGTTTCCGTTTCTTTTTTGTCAATAATTTGTGAAGCTCCAAGGCACAAATTTGTATAACCACGTTGATACCTGCACGCAGTACATCAGTTGACGCCATTTTTGTTATTAACGCCAAATCGTAATTTGTTCTTTATGTGGAAACAACTGCTGGTGCGAGTAATTATGATACCACCAAACTGGCACGTTGTTGGCGCCAACAATCCTTGCATGTGGAAACTTAGCTTCTAGGACTTTTGCTGCGAATATCAATGTTTGCCATATCTCTACTCTTTTTATTAAATCGCCAATTATCAATTTCGATAAGTTAAATTCATTCGCAATTTTTTTATGGTTTTATTGTCGAATCATAATTTCACGTACTTTTTTATGAGCCGTGTTCTTTCGCTAACTTTAGATAATGAACCATCGATCACGATCAAGTAATCAAAATCCAAAATAAATTCGAAAGAACACTCACATAAACAAATATAAAATCTCCATATAAATCACATTTCGTTAATCGAATCACAAAAATTCAACGATCCAGAGGGGCAAGGGGATTACCGATCATGATTCGTTTAAATGTAATAACCTCGACGAAAGAACACTACTGATCCGATCAAACGCCTTTAGATCAAAATTTGATGTGCGAAAGAACGTCTCTAATATGTGTAATAGGTACTCACCGGAATCACATCTTGCATCATTTTTCGGAATTTGGACAACCTTTTTTATTTACGATGAAACGCAGGAAATTCCCAGCGATAAGATAAAAACATGTACCTAACAGCCGTTGCACCATAACCAAGCAGGCGAGAATGAATGTTGCGGAGTTCAGGTTTTTCTCGTTGATGTGCGTATATTTACGTTGAATTTCCCATTAATGATTATAATGCAGCGTTCGCCTTTTCTCCAAGCGCGAAGATGGAGTAAAAATAGTGTGAGAGCGAAGTTGTAGTATGTACGTGTAAAAACGAACATGAAAGTAGGAAAAGAAAAAACTAACTAAATAGTTTGGAATTATCGAACTCAGCTACAGTAAGTCAAGGTCGTCACAATTATGTGATTACGATTTGAAATTTCCAGTAGAAATTCAAGTTATTTTTATATTAAAATGCGCATTGATAAAAATTAAATGGTTATGCCAATAAATTTTAGGGCCAGTTTCATAATCGAATTTAAAGGAGACTTTAAATTTAAAGTCACTTTCAGATGTCAAAACAAATATGAAAACATATTTGTTTACACATCTGAATGTGACTTTAATTTTAAAGTCTCCTTTAAATTTGATTATGAAACTGGCCCTTAGTCTGTCAACCTTTAGAGTGTGTTCGTAAACTCTCTTGGATATTCCTGAATAAAATTCTTTCTTTCTCATATAAACGATTTTGTATATTTTGCTTTTCATTTTATTCACTCCTAGCGTTACCCGAGGAGACTTTACGAACCCAGACTAGTGTATTCGCGAAATCAAACAAATAGGCGACCTCTGCTGGTACCATCGAAAGGGTGAACAACATTTCTCGAGATGTGTCATTCGTTCATTGTACACAGATCCGATCGATCGATGATTGATATCCAAAAAGATCGAATTTTTTATATCAATCATTCGATCATTCCCGTCGTTCAACACGCAGATGGAAGTACTCGCCACGAGGAATGATTGAAATAGTATCTGCGATTGAATAGTATTGTAATTGAAATTATATATCATTTGAATCTGAATCTGTCGACGTATCCTACTTATCGGGGTCAATATTTAATAGTGTATTTTTAAGCGTGTTTAATTCTAGTAGTGATTAGGACAAATGAGTCTAAAGTATAGGTAAATACAGAATCTGAATGATAGCTAAGAATGCGGTTATGATCAAACACTGTATTTTAAGATTAAGTGAGTTAACACGCTTTTCATTCATTGGTTCTCATTTGAAATTTATTTATTTATATTATCAATATTTCTTCAAAACAGGCTAACAAAAAGAAACATGCGGAAAATGTAAAAAAAAACTCTAATAATAATAATATAATTATTAGTTCACATTCCCGACTATTATTTAAAACTGCTCGGGCTAATCCTTCACAAAAAATATATCACCGACTCCGACATCGAGAGACCGAGACGAATGAAGCAAGAACTAGACCTGGGACTTTTACATCGATTTTATCGAAACATCGATGTTGAACAATTAACATCGATTTTTTACATCGATAATTCGTATTGTCGATATTTCATCGATAATCGATGTTCAATGTTTCGATAATTTCAGTCGAATCGAGGTGTGATGAAATTTTCCCCATTCGAGTGGTAACATTGGCATTGGTATAGGTTATGTGTCATTGACGTCACTATAGGCATTTACGAAAATTAACCCGATGGATACACCGTACTTTATATTTCTCACTCTTACATGCACTAAGTCTCTTAATGTTCTCTCTCACACTTCTAACCCGGTGAATTTTCGTAAACGCCTTGTGTGTTTCGAGTTCGTTTATTTTTATCTCGGTTTTCCTCTTCCGTGCTTAAGGCAGTTTATCGTACCAAAGCTGCGAATACAAATTAAACTGTATTTTACTATTGTTTATTTATTTAGGGCCAGTTTCATAATGGAACTTAAAGGAAACTTTAAAATGAGACACATTTCGATGTGTAAACAAATATGTTTTCATATTTCTTTTGACTTGACATCTGAAAATGACTTTAAATTCCATTATGAAACTGGCCCTTAGAATTAAGTTTATTTTTTGGGTGAATGACAAATGGGTGAACGACAAATGGGTGAAGTCATTTGGTTGAACGACATTTGGGTGAATGACAATTGGGTAAATGCGACATTTGGGTGATCGACATTTCGGTGAACGACATTTGGGTGAACGAAATTTGGGTGAACGACAGTTGGGTGAACGACAATTGGGTGAACGACAATTGGGTGAATGCGACATTTGGGTGAACGACAATTGGATGAACGACATTTAGGTGAACGACATTTGGGTGAACGACATTTAGGTGAACGACGTTTGGATGAACGACAATTGGACGAACGACGTTTGGGTGAACGTCATTTAGGTGAGCGATATTTTTCAGTCTTATAAAAGCCGCCAGTGGACGACGAAACATCGAAACCCCCATTTTTATTACGAATTTTAAAAGGCGATATTTTTCATGTACTATCGCGGCCTTATAATTTCGCACGGTTTAATTTTCCGCTGTAAATATGGCTTTCTTTGACGGCTTGTCAAAAATAATAATTTTAAACGTCAGATTTCAAATGTGATGCTAAAGTTGTAGCAACACAATGCCAAGTCACGTGCTTTCTGAAGGAGAGAAGGGTTTTGCAATTGTAAAATTAGAAGATGGTTGATCGCTACTTTTATTCTCTTATTCCAGTTCTAATACCTTTATTATCTTGCTGTTCTTAAAACATAACCAAACAATCTGACTTTTGGTTAAATGTCCTTAGTGTCAAAATTAAGGAAAGAGCCTGTACTTGATAAAAAATCGTGCGAAATTTTAAGGCCGCGATAGTACATCTACATAGAAATTTTAAATGTGTCACATGAGAAATTTTTTGAAACAAACGTAATTTAGAAAATTTAAAAAAAAAAGAAAAAATATTTACCCTAACTATACGTCAGTTGACAAATAAATGCCTGCTCGAGCATGTCATTTCGTATTAAAAATATGCCATATTTTAAACCAATTCATTCATTCTTACAGCGGCGTACCCTTGGAGTACATTTTCTTATCCCTTTTAATTTTCAAATTACGTTTAGTTAATAAAGCGAAGTTTAAAGTTAAGCTCTAACAGGAAAACTGGGCCTTAATGTTCTTTATTGTTTTCCTTTCTCTCTTATTACCATTTACTTATTATAATTTTTTTTAAAGCATTTTGCCTTTCAGCAGCAAGCAGTCTTCGACCCATTCTTGTTACCAAAAAAAGAGACAACTGTATGGTTGTTTGTCAGCAAAATAATTCTATGGGCACTGAAGCAAAACTGCAAAAAAATTGTCCTCTGACTCTTAGTTTTCTTGTACTTAATTCTTAAAGTTCACACCTTTAAGACTAAATTTTATGAAAATAGTTTCGAGAACTTATATGAAGCACGTATTTGCTTAAAAGGCATGTCGAAATTAACATGAAACGTTAATTAAAATTTTAGACGTAATATTAAAAATCACCCCTTCTTTGACTGTTGACTGTTTCTGAATTCGCAACCCTAATCCAAAAGCCAATAAAAGTTGAAAAGAAGAAGAAGAAGAATTCGCAACCCGTGAACCACGATATGCCTGTGCAGGGTTAGTAGAATTCTGGTAGAATTCATTTACCCTTTTGGTAGAATGTGAATTTCCACTGTTGGCAACACTGGAAGCGTCAACTCTGGATCAAGTTTTGCATAATGCATAGGCAAGAAATGAGCTAGCCCATTTCGCTAGTTCCAGTGAGTATACATATAGGTACTAATAAGAGAGATCACGACGGGTTAAAAATGCGTATACCTAAAAGTGAGTCGCTGGATAGATGGCTCTTCGTGAACTCTTCTGTTAGTTGAGTCGTTATATAGATGGCGCGTCGCTATGAGAGTCTGTAAGAGTCTAGTTCAGTTGGTGATTACAGATTACTATTATGCGTGGTGCCCTCTAGTGTCAAACGTAAAAATGTTAGTTATTAAAAATGATTATAAATTAATTATTGGCGTACATACCCAGTAAATGCCGTAGCCGTAAATAAAGTAACTGATGCACGGTTTGCAAAACTGTAGAATTAGGTGAACAAAAGTCGAAATAATCAAATCAAACCTATTGCCACATAAGCCTGCGCAAATAAGCTCCGCCCACAGGTCCGTATATTCGGATCATATGACAGTAAAATAGTATTTTGAGATTAAGGGGCCCGACTTCCTTCTCGATATACGCCTAAAAGCCCTAAAACATACTCAATAAACAATCAATATAACAGAATTAATATTCATTGTATTAATTCCAATTTTTTTCTACGTATAGTAAACATCATAATCTACACGGGACTGCAGCATTTGTAGCAAAATTTGACAGGAATTTAACATTGTTTTTCTAAATAAATTGTATCCTTTTATAAATAATGACGACAGCCCCATGTCATATTTACAATAAGTTTACGTTAGACAATAAGAGAATCGAAAAGTTATAGGCATGCGCGTAACGCATGACGAATCACATTCCTTTATTTAAGGCATACTGTTTATTTATAAGCTCTTTAAAAGTATGTATGTGCCAGTAGGTATATATGTCAAAACTGTTATATAATGGTAAAAAAAATTAAGGCAAATCTTGACAATTTCAGGGAAAAGCGTAAAAGAGAATTTTTGTCTCAAAAGCGACGCACTTTTCACATCCCACTTGTAAGTACCACGCGATCATTTAAATTAATAATTAAAGTAGGCGGGATTTTTTTTATACGGTTGTGCACCTTGCCAATCGACTCGCTGTGTAGATTAGAGGTTATATAAATGTTTTGACGTTTATAGGATTCTCATCGGGTTCAATCGCTTTAATTTAAAGGAAGTGAAACCGTTTTAGTGACAACCATAGAAAATGTTCAAAGGTTCGCCCCCGGCAATTAATTAAACATTTTGAAGCATCACTTTGACAATTCAAACTCAAATAAAGCTGTCAATAATTAGTGTTGCCAAACTAATTCAAAATTCATAGCCTACTCTAATTATAAATTTAAATGATCGCGTGGTACTATCGCGGCCTTAAAATTTCGCACGATTTATTATCAAGTAGCCAGAATTTTTCTAAATTCTAGTTTAGTAGAACAGGCTCTTTCCTCAATTTTGACACTAAAGACATTTAACCAAAAGTCAGATTGTTTGGTTATTGTTTGGTTAGAACAGCAAGATAATAAAGGTATTAAAACTGAAATAATAGAATAAAAGTAGCGACCAATCATCTTCTAATTTTGCAAATTGCAGAACCCTTCTCTCCTTCAGAAAGCACGTTATTTGACATTGTGTTGCTACAACTTTAGCATTACACTTGAAATCTGACGTTTAAAATTGTTATTTTTGACAAGCCGTCAAAGAAAGCCATATTTACAGCGGAAAATTAAACCGTGCGAAATTATAAGGCCACGATAATACAGTGTGAAAAATACTCCTATCGTCAAGGAAATATGTAAACACAAGACTTCTTAAAACAGATGAGAAAGACACAAAATATATTAAAAATCGTGAGTGCGAGATGTGATTATATGCCCAAGATGCTCTAGGAGGTGTAATTTGCGACCATAACAACATAGGAATACAATTGACATTTCTCGCGTCTTATTTAGTTAAACTTAATATAGTAAGTGTTTTATAAACAATGTTGAACTGTGGGTTTTGTGGACGTTCCAGAATTTTGTAAAACGACTGTGTGCGCCTTTGAGCCAGTTGTATAAAACGAGGTAATCACTCGGTCAAGTTAATTGTGGAGGAAAGTTGATCGAATGGTTAACTCATTTTATACAACTGGCCCTATGACATACAGCGACTATATTTAGTGACCAGTTTGGACGAGAAACTACTGAAAACTTTAAGTTTGATCGAGTAGTTAACTCGTTTTATACGTAGAACTGGCCCTATGACACACAGCGACCATATTTAATGACCAGTTTGGACGAGAAACTACTGTTAGTATAGCTGTCCTGTTATTCTTAACTCGTTAGTCAACACTGAATGCACACGGAAAATTTCAACGGCGACAGAATACATGCATTTGTCTTCGTAAAAATTTTTGGTGAGGGTTCATCAGCGACACGCCTACTGACAGTTCCTTCCCCTCACCCTTCAGCCCCTCAGAAACGCGTATCATCTATCGGTGAAATCTGATACTCGTGATTCTCGTCATCCAACAAGTGATGCATCAAACCCAAACATAGCAGTTCAAAACTGTCCGACAGCGGCAGCATTTTACATACACACTCTCTTCACGTTGTTTTCCCCTCGCTCACATTTTATTACGTACGCTGAAACCTATCCCACGATCTCTCTTAATAGTACCTATATACTCACTGCTAGTTCATTACTTTTAGAGGTGGCTGTACCTAATTACGTTATTTATTTGGCAAATAACTCGATTTTTATGAATAGTATCATTGCTTATATATGTCTAGTTAGTCAACCGACGGAAATTAATTTTAGTTCTGGACCAAGATTGATAGGGGGCGATGGACTAGAAGTGTAGCATTCCAGCAGACGTTAACAGGTTTGAATCTCCACTCATCAACTGTTTCCAATAAATGCCGTCTTGATTTGTTTGCGCTGTGTTGCACTGTGGTGTTGCCGTGTATTTCACCGAGTTTCGTTATAGTTGTGAACATAATACTTAAATTAGTCACATTTTCTTCAAATTTCTCGACGAATTTTTTAAGATGTCGGGAAACAAATGTAGTTATTTTATGTGCGAAAAGAGCCTGAGAAGAAACCCTGGACTTAGAAAATTTATTTTTCCCATTCATTACGATGTACGATGTAAAAAAATTTTAAAAAAATTTGTAAAAATTTTAACTTGTTCCGTAGAAACTTATAATAGGAAGGAGATTTGTAGTAAATTGACATAGATAGTTGCTTTTCTTCGGTAGACCAACGGGAACCTTTTTTGTGGAATAATTGCATGGAAGTAAATGTTTTAAGAGCACTGCTTTTGCCTAATAAACTTTTCTGTAAATTTTCCCTAGAAGATAACATAATTTTTTTCCTAAGTCTACAGTTCTTGCTTCTACTTGCTCTCAATTTTTTCTTTAATACATTTACTTTGTATGTAAGACATTTATGAGTTACAACTTCATTTGGTGTAGGCATGTTTAATAACCGGTCGGAACAAATAGATAACGGACTGCCTGTGTATTGCCTGTTTATAATTTTTGATATTTCGTCATCTTATGGGAGTTAAAGTACCCTCTTTTCTAAATGACTCGCTATTTAAGTAAGTATTCGTGTTGCCTTGTTCACCATTTTTATTAAATTTTAGTGGAAATGCTTTTGGTCTTAGACATTTACGTTTCCCACTAATATAGTAATCAGTGGACTTAAAGTGTTCTTCACAGAGTACCATATTTTTTAAATCATTAAAGTTGTCAATGGCAGAAACTTTAATATTGCCACAATTTAGTTGCCATTGTTTTACAGCGACTTGGTCAGTAAGTGGAAAATTGAAAAAACTTATGTCATTATTTTTGCGTTTTCTTTTGTTCGTACAGTTAAAATAAACGCACTGTCCACTTGGAACAATCTTATCGGCCATAATTTAACTAGCACAACACCAACACACACAAAACTCACATTAAACAATATAGAATTATTTAATATACCCAGATTTGTAGTTCTAACAAGAAAGCACAACTACTAGAACTGTTTTGCGCATGCGCAGTTTTGCGCATTCCAAGTAAGCTTTACTTGGAATGCGCAAAACTGCGCACACTCAAAGCAAATTCTGATATGTCCTGCCAGAACAAACTAAAGCAATAATCACGCTATCGTTTTGGTTTATAATATATTTTGCTTCAAATAAAAGAGATTATTTATTTTGGTTAAATACACGGTGTATCAAAATGTTAAACATCAAAATACAATCAAAATAGTGATTTTCTCGAATTGTTTGATCGCATTAGAAGGAAAATACACGATTCATAGTTTTCTAGATTGAAAGACAAAAAAGTTTATTTCTCGTTGTCATGGAAACCAAAATTACCAAATTACAAAATGACCAAAAATTACCGGATTCGCAATGATCTGCAGATTTCAAATTTATAAAAATATATAGGGTGTTATGCAGTGATGTTATGCAGTGAAATTTTTCTGTTAAATTATTTTTTCGAAATTCTAAGAATAAAACAAACATTTAAAAATTCGGAAACTTTTTCTAGTCATTTTCATAAAATACTTCATGAATTACCTAATGCAATCACTTTTGGACTACATGAGATAATACGAAACACATTTAGGTATAGGTATCAGATATGTAACTATTGTGTAAAGTATAGTTTTTATTCGGTATTTTAAACGCGACGTTTTAAGTTTTCTAATCCAATTGAATGTAATAAACTGATAAATTTTAAAAAAATTGTCTACGCAGGTCCCACAATCCACAATCGTCTGGAGCTTTTGGCCGCTCACCTCTTGTACAAGTCTCATTTTTCAAGAGAGATTACAGATCGCCACATTTTAGCTAAAGTTTCACGCCATCTATCCCTCAATTGTAAAATACCGGTAGTGCCATCTATATCTCTCTTGTATCGGCGGTCACGCTTAAAGGCGTAAGGCTGGGTATCTTAATATACTCTTATAATCAATGGTCATATGTCATCCCCCTCCCTTCCAGCTCTCTGACCAATAGAATTTAAATAGGAAATGTACCACGAATGGCATCTCATTGAAAAGGTAATTTTATATAGTAATGTGAATATGAATGTCCGAAAACTTGATTTTAGCGCCCTCTTTCGGGGAAAAAATTGTTACAATTTAATTAAATTTGATTAAATTTAAGTAACGTTTGTGAAATCCGCCATTAGTCAGTTTTCAATATTTTTACGTAATTTCAATTCGCGCAGTGAATTACTATTAAAATTAGTTTTCATATGAGTTATCACACACTTTGGATTATTTAACAATTTTTTTCCCGAAAGAGGGCGCTAAAATAAAATTTTCGGATATGCATATTCACATTACTGAATTCTCTCTAAAATTACCTTTTCAATGACATGCCATTCATGGTACATTCCCTATTTAAATTCTATTGGTAAGAGAACTGGAAGGGTGGGGGATCACGTATGACAGTTCGGTATAGGATAGAAAAGTGTCCCCTTGGGGTTATAACATATGTCCAAATAAATTTCTGATAAAGGTAGGCCATGGAAGATAAATTATTACGTTATTTACATTAAAATATTGTCCAGTTCTTGAGTAGGTAAGTAAAATTGAAGTTTAATTCGCCATATCTTACAGCTTGATATGTCACAAGGGAGGAAGGATCTGACAAATGCATTGTAAATGTTGTAGAGTTAGGTACCTTATATCTAAGTTTCAAATATTAGTTTGATAACTTAAAGGATTCAGAAGATGTTGCCAAAAGAAAAATAAGTTTCATCCCTCTTTCAGGGAATTATAATTCCCTTATTATTGACTTTTGGAAGAAAAGTATTGAAAAAAGTTGTTTCTTTTGCGCCTCTGTTTCAGTCTCAAACGAGGGTTTGGGACATCCTGTATAATCCATGTTAAAGTAATTAGATATTTCTGTCTGGAAGGTAGAAAAGTACAGAGATTGGATGAGAGACCACATACTGTAATTAATTTTATTCATGATAAGACGGTCGAAAGAATTTTAAAAATTACTACAGGAGAGATTAATTGCCATATAACAAAAATTATAAATCATCACAGAGCATCGTTAACTTTTGATTGCAATATCAATCAAATCAATATTAACACGTATCAGTTCAATGCCAAAGAAAAATTTTATATTGTTATAAGAAACAAATATGTTGTAAATTAATGTCAGTATTGCAAAATGTGAGTACAAGCCCATTTTGTAAACATATTCACTCTCTTGTTGAGAACATCACTAGGGATAATACTTACGAAAAAAATAATTATTGTAATGAAAGTGAGCAACCAGAAACATATTTGCTGTCTGCACCTATTACATCAAGTATAAAAAATAACATATGCAATAAAGTTAAAAATAAAAGTGATAATTTAATAAATAATTTGAAAGATGTATTTTTTTTTAAAGAAGATCAACAATCACTTTCTGAAATATACCGAAAATTGAAGGAAACAATACCACTTTCAATATTATTAAAAGGCCCCATGTAGGTGTGAGTAGATATGAAGGAACATTAAAGGATATTCGGCGAACAGTTATTCAACGATTGTAAAACTAGACCTTAGTAATATCAGTTACAGAATCAGCAAATAAAAATAGCAATGTCTTTCCATAGTACTAAAATAAAAAGGCAAACCACAGAGAAAGAACTAAAAAAAAAAAAAACAGGTAGACAGAAATTGAGAACTTGAACATTATAAGTTATTTGTAATTTTTTTCATAATGTAATATTTTTTGTAATAACATATAAATAAATATTTGAATTTTTCAGTATGTTATAATGAAATATTTTATGCCCTTAAATTAAACAATATTTTAAGTAATTTTGAAATGAACTTGGTTCAATATATTAATTTTTGTGGAAAATTTTAGCCTAATCAATCAATTTATTTTTTAATTTAAATTCTTCAGTGTCTTTTCTAATTACTCTTATGATCAAATATGTATTTAAGAGCTTCCGAAATCCTAACTTCGGTAGGCACAATTCAAATTAACCGCTAATTCTCTCCCACCACAAGGAGTCGTGCGGAGATTTTAGCCGCTCGTTAGATTTCAGTGACAGTAGATAAAATAATTTTTCTTTCAGCCGAGTTTCAAACTTTATAAACACATGCCGTTCATGTATTTTGTTTTAATCAACAGTTATTAGATGGCAGCACATTCTGAAGACTAGGTTGACTAACTATAAATACATAAACAATGATAGTATCCATGGTGATTGGTAAAGTTATTCATCAAATAAATTTATTAGCAGATTGATATATCTCGGCCCCTAGTATAATAAATAACTATTGAAATGTTATACATTTCATCAGAAATTAAATAACGTTACCTGCATAAATTTAGTAGAGATTATCAATCTGAAGCATAGTTATATAGGATATAAATTCAATTCCAAAGTCGTACTGTTATTCCATGTTTCTTTAGGTTAAGTTAATTTCTTAAGATACTCAGATTTGTTCAGATTGATGAGTCCAATTAAAAGCAGGATAAACTGGGACACTAATCTATAAACAAATAAATAAAAATATAAACAGTAATCAAGCATAATGAAGAATCAACAAACGTGTGGAAGATGTTATTATGTTTTATAGCTTGTGTTGTTGATTGTTATATTTCAAATTATATCGTTGAAAAAGACGTTTCTTGTAGTCATAAGATGTGTTTATCCAGTCCATTATTATCCGAATAATTAGATTTTATATAAATGTTAGGAGGCAAGTTGAGGTTAAATGTGTGAAATCGTTGCACCTGAAAATTATAAAAAAAGAAATTTTATATGGGCAATTAGAAATAAGCGTGACCTACCTTTTCTTTTTCGTAAATGATTATGTTGAAATTTCTTGCATTTAAAATAAGTTATTATGATAATTCTATGTAAATCGTATTGTTGAAAATTTACCTGTCAAAATTGTGAACTGGAAATTTCAAATGTTAAGGGTTGGTATTTCGGACATTGAAATTTAAAAAAAAAAAATGAGATTGTGTGAAAAGGAAAATATGAGGAAGTAAAGCGAAAGAAGAAAGAAATGAATTTAAAAGAAATATAGTTCTGTAAAAAGAGAAAATTGAAAGAATTATGGAGAGAGAGTAGTACCATCTAGCGGCAGAAATAAAAAGGAGGGTTGATATGGCAACAAGAAAAGAACAAGCGGAAAAATTAAATAAGAAAATTTTGGCTCTAAGAAAGATACACGTGTTGATTATTGCTGAGAATTTGAAAGATTGAGAGAGAAATTAAAATACAAAGTTCGAGAATTTGTTGAATTGCTGCGTGTTGTAAAGTGCCTGGGCGAAGAGAGAAGTTGGTTGGCAGAAAGCGGATTTGAAAAATTTGGCGGAATTGTGCGGGCGCAAAAATAAGGTCAGGACAATTTCTTTTTATTTGTGGGACATTGATTTGCGGATTCTTTCTATAATTTAGTTTAGTTTTTCTTTAAGGCAGTGTAGTTATATTTAAAAATAGAATTTTGTTATTGATTAAGTTAGTAGTTTTTCTTTTTTTTTCATTGTTTCAATTTTGTTTTATTTCAAACATATGTTGATCTTCAAATTATAAAAAAAAAAAAAAAATATTTACCATCACTAGGAGTGCGTTCGTCTTGGGCGCTTTCGTGCTGACAGTACCATCGAACAACTTATTTGTCGTTCGTCTTGGCATTTGATAGCGCTGAGACAAATATTATGACGTCATACTTTTGCCTCAATACGTCATCAGTTGGACGCTTACAACGCTATTTTCAAACAGGTAGTGCAGAGAAAGCGTAAGTACTGTTTGCAAACCGAACGAAAATGGAACGTTATAAATGTTGTAGACGAGGGAACTGGGATTACATACTGCATTGAGATGACACCTGCAGACGCCAAACGCTTTGAAACAGGTAAATAGTCTATAATTAATAATTATATATAAAAGTGTAAATTACAAATAATAACTAATAATCTAACTTTTGAGAATAAAAAATATTTGTAAACTAAACACCAATGGTTTTGTTACATTTATTATACTTTACGTTACATTTATTATACTAATATTTTCTTCAACTGATATCTTACTGCACATTTGCAGAAATAGTTTTTGCTACTCAAAAACTAGAAGAAGCAAAAAATGCAACGCAATACTATTTTTAATAGAACAATATCAAAAAAAAGAGAATGAATTTCATTCTGGAAAAATAGCACAGAAAAAAGTTTGGCAAGCTATTAGCAAGCAATTAAATGATATTGGTTATAATGTCAGTTATAATGTTCGTGCAGTGCTGCTGAAATTATCAAACTTTGTTGCTCGTTTGCCATTTTCAAATTTCAAATATCAACTGTCAAGTATCAACACCACAGAAAAAGCGTTCGGCTTATTGATAGCATTTGCAGAGTAGCGACCTTCTCGAACGAAAAAAAAAGTTTACTGCCAGCACTAACGCTGTCAGCACGAAAGCGCCCAAGTCGAACACACTCTAGAAGTCTGAAAGAATAATTTTTAAAAATTTATTTGGCACCACTAGGAACCTGAGAATAACAGTTAAATTAGCCGAGGTAAAATAAATCAGTATCACTATCTATTACGTTGTTGAAAGTATGCAATTATAATTAAATGAAATAACAGATCTTTCATATTTCATATAAACAAACTTGTCGTTCACCTAGATGTCGTTCACCCAAATGTCATTCACGTAGATGTCCTTCATCCAAATGTCGCATTCACCCAATTGTCGTTCACCTAAATGTCATTCACCCAATTGTCGTTCACCCAACTGTCGCATTCACCCAATTGTCGTTCACACAAATGTCGTTCACCCAAATGTCGTTCACCCAAATGTCGTTCACCTAAATGTCGGTCACCCAAATGTCGCATTCCCCCAATTGTCGTTCACCCAAATGTCGCATTCACCTATTTGTCGCTTGCACCCAAATGTCGTTCACCCAAATGACTTCACCCATTTGTTGTTCACCCATTTGTCATTCACCCAAATGTCGTGCTCCCGAATACGCCACCGCAAGTGCTCGCTCTATAGGGACCATGCACATGCGAAGCCAGCGCCACCAATGACCATATTCTGCATTAGTGGTATGAAAATACGAGTTGTTTAAAATTATTACTTACTTACATTTGAACTTGAATATTGTATTTCAATATCAGGAAGCTCAAGTATTATGCACTACAATCGTAAATTGTCATAATAGTGATATTATTCCCATGCATTGAGTCTCAAGAAATATTTTCATATCACTAATTCACAAATCACCACGCCAGGCGGCGCTGAACGCAGAGGTGTGCATGGCGCCTATATGCGCATGTGCAATTTGATCTAGAGCTGCTCGGAGCAATCAATCGAAAACGCCATATCATTCAATACTTTCAAGTGATCCAATTCCGAAGATCGAATGACACATCTCTAAATATTTCACGGATTGGTTTAACATTGAAAACATCAGAAAACATGCACCAATCAAACTTCGCAACTACAATGTTGTTCACCCTTTTATCGGCCATTTTGCGATTAACAGAGACCTCTCGCGTTGACAATTAAGTCGCAAATTAACTATTGATAAATAAAATTGAGGAGTCAGAAGCGAAGGCGTCCAAGTCGATTTTTTTCCAATATTGCGTTTAGTGCAGAAATTGAAACTAACAAGTGTCTAAATAAAAACCTGGTCAAGTAGGCTACATTTAGTAATTCTGTTATGTAAATGCAATGCAAAAATTCTCGATCACAACCTACTTGACCAGGTTTTTATTTAGACGCTTGTTATACATATAGATAATATCTATTCACTCTTTATCCTCGTCTCAGTAGGCCGTGTTCTCGTTTCGTTAAGTTGCTGCTCTGAAGTTTGATAGATGCCAGGGCCGCTATTCTCAACCCTTCGTATTGTGCACGAGTATTCGTATTGTGACGTCATTCGAAGCTTATCTGTTGAAGGTGTATTCTCTAACCTTTGAATATTTTGCGTATTCGAAAATCTTCGAATTAAATGCGAGCGGTGTTTAAGTACTCGTATAGGGTTCAACTATTCGTATCTCACTGAAAGGAATTTAAGGATGTAAACCTTTGTATTCGTGTATTCATTGTGAGACGTGATTTGTGATTAATTATTATTAATAAGTATTCGAAAAATTGATGAGTTAGATTTTAGAGAAATATAGATTTATTAAATGAATTGGAAGCAGCGGAAGTAAATGAGCTTGACCATGAACCCGCTGAAAATGTGATAGAGAGAAACCCTTTCGTCGAATTAAGCAATACAAGTTTTAAAGCAATGTTTAGGTTAAACAAAAACTTGTGTATGTCCTACCTAATTACTTTGTTAGAACCACTAATACGCCCTAAAATGAAACCAACGGACTTGGACATACAATTAAGGGTAAACTTTGAGAGATAAATAATTACATATTAATGCTATTAATAATTGTAGATACTTATCACTGTACGATTTTTTGTATTTTCAGAAAAATTAAAAGAATTCCTTTTGGAGTAATTTAACATCGCAGGACCCAAATATTCATATCATTGAATTCTTAAGAGAATGCTCTTTTTAAATCTTCATAAATATACGGAGTATTCCATTTAACAAAACAACAAAAAGAAAAAGTTGATATATTTTCCGGTTAAACCGGAAGTCTGATTCGAATGAGCAAATGTTAGTAAGATCCGCCTTAAAATCTTGTATACTACTACAAATTTTCAGAGAAACCGAATTAACGGTATAGACGTTATTAGCTTGGTTGTAGACATTTGCCCAACTCTGTATACAGGCTGTTACAAATTCGAGGCTCACCATTGGGATCTCGGAAACGGTAAGAGATACGAAGTCGGTTAAATTGAGGCAAAGTTGCGTATTTTAGTGCTGAACAATAATCTGTTTTGAAATATCTTCTACGATTTTTAGTTTTTGAAATATTTCCAAAAAACCGAAAAACGTAATTTTCACTTTTTTGAGCTCTTTACGATGATATCATTAGATTTTCCTTACAACGTTTCGTTTCGCTCTGACCATCATCAACTTCATTTTTTCTTATGGCCGCCATATTGGATTTTAATACCATTAAATAGATCTGTTTTTATTAACCAATTTTTCACAAAAGTTTGTTCCACGAAATCGTTCCCAAACAATTTGAACGTGATGACTTAGGTTCTTCACATTTCTGATTCGGTTATTCAGTTCAAAATTTATCCAGTTTCTCACCATAGCCCCCCCACATGTTTTCTATGGGATTCAAATCCGGAGATCTTGGGGTCAATCTAATAACTCGATATCGTTCTGATCAGAAAACCACTCCCTTACAATTCTGGCCTTGTGAATGGGGCTATTAGGTGCTTTCCTTTTACCACAAATCTCACCTCAGATTAGATAAACGTCATTTCCGCTAGCATGAACAAGTGAGTGAGAATTGAGATTTCAACCTCTCACCTTGCCGCTCGAGCATTCCCATTAGAAATGTCCGTTCAAACTTACTTGTTCGTGTTAAGGGAAATGACGTTTAAGCAGGGTTGGAAAGTTTAAAACAAACTGTTTAAAACATTGTGTTTAAAACATGTTTAAAACACCCAATTAAAAACAAACCCTTTGTTTAAAACAAAGAGTTCGTTTTTAATTGGGTTTTAAACATGTTTTTTTACTTGATGTTTTAAATTCATTTTTGTGGTTTTAAGCGTAGAAGAAACACTTCTGATGTAAGTGTTTTGTATTATTGATACATATAATATGTATTTAATAATAAAAAATTAGTTGTCTTATTAAGAGCCAGTTTGATAATGGGACTTAAAAGAGACCTTAAAATTAAAGTCACATTCGTGTAAACATCTTTCAGCATTTATTATTTAATTATTATTGTAAATTAGATGTACAGTATATAAATATACTTGGTGGTCTAATAATCAAAATAAATAACTACAAAATTATTAACAATACATAGAATTTGCTTTTAGAAAGTTGCATCTTCACTTTTACATTCTTTCCACATTTCCTATTAATTTTATCAAATTTATTTCATTTAAATTATTTCATTCTTGAATTGTTTTAGGAAAAAAGAAAATTTATGAATATTTGTTTTCGAAAATGGTATTTTATATGTAAATTTATGATATTTTCTAGTACTTGAATCATTTACTTTTTATTTATTAAATAAATATTCATTCCATTATATTTTGAAACATATATGTCGTTTGCATTTATTAAATATCAACAGATCAACATAAAAAAATTTAGGCAGCCTGTAGAAAATTGCCTGCAGCAAATGGCAGTATGAGTTCGAATATTTGTAGGAGTATTTTGTATTTTTATTGTCGCAATAACACAATCAAGTGTTTTACAAAAGTCAGATATACAAATAATTGAGAAAGTAGTAGGGTGACTCAGGGTGACTAAGAAAAAACATGCGTGTGTTTCAAAAATTCTGAAAATTCGTCAGTAGAATAGAATGCATAATCTTTTAAAAACGACATTAATTTCATTTTACATGTTATGTAAGACCACTGTTTTACTATTTTTGGTAATTGAATATAGAGTTTGGTCCGTTTCTCGATTTGCTTAACCTGAAAAATTGAGGACGTTTTTGAAACGTTATAGGTATAAAGAACATACCTTAGAACGTCTATTTAGTGCATTTCATTTTGTATATTCTATATTAAAATATCAGTTAGAATATCATTAGAAGTAGAAAAGCTGGTAAACTAGTTACAATTTTCAAGGACGTAAATAAGAAATAAAAAATAAAATTGAAATTAGAAATTGCATATGTAGAAAACATTTTTAGACGAAAATTGAAAGCCCACAACTGTTTTCTACTTTTTTCTATTTTCAACCCTAAAAACTGCAAAATCAATCTCTAGATCTCTAGAATTTTTATCGTAAATATTTTTAAACTTTTATCATTTCGCAATACAACTAATAACTACTTTTTCCTTTTTACTATGTAATTTATATTTTTATTTTATTTTATTTGTTTATATTTTTCACTTCTGACGAAGCTGTCGAACGACTGCGAAACGTTAAGTGTTTATGCGCCATTTAATGTCCGTTTAAAAGAGTTGGTGATACGTAATTTAGGTTGTGAGAGTATTTGAAGCAATTATAGAAGTGTAATAAATTTAAACAAAATATTTGTTTTATTTAATTTTAAACAGTTTTTTTTTGTTTAAAACATGATTAATTTTAAGTCAATTTTAAACATGTTTTAAACAAAAAAAAACTGTTTAAAATCAAATAAAACAAATGTTTTGTTTTTAAAAAAAAAAAACTGTTTTTTTTCCAACCCTGCGTTTAAGTGATCTGAGGTAAGATTTGTGGCATCATTCTATCATTTTACAGTTTACAGAACGTTTTAATTCTTTTTTTAAATTATTTACATTTTCGTATCATTTTTAATATAACATTTAGCACTATCGCCTGATTGACAGGAATACTGTCGTCTGATTGACGCGGTTTTTTAAATATTATAAAAGCCGTTGCAGGAGTAAAAATTTGCAACAAAGATTTAGATGCAGTGCACCTTTCAATCTTCAAATTATTTTACAGAATTCAAATAACATTTATAAATTTAGAGAAATATATTTATATAGTGACATCTAAAAGCATGACGTATAAATCCTGTCGCCTGATCATGGCCAGCTCCATTAACATTCACTGAATATGTGAAAATCGATTTCAAGAGTTTTAATTGATAATAATGAATTTTCATCAAGTAACGGCCGAGACCATCAACCGTATAAAACACTTAAAGATGTCTGTAGAAAAATTAGGAAAATTGCGATGCCAGTGTGGAAGGTCTAAAGCTTTAAATTTAAATTTAAAGGAGCGTTGAGCGCATAAAAACGAATGGAGTTGTTTAAAGAAATTTAAAGTAACAAGATATCAGTGGCGGCTCTTCAAGATATGCAGAGGGTGGGCAACATATGAAAAACTAAAAGACCTTTTATAAAGACATTCCTCTGATTGATATTTTTTAAATTTTCTTTGTTAGAAGTTATTTTAACAAGTTGACGAACAAGTATTATCGTTATGACATGATATGTCATTATCACCATATGTCTCCAATTTTCCACACGTTAACCCAGATTATGCTACCGTCCTTTTAAAAGGACACTTAACAGAATCCTACTATTTACTTAGTGGGCTGTGTAACAGATGGCAGCATATACAGGGATATCCACATAAACCGTTCGTTAAAAGTTTTCAAGGTTGCAGTTCACGTAGATATTTGAAATTTAAGGAGCAAGGGTTTTCCGTAGAGATCTCTTTAACTAAAATAAAATTGTCTTTGTATCACTTCCGGTTGCACCGGAAGTCGCTATCAACTCACTTATTTTAAATGGAATGCTATATTTTTTATCACGTTTTTGAATTCTACATGTAAAAATATGTTAAATTGCAATACATTTCCCTATCTCTAAAATGCATCATTTTTGAGATATTTTGAATTTTCTTAGAAATTTGGATTCTACAATCTGATTTTCAAAAAATTATAACACAGCTATGATTGAAGCAATTTTATTTGTAATAGCTGATATTGTAGTTGAAGCTTTAAGGTTCTTAGAAATTCCATCAGCATAATCTATTAAGCTACAGGGTGTCTAAAACGC
Source organism: Dorcus parallelipipedus (assembly GCA_958336345.1). NCBI lineage: Eukaryota > Metazoa > Arthropoda > Insecta > Coleoptera > Lucanidae > Dorcus > Dorcus parallelipipedus. Next base: position 38,952,564 of record OY284475.1, read on the forward strand.
ACCGCTCCACTCGAAGATATTCAAACACAGAAAAATACTTTTTTTCAAATGGAATGACCGATATTCTAATGCACCATTGTATGTGGAATCAAATGCTGCGTCGAACTGTACTAGCATTCCCTATACCTAACTTTAATAGTTTTTGAGTTATGAAACATTTTCGATTTAATTCATAGAAAATTACAATTTTAATAGGTCAAATATTTTTAATTTTATTAAGATAGCATGGAAATTATAACAACGATTACTGTTACTACAAATTTTGTAGTCGATCAAAGAAAATAGAATTTGGCAAGTGGAAATTCATAAATTTTAATAGTTCTTTAATCATCCTTCTCTTAGGACGCTTGTGATCTTATAAAACGAAAAAGTATGAATTTCATTACTTTAAATTGAAGAATAAAATAGCTGCTAGTTTGCAATTCTCTGGATTAGCGTGAAAGTATTTTAAAACCATTGTCTAATTATCTTCGTTATTTGTTACTGATCTTCGTACATTCTATTTTTCCAAATTGTATAAAGTTAGGTTCAAACTTTCCAAACTGTGTTTTATTCATAGGGGACAAGAGGGGTACATTTGATTGAACACACATTCTCTGCTCTGAATAATTTTAGATCATTCTTCATGAATTTAAAAAATAGATTTAAAATATCAGCGTTTGAATAATTTTGATTTTGATTCTCAACTTTTTTTTGCTTTTGCTTAAAATTTGTAGTAACAGGAAACGTTAAATGCAATTGTTTGTTGTTTTCATAACTATATCAACAAAATTAGAAATATTTAACCTAATAATTGTAAATTTTTATGTATTAAACCAAAAATATCTTATAACTGAAAAACTGTTAAAGTTAGGTATAGGGAATGCTAGTATAGTTCGACACAGCATTTAATTCCACATACAATGGTGCATTAAAATATCGGTCATTCCATTTGAAAAAAAGTATTTTTCTGTGTTTGAATATCTTCGAGGGGAGCGGTGCGTTTTAGACACCCTGTAGCTTAATAGATTCTGCTGATGGAATTTTTAAGAACCTTAAAGCTTCAACTACAATATTAGCTATTACAAATAAAATTGCTTCAATAACAGCTGTGTTATAATTTTTTGAAAATCAGATTGCAGAATCCAAATTTCTAAGAAAATTCAAAATATCTCAAAAATGATGCATTTTAGAGATAGGGAAATGTATTGCAACTTAACATATTTTTACATGTAGAATTCAAAAACCTGATAAAAAATATAACATTCCATTTAAAATAAGCGAGTTGATAGCGACTTCCGGTACAACCGGAAGTGGTACAAAGACAATTTTATTTTATTTAAAGAGATTTCTACGGAAAACCCTTGCTCCTTAAATTTCAAATATCTACGTGAACTGCAACCTTGAAAACTTTTAACGAACGGTTTATGTGGATATCCCTGTATACAATTCTCTTCTAAACGGTCATATCATTTGAAATTGTGCACTGACAGCAGTAACTGTGGAATAGTGTTCCTTATAAAATTTATTATTGTGAGTAAATATTTTACTACTGTGCAATGGATACATGGAGGTAAGTAGAAATTAGCTATAATATGAAGCAAACATATTTTGCTTCTATATTTATGTTAGCAAAGGTTTCTTGTACATCCTGAACAAAGTTTTCTTTAGATATTCATTAGACATTAGTTAGGATCGTGAGACAAATTATAATGTTCTTTTAAAAGAACAGTAGTGTAATGCACTACTGCTATATCATAACATAATTTTTCTACTTTGCGTTCACAATGGATTCATTGTGACACCAAAAACAGTTTCACAATGAAGCTCATTGTGACACTGTTTTTGGGGAAATTTTAGTCATTTTTAATTGAAAATATTTAATAGATTTTACAAAATAACTCAGTATTTATTTGTTACTTAACAATATACTCACAATGAAGCTGGATAAGAAAAATTAATAACTTGTTAATGTGACTTTTGATTAAAACGAAAGGTTTTCAGTGTTGCCACGTATTACAACTAAAATTCCCCATATACTAAGAAGATCCAATATTTTTCATATTTTTGTTGAATAAGTGACGCAAAGTAGAAAAAATAGTATATTATACACGTTTCACAAGAGGCATTGTAACACTCGTTCCGTTGGAGCACTCCTAGCTCGCTACGCTTCGCTAGTCGTACCCCAACCCCACTCGTGTTACAATAAGCCTTCTTGTGAAACTTGTATAATAATATACTATTTTCTACTTTGCGTTCACAATGAACTCATTGTGACACCAAAAACAGTTTCACAATGAAGCTCATTGTGACACTGTTTTTGGGGAAATTTTAGTCATTTTTAATTGAAAATATTTAATAGATTTTACAAAATAACTCAGTATTTACTTGTTACTTAACAATATACTCACAATGAAGCTGGATAAGAAAAATTAATAACTTGTTAATGTGACTTTTGATTAAAACGAAAGGTTTTCAGTGTTGCCACGCATTACAACTAAAATTCCCCATATACTAAGAAGATCCAATATTTTTCATATTTTTGTTCAATAAGTGACGCAAAGTAGAAAAAATAGTATATTATACACGTTTCACAAGAGGCATTGTAACACTCGTTCCGTTGGGCCACTCCTAGCTCGCTACGCTTCGCTAGTCGTGCCCCAACCCCACTCGTGTTACAATAAGCCTTCTTGTGAAACTTGTATAATAATATACTATTACTAATTACTTTTACAGAATATTACAAATTATTCATTGTTTTAGTTATTGGAAAAAACCTTTAAAACTTCATGAAATATTGGAGGAGATTGATAATATTGAAAATGATGAAAAAGCGCCAGATAGTATTGTTTTGTTCCCGCCAGAAAACTGTAATGCTGAAAACACTGATGAAGATTCTGGAGAAGAGGATTTTGTAAATATTATTAATCTACCTGGTTCACAACTACGTGCAGACGTTGAAGCTGAAATTGATAAAACTTATGATAATGATAACGCTCTAGTAGAGTATAACAGTGAGGATGAGCTTCCATTGTCTGTTTTCAGAAAAACAATATATTCTGAAGAAAAGAAAATTCCGCTAAAAAAAAGTGCCGACTTTTCTTGGGTTAACACAGATATAAATGTTTCGAATTTAACTGAGTGGACTCCAGTTTATGACACAAAAATTTTTTTGACTCCAGTCCAATGGTTTTTGAATTTTTTTGACAATGAAATTATAGGATTACTGGTACAATATTCAAACACTTATGCTGCCCAAAACAATCGCGTAGCAGATATAACAGAAAACGAAATGCGATGTTTTATTGGAGTTCTGTTACTCAGCGGTTATGTTACAGTTCCCAGAAGGGCAATGTTTTGGGAAACAGCAGATGATGCAAGTAACAGTGTAGTTTATTCAGCTATTTCTAGAGATCGATTTACCTATATTTTTAAAAACTTTCATGCAAATAATAATTACAAATTAAATCAGAACGATAAATTTTCAAAAATGCGACCACTATTTACCTCCCTAAATAAGAAGTTTGTTGAGTTTGCTCCACTTGTAGAATGCCACAGCATCGAGGAATCCATGGTTCCATACTATGGACGCCACGGATGCAAACAATACATCCGTGGTAAACCTATTAGATGGGGATACAAGTTATGGATGGAGACTGCTAAAAATGGCTATATAGAATGATTCGAACCTTACCAAGGATCTTCTACAGTGTTGCCAGTAAAATATAAACATTTAGGATTAGGTGCCAGCGTGGTGCTGCAATTTTCAGATGTTTTACAGGAGTCAGTAAACAGTACATTACCATTTCACCTGTTTTTTGACAATTTTTTTAGTTCACTAACGTTGATAGAACAATTGAATAGCAGAGGACTAAAAGGTACTGGTACGTTGAGGGAAAATCGCATTAACGGTTGTCCTATAACAGATTCTAAAACATTGAAGAAACAAGATAGAGGTTCATTTCATTACGTAACTGCAAAAGAAACACCTATTGTTATTTGTAAGTGGAATGACAATAACGTAGTAACAATTATATCCAACTCTTGTTCCATATATCCAGTCCTAAATGTGAAACGGCTCTCGCAAAAATATAAAAAAAATATTACTGTTGCACAACCTTTGGTAATCAAAAAATATAATGAAAATATGGGAGGAGTGGACAGGGCTAACCAAAATATAAGCCTGTCTCGAGTTTCAATCAGAGGTAAAAAGTGGTACTGGCCTCTCATAAGCCAATGCATAGACATGGCAGAACAATATGCTTGGCTTTTGTATAAACACAATGGCGGAAAGATGAATCATTTAAATTTCAGAAGATCTGTGGCACAAGGTTTATTAGAATCTTTCAGAAAAACTACAAAGTAAACATGTAAACAATCTAGTGGTTTCATGCATTTTCTAGATATGATGGTCATGATCACCTGATTATTTATCAAGAAAAGCAAACTAGATGTGGCCTTTGCCACAAAAAAGTAAATTTTTTGTGTAAAAAATGCCAAGTTGCGTTACATCCGAAGGACTGTTTTTTCTTATACCATGTGCCTCAATAATCTTTGTTGGTTTCAAAATATATATTTTGCTTTTGTAATGTTTCTGTTATTAAATATTTAAGAAAAGGTCTTTTATTTTGAAATATATGACACCTTGCCTGTAGAAGTCAATTATGCTACTGTCCTTTTAAAAGGACATCCAAAATTTCATAAAATATAAGAAAATATTTTTTTTTTACATTTTTGTTGTAGAAACTTACTTAAAACTTAATATAAAATAGAGTCATTTACTTCAATTTAAAAAAAATAGTTTCAGTATAATCTGGGTTAAAAAAGAAAACAAAACTATATTCTAAGAATTACTAAAACAAATTCTGAAATGATAAAATTTAAAACTGTAGCTAAACAGTAATTGAAATAAATTCTCAAAATAATAACTAAATAAAATTTAAAACAATAACTTTAAAAAATTCTCAGAATAATTAAATCAAATGCAAAACAGTAACTAAAATAAATTCTGAAAATAAGAACTACCAAATTTTTAAACGGGCTTGCCCTCCCGCGATCTGCCTTTAATAATAACATGAATATAACTTCAGACCTGCTATTATTCTTTTTGTTTTTAGTTATGCATTAGAATGTATAATATAAATCTTTCAGACGAATATTGAATATTATGCAACATTTATTAGGTATTAATCAAACAGAATGGACAGAAGATTCAAAATAAAATACAAAATTTGGCAAATTAAACTTAACATCCCACTCTTTAGACAAGCACTGCCATCTCGAGTTGTCACGTGGCCGTGAGCCTGCCCATCGGGAAAACGTAAGAGAGGGTATCGTAACAACCTACGTGTTGCGTTCCTTTCTGTCTATCACATTAAATAAAAGGACAGCGTATATCTGCACTTACAGTGACGCAGGGGGCGAGCCCACCCTACTCATGCATAGTGGCAAGGAGCTGCACCGCATCGCAATTTAACGTATTACCGAGCGTGCGGAATTATACAAAGTTCTAGAATCTAGATCACATGCACATTTTTAATTATGCATTACAATAATGTTCTGGATGTTCTGAGGTGACGACGGCGCAAAACTTAACATGTTGACCGCGTTACATATCCCCGGGGTCCTGTATTACACTATAACCTGTATTACGCTATAACGGGAATGAAATTCACCAAACTTTCGTTCTATGCGGAAGCCATAATTCGCTTATTTCTTAACCGATTTTGACTTCAAACTTTGCAAAGTTATCATTATAATTGTTGTACTCTGCATAACTTAATTACTTGTCTTTTTATACATATCGCCGGAGCTATGTAACGCACACTTATAATATTAAATTAACCCTGCCTGCCATGTTTTAATAAAAATATCCCATAGAAAACTAAAGTGCGAATCTGTTGGGTTGTCGTTACGGGATATAAAATAAGTAGGCTTTGGTGCGAAAAACAAGTTTTGTCAGAGAGTTATAAATAGAAGTTTCAATACATTTTGTTAAACCCAATTTGTGGCCTATTTTCTATTACTAACGACTCAACAGTGGCGACGAGGACAAAAGGCAAAAAAAAAAAATGGACACTGAATCAATGAAAGCGTTCATCACAAATATTCTGGCAAGTCAAGACGAAGCTTCGAAAAGAAGAGAAGAAGAATCTCGTAGACGCGAGGACGTTTTGGTTCAACTCCTAAAGAATCTTCAAATTAATTCTAATCAACCGTGCCCTACTTCGTCAATTGCGCCTTCATCAGGAACATTTCCACAATTACCTGAATTCGAACCTGATCAAGAAGATGTTACTAAATTCGACGAATGGTTAAGCCGTTTCGAGTTCGCATTGGATTGCACATCACCGAATATGGCAGATAAAGACAAAGTAAAATTCGTCATGACAAAACTTTCTGCAGCAGCCTTCAGTGAGTATACCAAATTCTGTATGCCGAAAGCGGTTACTGATTTCGATTACAACGAAACTACCTCACGTCTTCGACAGCTATACAGTAAAAAACGCTCAATTTTCGCAGAACGTTATGACTGTTTGCGCATTGCAAGAGACGAAGGTGAAGAATTCAGACATTATGCAAACCGTGTCAGAGCAACGAGACGAACATATCAATTCAGTGACCAAACTGAAGAGCAATTTTTCTGCTTAATCGCACTCACGGGTCTAAAATCAACATCAGATGAATCACTTCGTGCTCGTATGCTTCAAAAGCTAAACGCAGATGGAGAAAATGTCAAATTCGACGATGTAATGAATGATTGTGAAGAGTTCATTGCAATGAAATCAGAGAGCAAATTGTATGAACAAAAGGAACGATTTGTTGATACGCTAAAGCGAGTACTTCTCAAATTAAAAGGGGAGGGAAATATACAACATTCGCTAGACATCTTTCTTGAAACATACCGTATTACCCCAAATTCTGCACTTCCCGACAATAAAACACCAGCTGAACTACTGTTCGGACGTAAGCTCAGAACAAGTTTGGATCTTTTGATGCCGCCTAAGAAGCCGTCAATACGCGACATTAAGATGGAACAACAATTTAACATTAAGCACGGTGCTCAAAAACGAGTTTTTGAGATAGATGAACTTGTTTATGCACGACATCGTCGATCGCAATGCTGGCAACCCGGAAGAATTCTACAGAAATTGGGACATACAATATATGAGGTACAATTAGGTGATCAGACAACCCGCCGTTTTCATGCTAACCAAATAATAAAAAGAAAAACAGAACCGTCATCAAATGATCAGTTAGCAGCAATCGCCGAAGCTTTTTCCATTCCCATTGCTAGAAAGACTCCTGTTCCTAGACAAGCGAAGGAATTAGCTGCTGAAATAACACCGCACGAAAAAGAAGATGCCGAACCTATTTCAGAAGAACCTACTCTTCGAAGATCTAGTAGAAATCGTCAACCTACTAAAGAATTAGTTATAACACCACGCCAAAAGAAATATTTACTTACTTAAAATCCTCCATTTGTTGGATATATAATATTTTTATTAATGTAATTTCTTAAAAGGGGAGATGTTGGGTTGTCGTTACGGGATATAAAATAAGTAGGCTTTGGTGCGAAAAACAAGTTTTGTCAGAGAGTTATAAATAGAAGTTTCAATACATTTTGTTAAACCCAATTTGTGGCCTATTTTCTATTACTAACGACTCAACAGAATCTAACACGGGTACACGAATTTACATGGATAACCGTATAAGCACAATCTATGTTTACACGGAGCCAGTCACTGGAGTCCAGTCACAGGACTCCAGCTACTGGCCTCGTGGAAACCCGGCATTACACGTAATAGACAAGCAGGTAAATACAGGGCGTGTTCGAAAATACAGAGAGTAAGTATAAGAGTTACACCAACAGAGTGAATAAAGTGAAAAGCAAAATATACGAAATGATTTATTTATATGAGAGAGAAAGAATATTACCCAAGAGTAACGCTCTGGAGTTTTCGAACAGGCCCTTAGGTGTCAGAAATTCTTAAATAGTAAAAAATATGGGAGGCAAGAGGCAACTATTATATCTTACAAAATAAATAATGTTTAAAATGTAGAAAAAATAACTAGTAGATCAAACGAGAAATTATCGTATTATTCAATACGATAATGACTTTAGTATCGTATATCGATGTAAATTATCGTGCCAATACGATAATTATCGTATGGTTGGCAACGCTGAATTGTGCTGGCCATGGTTCAGGTCGGTGAAGCTGCGGTGACTTCTTTTTAAGTCAGTTTCATGGCAACCTTCTTGGAAATCATATTGTGCTAACTTGATGAAATCGAACTACAGTAAACTCCTTTTCTGGAAAACTCGATATATGTAAATAACAGGTGCATTACCGAGTCTTCCAAAGATTCGTATGAACACATAAATCTGTTGTAGTCTTTGTAACTGTTGTAGTCTTTATTATTTGTTAATAATAATGTTACATTTTACAACGTATATTACTTAGTCGCCATATTGTATCGTTACTTACTAACGCGCAGTACTTCCCCCCGCTAACGGTATTGCTATGAAGTTGCAAGTTCTGAAGTTAGTCACAACATCTCACCCCACCTAAGTAATACAATAATCTTAAATTTAAACGTACTAGCCCAAAGAAAATAATACAAATGTGCTACAAATCTAACCTTTCACGCGCTTTCCTTATTCTAGTAGAACGCCGCACATTATTTTCCTTTGCACTAACATGTTCACTATTTTTAGTATTATTATTATCAAGTTCCTTAATTAAGGGTATTACAGTTTTTTCTGAAATAACAGAATCTGGCAAATCGCACCCACCACCAAAATTACTATTCGCAAGAGGAATAGGCAATTCATTTGAAATTGATTGATTTAAGTTACAATCTGGACTTGAAATGTCATTACTGCCATCTTCTTCTTGGTTATTAGTAGTAGGATAAATTTCTCGTAATTGATCGATATGTCTTTTCCAGATTCGATTGTCGTCTAATTCTATCAGATAATGTAATGAACCGATTTTTTGTAAAATTATTCCACGAGCCCATTTATTATCATTATCGAGATATTCTCTGGCGATAACTCTAGAGCCAATTTCTAAAGAACGTACTTTCCTCTGGCTTTCAACAGTAGGTTTATTTTCTGCAGGTAACATCAAATCCATTCTAGATCTAATCTGCCGATTAAACATCATCATAGCAGGCGATTTTCCGGTTGCTGGGTGGATAGTTCTTCGATAAGTCAAAAGAATTTTGCAAATTTCTTTATTAATGTCACTTTCATTTCTGACTGTTTTCAGTTTGTGCTTGATTGTTTGGACGTAACGCTCTGCTTGACCGTTAGTACTAGGATGATATGGAGCTCCCATTTTGTGAATGATTCCATTACATTTTAAAAAATGTTGAAATTCAGAACTGGTAAATTGAGTTCCGTGATCACTTACCACCGTCACTGGAATTCCAAAACGACTAAAAATTTCTCTACATATTTTTACAGTAGTTTCAGATGTCATGTTCGGTACAAAATAAACTTCAGGCCACTTCGTATATGCGTCTATCAATATGAAAAAGTACTTTCCCATAAAGGGTCCCGCATAGTCAATATGTACTCTTTGGAATGGAGCAGTCGGTTTTGGATTTTTGTATTCCGCAGGCCAAACACAAATTGGTTTCTTAATGCAGTGTTTAAGTAGTTACCAAATTTGCAACCAATAGAAATTCTTCTCAGTGCAACTAAGAAATCTTCCACAGTTTCTCCTTCTTTTTGTTTTCGCAAGTAAAATTTGAAATTTTCAACAATTTCAAGTGGCTCAGGGTCATAATGGCGATGTAAAATTTCAACAATTTGTTCGTAACTCTTCTCTTGCGGTTTTGCCGGGGATAATTTGTCGCACACAACGTCATAGGCCTCTTGACCCATGTAATGTAGTAGAAAATGTAATTTCATATCTTGACTTACGCCGAATATTGTAAATGCACCTTCTAATCGTTGTACCCAACGATTCCATTTCGATTTATTTTTGTCGAAACTATCGATGTAAAATGCAGCTTGCACATGCTGTGTAGGAGCAACGCTCACATTTCTTGTGTGTTCCCCTGATTCACCCTGTCGTGGCATTTTCGCAGATTCGTTTATTTACCTCGTCGCCAACTGTTGTAGTCTTTGTAACTGTTGTAGTCTTTATTATTTGTTAATAATAATGTTACATTTTACAACGTATATTACTTAGTCGCCATATTGTATCGTTACTTACTAACGCGCAGTACTTCCCCCCGCTAACGGTATTGCTATGAAGTTGCAAGTTCTGAAGTTAGTCACAACAAAATCCTTAGAAGAATTTCTTAAAAATTTAATTTATTTTCGACCCTTTTTTGGCAAAATACTACAAATTTATATGAAAATTTCTAATTTACGGAATTGAAACTGACGTTTTATTTGACAGTGACGACCAAAATTTATTGCTTGCGACAGTACCTATGTAGAATACATACTTGTTTTTGGTATTATTAAATTTTATACGCATCTATGTGTTTTCCTTCTCTTCATATTAACTTATACATTCTACGTAGTAGTTATTAACTGATACAGTAGATATGTACCATAGGCGACATAAAAAAACACTTATTAATGCTTTAGTGTAAATGTGTAATTGTGTAACTATGATCACATTACTATGGAATTGGCTAGAAGCTGCATTAGAAGTATCATTTATGCTAATAAAAAAAGTTAAAATCACTAGTAAGACTTGTCCCCATTTTTTATGTCGTCAGTGGTAGTTGGTAGTACATATTCTTGAAGTAAGTATTATGTATTATTATTAGAGGTGGGCGATACGAGAAATTGTGTATCGAATTTCGATACGATTTCTGTATCGATACGTGATATATCGAATATCGATATGTATTGAGTATCGGGTACCGAGTATCGAGTATCGGCTACCGATACGTATCGATATGTACCGAAATATCGAATCGATATGTATCGAAATATCGGATCGATATGTATCAATATATCGATACGTTTCGAAATATAAGATTGAAATATTGAACAGAAACACAAATCTTTAGTTAGTCTGTAATTCGATATTTCAATACGTGCCGGTATATCGATATTCGATATTTCGATACGTATCGATATTTCGATGTGTATCGGTATTCGATATCCGATATTTCAATATCTATCGATATTCGATACGTTGATACAGCTGAAAATGTGTATCGATACAGCTGGCGTATCGATACGTATCGATATATCGATACATCGACCCAGCCCTAATTATTATGTATTAAGCTTAGTTCAGATATATCCGGATACGCAAAATATTTACTGCGGATCTTTTCCTGATTGGTTGGTTATTAATAACGAACCAATCAAGAAACGATCCGCAATAAATATTTTGCGTATCCGGATGCATCTGAACTAGCTTTAGCTGGTATTGGCGCTTCTTATTTAAAAATGGCGTTTTAAAGTAATTGGTTTGGCGCATTATAGTCTCTAGGGGGGCGTTCAAGTTTCACAACCGGTTGTTTTAGGAAAAACGTAACACATAATTATGGCAAAATATTCACGCCGACCGTCCAAACGTGCGACGGGGGGGGGGGGGAAGTTATTTTCGTCTCGAAAAAGTCCGCAGACCGTCCAAACGTGCGACGGAGGGGGGGAGAGAAAAGTTATTTCAAAGTATGTCCTTTGTATTAAGATAATTAATCTCTTTAAGTACCTGCAATGGCTTTATTATAATCATGGACAGATATAAGCACATTGTATGTCCGGCTAGAGCTTGCATCAAATAGAGATAGCAATCTATTACTTTCCATTATATTTAGAGGTGGGCGATACGGGAAATTGTGTATCGAATTTCGATACGATTTCTGTTTCGATACGTATCGACATATCGAATATCGATATGTATCGAGTATCGGGTACCGATACGTATCGGTATATCGAATATCGATACGTATCGAGTATCGGCTACCGATACGTATCGAGTATCGGCTACCGATACGTATCGATATATATCGAAATATCGGATCGATATGTATCGATATATCGATACGTTTCGAAATATAAGATTGAAATATTGAACAGAGGCTTAAAAATACGAGATGAAAAATAGAGCTGGAATACAAATAAATAAATAAAATCTTTAGTTAGTCTGTAATTCGATATTTCAATACGTGCCGATATATCGATATTCGATATTTCGATACGTATCGACATCCGATATTTCGATACGTATCGATATTTCGATATGTATCGGTATTCGATATCCGATATTTCGATACGTATCGATATTCGATACGTCGATACAGCTGAAAATGTGTATCGATACAGCTGGCGTATCGATACGTATCGATATATCGATACATCGACCCAGCCCTAATTATATTCAATATTGCTATTTGTTTTGTGGTGTTGTTTTTAACGGATACGTAGGTTAGAACGACAAACAACACGTGCAATAACACAAAACATACTTTTGCGCATGCGGGACAATTTTTACCCATCTGTTAAAGATAGGTAAAAAGTTGCTCTGTCCGACGACGTCTGGCATTAAATATGAACGCTTGACAAAATAGTCGGCGTTGATTTGTGAACGACAAACAACGTCCGGTAACGTTCGGCATAAAACTTGAACGCCGCCTAGGTCTGTTCGATAGCTCTGCACTCTGCTGGTGCACTCTATCAACCGCTCCTGAGAGAGGGCGATGTATGTAATAGAACATGAGTAGGAGTGAGAAAAATAGGGTAAAGGTGTTAAAAGTGTAGAGCTATCGAACAGACGTTCTAAAATATCTGGCAACCCTGGCGGTGAAGTCGGAGAAGTGTCTGACGCATAGACAAATAAAAGTGAAACGGTCGCGAATTTGTATATAAAACAAATGAGCATGTTAGGAATGTAACTAAAATTTTGTTTACGAGTCATTGCAATTATGGTTATTGTCACGGTAGTCGGGAGGAGACAGTCTGGAAATAATAAATCACAAACAATGTACACTTGTTGGGAATTTTAAAACGAAAGCCAGAGACCTACCGGACAATAGGGCCACTTCATATAACCGGGGTGCCATCATAAACTTTTATCGTATTTGAGCTCGGCTCAATTGCTGCTCGGAATGACGATCGTAAATCTGCCATGCGGATTCCTAATACACATTTGGTTTTCCTTAAAGTTGAAATTCGACACACATTTAAGTTCTGTAACATAATATGTCCACTTAGAAAGTGGTACTGCAAAGGGCAGGAAATAATAAAAACGTCAACTATGTTGAAATTTAGTAGAAGCAGACGTTAAAGACGCGGAGCCCTTCAGGGTGGCATGTTTTGGAAAGTTAGAAAAACACTTCGTGGAACGCGGAGGCGTGCTTCTTCTAAACACAGGACGCGATCCGATTGGTCAAAGTATATTTTGCATTTGTTTTCGGGTCAAAGGAAGGGGCATTAATTAGGAGCAGTTGGAAGATGAATTTGAAAATTAGAAGCAGATAGCCACGCGCTTTGAACACGAGCAGTCGTATTTTCATGCTGGGCAGCTTGCATGAGTTACTTACTAATTTCTTTAATTATTTTCACTAGAGGGTTTAATCTAATTAGTCCGGTCGTATAAAAGATCAGTGTTTTGAGAGCCAATTAAAATACAATTAAATATCACGGTCGTGACGCGTAATTTAATCCGCGAAGTGGATCTAGTGTGTTGTGCGTGAATCTGGATTGTTATTCCGCGGCATGGAGTTAGGTAATTTGCTCTAATTTGTATCTTATTCGTTACATAATTGGTGGTATTAGATGATTAAATTTTCATAATCTATAAATTTCAGTACTTACTTGGTTTGGGAAATTTATTCTTAGTCTTAATTTGCATCCGAACCAAAGTCAAAGTAAATCAGTGGCATCCACTGTAGTGGCATTGCTTGACCATTGTTATATAAATTATTAACTAGTTTGTTGGCGTTTCTGTAATTTAAATCGACCAGGGCAGTCAGCCGACGTTTCCAATTTATCGTGCAATTCATATACAGGGTACTTTGTAAAATTAGTGAATCCTTTTCGGTATTCTCTGGCAAATTGGAAACACACAAGCAACGTGTTTTTCGATTTGCGCAGTGAAATCGATTGTTTCATACCACTGGTCTAAGGCAAGTTCAGATCTGCCACTTCCCCAGTGTGACCAGCACAGATTAATTACCTAAATCAAGGCCAATCAGTTGTATTACTAGGGTAGTAAAATTAAGAGGTCAAACCAATTCTGAATCACGTAATCAGTGCCATCTTCTCAGCCGAGTTTCCATCACACTCTGTGTGTGGACCAAGGTGTAGTCTTTGTCGGGAGATCTGTAGTTAATTAGAAGGGATCTGCTTCGAGACCGTAAGGCCATAACTACACATAGTAGAGTGCCGTAAAAAACGGTCAAAATATTCCATTGCGTACAGGTTAGATCTTCGTCGAACAACGCAATCAGAGGTTAATTAATAAAGCCAGAGGCATTGACCCTGCACCTCAAAATAGCGAAAGTAGCGGTTGAGCGAGTCTCCCCACTTCGTAGCGTTAGTAGGTTATCAAAAATCGGGTTCCCGCCTCCAAGGGAGGCTCCCCTGAAAAACGAGCGATTACTATTGATTCTCTCACAGATCGATCGCCTGGGTTGCATTTTGTATCACATACTTCCCCAGTATCTGATTAATTAATCCCCTACATTCATTAAGTAAGTACACTGTAGGCACAACGCCGCTGTGCACTGGTTGATATACAGAGCGTGTCTTAGAGTACGATTAAAGTGTTAAACACGAGTACCAAGATCCCGTAATTTTGGAAACAAATTAATTATTCATTTAAATTGAATAGTCAGTACACAAATATTGTTTGGGACAAGCATAAAAACAACCCACCAGTTGTGTAATTGGAATTAGGTAGTTCGTCACGATATCCGAACGAGAAAACCGTTAAACGAATTCTACTGTATTTCTTATACGAGTGTAAAATTTTTGGGTGTTTCCTTGTATGGTAATATAAAAAACGGGGTTTTTTATACTCAGATTTTCAGGCTGCATAGCGCCTGAAAAACGGAGTTTTTCCCCTTAAATTTGCAATAAATAAATTAATTAAAGTTAAGTCCGCATTTTTTAATTTTTATTTTAAGTATCCAATTCCTGCTATCTCATATTTATATCCGCCTCACCGGGACCAAAGAACGGGTGAACGGCACAAGTGGGTCCGTTCGAATTAGCGATCACGAGCCATTTTAATTCTTGAAAATAGTTCAGAAATATCAACAAAAGTAACTCGGACGATTTCTTGGAGGCTGGCGCCTAGCGTAGATTTATTGCGGGTATTATTGCATGGTATAGGGGCCCCGTAGTCTCAGGTAGCAATTCGTCTGGCCAGAGTGTCTGGAACAATAGAACTGACCTTCTTTGCCTTCCTGGAAATTTGCCCGAGTTACCCCGAGAATAAATACGCGTTAAATTCTTGCAGACGATAATCTTTCAGTTGCCAGTAAATTAACTTGCTAATAAATTAAATTTGTTTATCTGTTTGGATTCATTTATTACTTATTTAGTTGTCCCTAAAGACAACAAACAATAGTAGCACCTCGGCGTGTTACAAAAGACAGCTCATTCCCATGCTTTGACACTGGCAATGAGTGAACAGTGGCGGTGACGCGGGCGGTACTACCGAACTATTCAAATAGCGCCACTTTTAAAATATGGCTTCCATTCAGAATTTTATTTTATCATTTAATTTAATGTCAAGAAAAATATAATGATAAGAAATTTAATTTGAAAATATGCAAAGAGTAACCACAGCAATAATATTATTACTTTGGTTAATCCTTAATCATTTTCAGATTAAATTTCTTATCAATATACCGGGTGTCCCAGAACTCGCGTACAAGCTGTTAACACAAGATTTTAACATTTATTCTAAAATGGATTCTGCAAAAAAGTATAATTAAATCCTTTTAGTTTTTAAGTTACAAAGATTTTAATTTAACCAATCAAACATGCTTCCGTGAAGGAAAATTAACTCAATGTATGTATTTCCTAGGATATGACTGTAGGTATTGTCGATTAAAAATAATTATAAAGTTTTGATAAAATGTTTGGTCAACTTTTAATTATAGTACTGTCATTTTGACATTGAACCATAAAAAACGAAAAAACACTTTAAACAACTAACGATTTATTAAAGTAAATGTTCAAAAGAACCACCACCAACTTCAATACACAGCCTTGCCCGTCTTAGTAAGTTGTCTCTTGCATTTTGCAACATAGCTGGAGTCACCATTGCTACAGCATTCATAACTCTATTTCGCAATGTGCCCACATTATTTACGGGTACGCGGTAAACAGTGTTTTTTATGTGCCCCCAAAGAAAAAATCTAATGGTGTAAGGTCGGGAGATCTGGCCGGCCAATTTATTAGGCTCCCACGACCTATCCAGCAATTTGGATATTGCTGGTTGAAAATGTCTATAACATTTCTCGCAAAATGTGCCGGCGCACCATCGTGTTGAAACCATTGGTTTACGTAATTTGCTAAAGGTACATTTTCTATCAGATTAGGTAAATTTTCTTGTAAAAACTTCTCGTAATTTTCACCATTTAATCTTGGGGGAAGTTCAAAGGGTCCAATCTACAAAATGGTTTGACCTGACAACGGAAAAACGTAAATGGTATGCTTACTAGAGAATCACCGAGAATACCAGCCCAGAAATTTATACTGAAACGATGTTGAAAACCATGAATAAACACTGCGTGTGGATTTTTAGTAGCCCACACATGGAAGTTGTGACTATTGAAAGTCCCTTGACGACAAAAAAACGATTCATCAGTAAATAGAACATTTCTAATAAAATTAGGGTTTTCTTCATTTTGTTCAAGTAACCAGGTACAAAACTCGACTCGAGGTGCATAGTCATCAGGCTGTAGATGCTGTACTTTGGTGTAATGATAAGCGTGCATCCTATTATCACGTAAAACTCTTTGCACAGTACTTTTCATGGTACTGGCCACATCTCTAATGCTTCTCGTTCCATCCTCATGAAAAGATTGAAGTACATTTTCTTCATTAATAGAAGTACTTACCGTCCGGTCGACACCGCCAACACCTTTTCTGACGGGCACCACAGAACCACTAGTTCTTGACCTATTAATTAATCTGAAAATGACGTTTGAGCTAGGATTTTGGCGATTTGGAAAATGTTCCCGATACAGCCTTTCTGCTGCTTTAGCGTTTCTTCCACCCTCACCATACATTATTATCATTTCAGTGTACTCTTCAGCAGTAAACATTTTTGTAATGCAGCTAAAATTTTTGAAATTTTGACTGTCACTGTGACATTAATGTGATGATGTGATGGATCAAACAATTATTGAAATTATTTGTTCTTTTAATATTAAATTTATTGTCATGAGAACAACAGCTCAGGTTAACTTTACCTACAATCTTTCTACTGTGATTGGATAATTTAAAATTACCGTAGTTTAAAAACTATAGAATTAAATAAAAATTTTATAAAGAAATTCCTTTCAACAGAGAGAGCAGAGCACGTGGTTAACGGCCTGTACGCGAGTTCTGGGACAGCCTGTATTTTTCACGACATTAAATTAAATGGCATTATGGCAAAAAACGTTGATTTCCATGTTTTAGGACGGTGATTTTATAAAACACAAAAAAATTATGGATACAAATTTATTATGCATTATGAATATTGAGCAATCAGTATAAAATTAATGTGTTATGCTATTTTTATATAAAGAAATCAGTAGCATATTCAAATGTATGAAATGATAAGAACAAAAGCAACGGTTTATGAATATTATTGCTTAGTAATAACATTGTAGTACAATATTGAAGGAACTAACTAATGCAGAAGGAATTAACAATATTGTTAGGTCCTTATGCATTTACAATAAAAAAACAATACAATAGCTAATTTAATAATGCAACATTTTAGAAAACATTATACATATATTATACAGTTTCTTAAATTACAACTGTTCAACTATCAACCAAAATATATACACTATGTACTCAAAAGTGTACAAGGGACAATCACACAATGAATACTTAACCACAGGTCGAAAACTAAATTATTATTATATTAAGAAAAAAAAATATCTGAACAAAAACAGAGATCCGTTTGTATATTGCTACCAACATTGGCCCATATCATAATCGTTTCACTAGCTACTTGAAACACCTCCAAACAAATTTTTAAACTAGACGTATAAATCTGTTTAGAAATTAAATACGTAATGAATACATACGAAAATATAATTGCCCCTTTGACATTTTTGAGTAGTGTACTTACAGTACAAAGTTTACAAATGTAGTATTTTTTGATATTTTGATTTGCTTTGAACCACAAACGATCTTTGCTTATCTTCCGTGAATTTATGCAAAATACAATTACATACGATATTAAAAAATTTGCTTGTAATACTTACTTTATGAACGTCACAATTAATGAAAGAAGTATCTACATGCTCATATAAGACTTCAAGAATATTTTGTTTGATATTATTAATATGGGGATGAGTTTCTAAGCATTTGTGAATTATATCATAAGCAACGGTTACATATCGAATCATGCTATTGTTGCAGTAAAACAACTTTAAATTTGTCGGATCGTTTTCTTTGAAACTAATAAAATTGTGTACCGTTTCAATACTGTCACTTTTAAAGCACGATGAACATTTTTCACAATCTGTCCTTAATTTTTTTATAAAGAATCCACAAACATACGCCATACTTTCGGCATCAAAAGAATTATGATCAATACTAATGTTAACCATATTAAGTAATTCAGATGTTACAACGGGTGGTGTATGAATATTACTTGCTGCTCCCAAAAAATCTTTTAAATTAATCAACATTTGACATTCATCATCTTCGCAATTTTTCGCCAACGTTTTACATGATGATAAATTATTGACTATTGCAGTTTTCAAATAACTTAAGAATTGATGCGGAGTCGGATTAATGTTGGCTGCACCATATTGACGCACCGTACTGAAATATGAAATAAATATTATATGACTATCATTAAATGATATCATTAAATCAGTTACCTAAAGAAATTCTCTAATGGATCTTGTTGTACGCATCTAGTTTTCAATGTACCTTGCTCACTTTGGAAATAGTGAGCATAAAACTCTTTCATGGAGTTCATCGTGAAGATGAGGCCCTTGATACAACGAGGAGCTTTGCATTGGACGCCATTTTTGAAAAACTTCCAATTTTCGAGTTTTGGAATAATGGTATTCCAAAACTTAATATGCCCACTTGAGCGACTTATCGCACGTTTCAGAGGTTTTCCTATAAAATCAAAACACAGTTTGTTAATATGAACACAACACTTTAAATTTTCGTAAATTACCTGGGAAATCTCTAATATTACGACTATTCAATGAATCAAAAATAGAGTCCATGAGATGTGCAAATTCTGCAGTATATATTGCCTCTGCTGGCAGATTTGCAGATGCCACCATCGATTCTATCGATGCTGCCACTGTTGAACTGAAAATTTGGGCAGCAAATGAAACTTTCATTTTAACAAAACTTAGATTTAGTTTGAAATGTAACGGTTTAATTTTCCTCATTGCTAAAACAAACAAAATCAAATAATAAGATAACCATAATTAATGCTTTTATGTATCCACCTTGAAAGCGTCTGGTCAAGTCAATTTTGTATGCTTCTTCAATGTGTGCCCACTTGGCTACCTTATTGATATCAAAATGAATATCATATTGAAGTAATGTATTCCGGATGTTCTTGATAATATGGGGAGTATCGTAGAACATGAATATTCTTCTTCCATTAATTACGATATGATGTCCTCCTTCATTTGTACTATTAACTAATTGGCTTACTGCCGCTACATTCGTAGTCCCTAAAAATAAATATGCGTAATGTTTTACATTCTGAACACAACAATTTAAAATTGACTTTTACCTTGGTCACAAACACAACCAACTACATGAATGTTTCTTTCAATTAAACAGGACAAAATGTCAATTAATAATTTCTTCAAAGAAACGGTTTTAATTTGATCTTTTGTGAAATAAAAAGCTATAGGTTGCTTCCACTTTCCAGATAATGATGACAGCATAAAAACTAATGCATGGTTTGCTTCTTGGTTGGATCTTCCTAAATGTCCAAGATCTACATATCCAACAATTTTATCATGCGCCTTATCATAGGTTAATGTCTGTTTTAATGCCATTTCGTCGAATAATAAGACACATTGTTTCAATTCTTCTGAACAGCGAGCCAATCTTTTTTCTAAACTTATGATAACGTGCATATTAATTCCTACTGTTAAGGGAATGTCCTGTAATAATCTTTGTAATGTTGATCTCGACGGTAAGTTTAAAAAATTCCTGAGAAACCGGTAGCATTTTGGTCCACGCTTATACACAGCTAATGCAAAAATTTTGTCATAACTTCCGAAAAACGTCAGTGTTACTGGCACGAGATAACATTTTTAAAGTGTTGCGTGATTTCTGTAATTGTGATTTTAATTTGCATATCCTTCCCTTTTGCACCGTATATTCTTTATACCAGACCTTCGTGCGAGGTGATAATATATTGGACCTTTTCTCACCAATCTTCCTCAAAATAGATTTGCGTGCTGTAAATAATAAAAATAAAATTACAATTCTGTGTCAATATTATTACTAGTCAATAAAAAAATTATGGTTAGCAAAAAATAAAACGTATGTAATAAGGGATGGCACAATAATGCTGTTAACTGTTATAACTATCACAGTACATAGTAAGATAGTAGTAGTAGTAGAATAAGCGGCTAGAAGAGAAGCATACATGGTGAATGCTGTTTGTTTTTAAGGAGAGAAGAAATTATTCAAGACAGGACGTGGTTACTACTGCCCCGGTATAACCGGTATACAATAAAAATTTAAATACAACAGTTATTAATAAATTTATACAATAAACAAACGTATATGAATTGTCACATAAACCAAATTAAATAGTCATTCGCAAATAAAGATACTTACTTTTTGAACTTTGTTTTGGCGTATGATAAACAACATTTGAAAAGTTTCTTTCAGGTGTTGAAGGTCTCATACTACTAGTACTAGGTAATGATAGAAATACAGGTGCACACTCTTCTGTAGAGGGTAACACTGAAAATATGAAAATATACAAGACCTTATAAATGATTGTATCAAATGATTGTATTGGTCGAAACCGTAATTAGGGGCTGACCAGGGTTGTGCCTAAATAAAATTGTTATTAGAAATTAATATTTCCAGTAACTTACAATGGGTAAAACCGAGATGCTTTTAAATACATTAGGGATGAGATAAGAAGTCTTAAGCAGCAGGGGGTTGGAGCCCGATGCGGTATTATGAATATTAGGAAAATCCAAACTGTGTTATAATGAAGACTGCTAAGAAATTGCCATTAAGGAGTAATTGGTAAATTGCATTAAATGGGGTTGGAAATTCATACGAAACAATAAAATTAATGCTAATTCAACTATGCGAAAAGCGCATTTAGACAAGATCGTGGCCCTATAATTATTTCTGATTATCTATAAGTAATTTTACTAAGAACTAATATACCACAAAATGATTAATCAAATGAATTGATTACAAATGTACAAATGCGCGCCAACACCACTTCTACTCAGTACGGGGCTTTTATATGCTTTCCAAAGATGAATGAAGCTTCTTACAACTTTTTGTAGATTTTAGTTAATTCCCTTGCCGTTCGTAAAAACGCTCCCATCACTATGGAAATTGGTTACAGATCACTAAATTTTTACGAATTATTTACGCAAGATAGAGACTCAAAATTTCCTATTATAATAATCTCACTATATACAGGTTGAATCCAAAAAAAACGCCTACGCGAATAGCGTCGTTGTTTATTGTCGTATTTAAGCGGTCAAAAAATCAAACAAAATGGCAGAAAAAACTCAGCTGTCAACTTTTGTTTTTTAAATGCAATGGTATGATTACTGTAATCAATATCGAAAGAACATTCTTTTCTGCGATCAATGATGTGCTGCAACAAACACTTATTTTTCAAAACAATAGAAAACAATAAAAATAAATTAATTAATTATTTACATGAAATGTCGTAATAAACAGTTGGTGAACAATAAATAGAGAGTTTTAGCAATTTTTACGATATGGATAACGTTTACGCTAAATGCTGTAAAAAGACTAACGCGCTTGCTCATATATTTGTGAGCATGCGCATTAATAGTTTTGTAGCATTTAGCGTACACGTTATCCATATCGTAAAAATTGCTAAAACTCTCTAATGATACATGTTTTACGGTAAATAGTGTAGTATCTATAAGTACTTCCTCATAGGCAAAAAAATGACGATAACTTTCAATTTCTTTTTTGTTGTTTTTTTTCTATTGTTTTGAAATATAAGTGTTTGTTGCAGCACATCATTGAACGCAGAAAAAAACGTTCTTTCGAAATTTATTACAGTAATCATACCATTGCATTAAAAAACAAAAGTTTACTGCTGTCATGCAGCTGTCTTAAATGTATTAAAGACGCAAGGTATGGTATTTTGTATTTTTTCTGCCATTTCATTTGATTTTTTGACCGCTCAAATACGACAATAAACACCGAGGCTATTCGCGTAGGCGTTTTATTGGACTCAACCTGTATATTTAAATATTTTCAATTCCAAAAGAAGCTTTAGAAATTTCCTCATTCAATAGCAAACCAGTATTTTAGGAAATGTAATTTGTGTGGTTGTAAATTATGAACTTACCTTATACGAAAGATAGCTACTGCTTTGATAAAATCATAATTATTGGCTGCCAATGTCAGGAAACGTAGTTATGTAACAGAATTTTTGGTATTTCGGAGAGACGTCAAAAAAATGTCCGAAATTTTCTGTCCGCATCTGTACATTTTGTTTTTTATTTGGTAATTTAAATGGAATTTTACCAGTTTACATCCCTGATGATGTCTGTGGTAGAAAGTCAAAAGGGCATAAATCACATTTTCTGTAAAACGGAGTTATGTACGTAAATGCATTCAAAAATGAAATTTGTTAATATTTCGTCCGTTTTGATCGCCCGAATGTGAAATACTATAATGAACAATTATAGTTAAACCCTTATGTTGGACGAAATATTCACAAATTTTATTTTTGAATACATTCAAGTTCATAACTCCGGTTCGCAGAAAATTTGACTTTTGCCCTTTTAACTGCCTACCACAGATGTGTTAACTACGTAATTTTCTCTTCTGGCATTAATAAAAAATCGAACGCATTGGGCGCGTTTAGCGAACAGCAGCTGCTGAGTTGCTTACTCAGCAATCGTTTGTGATTGGCTATTACCTTAATGTGAACCAATCACAAACGATTGCTGAGTAAGCAACTCAGCAGCTGCTGTTCGCTAAACGCGCCCATTAATTTTTAAAACTACATTAATGTATTAGTAATAGAGATCGTGTTCTGAAATTCCATTAATAAATAAGCAAATAGTTACATTACACTAACAGAAACATTTTTGACAAACGCCATAAGTTAGTTTTTTCAGCCGAAAAATGATTAAAAAAAGTAATTCCACCTTAGTAGTGAGTTACGAATTATTTAGAAATATTTACATTTATAGACAATATGTATAATTAGATTTAGAAATTCTCGGCATTGGGGTACGAGACAGAATATTACGAGCAATATTCAATTTCGACGAAGTAATATTTTTAATTTAATTCATGCACAATGCTAATGCGTACTAAAGATGAGTATTACCGAAAAATGTTGTTTCTAGGTTTCATCTAAGTATGTTACAATTAACTAACATGACACTTACACATTACATACTTTAAATTATTTTCATTAAGATATGGTCAAAACACTAGCACTCACATATTGCCTGTAATTAACCACAAAACAAGAGGTTCCGTGTAAAATTCAAAATAATAAAATTTAGAAAATATGCATCCAGCATTACACATATGCATTACAGATGTCGACATCTCACATTAGTCAGGATATTCAGACACAGCTATTGCAGTGACACCTATTTTCTATAAGTCGATTATTTTCGTCTGAAAACACCATCATCAGCGCCCCCCTTGTGGGTACGCCCAACTATATTCACGTTGCCAATTCCGTAATCCCTTTGGGATGTCTTATATTTGTCTATGGTCTGACGTGTCACAAGTCACAACCTATGGTCAAAACGTGTGTGTTATCATTGGTGTTACTTAATTTGTTGAAGCAGAATTGCAAAATATATCAATATTACGTAGTTCTCAAATTGATAAATTCTCGTTATCAAATTAAATAAACAGCAATGGTATACGTAGCGAGAGGTAAGTAATATCAACAATAATTTGTTACTCCTTACACCATATTATAATGTTTTAGATGGAACTCTGTGCGAAAATATGCCTTTTGGTGTGGATAAAATCATCAGAATCATATATGGATTGATCAACTTTATAATCTATTTGTAAGTAACATTTCATTATAAACATGCAATTTATGATAATAGTTATTTATTTACCTCAAACGAAAAGTTGAGCTTTAAAGTATGAGCAAGTTGTTTACAGCCGAGGCTGAAATTACTGGCAAGTACCTTTAAAGACACTTTTTGTTTGAGGTAAATACAAAACTTTATATGTTCAATTTGGTAAGCCTTTACTTTGTGGTAATCCATGATAACAATAAATTACACAATTTTTACTTATAGTTTATGTTTTAACACGTTGAATGCCATATGAGACCATGTTGGTCTCGCTCTTTTTTGGGACATAATGGCCGCGCGATACCAGGATGGACTCGCGTCTACAAAATATTTATTGGGCCACGTCGCACCACATAGGTTTCGCAGAGTATACTAAAATACATACAGTCAGCAAAACTACGGCCAGCTAGACCTTTCTACATCCTTAGCCTGCAAATGTGAGACCAACGTGTCACCACGCGGCATGTTGGACTGTAGTGGGAGGATAAAAATAAAAATTATATTAGTTGTTCCTTCCATAACTTAAGCAAAAGTGTGTGTTCTTCTTCATAAGACGTAATACACCACCAAGCACAAATGAATCGGCGTATTTATGCGCAGATATGTGACGCGTAAGGACAGTTTGAACGCTTTGGACCACATTGGGCTCACATGGCCATGCAGGACTTACGATACAACAGCAGCCCTCGTGAGACCAATGTGTCATCGCAAAATAAATTGAGAAAAATATATGTAAAACATACTTGAAAAAATAATGTGTAATGTCTTTTAATTACGAGCATATACTATATGCATTTTCGAGAAAAAAAAGATGGTGGCCTACGGGACCAATTTTTTTTAATACATGGCGGCACTCAACGTGTTAAGAATGCAGTAGTATAGGCGGAGTATAGTGAGACCGATTTACACAGGGAAAACTAAACCACAGATTAATATTATTACAGTTTTTAAATGGATCTTTTTACGCATGTCATTGAATTTTTCCACATGAAACTCATCAATACTTTCAAGCCAAGTAATAAATCGTAAGTTTTACTTTACAAACATTCATATAAAGACGTTCCTTTTTTAATCCTAATGAGTGATGTACCTAGATACAACAGTTACATATAAAAATTGGTTTTAACAGTGCCGTTTATCAATGATGTGCGTAAAAAGATCCATTAAACAAAGTGTATACGAAGTTGTCTGTTGGCAAGGTTGATTTTGCGAGTCTCATATTTTTTGCCTTCAGCAGTTTTGAAAAATGTGTGCTACCTACTCTGTGGTTATGGGGTCATTCCATGCCAAGTCAACCAATAAAAAAATAATTTTGGATTTTAGGTTTTACAAAATGTGTGACATTTGGTAATTGTGTTCTATCCTTCAAAGTGATGAAAAATACAAAGTATCATTTTTTTTGTACTTTTGGTTTCAGAGTTATAAATTTTTGAAAACTGAAAAATCGGTTGATATTTAGCACGTTTTAGAACATTTAAACGTCCGTAAATCTGAAACTATTAGTCCTAGAAAGCTCAAACGTGCACCATTCTTTTTAGAATTCCAAGAGCTTTAATTTGATGTGTCACTTGACTACATTAGCCCAATTATAAAATTTTTCAAAAATAAAAAAAAAGTTTTTTAGCAGAATTTCAAAATCGAAATTTTTAATTTTTTTGAAAAAAATATATATTCAATGTCCTTCTTATTGGAATGTATGTGCTAAATTTCATGGTGGTATTCCAATGGAGTCATGTTTTAAAAAAATATTTTGTACTGTAATACACACAAAAACAAAATGTGTGTTAAAATAAACTATAGTCTGTTCAAGATAAGAAGGTAACAGATGTCGCTGCGTTCGAAAGTAAACACACACAGCTAAAAATATAAAACGCGCGAAATTTTAAGAAGGAATTAAATGATCGTAGCAAAATTGTTAAACCGAATTAACACCAAATGAAACGATAGAAAATAGTCTCCATTAGCATAAGCGCTTAAGCGGCCTATTGAACGTACTTTATATCGATAGAGCCGTTTGAAACTAAGACAACAACCGACAACTCCGTGATCCTTACTTTTCCTATGTAATATTGTCTCGTGCTTTAACCAATCACGATAAAGGTCAAAGGCTGCCTATGCTTTCTTTCGCTACCTTCTTATCTTGAACAGACTTATACAATAAACGGGATTGATTTAAGCAAAGTAAATTTTATTTTTAAAAAGTGAAATTTAGTGGATCTTCGTTGTGGTATTCTAATGTAATCTTAAAATATAATAAGTAATAATATTTATAATAATAATAATTAATTAACTTTACTGTACGGTACCAATACCAACGGTGCGTGTTTGTGGGAAGCTGCCAAGTGTTTACTTATCACTATTATGAAATCAGGAAGTGATATTATAATTTTATGAATATAATGCTTGTTTCTTCTTTAATAAAATTTGAGAAGCTTTGGACATATCTTCAGCAGATAATCTATAAATCCTGCCAGTTTCAGTGATAGGGTTAATGTTACAAATAATAAAGTTTTGTGGCACTGTTAAAATATCTGGTCTTCTCGGGTAAGCAAAAGAAGGGGCTGGTCCATAAGGATGGAGAAACGATACACGAACTTCTTTTTCAGAAAAATGTTTTGATAAAACACATGCTACCCACCAGTTTCTGTCATATGCACAAGCGACAAATCCATTTATCTCTTCAAATAGCACATCATCTGCATCTGGAACCACTTGAATTTTATGAACATCTGCTTTTTCAGAGTCGGACACCATTTTTGTCATAATTCTTGTTTTGCTGACAGGAATAAAAGCGTGATAGCTCTGGGTTCCAGTGATAGTTATAGCTTCATCAAATCTATTTCTCAAGATTTTCTCTTCTTGTAGATATTCATCATTTGTAACATAAAAAAATATTACGGAAGAAATGTTTTCTTTTCCCCATTGATATAACTGGAGGGGAGTCAAAATCTGTTTATTTACAGGGTTCTGAAGGCTTGCTTCGGTTGCGAGTCTTTTCACCGTACCTCCTATCCCGTCACATACTCCCTTTCCATGCGATGTTGCAAAAAAATGCCATTCTGCCTCTATTCCATCAAAATCCTCATTATGATGACACAAGTTAGAAAAATTCTTTCGATTCTTATATTGGGCAGCTGAGCCATCACTGAAATAGTATATTTTCTTCAAATTTGGCAAGTCTTGCTTAATAAATTCAATTAGCTTTTTTTGAAATACATGAACAAGTACTGTGTTATGGATCAAACAATCTGAGATAAATACAAAACTCTTGTAGGTCAAAACATCTGCGTTGTCATTGTTTTCGTTTTTTTTCTTGTAATAAACTACACATGGATGGACTGTAGCCGATGAGTTATTCCAATGAAACCCTTGAGCTTCATCCTGAACCACAAACGAAAAATTTTCTGAAAAGTCACACTGCATAATCACTTCATTTTCACTTAAAGCAGATTTCTTTTCAGAAAAAAACCTAGATTGTTGTTTGGCAGCATAATCATGCCTTTTTAGGTGAACAAGCTGTTTAGAAAATTCCTGTACAAAGTCCTCAGTTGATTTAGTTATTGTCTCAAATGTACAGCGATCGACAGTAATCCATTGTTTATACGTTATATTTTCAACCATATCATCTTCAAAAGTTGTAAGCAGAGCATCTTTGAACGTGCTAATCTTTGGACAGTAATCGCAATCATTCAAAAAACATGACTGATTTGGCGGGTTGCACATTATCTTTGGGAGGCATTCTTTGTAGGTTTTTAAAGTGTAACTTTGTTTAAATTTGCTCCAGCTATCATCAATTTAATATTTTGATGTACTGTGCAAACACATACAGCATGTGTACCGCTTGCCCCAGCTATTATACAATTTTTGGGTTTTAACTCAACAAATTTTGAAAATCCTAATATTACATTTGGTGTATTTGATTTAAACAACTGATATGCTTCACGTAAGTTTACTAAAATCAGCCTTTTCTGAACATGTATAGGTTTACCTTCACAGTTCTTTCCCACGGACACATAATCTTTCTTGCCAGGCATAAGTCTACTAATTTCATCACTGCAGTAAAATTCTTTTACTAAAAGAGCTGTGTTTTGTGGAAGTGGTCTACCGTGCTTGGGATTTGGAATAGACAGTATTCCTTTTTCTTCCACTAACATTTTTGATTTTCTTGCTAAATAGTTACCGTCGAACGGGGTAATATGGGACGGTTGGGTATTATGGGACAAAACGCAATTTTTTAATTTATGTGAAATTCCTGCATATGCGTTACATTTTTTACAGAAATCTGTATCGGGAACGTGTCTTATTTTGTTTATAGATGGCAAAACTATGATTAAAACAAACTCAAAATATTTTATTTCACTACCCCAACCGTTGTTTCCTAACCTGTTGAAACAACGTAAATCAGGAGCTCATAGGAGTTTCAGTTGGGACTGTTGAGAGAAGTTAGTAAATAACATTTTCAAATACCATATCAAAAGCTCATAGAATTAGCTCCTTGCTGAGTAAAAATTTATTTTGTAATGTTAATTAAAACAAGAAAAAAACATATTCATATAAAAAATTGATACTTGAGGTTAATATGGGATATCATGGTACGAACGTACAAACGCCGTATCGGAGCCGCTATTAGACGGGATTATCCTGCCGAAGCAATGGAAAATGCGTTAAGGGCAATTGTAGAAAGAAAGGAGTCATTCCGCCAAGCGGCCTAAATATTCCATATACAGCTTGATTGAAGCAAGTAGGTTGGCGACGCATGCCTCGGATGGATTCGAGATGGCCGGCCTTGTCTCGCATTGGGAAGCGAAACGATGAGCGCGTATTTAATAATTTTATTTTAACTAGGATTTCAATAATTCAAATAAAATATTATTCTAATTGCCGCAATACATTTACATAACGCAATTATTATTGTTTGTAATAAAATAATGTAGCTAAAGAAACAGCTCTAAAAACTGCATGCTTCGAACTGACGGCGTGAGCTGATACATGCTAGAATCCCCTTTACTCCTACACGACTTTGTCTGACTTTACTTATATCCACCTAGTTTTAAAATTCAACCTGTATAGGAAGTATCGGGGCTACATAATACACTAGTAGGTATGAATAATAGTTTTTTTTTCCATCTGTAAGTCCCATATAACCTATCAAAAATACAATATGAGCCAAAGTTATAATTTTTGCACGTTTTTGCTGCAAAAATAACTTATGTCTACTATTACCCCACATGTAGGGGAATATGGGACACTATTTAAATTTTTTTTTTTTTTTAATATGACATATTTTCAAAATGTGACAGAGCCCTTTGATTGCTATTATAAACACGCACCATACATATATTTTTGCAATTTTTTTGATTGAAAATCACTACTTTATATCTACAAAACACAAAATAACGTCCCATATTACCCCGTTCGACGGTACTAACACCAAATTCGCTTTCAATTCGTGCACATGACCAACTTTTTGGTAAAGATGTTAATATAAGAAACTTTTCATTTTTATTTGCATTTTTAAACTTATCTTTGAACTGGTCAATAATTTCTGATTCTGTATCTTCACAATGGCAAACTTTTTTTTTTTAATCGCCTTTTCCTTGAAAATAGGTTTCACTTAGTTTGTACGTTATTTTTTCAAATTTTTCTTCACAGTATTTATTTGAATTGGCACATTTCCTTTTTACCACCGGCGACTCTCCTAATGAAGTTAAAGAAGCATTTAATTGTTTAAAGCCTTCATCAAGATCCATAAAAAGTATGTCATCTTCATTCTGTTTACTAATACTTGGTGGTTTTGAATTGTCTTGTTCTTCGGAACTTTCCTCCCGTGTAGTTTGTCTTTCTCTGCCAAGGTTCACTCTACATGATGTACAAATTTTCATACCTTCTTTAATATCGTAATGCTTTAAATCTATCATCCACGAGCTGATTCTCCTTAGGTCTTTATTTACCCAATGAGATTTTTTTTTAATGGATTGCAACAAAAAGTAGACCACTTTTTGTCCATTTTTTATGTAGTTAAAACACTCACTATTTTTAACTTATATGTCAAAAAGAAGAAAATAATGTCACTAGTTTGATGTTATGATAATTTAACTCAAGTGTTTTTAAAATCTGACGTCGAATGTTTTTAAAATCTGGCGTCGAAGTTAGCCAGGACAAAGTATTGAACGCATCACAAATTTTGAAACCTCTGACACTAGCAGTTGCTTAGTTTTGAAAATAAAATTGGATTTCTCTTCGAATAAAATGGTTTTTCTTCATTTTGATATTTTGATAGTTCACAATGAAATGTTCAAGACCAACTTCGACGTCAGATTTTAAAAAACAGCCGTTATAAATAAATTTGTCTTGCTTTGTCAACTGCAATTCATTATGCGCTGCAATAAATAATTATTTTTTAAAACATAACTCCATTGGAATACCATCATGAAATTTAGCACATACATTCCAATAAGGACATTGAATATATCGTTTATTTTTGCTTAAACACCCAGTAAAGTGTATAGATTCTTAAATGGGACGTTGTTTTCTAGAGAATGAAGTAAAACAATATTTTTTTGGCTACACTGTATAGGAGTCATGACGTCATCGACATTTTTTTTTAATGGCACGATGAAAATTTTTTTGCGAAATACAATAGAACATCCTTTTCTCTTTTCAACCACATAAAATTTTTTGTCCTTACATAAGAAAATTTTCGAGAAAACTGAAAAAAACTACCTACATAACTTACCATTTACTCCTAACATTTAAGGCACGCTAACATTTCTAGCATGCTATGAGTAATTTTACTCAAATTTGTCATACTTTATCTAATTTGGTAAACAATTTCTAAAATACCGGCACTGTCAATCTGACTTATAATTAGTTTGAAACGGTGAGAAATGAATAACATTAATGAAGAAGTCGATATGCTAGAGGTTTACTACGAATGTAGAAAAAACAGTGCAGCAGCTTTACGGTTATACCGTCAACGTTATCCTGATCGAATTGCTCCATGTAGAAGAAAATTTAGTAAATTAGAAATAAGTTTATTCATTAGAAAAGTATAAATCAGACAACTAAAGGCTAATGAAACAATTGCAGAAAATAATTAATTATTAACAAATAAATAAGTCAAATCAAAATAAAAAAATTATAAATATTGCTCAAACTGCTGTCAATTTTTTACAATGCATAATTCGCATCTTCTAATGACACTTGTTACAGCATTTAGTTTAGCAGCGTTTGAAATATTAGCGATTGCTGCACTTATTCTGTTTTTTAAATCATCAATATTGTCTGGTGGCGTTAGATAAACTTCATTCTTTATGGTGCTCCACAGAAAAAAGTCCAAAGGAGTGATATCGGGGGACCGTGCTGGCCAATGAATTGGTCCTCTTGTACCGATCCATTTATTTTCAAATAGGGTATTCAAATAGTTTGTATTTATGAAAGCATTGTGTGGGGGTGCGCCATCTTGTTGAAAAAAAATATTAACGTATTCATTAATTGTTAACTCATCTAAATACTCTTGGAATTGATTTCTTAAAAATTCGTTG
Organism: Dorcus parallelipipedus; assembly: GCA_958336345.1. Lineage (NCBI taxonomy): Eukaryota > Metazoa > Arthropoda > Insecta > Coleoptera > Lucanidae > Dorcus > Dorcus parallelipipedus. Next base: position 38,984,546 of record OY284475.1, read on the forward strand.
TATCTTTGGCTATTTAAAGAGCCATTAAAAAAATAGGGATCCAATATTCTCGCGCCCAACATACCACACCAAACGTTAACGCTAAATCTATTTTGAAAATTTCTTTCTCTAACAATTCTAGGATTTTCTTCACTCCAGTGATACGATGTATTGCGGTTGAACATACCATTATTTGAAAAATTACTTTCGTCTGACCACAATATTGTCATGGGAAAATTGTGATTATTATTTGCGCTGTCTAAAAACCATCGACAAAAGTGTATTCTGCGTTGAAAATCATTTTCATTCAGGTGTTGCACTGGCGTAACCTCATATGGTTTCAATTTATTTTTCCGTAATATTTTATGTACTGCATAGTTAGTTAAATTGTAATTTCTAGCCAGTTCCCGAACCGAAGTGTTCGAATTTTCTTGTACACTTAATAATACGTCTCCTGATTTTCAGTAAATGAATTTCCTAATGACATTCTCTTCTTCTTTAATGTTCCAAATCGTTGTAAATTTACTTCTAATTTACTAAATTTTCTTCTACATGAAGCATGGAGCAATTCGATCAGGATAACGTTGATGGTATAACCGTAAAGCAGCTGCACTGTTTTTTCTACATTCGTAGTAAACCTCTAGCATATCGACTTCTTCATTAATGTTATTCATTTCTCACCGTTTCAAACTAATTATAAGTCAGATTGACAGTGCCGGTATTTTAGAAATTGTTTACCAAATTAGATAAAGTATGACAAATTTGAGTAAAATTACTCATAGCATGCTAGAAATATTAGCGTGCCTTAAATGTTAGGAGTAAATGGTAAGTTATGTAGGTAGTTTTTTTCAGTTTTCTCGAAAATTTTCTTATGTAAGGACAAAAAATTTTATGTGGTTGAAAAGAGAAAAGGATGTTCTATTGTATTTCGCAGAAAAATTTTCATCGTGCCATTAAAAAAAAATGTCGATGACGTCATGACTCCTATACAGTGTAGCCAAAAAAATATTGTTTTACTTCATTCTCTAGAAAACAACGTCTCATTTAAGAATATATACACTTTACTGGGTGTTTAAGCAAAAATAAATGAGTTATAGCTTGGGGCCTTTATAATCAAACAGACGGTATATTTTTTTCAAAAAAATTAAAAATTTCGATTTTGAAATTCTGCTAAAAAACTTTTTTATTTTTGAAAAATTTTATAATTGGGCTAATGTATTCAAGTGACACATCAAATTAAAGCTCTTGGAATTCTAAAAAGAATGGTGCACGTTTGAGCTTTCTAGGACTAATAGTTTCAGATTTACGAACGTTTAAATGTTTTAAAACGTGCTAAATATCAACCAATTTTTCAGTTTTCAAAAATTTATAACTCAGAAACCAAAAGTACAAAAAAATGAAACTTCGTATTCTTCATTCTTACTAATAGTATTACTTATATAAAAAAATTATTGATTTCTGAGACTTCAAGTTCCAGACCACTGGTTGACTTGGCATGGAATGACCCTATGGTGAGGCAACAACTTATATTAAAATTTATTGTACACTAAATTTTTGATTTAAAATATTTGCAGAAGCTCATTTGGTAAAGTTTCTCGATGTTTTTAATAAATCTGTTTTATGAGTTTTTATTAGTGGAATTTCCATTTCCATTATCCATTTTGCTTATGCAACCACTTTGCGCTCGCAAATAAGCACAAAAGAAATTTATTTTATAATAAATAGAACTATTACCTTTCGGAAAGCTAAACAGCAAAGTGGTTTCTTCACTTGAATGTGTCCTACTGTTTATTACTGCATAGCATATAAAAAATATTTATTCACTAATGCTTTGGTAAATTGACATTATATGGTCAAAAAGACGACAATAATGGAAAGTAAAACATTCAGGTGACCTAAGCAATGTATCGGTTTAAACATAAAAAGATTATATTTGAGGACAGAAGAGATGATTTACCACAGCAGGTCACTTTCCGTGCATAATACTGTATTATATTTTTTCTACTTAGCGTTCACATTGGATTCATTGTGACACCAAAAACAGTTTCACAATGAAGCTCATTGTGACACTGTTTTTGGGGAAATTTTAGTCATTTTTAATTGAAAATATTTAATAGATTTTACAAAATAGCTCAGTATTTATTTGTTACTTAACAATATACTCACAATGAAGTTGGATAAGAAAAATTAATAACTTGTTAATGTGACTTTTGATTAAAACGAAAGGTTTTCAGTGTTGCCACGCATTACAACTAAAATTCCCCATATACTAAGAAGATCCAATATTTTTCATATTTTTGTTCAATAAGTGACGCAAAGTAGAAAAAATAGTATATTATACACGTTTCACAAGAGGCATTGTAACACTCGTTCCGTTGGGCCACTCCTAGCTCGCTACGCTTCGCTAGTCGTACCCCAACCCCACTCGTGTTACAATAAGCCTTCTTGTGAAACTTGTATAATAATATACTATATTTATTAACATTCATAAAGTGCGTTCAAATAAAACCGTTATCAAGTAGGCTTGTGTCAAGTGCAAAGTCACGTCGTAACCATACGATTATTATAAACATAACCTAACTTTTTATATCCATTTAATTACGATTTTCTACAAATTAGACGATAAAACGCAATTAATGAAATAAAACATTTATTTTATTGCAAATACCTCGAGAATGCAAACAAAGCCTTTGACAGTTGACGCTGTTGACAGCTCGCAGTCATTCAAGGTTGCAACGTACGTACTAAGCTACGACGTGCCGTCATAAAACAGAAGCAAGTTCAGAGCCTTCTCGATAACGGATTTTATTGAACGCACGTTATAATTTTACAGTTGGAACAATTTTGAATGCTAAATGAAGGTCTATTTACAAAATGTTAAACTTCATTATTTGCATTACTAGAAATAGAAATATGTCAATATTATGTCAAACTATGTCAATCTCATTTCCAAGATCATTGATGTTTGGCGTATTGTTATCTTCAGCTGCTTGAATCAATCTCCCACATAGCCCTCTGCAATTGTGGAGGATCTCCAAGTGCCATGTCTTTTTTAAACAAGGACATCTTATCTGCTGTTAGCTATCAAAGTAGTCAAGGTTCTTCTAAAACCAGGGCTTCGAACCGGAGCTGAACCGAAAACCGAAAAAACAGTTATTTTTGTCGTAACGAAAACCGGCGTTGAACCGAAAAGAAATATCGGTTCATTTCGGTTCCATACATGCTCAAACACGCACGTTAAAGGGGCGTTTACACTACAATATACATGTACTACATGTCGGTTGACAAGTTTAGAACAAATCTAAAATTTATCTCATACAAGTGCTAGACTTTTCTTGTATTGGACATGTTTCCGACATGTTTGATAATATGGATTTGTATTCCAAATTAATGGAAAACAGAGCGATCACAGACCATACAAACGTACTTGCGCATGTGCAGAAGAGGTCAGCTGTTTTCAATTGTCAAGCGAGCTGATGTTTTGTGAAAATTTTTTATTATTAAATATTAAATATGTAGCGAACAAGTCACAGAGTGTAAACGAAGTCCTTTTCTAGTATTTGTCGAAAACTTGTGCTAAACATTCATCGTGATTTGTGTGCGACAAATCCACATTTTTGTATAGATTTGTTTTTCAATGTCTTGAAAACATGTATGTAATGTAAACCGCCCCTTTATACATTATCATTTGCGGAGTCTCATAATGTGTCGTATACTCGTCTTAACACGAAAGAGAATTTATTGCGATTTTTTTATTGATACAGCTACTAGATGACTTTGATTTTAATCATTCGGAACGGAACCGTAAACCAGAAAAAACCGCTATTTTTACCGGAACGAAAACTGGAACCGAACTGATATATATTTTTTTTATTGAACCGGAACGAAAACCGGAACAAAAAAAATTGCGGTTCGAAGCCTTGTCTAAAACTGTGACGTATAATTTCTGAAATCTTCCGAATTTAAAAATTTTGCACTTTTCATTGGTGTAACAGTGTCTGACAAGCACCAGCAATTCCCAACACCATCGTGACTTTCATTTCAAAATGGACACAGAAAAAAGAAAAATAAATCTGCCATTTTTTTTAGATTTGTTTCATATTGTATTCGGATTCTTTTTCAGCCACACTTCCAAAAACATCCAGTATAATACTGTAACGATTTTAAAGGTTCTATTAATTTTTATTATTTATATGTATTTATTATCCATATTAACAAAACACGAAATAGTTAAACTAATTTATTTAAAAGCAAACGAATTAACACTAACTTAAACAATAATTTATTTACAAACTTATACGTAATTTATTTTAACAGCCGAGCGAAAGTTTATAACGCGACTTCAGTTCCGAACTGTCCAATGCTGAATTCCCTTCCATTCACCGGCCGCGTGTTTTATAAGCCGGGGTTGTATATCTCGAACATTCGAGTGCGCGACGGAATGTCTAGGGTTGATTCCTCCGCTGACGTGATATCGGAGCGACCGAAGTTTTTGGTCTAAGACGCGTCGGCGATGACGCAAGAGACAGTCTGACGCCGACTGCTCTCGGCAAATCATTACAATACGATGAGTAGTCAATGTTATGCCGATTATTTTTGTGGTGGTGCTACGAATGGCGTTGGGGTATGAATTTGACGGTGCTTGCACGAGTCGAATTCGAAAGCGCCGCGCCGTTGACATGAGTGACACTAGTGTTCCCGATTCTTTCATCGATTAGTTGAGAATCGATTATTCTCAGAATTTTGTATCGATTATTAATCGTATTTTTAAAACTTAGATTTAAATCGCAATCGATTCTTAAATATCGATAATCGGAAGACTCGATTCTTTCATTTTGCAAAATGTGTTCTTTTTAACTTCTTGAATTTGAGTTGACTATAAAAAAAAGGTGTTTGATTTGGACGTGAATGTGAAGCCTCGCATCGCATAGGGCACTTTTCAGAATTAACCGGTTATTCCACCGGTAGACATTTTAAAATTCTAAAATCCACTGTAAAGCTGTAATATGTTATTATAGCTATATTAAGTATATAATAGTAATAAAGTTATATTAAATTAATAACTTATTATAGGTAAAATAACATATTATAGCTTTACAGTGGATTTTAGAATTTTAAAATGTCTACCGGTGGATTCCGCTTAATTCTGAAAAGTGCCCATTGTGGCGCGACTTAGATGAACCAACGCCCACTTCACATAGGCCTAAGTTAGATAGTGGGGAACATCGATATTTCGGGCTACTCCAAAATTTTCGGGGGACTCGATCAGTACTAGGGATGTTCGATCTACGTAAAAAGAATCGATTTTTGAATCTATTTCGAATCAAAATATAAAAAATCGTTTAAAAAAAATCGAGTCGTAAAAAATCGATCTCATAAAAATCGATCCAATATATTTAATTTTTATTTAAGAAACCAGAAATGACACGTGAAGTATTATACCACCATTACACAAGTAAAAACAGAAGCGACTAAATACCAAAGTTTATTCCGTTATTTGCGCATGCGTCCGCCTGTGTATTTTTCCATCCAATTAGCGACACTTCAGTGTTCCTAGCAATTTCTAGACAGAAGGTGTTCAAAAGTGTAATATAAACGTTACTGGAAACATGCCGGTTGTTTGTTTTATATACACCTGAAAAATATTCACAATATGAAACCAAAAGTTATTTCTTATGATAAAACTGTATGGAACTGTAAATGTTTAGAAAACAACTGCAATTCTTCTTTTCATCAGAACACTGGATTAATAGAACATTTGTCTGAAATTCATAGTTTTAATTTTGAAGAAGAGGAATTGGAATTTTCCGATTTATTAGGTAATATTTATGATATTTGGAATCGAATTTACCACGTTTTTAAATTTGTCAGACTTTCAGGCTTGGAAAACTTCTGTAGAAAAAGAGTATAAATGTAATTATATCGTATCTTCTAAATTTAAAAGTACGAAAGGACCAATTACTTACTATAATTGCAATAGATCAGGTAAATATACATTCAATAATTTATGTATCTGTGTAGGGTATATATTACCCATTCGTGCTTACTTAGAAAATTTTATTTAAGTGCCAATATAATTTCAAAATTAATTTTTATAGGTAAAGTAAGGTCAAACAGTAATAACAAGAGATTACCTAAATCGCAAGGTATATCTGAATTAGGAAGAGCATGTACCAGTCATATTAAAGTCTTACATTTAAAAAACTAACTGTAACTTGGAAAAAAAATGCATTATGGGCATCCACTAGAATTATAACATTTAAGAATTCCCAAAAATGAGAGATCAATAATTGCTGCAAAACTTATAAATGGCGTTTCTTCATCACGGTAAAGTAGAATTCTTAAAGGTTCTCTCAGCACAGTTCAGAATATACATATTGTTACGACTTCGGGTTCACAAATTTAAACGTTATTTATTTATTTTAAAACACTTTAATGTCTACGATCATTACACACAATAAAAGTACAATAATATCGAGCTGTACACTTATCTGACAAAATAACACTTCAACGTTATTAAATTCGCTTGCTACACATCGCTTCCTAAATAAGACTGATTTAAAAACCGCGCTCCGGCTCCACTTTATAGCAGCCATCCCTCTTCGAGAATAACTTCGAAAGACTTGCTAGATTTTTCCAGTAAATTCGGTGCGTGTCTAGAATAGATTAGAATCCTGTCTGCGGCACAGGTGGCGCTACCAGTATATAAAAATATAGTCATAATGTAACACTGCCCCCTCCTTAATTCTGTTCGTCCCGAGCCGAATATGGAGCCAAACGGTCTATGTGGATCACTTTCATCTTCCCACGGGGTAGCTTCCGTATTCTGTATACCACGTCATTAATTCTCTTGATTACTTCGTAAGGTCCGTCCCAAAGCGCCTGTAGTTTAGGGCATAGTCCACGAGTCCTTTTGGGGTTGTACAGCCAGACCTGGTTCCCTGGTTGGAATCCCATTTGATTGGCTCGTCTATCATACCGGGTCTTCATTTTGTCAGTGACCAGATTGATGTTTCGTCGCACATATTGATGAGTGCTCGCCAATCGATTCTCGAAGTCCTGCAGATATTCGTGCAATTCAGACCTTCTAGCTTCTGGAAGTCCAAACTTCAGGTCACGCATTTCTCCTCCAAACAAAACTCGATACGGCGATTGCTTAGTAGTGTCATGTATTGCGGAACGATATGCCATTAGAAAAATGGGCAAATGTTGATCCCAGTCGCGTTGGTTTGTGGAGACCACTTTTGCTAAATGTCTCTCTAGGGTTCTGTTGAATTGCTCTACCATGCCGTCTGATTGCGGATGTAACGGGGTAGTGTGCGTTTTAAAAATGCCAAGCATCCGGCTCAATTCTTGAAAGACGCTTCCTTCGAAATTTCTACCTTGGTCGGAATGAAGCTCCATTGGCACCCCAAATCTTGTTATCCAATTCTCTATGAGGGCAGTGGCGACAGTTGTTGCTTCCTGATTAGGCAACGCGTAACCTTCTGGCCATTTAGTGAAGTAATCGGTTACCACCATGATGTACTTATTTCCGCGATCGGTTTCTGGAAACGGGCCGGCTATGTCAATGGCAATCCTCGAAGGGTGCACCGACGTTATACAGATGTAGTCTTCCTCGAGTCTTTTTCGCAGGTCCAGACACTGCCTTGCAGGTAATACACCTGGCACACCAATTCTCTACATCGGTTCTACATTTCACCCAATAAAACCTTTCTCGGACTTTTGCTAATGTTTTATTGATGCCCAAATGTCCACCTGACGTACCACCATGTATTTCTTCCAAAACTTCGGCAATTCTTACTTTTGGAAGGACTAACTGCTCTTTAATTTCGCTGCCATCAGGTGACTCCCATTCTCTTTTCAGAATTCCATTCTCTAACTTTAGAGAGTCCCATTGTGCCCAGTAGCTTTTGAAAATCGGGCTTTTGTTCGATATTTCGGCCCAAGTTGGACGTTGTCCTTTTTCCTTCCAAGAGATTATATCCCTTGCCTTCCTCTTGGCGTTGCTCTTGGCTTATAACTTCGGGTTGCCACTGGTTGTTTGTGACACGTGTTCTTTTGATAGGAATTATTCCTTCTTTGTCCTCCAATTTCAAGCAGTGCCGACAATCTTCAGGACACGGTCTTCTGGAGAGTGCATCTGCATTATTATGGATACGACCTGGGCGATGTTCGATTGAAAAATCATACTCCTGCAGTCAATTATGTCACCGGCGACTGACAATGTGTCAGCATCCATTTGGATAAACATATCGATATTTCGTTTCTTCAGATGTGATTCGATGGAGTGCAAATACGTTCTCTACTACAGTGAACCAACGAGTAGGCATATTCTTCCAAATCGGCTGTAGAAGTTTTATTGCTCTCACGATATCAACGTGGGTATCCTGTACAGTCGATGAAAGGAATGTGTTTGATCCGTGGGAATCATTGTTACTTTCATTTGGAGATAGGTTTCCGTTGTTCATGGCCATACTTTGAACCAAATTTCAATTTCCTTATAGTTTTTGTGTAACAGAGTTTAGGGTCACCTGGGTTCGTCCCAGATCACGTCGGGGTCACCAATTTTTGTGGGTACTTGAAGTATTCCACAAATAAAAAGATTTACTTAACGTTTTTTATATAAATTTAATATAAACTATGTTTTTCGTTGACTTTCGATAATAACTAATAGTAACAATTGAATTATTATCATAACAGCGTTGCTGTGTGTGTTGCCGCTACAATTCGAATTCTAGTGGCGCCATCTGACGGCCACCCCTAAGAAGTTGCAGTTATTTTTCGACGAGTGGCCGTCAGATGGCAGTATTAAAATTTAATCAATCCAGTTGTCGCTGGCGAAACTGGTTGCGCGTCAGAGATTAAATTTGAAATTTCAAGTTTCAAGTAGTGCGATATTTTTCTTATAAGAAATTGGTCAGAAATAAACTGGTTCTAGTGAAGGTGTTGTAGACAATGTAAGTAATGTCTGTTGAATATCATTCAATCGTAAGAATGTGAGACACAGCACTTACGTAGAAGTGTTTTAAAGGAAACAAAGTGAAGTTCCGTTTGTTAAATATTTAACAATTTATTACGTATAAGGACTTGTACAGAATTTATGATGTCAATTTGATATTTATTTCGTAAAAAATACAATTATATTTGAAGGGTCCAGGGGCAAAACGATGAGGGTCCATTTTTACTCTTACATGGTGTTTTTATTTTATTTATTTCTTTATTTTATGCTAAAACCTCGGCCAGCTACATTAACATTCACTGACGTGTATGTATGCCCGTCTCAATTCGCCTAAAATTCGGTTCCGAGAAAGCATGCCGTGGAGTACTCGCCTCAGCGCTCCCTATTAAAGATACTACAAAACTACTGATGGTAGCGTAATGACCATGGCCGTCTCCATTAATTAGCTAACGCTTAAGCTAAGTACACACTGGAGGAACAATCGGGAACTTTTAGTTTCTGTTCCATGTTCCTTGAAAAAGTTACCGGTAGTTTCGAAAGTTTCTTTAAGTTTCTTCATGTTTCTGTTTCCAGTAACAAAAGTTACTATTTGTTGCGTGTTTCCATTCAGAGCGGTAAATATCAAAGGAAAATGGGAAACAAGCAGCAACATGCAGAAACAAAAAAGGAAGTTCCTTCAGTGTGTACACCTTGTCACCACTTTTGTTAACGGCATGTAGCAATCAACACCATATTGTGTTTGAACTTTTAAAGAATAATTTGCTTTAAAATGTCTAGCAAAGTAAGAATCGATACTACTTAGGGAATATTTTATGTTGAATTGGACAAACATATAAAATTTTTAAAGTAGAATCTGATCGCGACTGCGAACTTAAGGAACCAATTGGTGATGCAGGAAGCAGTCAACTTAGGGCAGAAAAAGAACTACTCTTTTCGATTTGCCAAGCTTTCGGTAATGTTTATTACCTTCATCAGGGCTGCTACAGATTCGAATAACAAAATTAGAAAAGTTAAGGCTTAACAATTTGTTACTTACATCGGTTGAGGTTAACATCAACCGATGTAAGTAACAAATTGTTAAGCCTTAACTTTTCTAATTTTGTTATTCGAATCTGTAGCAGCCCTGATGAAGGTAATAAACATTACCGAAAGCTTGGCAAATCGAAAAGAGTAGTTCTTTTTCTGCCCTAAGTTGACTGCTTCCTGCAACACCAATTGGTTCCTAAAATTTTTAAGATGACCATCTGTTAATAAATCATCCCTTGTAAAACATTTATAAGTGGTAAGCCGCCACAATCAACTCGCTCTTGGAGGCTTGGATGCACTCAAACTCTTCGTTTTCGTTAGTTTTTTTTATAGCTAATAACAATATAAGCTGCAGAAGCGAGAAGTACGTCTTCTTCAGTCACGACTCTCAACAATATTAACTTGTTTCTTGTGTATGTGTACAGATTGTTACGTGCAACAATTTACAACAATGGAACAGAAACAAAATTCAGATGTTTCTCTATTTTGCTATCTTTAGTATGGACAAAATGTTTCCATAAGTTGACGAAACTTTTTGAAACATTTAGCAACAACCATCAACAAAAAGTTCCTGTGTGTTACTCCAGTGTGTACTCGGCTTTATGTGGCCGTTTCAATTGGCGGTTTTTCATTGTTAAAATTGTTCCAGAAAATTTACAGATTCATACGGTGACTAGTGACCTCAGTGGCGAAAATTGTTAGTTCAGTGAGCTGTCAAATGTAACAGTTAGAATTTTTCTGCTTGTAAGTTTAAATTCGAACATGTTTCTTCAAAAAATCTGTTTTCTCTCTACTTGCATTATCGAGAACAGGTTTCTCTACTGTTGCATATTTGTCTTTTGTGATTGTCACAAGCAAAAATTGTATTTTGTTGGAGTACAGGACATAGAATTTCAAATAGTTGTGCACAGGTTTTTGTATTTTCCAAGAGAGGTAAAATTTCAGGAATAATATCTGTTAATTGCTTTATAATTCCGACAAATTTATTACTAGGATAGTTTAAACTTCCTCTGTCCTGAATCACAATAAGTTTCATCAAGGAATCAGATAAGAAAGAAGAGGTTCTAAGCAAAAGTATTGCAGTGAAATTTGTCGTCTCTATTTTTTAATTATGTAACCAGCTAAGAATACTACAGAAGCGAAGTAAATACTGTCATCAGGTAATATTTTTAAAGATAAGTTTCGAACTTATATGGAAGTTTTAAAATATGAGATAACTTTTCCTTAACCAGGGAAGGGAAGGGACACTACCATAGTAATGGCTGGCAATTAAAATAGTTGCGCCCTCAGTTTTGAGGCGGAGAATTAGTTAGCTGGAATACATACCCTGTTTGAGACACAAACCATCCCGGGAAATTTAAAAATTAACTATAGTGCGAATTTTATAACTTTAGCTGCTTTCGTTCAAACAAATAGAATCAATGATTAGGTGAACAGAATCATATGATCACCCAATATTGATCAAAACACATGAAACCGGTAATGTTTCTAGGTTACGTTTTTGTGATCAAATCATACAAAATCACATATAACTTGTGATTATCCAAATTGTATTCATGTAATCATGATCGCTTAATCGGAAGTGGGGGAGAAAGTAATCACAGAGAACGAACACGCAGAATTGTGATCACGATTACATGATTAGTAATCATGGGTATAAACGAAAGCAGCTTTTATTATTCCTAGAATTCTGTAATATACAATATTGTCAAAATAGGGTAACAATTTTCATCGCACTGAGTAGAACAATGATAGCCACACTATCGGAAAACTAATATTTAACTTCAGATTAACTTTAAAATTATCCTCACAGACACGGTAGTCAATAACTTTGTCCAAATTCTCTTCAATGTTAAAAAATTGTTTGCACAAATTTCTCCTTTCAGAATCCACGGAAAATATGAAGAATTTATTTTCACAATTTTTGAAAGCAACGTTCTTGCAACTTGCAAGAAGATACTTTACACGAATACATATCTTCTCTCGCAGGCTCACTGAAATCAAACGGTCAATAATGCGGAATCTGTTCTAATCAAAGAAATAATTACATTTAAAACGGTGTTACGTTAAAACCAAAGTTAAAACTTCAGTTTTCTTAATGTCAGCTGTCAATATTTGAATTTTTGATTTCGATTCGGTTTCCCTGGTTACGTGTTCCGATATTAATTTTAGCGATAACGGTGCCCTCAAATTATCCTTTTTTCGGGCGGGAACTAATTCAAATACATTTTTCCGCGTATTCCAATTGTGCCATAATTGTGCTATGTATGTGTCCCTTCCCTGTCCTTAACTTTTTGTTTTTCTGTAGGTACTGGTTTGAAATTTGCCTGACTCGTGTAATCTATATTATCAGCAATATTAGCAGATGTCAAAGCTTCGACGAATCCACAACGTAAAATTTGCTGAAGTGCATATGCTGCCGCTCTGACTTCAGTCATATCATTTGAACCATTTCTAAGACGAACATGAGAAAATATGAGATCCACTGCATCTGAACTATGAATAATATGTCAATACATAATAAAATCTGATTTGTTGCAAAAGAAATTTAATACAGAGGTTGTCAATTGTAAACCAAGGGCCGTTTCTGTAGACAGTCCTTGAATACCTGCATTTGCTGAACTTTTTTGGATATCATCAATGTAATGTTGCAATGTGACTTCTAACCAATATAATCATTCATCTGTAACATCAACATATGATGCAATACTGCTGTTCAAAGAATGAATATAGTGTTTTCGGTTTGAAATATTAGGTTTGTTCGTGCAGCAGTTTCTGACTAGTCCAAAACTGTCAGAAGCATGCGCCAAATATATTTGACAGTTTCAAACTAGTCAGAAATGCTGTACAAACAGACCTTCTGTGTATTTGAAAGAAGTGGTACATATTCTCCATATAATGAATAAAATTTAATTTAGTAGATTGTATACCCAAAATTTTCCGAATACTTCTCATTAATGCCCGGTTGCACCGACCGTTGTTAGCAGTTAATTAACAAACACGAGTTTATAAATCAGTTCTTAAAGATATATTCGTTGCACGAACATTTGTTAGCGTTAACTTCAAGTTTGTTAACCGTATTTAGCTAATCACCCAAAATTGTCTGATTAGCGAACTAACTCATGATTAACGTTGCCATAGTTGACAGCTTGCGTATTGTGTTATTCATTGTGTTTTATAATAAAATACTAATATTAATAATAATATTAATAATATTAATAATACTGATAATATTAGTCTTGATGTGTGTACATTTAATTAGAACGTGTTGTCTTATTTAAGGGTTTACTGTGAATATGTCAACTGACAGCGAAGCCTCGAGCACTTCTTCTGATGAAGAACTATTGAATCTAATAAATTTACTTCCAAAGCCAAAACATTATAGGCCAAGAAAATAAAATAGCAACAGTAGATACTACATATTTGCATTTACAACTTACTTTGTTATCAGCTTGATCTTTTCTCAATTTTCTTTTAATTATATATATAATTAAATATATGCTGTTATTAAGTCAATTACCTGTCGTTCTAAACACATTGGTGATAACGGAATTAAATTGAGTTTGAATACTTTGCCAAGCTTCAGACTTCTCTTTTAAAGAAATTCCATCAGTTTTTTTGCTTTCTATTATTGAAAAAAGTTATTTGTAATAATAGAAAACAAAACTTCATTCTCTTTCTCCGTAAAATAACGCGAAGATTTCAAGTTGACAAGTGCCTCCTTAAACAGATAACCAATCAAAGCATGAAAATCTGTATTTAAGTAATATGTGTTAAAAAATCGTCGGTGCAACAGCACTTTTGACTAATATTAATTTTAATGCTAAGTTAACTAACAAAAGTTAGGATATTTAACAACGCGTGTCGGTGCAACCGGGCATTTGTCTTTTTAATTTTAAAGAAATTTATCAGGAGAAATTATGCTTATTAATAGGTTGATTTCTTGGAGTTTTTTTTTGTATAATTTTTGTATCTATAATTTCCTTTTTTAGAGCTGCTTATAGATTGTGTAGGCATTGTTTTGATATTGCAAATCTGAAATTTGCTGTGTGGATATATGGAATCTACCTGGATCTCCTTATAATTGTTTTCTGCTAAATATTCTTAATAATTAACTTCAGAATTTAAACAAACCATAAAATGATATAGTGAAGTAAAATTTAGAAAAAATACAAATAAAGAAAGAAAATACCGAGAACACATTTACCTTTATATTTAGCTAAATAATTGCGTCTTATTTGGTGTGTAGTAACTGTTCCTTTCAATTTTGCAAGATAATAGACGGTTTTTCAAAAAGTTTTCTTTCAGGGTTTGTTTTTGGGTTATTGGAAATTCAAAAATATGTAAGTGTATAATTTAATTATTATCCTTTCAAAAAGTAATTTTTTAGTACATATCTCTGATGAGGCCCAATCAGGCTGAAATAATTCACGTGATTTATAAGATATTCTATCAAGTGTATCTTGACATTTCAATTTTGACATACATAAGTTAATTTCATTTAAGCTACGACTTAGATTTTACTTTTCATAGACTCCTCTAATATAAAAAAATATATTAACACATTGTACTGGCTCTTCGGCCATTTTCGGTCTCAGTGTACATACACATAGTATGTGGTTAACATATTTGTTAAAATATGACCGGATGTGCAGTTGCTAATTGTTCAAATCATTTACGAGATGGTTTCAAAAGTATCAGGCAAGTAATTTCTTCTCATCATAAAAATAATATATTTACATAACCTCACAATCGGGCTCGCTACATTCGCGGTATTACTAACAGGCTTGGTCTGACAGAAGTGACGGGACTGGACAGACAGTATTGGTTCATCACGTCAGTCCCTTTGTCGGCCATAAGCCGCATGGAAAAGCCTGGCGTGCGCGTTACGCATTAAGGATGATTTACATTATAAGACAACGACACGACACGTAGCGTAACAGATAAGACACGGAAACATTATTCAATGTAATTCAATGATATCATGCACACTATCCTGCAACGACACGTATCGGCTAAGACAAGAAGAGACGACAATCTGACCAGGAATGTTTTTCGTGTCTGTGCGTGTCGTTGAAGTACAGTGTATTTTGCGAATCTGACTATCTGATGTGTGTCTGATAATGTATACATTGCGTATTTTTCGTGTCGTGTCTGTTACGCTACGTGTCGTGTAGTTGTCTTATAATGTAAATCATCCTTTAAGCAGTAGTATTATCAAGAGGCAAATCCCTTCGCAGTCACAGACTGTCAATGTATGGGCACCTATTTGGATCCAAAAGGGACGACGAGTCAGCTGTATACTATATAGTAGCTATAGCTAGGCCTTACTCGTAGGTTGCCTGGTAACTGGTAAATTTCAGTCAGTGAGAGTGAGTGAGGTAAAACGTCACTAAGGTTACGTTCATATTGGAGAGTGATGAGCGGTGAGCGTTGAGCGATAAGCGTTAAAATGGCCTAGATTTCCGTTCACATTGGACAGCGATGAGCGGTGAGCGTTAAGCGATGGGCGATGAGCGTTAGAGCTAAAATTTCAAGTTCATTAAAATCAACATACGTATGCACACTGAGCAAAGCGTTGCGCTATGCTGCTACGCAACAGCGCTGCGCAACGCTACATTTCAAGATCGACTTGATTGTGAGCGATGGATGGAAGCGTTGGTTCTGGAAAAGCTTGCAAAGCAGTCGAAAAATGAAAGAAAACTGTTTAATTATTGTCCTGAAAGAAGTGCAAACAGTGAAAATCTCCATTTATTAGATCAACATGTTTAATTTGAATGATACACCATTGCTAATTTTTTTATTGGAAAGAAATTCGGTTAGATTAGTTAAAATGTAGTGTCTTTCATGTTCATACAAATTTTCTAATAAAAACAACAATTGCACAGATAGTTGTCAAACTATTCGTACAACATAGGCGTAGCTGAAGGAGCTTAGCCCCCTCCCCGGATGAAAAATTGATCACTTCTTAAAAAAGATGATAATACTATTAAAACTGTACATACGTTACAATTAGAATATACAGGGTGTTAGGTTATTGCTTGGACAAATTAAAACTGTAGATTAAGGGTGTTAAGTGGGATCAGAAAGTACCTAGACATGATGGATTTTAGGAACATTTTGAAAAAATGCAAAAAGAGCGAACTATTGAGGATCGCTGATAGTATTTACGGAGCGAGCGCCTATTAAAGTAGATGTCTCTTGCCCGTTGTACAATTGCAATAATTGTTAGACGATTCAACGCCGGGGATACTGCCGCCGATATCTACGCACTGCAGCGCGTGCATTACACCTACATTCTCCGTACGTTAGAATAATGTCAACAATTTCGTTATTTGTGTAAGCTGATATAATAAACCATCTGGGAATTTATAGGAAGGGATCGCCCGCCTGGATAGCGTTCGGCGCGTGGGTGTAACAGTAAGTAAGAAAATCAGTGGTTTCCAAACAATTTTTATGGATTTTTGTTTGAATTTTTTCCTGGAAAACGAAAGCCGCAGCACCCTCGAATGTACAGGCTTTTTTATTCTACAAAGTGTTCTCAATACGTGGTTTGAAGGTATCCAGTCAATTACCTAATACCCTGTATAATTAGAAATATTTAATTAGGAGTATTTATAAAAGGCTCCCAGACATAAAAGGCCAACTACGCTTATATTGTAAAATCGTATTTTTTAAACAGCAATGCAAGGTGTTATAGTATTTATTTCATTAATTAATACTGTAAGTACCCCGTCATATAAGAGACTGATTATTGTTTGAGTAATTAATATCCAATAAAACGCACGTTTGAAGCTATATTTAAGCAACGTTCACAAGAACTTGGAATCAAGGTATGCTGGTAAACATAAAATTTTCGAATATAAATCAGTCCTGTCAATCGGCGTCTAGTAGGTACATTTATTTATTATTTTAATGGACAGTTTGCATGAATAACCCTGAATTTTGATATTTTTTTACCAAATACCAAAAGAACGCACTAACTTCGAAAACGGCAAGAATGTACAGTTGACTTTTTCAGTATATGCCGATCTATCGATCGATAAGCCAATGAATTTTTATGTAGCTATCTCCTTCTAACTTTCAACGGCATTGTGGCATCTCTCATGTCATGTCCGGCATATATTGGAAAAGTAGTTTGCAAATTTAGTATGAACACACAAGCGATCGGTGAACAACAGTAGCAAACAATTGATGGTGATATAATTATGTGTTTTACAATAAATTACAACGTTGTTATTCCGTCTCAAAATTAAAAAATCGTCATCTGTTGAATTATGTTGCCAAAAGCAAAATTCAAATTTTTGCTATGACCTTTTTACATTGGAACTTATTTTAGAATAAAGTATCATTCAGAATTGACTTAGTGCAGAAAATTAGTGCAAATCAGCACTGCAGATTGGCCGTACAAATGTTTGACAAATGAATTTTGATGTATCTATTCACAATCAACTTAGAGCAAACGTCTGTTGATTGTGAATAGACACATCAAAATACATCTGACAAACATTTGCACGGCCAATCTGCAGTCTGTGGCAGTACTAATCTGGACTAATTCAATTCTGACCGAGCCTTTACCTTATATTTTGGTTGCTAGGTACTTCTCGTTGTCACTATAATTTATCCGCGTCAGTAATTTTGCGTCAAAACAGGGGGTAATATCTTATATTACAATTCAGATACAATGTTCTTACTTTTGCTGCCAGCCGTAATTGGCGCTCAAGTCAATATATTTGAATTTGCCGCTGTTTTGATACGTTAATGCGTGTGATCCGGTGAATTACGTGTAATGTCAAATGTGTTTCCATTTATTTAGTTCTTATGGTGTATGTGTCTGTATTTTTAGGTAGTTTATTATAGGTTGGAAGGTACGCATAATTTGTTTCCTTATTATTATTTAGTAACACAAGTTGTAAGTACTTTATTTAGGTAAAATGCATTTTAAGTTCCTAAATTTGCGCGTACTCAGAACTGTCATTTTCGTATTATGAAAAAAATTATAAAATAACACTAATAAACTTTATATCAGAAAGGAATAAATAACACACAATTTAACTGCAACACGGCACGAGCATCTGACTGAATATGCGCAAATTTAGGAACCTAAAGTGCAGTTTTACCTTTATTTATTTAAATTTATTTGTAGTAACAATGGGAATTCACAAATGCTGTGTAATTGGCTGTATTTATTCAGGTAAGCAACAATTATTCAGATTAGTGGTATCACACTACTTTTACAATTTTGTATTTTCTTTATCATAACAAAATGCATTTTAATAATGAAGAGTTACATCACATAGGTGAAAAACAATAATACAAAATTCATAACTGACATGTTTTGCTTTAAAATTATCCATCCAGTATAATCGAAAGCAGCTAATATTGAATAGAAAACTTAGGGCAAATTAAATTGTAGATTTAATTCAAATTTAATTAAGGCTTAATCATTAATTACTTAAATCTGAGGTTGATAGAAGAATAAGTTCTTTGCACTAATTTAGCTATTTGATTAATAAACTTCAGTAGATAATATTTCTTATTACAGGTACCGAAAGGCATCGGTTTCCAAATCCACAGAAGGACTTGCAACGCATGCTACTATGGATAACTATTGTGGGAGGTGACTTGCTAAGGTTGACACCTCAGGATGTCTATAATAAGAAACGTATCTGTAAAAATCATTTTGAAGAAAAGGATTTGACACCAGGCAAAAATAGAATAAATTATAAAGCTATTCCAAAATTGTTTCTGAGTAGTAAGTATTGTGCATGAATAGTGTACGATGTGTGAATTGTAAAAGTTCTTCATTTTCAGATTGTTTAAATCCTACTCATTTTCCTCAGGAGGCCGCTAATAACACTGAAGTTGAACCATCAATACCTCAAAATGATATAATACAATGTAGTCAAGAAACACCTATCATAGGTGCTCAACATTGTTTTAAAGCAATCACCACTCCAAGAAAGTTCCAAGGTAAAGAAAATGTAGAATTGTCAAGTACCCAAGAATAAAAAACTATCCTTTGTGATAGAATTTGATATTACCTGCAAATTTTATATTTTTCAAAAATTAGTATTTTCTTCAAATAGTACCTGAATTGAATGCTAAAATATCTTTGAAAGAATTCTGTAATTGAAATACACCAATATTATTTGTAGTACCTACTTTAAATATGCACTAAACCAAAAAACTAAATTGTCAGATATTACCTCTTGGTTAGTAGGGCAGTTTATTTAGATGAAAATATATGGAACATAAAAAGCATAAAATATATAGATATAAAATCTTTACAATTATTTCATTGTAAACAATGAGAACAAACCGTCAATAAACATTTGAAGTAATATAAAACAAAGAAAACTCAATAAAATGTTTTTAATGGAAATGTAGAAAAGGTGTTGTGAGAAAAGTAAATTTTTTGGAATGTAATTTTTTGTTGATAAAAAAATAAACAAAAAACTGTTTTTTTTAATCAGTGTAAACATTGACCAGCAATGCAAATTTTAGTCAGTAACCTTAAGCACCTATAATGTAAAGCTGATATTCCCCCTTGTTCTGTAACTCAAATTGAATCGAAATCAGTGAATTTGACAAATCAGATCGTAACGTAATCGAATTAGTATGACATAATTCTGCTTGGTTTGTATATAAAAAAGTTAAATAGACTGATGAATAGCTGATGCGTTCTACTTTCTTTATCGAGTACCACAGACTGTACTCAAAAAATATGATAGAGTCTGAATATTTTGATTTAAAAACATTCCTAAAAACTAATTCTAATTCCTGTCATACATATGTATTTCGATTTGATCCGAAAAATGTTACAGAATAGGCCTGATTGTCTGGTGCTATTTAATTCGTTTAAATGATTTTTTCATTATTTCTGTTTCAGCAGAGAAGACATCTATTTTGCAAAGTGTTGGAGTTCGTCGCAAAATTCAGTTATCGCCAAAGGCAAGGTATATTTATGGAGAAACTTTAAAATTGAAACGACAAGTGAGAAGAATTAATCAAAAGTGTCAAAGCTTCAAATCAAGATTACAGGCAATTGAAAAATTCTCTGACCAAGACTGCTTTAATAAAGTAGCTGCAAATATGTCATCAGCTGCAAAAGTTTTTACAAACCTTCAAATGCGAGAATCCAATAAAAAGTCAAAAGGAAGGAGATTCACTTTGGAGGAAAAAATATTGTCTTTATCATTATATAAACAAAGTCCAAAAGCATATAAACTTTTGGAAAGGTTGTTTACCTTACCTGCAAAGCAAACATTAAGAAATTTGCTTCAAAAAATTCCTATTACTGCCGGAGTTAATGAAATACCATTTCAAAATTTGAAAAAGTCTGTGTCAAACTTGTTAGCACAACATAGATACTGTTCGTTGATTTTTTATGAGATGAGCTTAATGCCCAATTTACATTACAATGAAAAGTATGATTTTATAAGCGGTTTTGAGGATTATGGAGATGGAAGAAGAAGTACCAAGATCGCTGATCACGTTTTAGTTTTTATGGTACGTGGTATAGTAAAAAAATATAAACAACCAGTGGCTTATGCTTTTACACAGGGCAGTGTAAGAACTGCACAGTTGATGTGCTTGATTAAGGAAATTATTTCCAAATTAACACCGGAATTAAAAATAGTGTGTACTGTATGTGATCAAGGAAAATCTAATGAAGCTGCAATTAAGAAATTATTAGAGGACACTAGAATAGAATATTTAAAGAAAGGAGAAGAATGGCGTGGTAACTTCTATGAAATTAATGGTGTCAAAGTAACACCTATATTTGATCCACCTCATCTCTTAAAAGGTGTAAGGAATAACTTACTTACAAAAAATTTGAAATACACCTTTTTTCGAAGTTTTTTCTATACATACTCTAAATATGTAAAATAAAAATGTACACATGTATTATAATACAAACATATAATAATTCTCTAAATTTAATTTGCTCTGTATTAGTTTTAACGTTGCACCAACATATTTATGACGTTGCTTAAATCTCTTGGACAATTAAAATTAATTGTGTAGTTCTAGCAACATAAAATAAGTAGGTACATCGTAAGGACTTTTAAGCGGTAAATATTATACTTTATATTCTTTAACTACATTTTAAATAAAGGCGCCAAAGAAAAGCTTTTGCTGCCAACCACCTATGTCGCCACTGTTTCAATGTTCCGCGCTTGTGTACGGGTGATAGCAGTCTATATATGTATATATATATATTATGTAGTCTATGCGTCAAAATCTAAAATGTCATGTTAGACTTAATTTGCCAAAAATCTTACGATGCCACAAAAGCGCGGAAACATTTTAAGTTGCGCAGTTAAAATTTTGTTCCTCCCAAATTTGTCACTAGCAGGTACATGCAGATTCCGCAATCTTTCCGACAACGCTTTTATTCATCGCTCACAATCAAGTTCTCGAACAACGCAACGCCATCGCTTAGCGGCAAAGCGCTCAATATGCACACCCATGTGGATTTTAATGCACTTGAAAATTTAGCTGTAACGCTCGTCGCTCATCGCTATCAGAAAATTCGTACTAAATTGAATTTTTAAATTATAATGAATATTATTTAACTTTTATCAAAGTAAATGCTACAATGGCACAGGAATGGGAATGCATACGATAACGACAACAATAAGATAAGGTCCCTTATGGTCAGTTGCATCAAATATTTAAGCTCAATTTAACTTTAAGCGTCACAATACTAGGCCAGCATCTAACTAGTCCGAAACTGTCAAAAGCATGCGCCGATCAATGGGCGCATTCAGGGACGCTCAGCGGCTGAGAGACTAAGTAAGCAATTTCCCTGAATGAACAAGTTGACAGACCGCTGAAAGAAAGCCGCTGAGATATTTACTCAGCGCATAAATTGTAGGCTGAGTTCCTCAGCGCTATCAAAAAAAGTGGTGGGAGCATAATTTAAATTTACCGGTTGAGTCAGTATTCAATTTTTCCAGTCAATGATTGGTCAGCTAGTTTATTCTGACCGTTGACTTGACGATTTTGTGCAGATTGACGGGATTGACCGTTTATTTAACTCGCCCATATAGTAAGTCAAGCATGTGAGACAGCTGCTATTCAGAACTTCGTTCAGGGAATCACTGTGTGCTGACACTTAGAAAACGCTGACTAAATTACAGCTTAGCTAAGCCGCTGAGCGTCCCTGAATGCGCCCAATGTTTAACATTTAACGCAGCTCTTGAAAGCGATAATTAATTCGACGGGCGAATATATTTGACAGTTTCGAACTATGTAGTCAGGAACTGTGTAGGAACAAAGTATAACTTACATAATGTTGAGTATCTGAAATGTCACATTGTTAACACCGCTTAAATTTATGCTCAGCTTAAGAGTTTAGTATAACTAGCGATTAATCTGGATATTAAGTACTTCAACCGGTATTATTTTAGTGTTATTTTCCTTTCCAAAATTTGACAACTGATCAAAACTGCATTTAACTTCAACAAGCAAGCCTTGAATGGTCTATGGCTGACGTCACAAACGCTACCCCGCATTCCACCCGTCCCTCGTCCAACACTCCCGGCATGAGGTAACCGGTGGGTAGCATGAACATCAAAGGCGCTGATACGAGCTGTCCCTACTAATTGATGAATATACTGTGGTTGTCACAATGATGTGGTAAGACGTAGATACACAGTGCCTTATATTTCCTGCATTCTCGATTGATATCAGCATGTGAGTGAAATAGCGAATATCTGTGAGTAATTTTAGCTCATGTATGCGACAAGGATGTCACTCAAAGCCTAGATCACGTGATTTAGAATGAACAATGCTTTTGAAACGGGTGTATATACCATCTCACTCTTAAGTTAATATGAATTCCTCTTTCTTTACAGGGAATCTGCTACTTGATACATCATTGGGTTGTCATATGTACAGGGTGGATCAATTTCGATGTCTCTTATGGGCATCTCTGTAACTATAAGAGATAGAAAAAAACTAGTGGCCAAGTCTCAATCTCTTTTTTAGAGATAAAGTCAATAGACTAAACAAAAATTGGCTATCTTCTTTTGTTTTCGAGTTATAAGCAAAAATTGATATTTTCGACTTTTCGTCAATCGCGCATATCTCGTTTATTTTTACAGATATTAAAGAACTGTTTTGACATTATTAGGACACTTTTTTGAATACAATTCAGTGATGTAATTGGTTTCTTGATATTTAATAAAATTTTCGAGTTATAACATAAAGTTTTATTTTTTTAAATGGAAATCCTAGTAGGCAATGCCACCGTTAAATAGAGATGTTTTTTCTGTCTTCAAAAATATATACATTGTTGGGTTTATTTGTTACAATTAATAGAATAAAACGCCTTTTTTATTATTCTTGGGTGCATTCTATTCTTAGTAGGCTGGTTTTAACAAAGGCCGACAATTTTTTTGTTTGTTTTTATTAATATCAACTCTTGTTCAAATATTTTGACAGTTGCAACCGCATAAAGAGAAAGGAAGATAGAACGAGCATCCTCTAAGAGTCACAAAGATTACAACAATACTGATACCATGTAGTTTGGGTCAAATTCGAAATTATATAACTTCATTTAAAGTTTAAAACACATTTTTCTCGATCAAATATGCATTTCATGGGATAATGAACGAAATTATATGTATAAATTAAAAACATCTTAAAAATAAGAAATTATTGCAGAAAAAGTTAAACAATATTGAAATGTAAGTAGATAATAAACACAACTCTTGATATATCACAATAAATAACTTAAAACCTAGAAAATAATATCAAAATAAAATCGCAATTTAAACAATGGCGCGCTAAAATACTCAGCCAACTCATTTTTTAACCCAATCCAATACCTCTCACTCTTGTGCTACCCAATCATCAAATCTTTGTTAACATTTAATAAAAACAAAAGAAAATTGTCGGCTTTTGTTGAAACTAGCCTACTAAGAAAAGAATGCACCAAAAATAATAAAAAAAGGCGTTTTATTCTATTAACTGTAAGAAATAAACCCAACAAAGTATATATTTTTGAAAACAGAAAAAAAGTCTCTATTTAATGATGACATTGCCTACTATGATTTCCATTTAAAAAATATAACTATGCTATAACTCGAAAATTTAATTAAATATGAAAAACCAACTACACCATTGAATTGTATTCCAAAAAGTGTCCTAATAATGTTAAAACAGTTTTTTAATGTCTGCAAAAATAATCGAGATATGACTGATCTCAATTCTGGTTAATAACTCGAAAACAAAAGAAGATGACCAATTTTTGTTTACACTATTGACTTTATCTCTAAAAAAGAGATCGAGACTTGGCCACTAGTTTCTTTCTAGCTCTTATGGTTACAGAGATGCCCATAAGAGACATCGAAATTGATCCACCCTGTACAGTGCATATTTCACTTAAAATCCTAAAGCACTAATTGAATCACTATGGCACTAGTCTAATTATTCCGTCCAACAATTATCGAGACATCGAAATTGATCCACCCTGTACAGTGCATATTTCACTTAAAATCCTAAAGCACAAATTGAATTACTATGGCACTAGTCTAATTATTCCGTCCAACAATTATTTCATCTGATCTCCTTCTTGAAGTCAAGTAGAATTTACTTAGCTTCCATATTATCAATATGTGTGTTCGTGCTTTTTGCTATAAAAGGTCTAGAAAAAAAGATTGATAGGCAGATTAAGCCGGCTCCAGACATGCGGGATTCTCCGAGTACCGAATATTCACCGAGGGCCATGATGCTGGGCTTGGTATTCGCCAAATAGTGTGCACATGTATACATACATGCGGGGTTTGCCCAAACACCCAGTTTTTGCCTGGAATAGCGAATATGTATTTGCCAAGTGCCGTACTAGTCTTTAATTGAAAATTATCATGGACAACAGTGGTGATGACTCCCGAATGTGTGGAGCTGTGAGTTTGTCTACTTGATTCATTTTGGAGCGGACAAAGATACAAAGATTCGACAACTAGCCGAGCGAGGCGAGCATTCACTACTGTTGCTTGGCGAGTAGATGAGCACACATCCACTCTACACGGAATTCGGCGAACCTTTGCTCGGCACTCGGCGAATCCTGCATGTCTGGAGCCACCTTTAAAAGAAATTGAGGACAGTAGAAGAATAGAAGATATAGAAGAGATCGATCCAAATAGAACACACAAATCCTACCAAAGTCTAACAATTTATTAATGCCGTTTATTTACTTGCTTGCGACATATAAAATTATGTTCAAATATTACCGCGGTGTGTTCATATTACGTCGGTGTTGTTTCAAGGAACTGTTTAGCAGCAACCCCCGCAACCCGGAGAACAACATGGTGCACAACAGGCCACGCAACACGGTACACAGCAGGGTGCACAACACGGAGAATGACATTTAATATGATGAAACTGCAGTAACTGTGTTACAATAAATAAGTGGTGAAACAAAGTAAAAAACTGTGCATTTTAATTTATCTGATGAATTCTTATAAATACACCACTCAAAAAATAAAAGTAGTCATATGTTTTGGTATTGCTTTTCTGTTATGACCAGTGCTATTGTACTTCTCTTTACTTATAGCGTTTTTCACTGGGATTAAATTGTGCACTGAGTGCGCACTCAGAATATTCTCATCTTATTTTAACCTCATGTAATGAAACGGGATGGAGATATTCTGAGTGCGCACTCAGTGCATAATTTAGTCCCAGTGAAAAACGCTGTTAGTTATAGTGAGTGATTTTTTAAATTTTTTATCAACGCTTGCCTTGAGATCTGGACGGCATATCTTAGCTTAAGTGAAAAGTACGTCATTGCACTCCTTCATGCTGTTTTACCTGTAGTTTTACAGTAAAGGTACGACATACCGTCCAGATCTCATGGCAAGAGTTGATAAAAAATTTAAAAAATCACGCAGTATTTTAAGCTTATTAATAAATGATTTGATTCAGTTTCCAGTCCTTGGTCGGACTTGATACGAGTTCTTCGCGTAGATCCGGACCCCATTCGAGTGGTGGCAGTTCCTGGCGGGACAGTGGAAGTGGGGGTGGTGGAGGTGGTGGTCCAAGAGGTCCGGGAAGTGGTCCAGATGGCGGGTATGTATACATTTAAAATTTCTTACAGTAAACATATACCTATATTCATTGTACACATGTTACAATAGACCTAAACGATTTTTCACAATGAGAGACATCAACCCACCAACAATTGGAGGTTGTCCTGGAGGAACTTGCCCACGTTAGAGACATTTACTTTAAATTTCTGCTAGCCAAATAAAGCTAATATTTTTTCATTCTCAATAAATATGTATTAATAAATAAAAGATATATCTGAATGTATAATTCCATGTAAATAAAATTTATGTGTTTAAAAACAATAGTTTGTCTTGTTTCACCATGTTTTTATTTAAAGAATCAATTGAGGGATAAATAACATGTATCCAACAATTACTGTAGTATTCGGTGGCTGTGGAGTCAAACATTTTTAATTAATTATTGTTTAAAATTGCAATAAAACAATAAATACGTAAACAAGAATTTATATCTTTAAATTTATATAAATATAAATATATTTATATAAATATAAATTTATAAATTTATTTCTTTAACCGAAACCGGTCGTCAAAAATAAATATCGAGAAAAAATTGGGAAGTATTATTTCACTACATATCATCATATTACCCAATTTTTGGATATGACACATCAAAGAATTTATATGTTGTTTAACAGTAAATATTTGAGACGTCAATTCAGCGATACGAAGTAAGAATCGACTTTTATGTTTGATTCCACAGCCACCCAAGACTGAAATAATTTTTGAATACGTTACAATCAGATCATTTTTTCTTCAATTGAATCAATCAATACAGACAGATCATATGTCCATATTTTGGTGATTTTTTGTTTTATACCGCTGACAGTTGAGAGCATGTAGGTGAATCATAGTGGATAAACGGTACAGATACAGATTCACTGTTTTCACAGAAAGTTATAAAGGGTTGAAGTTTTCTGCTTTACATGAGCTGCCAGACTGTATTATACATTCACGATCTTTTTAGACTCTAGAGAGCCATGCTTTTTTTTCGTTAAGTTACGTGCATATATTTTGATAGAACTCAAAATGTGACTCACGTGACTAATGTAAAATTCTGACACTCTAATGTCAGTCCCATTCTCTATATTGCTTCTTATACGATGGCATGAAGAAAGTAAAATAATAAAATAAAAATAGATTTTTATTATTTTATTTATTTTTTATTTTATTTTTTTTTAATTTTTTTAATTTAAAAAAAAAATTTTTTAATTTTTTATTAATTTTTTTTATTTTGACGTGTTATATTTTTCACTTCTGACGAAGCTGTCGAACGACGCACAGTGGGCTCAAACAGATAATTAAGGAAACTTTATTCAAAAAATCATGTATTTTATTGATATCAAAAAATAACACATTTAGTTTAAGCAGACTCTTATTAAGTCGGAACGACCCCTTATTTGACTGAAAACGTATTTAGATGTTTGTTTTGCGTTGAAAAAACTGAAAGAATAGTGTTGACATTCTCAGTTACTGTCATTGTCTCATTGTCTCTACGTCATTTCACAATATTATTCAGTATTGTTTATCAATAAATATTTTTGTTTTTGCAATGTCGAACATCATCGAAGGTTTATAGATGTTTACAGTGTAGTAATTTAGCTGCATCAACGAAAAAAATGAATATTATTAAGCACATTTGATTTGTCTTGAATTGTCTCGTATTCTAAAGCCACATCTTTTTTCGCAAGAGTTTGCATATCACTAATTATGTATTTTGCTACTCTTAAAAATGCAATCTTTTGTTTTCTAATCAAAATACGTGCCCGAACTTGCCCCTTTTCTGACTTTTTTGAATTATTGTTTGTTATAGATAAAACGAAATACAAGAATTTATTCCAAGAGTGGTTAACTCGTGAACATTTAACTCATGTAAAAATGTGGACAATTACAAGTTTTTGTGTTTAGTAAAGACAAAATGACGGATTTACAACATTTAAATAGAAAAAAATGAATATTTTATTAAAACTGTAGAAGAAAAATGGAAAAAATGTAATCGAATCTCATCGCGGTTTCTTGCTGGTAATTATTCACAGTTAAAGAAAACTTATCAATAATTATGCCTTTTTGGGTCAATTTTTAAAAAGACTGATCTTTCGTTGTCGATTCAATAATAAAGTTCTCCTAATTTACAATGTGAGACCACTGTGCGACGGTGAAACGTTAAGTGTATAGTTTAGTGTCCGGTTAAAAGATTTTGTGATACAAATTTCATCGGACAAGAACCAACTTTAAATAAAATAATAACATTAAAACAAATAATTACTTGTGACTTTTTAATACTAAGTCAAAATGCTAAAAATTATCAATGTTTTTGGGCGTCAGTTTTCAAAAATATAACCATAGATAAAGTAATATTATTGGAGTTTAGATAGGCAACTCCCATACCATGAATGAAGCCAAAGCAGCGCTGCGGTGAAATGTTCTCAAACCTAAAATAAAAAGCGGCAAATTTGAATAGTTTTATTGCAGTCCTGTTATTATTTTATTGACTTCTTAAAGAAAAAACTAAGTACAGTGAAAAACAAAGTATATTTTCAAAAAGACATATTGTACAAATAAAGTTAATGAGTGGTGGCAGTCATTTCTACATTTTTGCGTCGTTTTAGAAAGTAACTGTTAGCTTGCAAGAGTATCTTGTTGCTTGTTGGTCGAGTATCCTTCCCACTCAAATAGCTATTAATACCAGTGGCCCAATTATGAGCACAAAGAAAAGTGAAACTAGAGATTTTATTAGATTTCAACACATCCTTGTGCTGACAATCGTGCTGGCCAACAAATGTAATTTTTCGATTTACATATCTTATCAAATCCAACAACGATTTGTTGAATGAACAAATATTTGGGAGCAAAACATAATTGTCTCGTAGCACTTGCATAGAAAACTTATAAAGTGAGGGGTGCAGTATTTCAATCTTCTCGGTACTTTTTGCACATATTCTTTTTCTAGGGCAAGATCTTCTAGAATATCCCTACTTATGACGTTTTCTTTGCAAATCCCACAGTTATTGAATTTAATGTGCTTAGAAATAAATCCACTAACATCCTAAACTAACGCGACTTAAATAAGAAAAATTAAACGGTGTAGGCAACCCAAAGTGTTCCAAACTGATTTCATCATCAGCTACATCTTCTTCTGCTAGTCCTTGTGTTAAAAACTGTCTCACTGAAGAAATGCTGTAGCTAGAATCATCATCTTCACAATTCGCGCTTATTGAGTGCCTGGTAACAAAGTTATTAATCAATAATGTTTTAAAAAACTTTTTGAACTGCGCAACAGTAGGGTTCGCATTTCGGCCACCATGCTGCCTTATTTGGCAGAAAAAATTCTCAACTGGGTCTTGATTTATATTTCTGGTGAGAAGGAAACTCAAGTTTAAAGTTTTTAGGTTTCTCACTAAATATTCCACACCAGCAAGAGTAGAGATCCAATTTTTCAGGGAAGGCGGAGTTTCTTTCTTCTTACTACCTTCTTTTTGGAAATGCCAGCTGAGCTTCCCTCCAATATTCCAAGTGTCCCGAGGTTGTCGAGGCGGCACAGTGCAGAGGTTTTCCCGTTGTTCTGGGAAAAATTTCAACACAACAGTGGTTTCTCTGAGCACTCCTCAGTCAGTATTATCTATAAAAAAAAAACACTGCATTAACCATCAAATGACATTATTTAAGACCATTGTGATTATTATCATTGGTTATACTGGATGAAACCAGAGTGAAACTGCATATTATTGCTTACATAATTAATTAGCGTTCTTAATGTTATAACCTACCTTCAGATGGCATTTTCGAATCAGAGACATAGAAGAAGCAACCGAATGACTGAAGATCTGCGTTGCATATCATACCTTCATTTTCTTAATTTTTTTGGGGTACACATGCAAGTCAGTGAGTTTTGGCATTGTCCTTAATTCTCCTGAAGACTTATCGATTTCATATGCCTGTATAATGTGCTCCCACTTTGCACATATCTCCACCTCATCTTTCTTCCAAATTAAATTCTTTGTCAAAAGATTGTTCCGAATGCCTTTAACTAAGTGTGGCGAGTCATAGATGTGAACAATGGGATGCCCATTCACCTCGTATAGTTTCAGGTGTTCGGAATAAATATCTTCGCCTCTCCTTTCGCGGACTAAATGATTTATTGCTGAAACATTTGACTGCCCTTGGTCGCTCACACTCGCAACAACGGTTAGACCAGACTTTTCACATTCAGTAATGATTTTTTTAAAATTAATCATCACATGAACGGCATTTGTAGATGCCTACAAAACAGATACATCAGGGGTTGTTTCCACTTCCTTGTCAAACCACGAACCATAAATACCAGTGCATGGTCTGCAATGGTATCAGTTTGTTTCAGGCCAAGATACACGAATCCTTCAAATGCATGTTTGGTTTTATTAACATTGATGTGGGGTTCTATGCTGACTTCATCAAACAATATAAGGCATTTACGATCTGTTTCCCTCAGCTGCCGCACATTGGCTTTTAAATTATCAAAATTTGCTTCATTATAGCCAGAGTCGAATGGAATTCGTTGCAATAAATTTGACAAAACGCTGTCGGCCACGAGATTGCTGGAAGGATTTCCTCAGACGTACAGCTCGCGAGTACAGACTTTGCTTTTGGGGTTAGCTCCTGGCTTCTTGTAACACCCACTGCTTTTAAAAGAGAGTCTGTATGGCCTGAAATAAAGAAATGAATTTACCTGCAAA
Source organism: Dorcus parallelipipedus (assembly GCA_958336345.1). NCBI lineage: Eukaryota > Metazoa > Arthropoda > Insecta > Coleoptera > Lucanidae > Dorcus > Dorcus parallelipipedus. The sequence continues at coordinate 39,015,301 of OY284475.1, forward strand.
TGGAAAAAATGGCATATTTATCTAGCACGTTCATATTGTTAAGTAAAAAGGCAGGTTATTAAAATTGTCTAGTGGTCTAATATTTACGTTTTGGGGGAGTAGAGAGACCGTCACCAGGAACCTGTTGTTCAGTAGTGGAGAGAGAGGGGCCATCACCAGAAATATATTGTCCAGCAATATGTGATTGTTCAAATCTACGAATTTTCGCTGGAGGATCACGAGAAGTTGAAGGCAGTGGTTCAAGGAATTCTGCAACCATTTGTGGAACTGAATTGATGCTTATCTTACGTGATAGGGTTTGGAAACAAACTGTCAGATTTCAAGGTTCGTATCGTTTACTAAATAGCAATACTATGTTTTATTCTTTCTAATCCACAGGACAATTCATATCAAATTAGGTCAGTCAACTATAAAATCTGAAATTACTAACGAAAATGACGTTGTGTTTCCGAACCCTCTCCGACATGTTAAATGTCAATCAAATCTAGGGACCCTAGTGGATTGTAATAGCTTATGTACTTGTGGTTTTATCCAGTTCCTGAATAGGTAAATTGCGACTAGGAACAGAAACGCCTTTTGTCAAATACATGTTTAACGAAATATCGTCTGGCACAAAATGCATATGACAAACTCGGTAACTAACATAAACTTTATGTGGATCCATTTGATGTAATATAGGATTACCGCAAGCCTCCACCCATCGCTTATAAAGTTCTGGATATTTATCTGGGTCCAGAAATCGATGCCTGTGCGAGGATTGATCTTCACATCCGAGAACTGCACATTTCCGATATCTGCCCATATATTCTGTCTGCTGAAATACAAATCTGGTACAGTATGTTAACTAACTCATATTCGGGTATATTCCATATATCAGTGATTAATAAACACTGAGTTATACACGTGTTGTCGCTTTTAACCACTTTTTAAACATTTTGCTATTCCACAAGCGCAAATGACATTGAAAAGAAGGGTATGCAATTATGTTCAGTGATTATATTTTACAAATGAAGTTAACTAATGTTTAACATTGTAAAATAATCACCGTGTGCTTATGAAATACGTCTTCAAACAGTGATTTAAAAGCAGTGGTTAAAAAGTTATTATTAAGCACAGTGTTAATAAAATGACAAATAACCACTGCATTATGGAATACCCCTGATTATATGTGTTGGGTTCCTTTATAATTAAATTGTGCACGATAAAAAGTGGAACACGTTTTGGAAAAAGCAGAACATTTATTATTATTTGTTTTTTTTGTTTTTGGCCTCAACGCCGACTAACTAAATACAAATACACAACAGTTCCCTCCCCACTTAGCTAATACCTTACAGAAAGAAAACTGAACAATAAACAAATTCTAAGCTTGTCCTTTTAACTCAATCACAAGCGAAGAATTTGTAACGGTTTTCGCACTCTCGTTGAACGACGTACCGGTTCGCCATTCTTCTGAAGTCTTGATCCATGGTTGCGCACGTCCAGAGTAAGATCACTAGTCATTGCACTTTCTCTATCAAAATTTTCCGCCAATTTCGCAGAACTCGCGTTCGAACATTGAGCTTGACATTCTTCCATATTGGTTAATTCTGCATCAGCTTCTTCATGGATATTATCGTTTACTGGTACAGTTTCATCTGGTTTCATCTGATCTACGTGTCGCATCCAGGATCCATGTGGTGTGCTCACACGGTACATAGAATTACTTGTTTTGTTTTCCACCGTACCACGTATCCAACGCGGTCCTTCACGATAGTTTCGAACAAACACCTTTTGCCTGGCGTCGAATGACTTCGTTTTGGTCTTTGCCAAACCCTCGTAGGAACGTTTCATTTGCTCATCGTATTTCCGCTCACATTTCTTCTCGTCTGTTGCGACCACGGGTTTGTTCACTGGATTCACCAAATCCAGTAATGTCCGTATTTGACGTGAAAACAGCATTTCACTCGGAGTTCTGCCAGTTGCGGGATGTTTAGTAGCTCGATATTGTACCAGAAACTTCCGCACAGATTGTTCTTTGTGTTCTCTCGCTTCTTTGGCTTTGTGTAGACTACTCTTGAACGTCTGTACGAACCGTTCCGCCTCCTCATTGCTCTGAGGATGATACGGTGCAGTCAGTGTATGTACAATTCCGTGCGAAGCACAGAAGTTTTCGAACTCCTTCGCCACGAACTGCCTCCCATTATCGCTCACAATCTGTTCTGGAAGTCCATGAATTGTGAAAATACGATCTAAAACATCGATCGTTCTACCGGCTTCTGTGCTCCTCATTTCAACGACATGCGGCCACTTTGACTTAGCATCCACAATTACTAACCACATGCTGCCCCAAAATGGTCCACAAAAATCGATGTGGATGCGCTGCCACACTTGTTCCGGCCTCTCCCACGGATGAAGTGATACCTTACGCTCGTTCGGCCCTACCGTTTGACACGCGACGCAATGTCGCTTGAGCATTTCAATATCATCATCAAGCTTCGGCCACCAAACACGCTGTCTTGCCAATGACTTCATCCTAACCACACCTGGATGCGCAGTATGAATAATGTCGAGCACTTGATGTCTCAAATTCTCTGGTATAACTGTACGTTCACCCCACAGAACACAGCCACGGTACAAGTTCAACTCCGATCGTCGATTAAAGAAAGGTTTAAGCAATTCGTCATCTTGTTTGAGATGATTTGGCCAACCTTGTTGCATGAATTTTAGTACCTTTTTAAGTACAGCATCTGACTTTGTAGCCACAGCAACCTTTTCTACCGTAACTGGAAGCTCAGAAAGGTTTTCGTCCTGTATAATTGTTACTTCGTCTACCCTTACTTCAGTAACCGGTTGAGGAAGCCTAGACAGTCCATCAGCATTTCCGAAATCATTAGTACGGCAGTATTCTACTTCGTAATTATATGCCATCAACTTCAGCGCCCAGCGATGAAGTCTTCGTGCCGCCACTATCGGTATTTGGTTTTTCGGCCCAAATAACTTTACTAGTGGCTGATGATCAGTCTGAAGCACAAATGTCCTTCCGTAGAGATATTGATTGAATTTCTCAAGTCCAAACATGATGCTCAACGCTTCCTTTTCGATCTGAGCGTACTTACGTTCCGTGTCGTTCATCGTTCTCGATGTATATGCTATCACTGATTCCTTACTGCAATAATAATAAATGTTCTGCTTTTTCCAAAACGTGTTCCACTTTTTATCGTGCACAATTTAATTATAAAGGAACCCAACAAATTGGCGACGAGGATGACGGAAGTTAAACCAACATCAATTACATTCCGAGGACCAGGAGAATTTAATTCCACAGCGCCAAATTCTTCTTGGATAGCTTGGTGGGAACGTTTTGAGAACGCGCTTGAGCTCGCGGAAATCACAGACGAAGATCGACAAAAAAAATTGTTTTTTGCGGAGTTGGGCAATGCTTCTGAATGATCGGTTATGTGACTTTATGGTGGACACTGGTGCGCGAGTTACTATCATAAATGCTAAAACGTGGAAAGCGATCGGCAGTCCAAATTTGCGTGAGACAGATATAGTTCTGCGAGATTACAACGGTAATGACATAAAGATTTTGGGTGTGGTAAAAACTACTGTAGTGCACAAAAAAAAAACAAAAAAAAAGCAGAACATTTATTATTATTTGTTTTTTTTGTTTTTGGCCTCAACGCCGACTAACTAAATACAAATACACAACAATATGTTTATTTACCACTATGTTTACCACTTACCTGTAATAGCAACCCCTTCTGATTAATCAACGGCATAGAAAAACGAACTGTATAATTATTTACAGTTCGTTGTTCTACGCCGTTGACGGTTTCAACCGGGCGGTTGGTCAATTTTGAAAGTTAGACTCTATGGTTAGTTTGGCCTTGGTTCGCAAATCGACAATTCAAATTTTGACGGTCAAACCGGCATTACAGTGAACATTGAATTTAACAGTGTCCTCTTTTGAAATGTTCTGAAAATAAATTATTCTCCGTCTTTCTCTAACACTTCTTCAGATTTATACATTTGAGAGCGCCAGCCATGAATATAACCATCAAATTAAAATGGAACATATTCACTTGGGGTAAGTTCCAGATAATGCTAACGCTGATAACACTCGCGATGACTCGTAACATCGTTCCATTTAAAATTCGATATGAGCGTACCAGTGCAAATGGAACGCCTGCGGATACGTAAATGAAGCATTGATGTTTGACACAACTTTATAAAACTTATTCATTAAAAATAAATGTTACAAGAGCACGATATCTTGCAGTGATGTTGATTCGGCGACAAAGAGAAGACATTTCAGACAGTGAAATGTCTTCTGATGGAGAATGAAAGCATGTATAACACAAACATCAACAAAAATAAGGTTATGTTTTCAAACGCTCACAAAGACCCACCTTCGTTCCAAGAGCATTGCGATCACGAATTCTAGCCTCGTACAGGGTACGCGTAGTAACACTCTTCAACGCTAGCGTCATTAAATGGAACGTCGTCGAAGAACGTTACGAGTGTTGCGAGCATTATATGGAACGTACTCTTGGAGGACCCAAAAATGTCACCCTAACAAGGCCTACTCTGAGTCTGAAAAGATCGTGAATGGCTTATGCTGGCAGCATTGAAGATTAATAACTACTATTGCTCTATTGCTGTGCAAGTTAATAAAAACAGTTTAGATTACTTAAGATTGTAATTTTGCTGTTTATTTTTATTATACCAAGCCTAGGACCAATATACCTCATTGCCTTAACTGTTAAAGATAGATATAGGGAATGTTAATACAGATAATAATAATAATAATAAATAAATAATAATATGTATACCAGCTAATGAGTGCCATAGGGTAGGTTCCACTTAAGGATCACAATAGCTGCGTTCCTTTTGCCACAAATCTTACCTCAAATCACTTAAACGTCATTTCCGTTAACACGAACAAGTAAGTTTGGACGGATATTTCAATCTAGCAACCAATGGGAATACTCGCGCGGCAAGGTGGGAGATCGAAATCTCAATTCAAACTCACTTGTTCATGTTAGCGGAAATGATGTTTATCTGATCTGAGGTGAGATTTGTGGTAAAAGTTTAAAAATGTTTATGTTCTATAGAGTATGTAGCGTCGTTCCACTTGTATTATTTGGACTTAACGGCGAGAGAAGTGGAACGGTTTTTGTGTGGCCCTTCTCATGAACTTTCTGTGTCTAGCAATGCAATTTTTGAGCTGTCCATATTAGTTGCTAAGGGAAAACGGAAAACAGTAATTAAGTTTAGCTGCGTCCAAAATGAAAAATGTTACCTTTTCAATTTCATATTTTAAATTTGCGCCGTCACGTGTGATGTCTTACGCCGACCCCAGGTTCATTTTGTGGGCGATGTGATCGCTTTCCTAGCCTCGCACCAGGTGTCTCTTATTATTGTTCTGATCGTTGTGAGCGTTATGTGGAACAATGCCACCGCTACTTTGATCATTATGATCGTTAAGTGTAACCTTCCCTAGTATGCAAGCAATGAATACTAAGGGAAAGCTATTATAAATTTATAAATTTGAAAACCACTAGGCCCGATTCATTAGACAGTCTCAAAGACTGAATAATCTTCTACCACCGAAACCTAGAATGTCTAACTCAAATATTTCTAGCCAATGCCTAACCTAATCTAAGATATACATATATGGTAAACTAGTATTAGTTGTAATTCTGTGACGAAGTTTTACAAACGAGTTTATAAAATGTGGAACTGGAGTAATATTACTGTTTATTAAACAACAGGCTACGGAGTATTTTTTTAAACAGGTTAAGAGGAAAATGTTTGAGATAGGAGGACAGATTGTTATACACAAAAGAGATTTGATAACTAAACGAACGTTCGAATAGAGCAGTTCTGTGGAACGGTGGTGTTATTGTACCCTTAAATCTAATAAATGTTTGTGCAAATCGGTCTTGATTACAGCGGATTCCTCGAGCAGGCTCTGTAGCGTCTGTACAGCTGTTTCAGGCCTAGTTGGGCCTTCGTCAGCAGAACCGTAGCTCGATAACTCCACTGCAAACTCGAGCTACGGTTCTGTTGACGAAGGCCCAACTAGGCCTGAAACAGCTGTACAGAGCCTGCTCGAGGAATCCGCTGTAATCAAGACCGATTTGCCCAAAATTTTTTAAAATTCTCATATGCTTTGACAGCAAGCATGGCCGCCTTGCATGGGATGACTTATTATGTAGCGAACTGGTTTCAATTTGTCAATCCTACTGCAATGTCAGGTCAAAAAGCGATCGAAAGATGTCGCTACTTAAAATATTCCTTAAATCTAATATTTAGATTATGGACATCCTCACGAAATCTAATTTTCCTATGCAAATAAAGAGGCATTTAATCGATGATAATTTTATGAAAGAGACAGCAACTTAATTCTTCTATGGAGCATATTTAGCCACCCGGCATCGCAAAGTTTCTTAGATATTCGGTCAAATTTACGTATGCCATAATTAAGCCGCTGGCAAGAGTTTTGTACTCTTTGAATTTTGGCACACATCTTGTGTTAAGCACACGCTGTAAATTTCCGAACAGTAATTAAATTGAGAGAGTATTAGAGCACAGAGCTCGGTAATTACTTGTACTTTGTAATTAATTACAATTACAAAGTACTTTTTCAAAAGAGGAATTAATTACAATTACAAAGTGCTTTTTCAAAGAAGGAACTAATTACAATTACAAAGTACAAGTCTTAAAAAAAGGAATTGGCAATTACTTTTATAATTACATTGTAATTACTTTTATGATAAATCATAGTGACATAATTGACAAAAACCCATGGTCCTCCTTTAAAATGCTTAAATAATTAAAAGTGTTCAAGTAATCCAAATGCATATATCAAAAAATAATTTTTTTTATTGAAAAGTATATAAAAAAAAACCTATTATTATACTGGGTGTCTCTGAACCGTCTTTAATTGAAATCACAGATAGTAGTCAAAAAAAGAAGCAAAATTTGTTATGCAACAATAGGGAAAGAGTAAATAATAACTCCGGTAAAAATCAGTTTTCGTTTTCAAAGAATTTGTTTTAGTAACGCTGGTTGACGATTTAAATAGATTTAAATGTCTCAGCTGCACAGAATTGGTGTTTTTTTTTGTGGCCATAAACGAATAAATGCCCAGATGTGTCTGTTGCGGCAGATCATGTTTGTCCTTCGCAAAACATTTCGCCAGGATTCTAAATAAAAACGTCTTCACGCGGCGTTCCTTATTGCAATTGCTTATTATTTTATTTATGCTTATTTATTTAAAGTAAAATTTAAAAGCAAACTGAATTCGTAGCACAATAATGCATTTCAGTTTTATTTGTTTCATTTTCATGACAGTACATCGATCTTAACACTGTAAACTGCAAAATGTTATGTTTATGTTCAGTAATAAGACAAAATAAATGTCTACTAAAAATGTTGATAAATATTAATTAAATCAAATCCAAGAAACGAGTGGCTTAATTAGTTTTCGTGATGAAAATTTGATTCTGGTTTAAAATAATTCTGAATTTTCAGAAACATTTAGCTACATTCGCCTTGGCGATTTATTGGTTACAATTGCACTGTCATAAAATAAAATTCGGCTGACTCAGTTTCGTTCTTTCGTTCTTTTATTGTTATTTATGCTGTCATAACTTAGAATGAAAGACGAAGTGCTGAATAACAGTTTCTGAGAAAATTTAGCCCGAGCGGGTACGTTTGTGTTTTATAAAACACTGAAGTTAAAATAAAATTTTAAGAACATGGTATTAAGTTAGGTATTATTTATCAAATTTACGTAGTGTGTAGTTTGTTTTGTGTTACTTTAATATCTGTGTACATAACTTAATTTAAGTGTAAATAAGTAATAAATATGGCTCATCTGTATTCCAATGAGGAATTGATAGACATAGTGCTCTGTTATGGCGAATTATGTGTTAATACCGCAGGACAACATTTTGAACATTTATTGTAATTATAGGGTTTACCAACACGGGTTACTTATAATTTTATTGGAATAAAACTCTAAATATTCAAGGAAATTCGGAAATGTTTATTAAATATGAAAATATGAAACATCTCAATTTTGTGTGAAACACAATGTCGGCCAAATGACCACCGCGGCTCCGGCAGATCACAATCCGCTTCGATAAAATCTCCCATTTTCGCACATGTTTCTCGAAATTTCGCCGATGACAAGTTGGATTTCGAGTTTGAGTTGTTGAATATTCTGTGGGTGGGTAGTGTAAACCTTTCCCTTCACATATCCCTACAAAAAAAATCGAGTGGCGTCAAATCACATAAACGCGATGGCCAATGCACATCCGAGAGACGTGTGAAAATGTCATGCGGGACGCGGGAGATTTCATCAAGCGGATTGTTGCCTGCCAAAGGAGCCGCGGTGGTCATTTGGCCGACATTGTGTTTCACACATAATTGAGATGTTTTATATTTTCATATTTAATAAACATTTCCGAATTTTCTTGAATATTTAGAGTTTTATTTCAATAAAATTGTAGGTAACCCGTATTGGTAAACCCTTTACAAATATCAGTGCCAAGAACAAGCAGTGAACTTTAGTAAAATTCTAAGGTTATAACGAATGCACAGGTATGACAACACGTTTGATATGCATTTTGTGCTGTACTGTATATTTTCTTTATTTCGCATAAACGCATTTTGTTTCGAAAAACGCATTTCCCTATGCTAGAGTCAGTGAAACACAGATGGATATGCCGAAGACGCGCGTGCGAGACCTTGGCCTAGTTCTTTCAAACGTAAATAAAAAAAAAATATCGCAGTTTATTGCTTTTTATTGAAAGCGGACTTGCCTCAACAAGTCATAAACTAAGCAGAGGTTTCAAAACAAAGGAACTGCACGCGCTTGTGGTAGGTCAGTTTTTCATTTTTGAGCAATACCATTCATATTCAATCTCTTTTATAATGAGGAACTTACGGTTTTAATTAAAGACATAGGTTTTGAGACACCCTGTATAAACAAGTTTAATTAGACTCTTAGTTCATCATTTCATTACAATATTTTATACGAGCCCTGCGCCAAAAGTATTCGCCTAGCTGGTATAGCTGTTTTTTAAAATAAAATCTTAGAATTTAAGGGCCGGTTTTTTAACTTCCTTGTAAACTCCCTTTTTTACTAATAGCATTTTTCACTGGGACTAAATTGTGCACTGAGTGCGCACTCAGAATATTTCCATCCCGTTTCATTACATGAGGTTAAAATAAGATGAGAATATTCTGAGTGCGCACTCAGTGCACAATTTAGTCCCAGTGAAAAACGCTATAAAATGGACATTTAAATCAGTTGCTATAGCAACGCGTATTCGTGTCATTGAAATAGATGCACTCGTCTAGTTAATCCGAAAGAGATGCATAATGCTTGATAGGCAGCTAAATGATAATTTTTCAGTTACAAGACAGATAAATTTACAAGTAACTTAAAAGGAAGTTAAAAGACCAGGCCTAAATATCAAAACTTTTACTTAAAAGTGTTTTTCTACTTTGCGTTCACAATGAATTTATTGTGACACCAAAAACAGTTTACAATGAAGCTCATTGTTAAACTGTTTTTGGGAAAATTTTAACCAACTGAAAATATTTAATAGATTTTACAAATTAATTCATTATTTATTTGCTATTTAACAGAATACACTCTCCATATACGAAGGATATCCAATTTTTGACAGTAATTTTCATATTTTTATTTAATAAGTGACACAAAGTAGAAAAAATAGTATATTTTACACGTTTCACAAGAGGCATTGTAACACTCGTTTCGTTGGGGCACTCCGAGCTTGCTTCGCTTCGCTCGTCGTACCCCAACCCCATTCGTGTTACAATAACCCTTCTTGTGAAACTTGTAAAATAATATACTATTAATTTCTATTTATTAGTTATTATTATTCTAGAAAAATAATCTACCACTGAGTAATGTATTAACTATTTCTTTCTTTATCAAAGGGAGGTAGGCGAATACTTTTGACGCAGGGCTCCTAATAATAGAAATAAACAATAGCAAGTAATTATTTTACGCACAAAAAAGAAAAACGCGCTTTATTTATGTACCACATCACATCGTATATTATTAGGAAAGGGACTTTTCACGGCGCAGCGCTTTCTTCAAATAATGATGAATTGAAACAAATTCCTACGTAGGATGCGATTTCAGGAGACCGGGAGTTTACGCAAGTTCATGCAGGAATCTTGATTTTAGACCACGCGTATATTGTAAACACGTATGTACCATATGTCCAAATAAATTTTTGATAAAGGTAGGTCATGGAAGTGTAAAAATCTACAACAGCAAGCAGTTTTTGAAGTTAGTGACATATCAAGCTGTAAGATGTGGCCAATTAAACTTCAATTTTACTTAACTACTCAAGAAGTGGACAATATTTTAATGTAAATAATGTAATAATTTATCTTCCATGGCCTACCTTTATCAGAAATTTATTTGGACATACGTTATTTATTTAGTTAAAAGTAATTGTAATTAGAAAAAACAATTGTAATTGAAAAAGTAATTGTACTTATAAGAAGTAATTGTAATTAGATAATTTAAATAATGCAATTCCTCCATCGATTTTGTTGCAATTACAATTACAGATTACTTTAAGAAAAAAAGTACTTAAGTACAATTACAAATTACATTAAAAAAAAAGTAATTGTAATTGCTAATTACTTTTATACCAGGAATTACCCAGCTCTGTTAGAGCATCACAGAGCAAAATTTTAGTTTGTGGCGATAAAAAGTGACGGTGAGGATAAATAAGCTTCAGGCAGTGAGGGCTAGAGTAGGCCCTTCTTAAACAATTAGTAACATATTGTCATGTTCACAAGGACACACAGTTTTCGGATTCTTCAAATAAGCAGAGAGTTACTTCCAATCTTCACATGCAAAGGAAATTCTTCACCTACAACAATAAAACAAAGATCTAAATATTTATTTTACAAATAAAATGTAACATACCTTAATTTTATGTGTATTCTTTGAACCATACAGAAATTCCTTAAGAATACCATTTTTCTTACTTCCAACACAAACATTAGATAAAAAACTTAAACTAAAACAGAAACAGAGGGGCAATTTAAGTATACATATATAAAAAATTATACTAATTAAATTATATCTTACAGTGTCTGATCCAGAGTTTTCAATTTTGTTGTTAAATTCACCAACACAAGAAGCATGGGTTGACAGTAATATAAGAAACTTCTGTAACTGGCTCGAGGAACAGGCTAGGGAGTTGGCAGACAGGAAACAAGATGCGCAGCGGAACGTTTCTGGACGTAGTCTTGATGTGCCGGTATTGAAGGTGCAGAATAATGTTCCAGTGACAGCTGTCATGAATAATAGGTTGATCTTGTGTAATAGTTCAATCTAATGTTTTAACTTGTAACTTGTAACTTGTACGTCGTTGTGACAAATAACAAGATGACAGGATAATCTCGAACTAGGTAGGATTCGTGACGTCATTTAGCCTCGAACCCCTATTTTTAGATTCAAATTTAAGAAAATCAAAGACAAAATTAAAACATTTTATTATGAAACATTAAAATTCAAATGTAAATTTGGCAACAGAGCAAGTAGTCCGACCACGAGTTTCACCAGTTTGACGTAAGTTGTACGAGATAATGCTTTAATGTAATTCTGTACTTATCAATCAAATTTTATTGTTTATTATAGTATTGGCGACTAAAATAACGTTTTAAATGTTATATTAACAATCAAGGTAAGTCCACAAAGCCTAATTCTGCTAGATAACCAAACTTTTTCGCTTTCCTTTATTTGCTTTTATTTCATATCAATGTGACATTTTTCGGATTTTCAATGGTACAAAAAGTGGAACTTTAAAGTCCTAGTACTTAATTTTAAACTCCTTAAACGTCTAGTTTGAAAGATAATTTCATATTTACCTCGAACGAAAATTGACTTTAAATATATATACTTGGAAGTAATTACAGCCTCGGCTAAACAACTTACTCCTAATTACTTTAAAACTTGACTTTTCGTTGTAGGTAAATAAATAACTATTCTTTCTGAATTATTAATTAGGTTTATGTTGTACATGCCAAGTTCAGTTAGGACTACTTTCGGGTATCAATGCGACGTTGCCAAGCGTAACAGCACGGCTTGTTAGATATAGACGGCTTTGGCTTATTACATAAACTCTCATTCATCTGACAACCACCACGGAGTGATTAACTCTAAACAATCAAACTTCCTCCACAAAAAGTAATTAACATTGAGCGATTAGCTTATTACATAAACTCTCATTCATCTGACAACCATCACGGAGTGATTAACTCTAAAACATTTGAATTCCTCTACATTTACTCAAAAATAAATATCATTGAGCAAACAGTTATTACATAAATACTTATCACTGAGCGACTAGCTTATTACAATTATTATATGAACACTTATCATTGAGCGAATAGCTTATTACAGTTATTACACTTATCATTGAGCGATTAGCTTATTACCAATAATACTTATTATTGATTGACTGATTTATATAACTTATAATAAATTAATAATCATTATCGATACTATTGTTATTAACATCATTGTTTTATAAAGCATTTAAAAATTTAAATAAAATAAAAAAGTTTGAACATAAGTCTAGTATTTTTATTTATCTCTACTGCTGCTCTTTCTACATAGTCCCACTTTATTTACATACAAAAAATAATTATAAAAAGAAAAATTGCTACTAAGTAAACCACAAGACTAATGAAAAAGTAAAAGATAAACTTTTGACACATCAAAAGTCTGGTAATAACCAGTGGTTATATGTCATAGCAATATGTATTAAGTCTGAAAGAATTGTCAAGGGTTAAACCTAAGTTTTTAGCCTCTATTTGGAGAGGAACATTAGTTCCACTTATTGTTACATTGGTAAGAGTCCGGAGAGCGTTGCAATCAGATGGTTTGCCGAATATTAAAATCGCAGACTTTGACGCGTTGATAGTTAGCGAGTGTTTAAGGGATATCTCAGAGATGGAAGAAAATATCAGATAAGGCGCGCTGATGATCGCCAAGATTAAAGGAATGATAGAGCTGGGTATCATTAGCGTACATATGGATATTGCAAGTTTTGACGTATTTGTGAAAGGTAGAGGTATACACTATATACAGCAAGGGACCAAGAATAGAGCGTTGCGGTACTCCTCTACTTACAGTTCTTTGGTTAGAGACTCCCGAAGTAAGCAAAACCCGCTGGGTTAGTAAAGTGATATGATTGATCGTGTCGAAGGCTTTGCTATAGTCTTATAGCAACACCAGAATAGTAGTTTTGCCATCATCTCTAGCCGTTATAACATCGTCAAAGATCGATGCAGCATTTAATTGCATATACGACGGTGTATTAAAATATTGGTCGTTCCATTTGAAAAAAGAAAGAAAACTAAATAAATTTTTTAGTGTTAAATATCTTCGAGCGGAGTGGTATATTTTAAAGTGCTTTTACACGAGTAATTTTTACGGCAACGTAGTTGCTCGGCGATTGTCGCCGGACCTAATGGAGCTATATCGATCAACATCCTGCGAATCCTAGCAATTATTTCGACAACGTATGGCAAGGCAATATTACTTCATAATGCCACGTGTTGCTTATGTCGCCGCTATAACTTGCCGTATATCCATGAGAAAATTCCGAACAATTTTTGTTTCTATCGCACTCGTTTATATACTTGCGTCTCTTTCTGTGATCGATGAATTTGGTAGCACAGGAATCAGATCTCACCTGTTCTTTTTTTGTAATTATTGGACCAATTTATTCACGATTAGTTCAAAATCACTTCGGGACATTCTCCTGAGTTTTTTATATTGGGAACTGGCGTCGAAAGAGTCTCCCCCTAGTGTTAAGAAAGTAAACTATTGATGCGGGGCTAAGAGAGATTATAGTAGTTTTGTCGTGGTTTTGTCCAAGTTTTGCCTTGTTTGGTGTTATTTGTTAGTTAATAACAAATAGGAATGAGTAAAAATATTTCAAATATTGTTCAGTATTATACCACAGTACAAAACCTTTTGTTCGAAAACAATTAGTTTGCATAAATTTCCAAATGATATAAAATTAAGAAAACGTTGGCAAACTGCGATGAAAATTGGAAAACCAATTAAAAAATCCATGGTTATATGCTCAAAACATTTCAACGCGGAAGATATCCATCCCAGTAAGTACTTTGAAACATAATAATAAAATAGTTATTAAACATTTGTAGCACAAGTAAAAATTAATAGTTTTTTAATTAATTAATTTCAAAAACAGGTCAATTTTTGATTTAAATTGCGCGTTTTTTGGCATTGCGCCTGAATGTACAGAGTGTCACAGATAAGAGTGATGACGTCACTGACATTTTTTTTGAATGACAGCCCCCAAGTTTGAGTTGATATTTCGATAGCCCCTGTGACTGTCAAAACAATGCTATAAAAATTTTGACCTCTTTCATTAGAAAATTTTTGAGAAAATTAATAATGAAAACTGAAAAGCAGAGTTTTAATTTTAAAGTTCTTAAATGCCTTTCTATTAAAAAATAAGTAAACTTAGGATATAAAACATCGTAAATGAATAAAATTATATCAAATTAAATGTTCAAAATATCCGTCAGCTTCTTCAGGATCTTCAGTTGAAAATAATCTCAATAAGTGGCGATAGATATTTAACTCAAATCTCTATTGCGTACCGCGGTGATGAAAAATACTGAGCAATGAATCCAGCTAGACATAAAAATTAAATTACAAAATTAATCTAGTATCTAGATCGACAAATAGAATTTTCTGAAACTATGACAGAAATTTTACATCAGAATCCTATGATGATAAATAAGATATTATTTTCTGATGAAGCTGCATTCTATTTAAACGGTATTGTAAATAGAAAAAAATTGTAGGTATTGGGCACAAAATAATCCGCATTGGCTCCAAGACAAACACAGTGTCCCCAAAAACTTAACGTGTGGGCGGGAATTGTCGCTGACAGGGTTATGGGGCCTATTTCTTTAATGAAACATTGACAGGGGCGCTGTATCTAGAATTTTTAGAAATCGGATTAGTTCCTGTTTTGGCTGCTAATCCAGATGATCCCGACATTCCCACCGATACGTTATGGTATCAGCAGGATGGAACACCACCATATTATGCAAGACCCGTGCGAGAATACTTAAACAATGTGTTTCCCAATCGGTGGATTGGAAGACGAGGTCCAGTGGAATGGTCTGCCAGATCTCCCGATCTGACACGGTTAGATTTTTTCCTCTGGGGATTTGTTGTACAAAGGAAAGCCTAATAATTGAGATCAATTAAAAGATCAAATTACAAGAACAATTAGTACTGTACAGCCCGAAACTAGTCGCAATGTTCTGCAAGAGTTTCAAGCTAGACTGACATATTGCCAAGAAGCTGATGGCAGACATTTTGAACATTTAATTTGATATAATTTTATTCATTTA
This sequence comes from Dorcus parallelipipedus, assembly GCA_958336345.1. Classification (NCBI taxonomy): domain Eukaryota; kingdom Metazoa; phylum Arthropoda; class Insecta; order Coleoptera; family Lucanidae; genus Dorcus; species Dorcus parallelipipedus. The sequence continues at coordinate 39,030,757 of OY284475.1, forward strand.
CGATGTTCTCTATCCTAAGTTTACTTTGTTTTTTTAATAGAAAGGCATTTATGAACTTTAAAATTAAAACTCTGCTTTTCAGTTTTCATTATTAATTTTCTCAAAAATTTTCTTATGAAATAGGTCAAAATTTTTATAGCATCGTTTTGATAGTCACGGGGGCTATCGAAATATCAACTCAAACTTGTCATTTAAAAAAAAATGTCAGTGACGTCATCACTCTTATCTGTGACACTCTGTACATTCAAGTGTAATGCTAGAGAACGCGCAATTTAAATCAAAAATTGACCTGTTTTTGGAATTTTCTTAAAAATCAATAATTTATGCTTTATACTGATTATTCCAAACTTTACACTCTCACTGTATGTATGTATAAATTAAAGGCAACATTTTAAAATATTCTCTTTTAAAGAAACAAATTTAAAAAGAAGAGCAACTTTAACGATGTGTTATTCCGTGTTATTAATGGCAACATTTTAAAATATTCTCTTTTAAAGAAACAAATTTAAAAAGAAGAGCAACTTTAACGATGTGTTATTCCGAGCGAAAATATTCCTATTGGCAGTATTAAAAGGAAAACTCCAAAGCCAAGGAAATTTGTTGAAAGAATCAAGCTATCTACAAGTAAGTTAATAATCAATATGAACTGCATTAAATCTTTTTTATTTCAGGAAATTAATACTGGCGGCCGTTACTTTGTGGAAGTGTAACATGATGGAAATTAATTAATTAAAACACTTATACTTTGTTATTCCACTAATTTTATTGAGTCGTGACTAGTTTCGACAGAACATTGTCATTTTCAAACTAACTATAATTTACGTTTACTTTTGCTTAAATATTAAGGGTAAGTCATAAATAGCGGCTTATTCTAAGTAGCACAGATGGCGAGGAGAGGCGGATATATCAGGTCAAGTTGTTCGTTCAGTACGGAGAATTCGGGGTTTTGATTTACTTTTTGAATTTCAACCCCCCCCCCCCCTATCATACATCAACACTTTATGAAAGATCTTTTTCTTATCAAATATATAGTAAATACAATGTTTTATCCGATGAAGTCAAAACTCTTAAGCCGAACACTTTCAAAACAAGGTTTCGTGCTATATTATTTAATAAACAATGTATGGCATTGAATAAATGAAATGTAATATTCCTCAGAGCTTTTGTAAACGTTCAATCTACTTTGATGTCTTCATGTCGCAGAATATTAGCTTAGTTTTATTTTAGGCAATTTTTACATGTTCACTGTTGTCAATATACAGATTGAGTCAGTCAACTAGGTTGGCGGGCGCGCACATCGTATGTATTCGGGAAAGCCGCGGCCTTGTGCTAGCATTTTGAAGCGAGGAGCGCATATTTAATAATTCTTTTTAAAATGTAGTACAAGTTTTAATGATTAAAAAGTATTTTTGGTGTCAATAAAATTATTGTCATTCAACAAAACTTTTCAATGTAAATATAAACTGCTCGAAAATGTAAATCATTACCTATTCATGATTTCAATGAAATTAGTTAAAAATATTGTCTGCTAACAGTGAAGCAGATAAGAGATTGTTCTAAATGCGTTCGCAAAACATTTGCATGATATAATTAATATTATTTCTAATTATAAGTATCCAGTATACATTATAGAAATGAATATTGAAACTAAATTAAAAGTAAAACAAAAAAGGAAGTTTGAAAACGAAAATATTCTTTTTATTTAAACAGATGAATCTCGATTATTTACGAGATAAAGAAAGTAAACGACATTCAGATCTACATGGTTCGATTTGAACTGAAGGCGTAAGTGATCTACGCTAGGAACCCCCTCCCTCTACTGCGCACGATTTCGTCCGAAATGACTTATATTATATTCACCTAGTTCTGTGATTCAATCTGTATGTCAGGGTTTAGGTGGCAGATCAGGCTATAGGGTAACCTATATACTGAACCTCACCTTGTGGTTGCATAATTAGCAAATAATTTGGTAGTAGTTCCTTATATTTGTAATTCACGATTATGCAATAAAGACAATTTATTATTATTATTATTATTATTTCTAAAGATTCTAGTAGATTAAGTTTATATCCTTTGTTACATTTATGTAATACATCAATTTTATTTGAGTAGGTGTGATTATTGTCAAAAAGATGCTTTGCAAAGGTGGAATCTGTTTTATTATTTAGGAATGATTTAATACGTTCGTTTATACGCGTTTCAATACTTCGTCTGGCTTGACCGATATACACGCCATTACAATTTTTACAATAAATTCTGTATACGCCTGAGTTTTTTAGCGGATTAAGTTTATCTTTTGCGTTGAAGACTAATTTTGATATATTTGGAACTGATTTGTAACTTACAGTTAAGTTACTATTACAGCTGACCAGAGTTCTTTTTATTTTTTTACTGACTGGACCAAAATATGTGATTGAACTGAATTGTTGATCTTGTTTGGTGTTGACTGCTGGGTATATTGTTTTTATTGCTTCTTTACTTGTAATCTTATTTTACTAAAAAATATTTATCTACTAGTTCTGGTGGGTATTTATTGTTTACAGCTATTTGTTTTATTGTGGAAATTTCTTTGTGGTAGTTTATGTTTGACATGGGTATATTTACTAGTCTATGTAGCATCGAATGGAAGGCGGCTAATTTGTGTGTTATCGGATGTTTAGAGTCATTAGGAATTACTGCGTCTGTGTAGGTGGGTTTTCGGAATATACTAAATTCCAGTTTATTGTTTGTTTTCGTTATTGTTAGGTCTAGAAAATTAATGCTATTGTTTTTTTCTTCTACTGTGAATTTTATGCTAGGATGTATGTTATTTATATGGTTACGGAAATTTTGCAACTGTCTATGTGTGCCCGTAAAATTTACTATAATGTCGTCTACGTATCGGTACCAAAAGTTAATGTGTTTTTTGCCTAGGTCTGATGTTAATATTGTCTCTGTAATGTGATACAGAAATATCTCAGCTAGTAGGGGGCTTAGTGGTGAACCCATTGCTAGCCCTGTGTTTTGTTCATACATTTTCTGGGAGAAACTGAAGTAATTTTGATTGACTACTAGTTCTGTTAGTGACAATATTTCATGTATAATAATTGGATTAATATGTTTATTGGTTAGGATATCACATACATGAAAGATATCCTAACCAATAAACATATTAATCCAATTTATTATACATGAAATATTGAATTTTTTATTTCTTTAGATACTAGCTGCATTCGATTCACCGATTTGGATCGATCTAATTCGATCCAAACAGCTTTTCTGCGTTCGTTTCCTGCCAGATCAGTTAACCCCCACCATAATTTCAAGTGATCCAAATCACTCCAAAGTATCATTTAGATCATTAGATCGATAAACTAAGTTTATGTGTCGGTTATGTGGCGACAACAGATAAACAAAACAGTTCAGATAAACTTGTTCGTTTCGCTATCAAGGATCACATTAATTTCACGATTGTGAGCTGATCCAAACTGATCTAAACGAATTGATTCGACGTGTGAATCGAATGCAGCTACTGAAGTTAATTTCTCTTTGAATTCTTCACAGCATGTGATAGAGGATATTCAGAGCAGTCCACACACCTTACATGAGAAAAATATATCACAGTATACTCACAATAAAACAGAAGACAATAATAGTCTTTTGTTGTTAGCTGATGTTGCTGAGATGGCTGAAAAACGAGCTGATGTTGATGTGGCTGCAAAACGAGCTGATGTTCAAGTTCAAGTTAATATATGTGCCTGTTCAAATTCAGAGCCCATATTTTCACTTATCACTAATGATAAATTACTGTATGCTTATGCTGGAATTACAATGAATTTGTTGCAGAGAATAACAACTTGCATGGAAAGAGCATTAGAGAAAAATCAAATGAACATTCAAAATATAACAAATTTTGTTAATTTACATTAAATTGAAATTAAATTTGTCTTTTTGTGCATTGTCAGCATTATTTAAAAAAGATGAGACCACTTTGAGAAAGCAGTTTTTTAAAGATATACCAATATTACGAAAGGCAATTGAATGTTGCATCATCTGGCCAACATTGGAAGAAAATCAAAGGAAATTACCCTTATGTTTTAATAAATTTAGAAAAACTCGCATAATTTTGGATTGCTCTGAAGTACAACAAAGTTCTTGCTTATCTTGTAGAATTAAATGTTTTTCTTATTATAAGTCGAAATATACTATTAAATTTTTAATTGGTATAAACCCAGCTGGAATTATTACTTATATCGGTTCAGCATACGGCGGTCGTCATCAAATAAAGCCATTTTTAACAAAGAAAACCTTATTAGTCGCTTAGAACCATTTGTAGATGAAATTATGGTTGATAAAGGCTTTTTAATATAAGATGAATGTTCACTACACAATATTTAATTAAGCCGACCTCCATTTTTGAGGAAACAGAAGCAGCTGACAAAGCACCGGGTATTTAAACTTTTTATTTGTAAAAAAGAAATCATAAAACAAATTTTTAGGCTCAACTAACTGCGGATATTGCAAGAGCCCGCGTTCACGTGGAAAGAGTTATTCAACGAATGAAGAATTACAAGATATTAAGTGAGAAAATTGCATGGAACTTGCTACCTTTAATAGACGACATATTGGTTGTTATAGCTGCTACAATTAATTTATCTCCCCCTATTTTAAAAGCTGATAAATTTGTCAGCAGTAATAGCTGTTGAAATATTAATATAAAATTACATTATAAGCAATTTATTACTCAGTCATTATTATCAGGGAAGTTTTTATCAGTACTGGTAGAATAATTAACTGTATTACACTTTTTTCATTATAATAAACAACTATTTTCTACTAAATATTTATATATTGAGCTCTTCTTCACATAGTAACATCCTTAAAAATAAATATTAAATCTTTACGTATTGCAGCATTTTGTTAAGAAAGGCCTTGTTAATAACATTTATTAAGTTTTCCAATACAATGTAATTTCAATAATAACAATTGTGTTATCATATGCAGAAAATAATATAAAATGGCATTTTGTTAAATTTAAAATGTACATATTAAATTGAATTTGTGCATAATAGGAATGTGTCTTCTTTACACTAAAAATTTTCCTATTAAAAACTAAATACTTTAAGTCAGGACACATTGAAATAGCAATTTTTGACTGTCCAACTACTGGAAATTTAATTTCAATAAGTGTTTCATAGTCGGCTGTTATTCCGTCAGGACTACATGCCAGCCATGGTAGTTTCGGGTGAATAACTAAACCCATTTGCAAAATAGGTATGTTGCAGTGCTGTACATAGCAGTTTCGAGCATTTTGTTCCTATAAATAAATTGTATTAATAACAATTTGGCCGGCTTTCATATTATCATACCTGATTTTTACCATATATTGTGTTTAAATTTCCCTTAAATACAGGATTAAAATTTTTTTCACATTTGCTTCTCCAGTCTGGGTTTTTATTAAAATAGTATGTGTATATTTCATAACATCGGCTGCCAGTTATTTTAAATGTACGTTCTCTATACCAACAAGCATTATTTGGACAAACTGTGTTACTGCAGATTTCTTTACACTTTTCCAATGAATATTGAAAGGGTATAGTAGCATCATGAATTTCTGTTACGTTTCTTGTCATTAAATTTTACAATGGAAACATCTGCATATTCTCTATTATTGTCATGATACTCAACACTTGATGTAGAATCTAAATCTACTGTCACTGTTTCCACACTTTTTGGGTGAAAGAATTGGTACAATGCAGATTCTGTGTTATCTTAAAAAAAAGTAGGTTAGTAAAATTTACAATGTTATTTGAAATTTTATACGCATTAATAATACGTACTGTCAATGAGTAAATTCATATTGTACAATTTTTCATCCTTGGATAAATCCATTGAAATACTGGAATTCTGTACATGACAAAATTCAGATACTTTGCAAGCTTTTTTGTATTGAACGGCAACGTCTTGTTTACACTTTCCCCATTTCTGTTGAACATCTGTATAAGATAAACTATCCGAAGTGGTTCTAGAATAATTTCAGTATTTAATATTAAGTTTCAATTAATTGTAAATATTTTTACCTACCCTTTTGCATTTACATATAGTAAACAAATACATTTCCATTTTTTTGGATTTTCATCTAATGAAATAGTTACACCGTGGCCTTCTAAATGAAAAGCGAGTTCTAACTGGCCAGGCCTATAGGCAGAAATTGTGACGTCACGATAAAGGGGTTTTGACGTTTCTCAAAATGCGTTATTTTATCATTTTTATCAGTGTTTGTAAAGAAAAAGTAAATAAAATTGTCCCGTAAAGAATGGGGTAAGTCTATTTAATAGTTTTTGCCACAGAATGAAGTCGTAGAAGATTAATAATTAACCGAATTCAAAATCACTACCAGAATTGACAGGTATTTGAATTTTAAAGTCTTAAGCCGCGTTCACAGCGCTTCGTAGTGTCGCGAGCGACACGGTTTCGACCAATCGCGTGCCTGCGTAAATGTACGTCATTGTATCCCCCTCTGTCGCCTCGTGTCTTGTTTACTGTCCCCGTGAAGTTGGATTTTTCCAACTACAGCGTGGTGTCGCGTGAATTAAGTGAAGTTATGTATACAAATTATTTTTGTGGGCTTAGTGTTATATTAATGAAAATATTTTTATAGAACGAAGTATTATTTATTTAAAAAATTAAGCAAACTTTTTTTCCGTGATTTACTTGCGACCTGTTTCTTTCTCCACCACCAATATGATGCTAAATATAAAATAATCTCCACCACTTTCATTTCAATACAATAATTTTAAAAATACAAGACAATAAATTGTTAATACGCTCGCACCTTCATCATATTATGTTTTCAAAAAATACTGCCGCGCATATCAAGAATACTGCCGCACAGTGATTCGAATGGGCATATTAGCTGGACAAAATTGATAATCAAATTACCTGAAAATAACATCTGAAATTCGTTAACAACATCGGCCATGTTTCGCTATCAATAATTATTACTGTCAAAAAGCATTCAGTAATGCCTAGTAATTAGCAAAACATGAATAAATAAGAAAAATACTCAGCCAGTTATAATTTCCTAATAATTCTGAAAATATTTCTTGTTGTGCTAGTATTGTTTTAACTTTGCTATGATGGATGGTACCCTAAAGAGTAAGTTCCCTTTTAATTTGTATAACAGTAAACATGCATCTACGGAGCATTTATTATATTAAATAAACAACAAATCCCTGTAATTGCGCTGTCTTGTCAAAAGACAAACTTTGCTAAACTGTAACTAAATGTATCCAGATGTATCCAGGCTATATTTTATACATATATTAGCTACATTATCACTCTCTATTCAAATATAAAATTCAACCGCAATATCGTAGTAGAACTATTTTTTTTTAATTTTTTTTAGATTGTATGTACTCCATTACAAAAATTGAGTTTTTTGAAGAATGGCAAAAACACGCAAAAATTGAAAGAAATATCCGTTTATTTGAATTTATTTTAGAAAAATTTGACCTTAGTAATTTCTCTGATGAATCTTTACGGAATATTAAAGTGAAGTTGGCAAGTTTGTCAACAAAATTTGGAGAAAAATGGACTGCTTGCGGAAAATCAAAGGAAAGCTTTCTGAAAAAGTACGCAGATTGGTTAAATGGCGAAGATTTAAAATTCTCTGTTTCTATATATATGTCACAGTTATCAGCTTCAGCTATCGAAACCTCAAAACATGTCGGAAGGCCAAAGAAGGAGTTCGAAGCCGCGTCTTTCAAAACTAAGAAACGCCGCGTTGATGATCTTCTGCGAACGCGGAGTATTGATGAATTAGCGACAGCCGCTGAAGTAGCTGTTCGTTTGTCGGGTCATCGGGATGCCGCTTATTTAATTAGAGAAGTTAGTACAAAATCTGAAAAAGTTAGGGAAATTAAGAAACTACAGTCTATAAATACAATGCGATCATTAACTGGTGACGAAGCTTTGGCGTATTATGTAGATGCAAAATTAACTTCCTCTTCTTATAACCAAACACGAAAATGGGCTATGAAAGCAGGACACCGCGTGTTTCCATCGTATTATGCAGTAAGACGGGCTAAAAGGAATTGTTGCCTATCAGAAGAAAATATTCTTATTACCGAAAGGCGCGCGGAAATCAAAGTTCAGGTAATGTTAGATTTAACAGTTACAAGACTCTTAAGTACAGTACAATCTGATCTCATTAATATCGTGGGTCCTAACTCTTCATTCACTCTTATTAGTAAATGGGGATGTGACGGAAGTTCCGGTCATAGCACATATAAACAAAAATTTACTAATGTTCAAGATTCCGATGAGTTCTTATTTATGTTTTCCTTTGTTCCACTTCAATTAACTGATGGTGATAATATTATTTGGCAAAATCCTCGTCATTCATCAACTATGTACTGTCGTCCGCTAAAGTTTATTTTTGCGAAAGAAACTACCGAACTTACTGTTTCTGAGACTAATAAAATTAAAGCAGAAATAGACCAATTGCTGCCAACAATATATGTTATTAATAATTACGAAATTTTTATTAAACATAAGTTACTTTTAACCATGATTGATGGAAAAGTGTGCAATGCTTTGACTGAAACTCGTTCGTCACAAAAGTACTACATTTGCGGTGCTACCCCCAAAAATATAAATAATGAGACAAAAAAGTTCGTTAGCAATGAGACCAATTTTGGTTTTGGTTTATCTACATTGCACGCCTGGATTCGTTGCTTCGAATGTTTACTGCATATTAGCTATCATCTTGGTGTGAATAAATGGCAAGTAAGAGATGAACAAGAAAAAGCTATTGTGAAAGAACGTAAAATAAAAATTCAAATTACTTTTAAAAATGAAATGGGGCTCATTGTAGATAAACCAAAACCAGGATGCGGATCTACAAATGACGGGAATACTGCTCGTAGGTTTTTTAAAAACCCTGAGTTAAGTGCTAAAATTACAGGATTAAACGTAACATTAATACAAAATTTCAGTACTTTGTTAAGAGCTCTATCTTCAGGTTATGACATAAATTTAACAGAATTTCAAAAACTTGCAAATGAAACTAGAAAAATATACTTAAATCACTATTCAACAAAATTTTAATTCATAGTGTAGAAATTATTAAGCATTCCCTTCTTCCTATAGGTCAGCTTTCTGAGGAAGCACAGGAAGCGCGCAATAATGATTGCCGAAGATTTCGAGAAAATAACACCAGAAAACTATCTCGTAATGCCACGAATAAGGATTTAGTAACTATGTTGTGTATTACGTCTGATCCTGTAATTAATACTCTTAGAGAAATACCCCGAAAAAGGTTTGAAGCATTTCCTTCGGAAGTTTTACAGTTACTTCTCGCTCCTAAAATTAGAATACGTGAAAATACTATAACTGTAAGCGAAAGTAGTAGTGAGACTGATATTGAGGAAAATTTTTCGGATTAATGCAATATGATTAATGATATCGTAACCATTTTGTTTTGTTACTTTAAACAAATTATAAATATTCCCCGTTAAGAATTAATTACCTACTTTTGTTGTTTAAGTTTTGTTTGTGTGCTTTAGATTATTTTATTTTTCTGAAATTGTCAAGAAAGCCCTAAATACTATTAAAACTTGATTTTAACAAAATATAAAAGTCGAGAAGTTTATTTTTAAATGTTTAAAAAAACGGTTTCAGAATGCCATGAAAGTGTTTGCTTTATTTGGACACTAGGCGTCCTCATATTCTTACTTTGTAGTGTAATATCATTTATATTAATTTAATTAATAATTTTATTAATATGTTCCCACGTTTGATACAAAAATACTCGAAAATAATTTTGTCCAGCTAGTATACCGAAACGAACCACTGTGTGCCGCGGCGACCCAGCGACAGATTTTCAGGATAAAATTTATTTTGTGGGAGTATTGTCGCTTGCGACACTACGAAGTGCTGTGAACGCGGCTTTATACGGTCTCATATTGTTCATATTATATTATAAAACATCACTAAACTTATTGTTAAAGCGTTTTAAAGCGAAAATCAGCAAAACAACGTAAAGCTCGTTGGTTTAAGTAGTTGGAGCCAAGCATTAAGATGACGTGAAAATAATGAGAAGGGTTTATATTTGAACAAATTAATACCAATACAAAGCAGAATCATTGCTTCAATAAAGCGTTTTTTGCCCGATGGAAAGTATCACACAGATCTGTAATGATTTTCCTCGGAATTTTTTAACGCTTAACCTTATTTTTAAAACTCATATAAACACATTTTCTTAACATTAAAGCAAGGATATGTGTAAACTACAGACGCGTAGTATTAAGAAAAGTAATATAAATTAAAGAAAACACATTTTTTATTAAATAAGCTTGAAATTTTTAAGTGAAATAAATTTATGTGCTTGACAGTTACCCCTTTACCGTGACGTCACAGCTGAAAACATTTGCTGCCTAAAGGTCTGGACTAGTATTAAGATGGCAATGGCAGTGCATCACAAAAAGTTGCCAAGGCACTTGATTTCTTTATCAGTTTGGAGGAACGGAGATTAAATCGTAGGCGATTGTGTGAATTTACCGGATTTGCATTTGTTGAGGATAACGCGGAATATGAAGAACACGTGGCAAATGTTACCGAGAAGATGCAAGTAGGTGATTTAGTGGCTATTTGCACTCTGTTCGGATTAGATTATGGCGGTACGCCTGAAGAATTAGCTAGACGCATAACATCAGCTCTCATCGATTTCAATTTTGATGCAGTGGCGGCTAAAGAAGAAGAAGAAAATGAGTTCGAGGAAGAGTTTGAACGCTCACATTCGCGTCATTCACTATCATCCAATTCCAGTGTGGTGAATCTCGGAAATACTAGTACTCGTTTCACTAGGAATTTTCGTGATGTTGAAGATTCAATTAAAACATTCGATGGAGAAAATTCGTATCCAGTAGAATCATGGATTGCAGATTTCGAGGACTTGTCTGCAGTCATGGGCTTCAATGATCTCCAAAAACTCGTGTTTGCGAAGAAATCTTTAAAAGGTCTAGCCAAATTATTTGTACAAGGCGAAAAACGATTAAATATATGGGAATCCCTTAAACGCAGTTTGAGAAGTGAATTTGGCAAGAGAATAAGTAGTGCGGATTTACATCAGAATCTCAGTCGTCGAAAATTACAAAAATCTGAAACAGTCTTAGAATATATGTTGAAAATGAAAGAGATAACTTCAAAGGGCAATATCGAACAAGAGGCGGTAATTCAATATATTGTTGATGGAATTCCTGATGACGTTTCGAAAAAAATAACACTTTATGAAGCAAGAAATTTCAAGGAATTAAAGGATAAACTTGAAGTGTATGCTAGAGTTGTAAAAAGGCAACAAGTATCGACTTCCAATTACAGTGTCAAGTTTCATGTCAACTCAATCGAAGAATGTTGTGAAGTCGACATCGTCAAATGTGAGTGGTAGTGCGACTAGTGCTGTGCGTTGTTTCAATTGCGGTGGTATAGGGCATTTTTCATCAAAGTGTTTAAATCCAAAGCGTGAGCCCGGATCGTGTTTCTTGTGCCGTTCGATGGATCATCAAAAGAAAGACTGTCCGAAAATCAAGCAAGAAAACATCACAGCGAGAAATCATCCACATCTGTGACCCATCTCATGGAAAAGAACGTGGCTAATCACATCATTCCTGAATATTTGATAAGAATATCTATGCTAGGCGGTGAAATAGATGCAATTATTGACACAGGTAGTCCAATTTCTTTGCTGTGTGAAACAATTCTTCCGAGTGATTGAGTTATAAGGTGTGATACTGATTTGCACCAATTTCAGGGTATGAATGGTAGTAAGTTGCAAGTACTTGGACGATTGTCTCAAGCAGTAATGGTCGATAACACTTTAAATGTACCAATAGATTTTTATATTGTACCAAAAAGTACTATGTCACGCGCTTGTCTTCTAGGTCGTGATTTTACAGCCAATCCTAATATTGAAATAAATTTTGGTGAAATAATAATAATAATAATAATAATAATAATATTTATTTAAGCCTTGAACATACAAGTGATATGGCCGTGTCAATTGACTTACATAAATACAGTTAAGTACATTTCATTCATAGCGTGATATCCATACAGATACAAATATATTACAATTACAAATACGTATGACAAAGCTTATCATCTTCCTTTATTCGCCCAGAAATTCCTCAACGGAATAGTAACATTTAGGAATTAAATAGTCTTTCAGTTTTTTCTGTTTAGGGGGGTTGTTGCGAAAGAACTATCTAATGACATTAATCTATTATATAATTTGGTTTCCAAATATTGAGGACTCTGTTGTCCCAGTGTAAACCTTGAGAAAGGAACTTGACGTTCATTATTGTTTCTTGTATAATATGAATGGATCTCTGAGCGCTTCTGGGTGTTGTTCTTTTTTGCATATATTAAAAGAGCATATATGTATAGCGAAGGAAACGTTAATAGGCCCAAATTTTTAAAGCTGTCCTTACATGACTCCCTCGCCTTCAGTCCCTTCATGTATCGAATGGCTTTTTTTTGAGTAACAAATACTCGCTTGGCTCCGTGAGTCCCGTGATCCCCAGTGTACCAGTCCGTAAGACATGACAGATTGTATAAGTCCGTAGTATAGGAGCTTTAATACTTCGATTGATACTGTCGACCTAATATTGCGCATAATATAGCAGGCAGAACTGAGCTTCAGAAGAATATGATCTATATGCGTACTCCACGTTAGCTTCTGATCTAGGTGGAGCCCAAGGAATTTGGTAGCTGCGACACTTTCGATAGATTTCCCTTCTATTCTTAAGAGTGTGGAAGTGTCTATTGTACAGTTTTTTGTGTAGAATTCCATTAATGCTGTTTTATCGATGTTAAGTTTTATTCCGTTTTCGGAACACCAACTACAAACTTCTCTAATGGCGGATTCGGCTGTTACTTGTTTCCGACTATCGTAGCTATCAGAAATTATAACATTAAAATCGTCGGCGTATAATATATTCTTGGTGTTTGGATGTTCTTGGGGTAGATCATTAATAAAACAATTAAATAACGTCGGCGATAAGCATGATCCCTGTGGTGTGCCTTTATTAATTATTTTTTTTCTGGATTTTATATCGTCTATTACGACGATTTGTTCCCGGTTTGACAGGTAAGAGTTTATCCATTGGAGAGGCGTGCCTCTTACTCCCATTAGGTCGAGTTTTTTTAGTAAGAGTTGATGGTCCACGGTGTCAAAAGCCCTGCTCATGTCAAAAAAAAGGCCTAGGGGTCTTTTCCTCTCGTTGAGATTTTGAAGAATGTGACTGAGGGCTTCGTCCAGTGCGGTTTGTGTAGATTTATTTCTTCTAAATCCGTTTTGACAATCGATTAGGATGTGGTTTTTTTCTAGGAATGTGTTCAACCTGGAGGTAAAGCAGCGTTCGAAGACTTTTGCTGTTTGATTCTGTAGTGCTACTGGGCGGTAGTTCTTCATTTCTGTTGCGCTACCTTTCTTAAACAATGGGATAATTTTCGATGTTTTTAGTATGTCGGGGTATATACCTTCGGAGAAACTACGGTTTATAATCGTGGAAAGAGGAGCAGCTATTTCATGTTTGACAGATGATAGAATTTTTCCGGGGATTCCGTCTATCCCGGCCGAGTTCTTATTGCATATTTTGGAGATGGTGAGCTCAACTTCTTGGCGATCAGTGGGACTTAAGAACATCGATTTGGTTACATTTTGACCGGTGGCTACCGTTGCTGATGGAGTTGTGGATGTATTGCATAAATTAATGAAGTAGTCGTTAAATCTATCACAAACCTCGTTGGTATTGCTGATCGTATTTCCGTGACAATCGAGAATTTCAGGAATTCGTTTGGTGGATTTTGTTGATCTGCATTCATTTATTATATTCCAACACTCCTTGTTGATATTGCCGGAATTGATTAAACGCTTATTATTGTAGTTCTTTTTTGCGTCTGTTACTACTATTTTGTAGAGCGATTTGAGTTCCATGAAACGGGACTTATAGTAATCACTATTTATCCTTTTGTTAACACTATGCATTTCTTTTAATAATTTAGAAAGGTTTTTTATATCATTGGATAACCATAACCAATGGTAACAATAAGACCAAAATCAGGTTCTGTTGTGAATGAAATTTTTCAAATAGATGTTGCCAATTTGAATTTTTCGGAGATTGAATTTAATGTTAATAATAATGTCAATTGGACACTACGACAAGAAACTGAACGAATTATAGACGAACATTACATAAAACCTATACGACCAATTAAACCCGAAACTGACTTACAACTAGAAATCATGGTCAAACCTAACCATCAACCCTTTTCATTTAATCCAAGACGTCTTTCAGTAGCTGAGAAAACTGCAGTAAAAGAGATAATTGATGATTTATTAGATAGGGAAATAATCAGAGCAAGTAATTCCCAGTACAGTAGTCCCATAGTTCTTGTTAAACGTAAATCAGGTAAATACCGTATGGCAGTAGATTACAGAGAATTAAATAAAATTACGCAAAAGGACAATTATCCGCTACCCAACATCCAGGATCAAATAGAACAGCTAAAAGATAAGCATTATTTCACGTGGTTAGATTTAAAAGATGCATTTCATCAAGTTCGGTTAGATGAAAACTCTTCTAAGTACACGTCATTTGTAACTTATCTTGGTCAATTCGAATATACACGAATGCCGTTTGGTATTGTGAATGGTAGTTCATTTTTTATGCGTTTTATTAATACAGCTTTCCGAACTCTTTTAGCACAAAATAAAATCATAATTTGTTTAGATGATATTTTGATTGCCACACGTACTGAAGAAGAAAATTTAACCATTCTTACTGAAGTTTTGCACATTATAGTAGCCAATTGCTTAGAGTTAAAATTGGATAAATGTGAATTCCTTTTAACCGAGACTGATTATTTGGGATATAAAATTTATGAGAATGGTATTAGTCCAAACAATGCAAATATTAAAGCTATAAAAAATTATCCATTACCAACAAATCATAAGGAATTACACAGTTTTCTTGGTCTTGTATCATACTTTCGAAAATTTATTAATCTATTTTCCTTGATTTCGAAACCTCTATACGACATTTTAAAAAATAAAGATAAATTTATATGGAACGAAAAAGCTAGTCAATGTTTTGAACATATGAAATCATTATTGATACCTGAACCAGTGTTGGCTATTTATTCGCCTACAGCAGAGACAATTAATTACATTGCGATGCAAGTTGTCACGGTTGCGGATCGGTGTTACTACAAAAACAAAGTAAAGATAACAAATTCCACCCCATATGCTATTTTAGTAAGCGCACCACACCATGTGAATCGAAATATCACAGTTTTGAACTAGAAGCATTAGCAATCGTGTATTCTTTAGAACGTTTTCGGATTTACTTACAAGGTATCAAATTTAAAATAGTCACTGATTGTAATAGTTTAAAACAAACACTCGAGAGAAAAGAGATTAATCCGCGTATATTAAGATGGTCATTAATATTGCGCAATTATGATTACACGTTAGAACATAGATCTTCTGATCGTATGAAACATGCTGACGCTTTAAGTCGTGAATTTGAAATTTTAATAATTACCGAAAATACTTTTGAACGTAATTTGTGTCTTTTGCAAAATCTAGACCAAACAATTGTTGAGATTCGTAAGCGATTAGAGCAAATGAAGAAAAATATTATGAGTTAAATAATGGACTCGTGTATCGAAAATCTAACGATGAACTATTATTTTATGTTCCAAATCGATGGAAGAAAATGTAATCAGAGGGTGTAATGAACAAATGGGCCATCAAGGCATTAGTAAAACACACGACTATTTATCGCGCATTCATTGGTTCTCAGAAGCTCGTAATAAAATTCAGAAGCATATGTATAATGAATTGTTTGAAATGTATAACCTATGCGTCAACTGCTAATCGTGTGGAAGGTCAACTACATTGTCCAGACAAAGGCAATAAGCCATTTTTGACTTTACATATTGATCATTACGGTCCACTTGAAAAATCACCTCATCGACACAAGTACGTATTTGAAATAATAGATGCATTTACTAAATTCGTTAAGTTGTATACTACGGTGTCAACTAGCTCTGATGAAGTCATTAAATATTTGCAGAATTATTTTAGTAATTACAGTAGACCAAAGAAAATAGTTTCAGACAAAGGTAGTGCTTTTACGTCAACGAAATTCAAAGACTTTTTGAAAGAAAAAAATGTTCAACACGTGTTAATAGCGTCTGGTACTCCACATGCAAATGGACAAATTGAGCGAATAAATCGATCAATTACTTCAATTGTGGCAAAATTATCAAAAAGTCCTTCAACTTGGGATGAATCTTTACGCGAAGTTGAGTATGCATTAAATTCTGTTAATCGGTCCACCGGCAAAACATCTTCAGAATTGTTATTTGGCGTAGAACAATTGGGAAATGTATCACATGAGTTACGCGAATTATTGAAAGATAAATTTAATGATGAACGTGATTTGGAGCAATTACGCGATTCAGCTAGTAAACAAATTAAATCCAGTAGCGATTACAATAAAAAGTTTTACGATAAAAGACACAAAACACCTACGAGATATTCTGTTGGCGACTATGTAATGATTAAGAATGTTGATGTGACTGCAGGTATTAATAAAAAACTACTACCTAAATTCAGAGGTCCGTATGAAATAAAGAAAGTTCTTGATTCGGACAGATATGTGATCGCGGACCCAGAAGGACATCAACTTACTCAAATACCATATCAAGGCATATGCTCACCTGAGAATATGAGAAAGTGGAAGAATACTTGAATCAGTGGCGGCTCTTCAAGATATGCAGAGGGTGGGCAACATTTAAAAAATTAAAGGACCTTTTATGAAGACACTCCTCTGATTGATGTTTCTTAAATGTTCTTTGTTAGTAATTATTTTAACAAGTTAATGAACAAGTATTATCGTTATGATATGATATGTCCTTAAGTCTCCAATTTTCCACACATTAAAAAAGAAAACAAAACTATATCCTAAAAATTACTAAAATAAATTCTGAAATGATAAAACTTAAAACTGTAGCTAAACAGTAACTGAAATAAATTCTCAAAATAATAACTAAATAAAATAACTTAAATAAATTCTCAGAATAATTAAATAAAATGCAAAACAGTAACTGAAATAAATTCTGAAAGTGAGAACTAACATAAATTTTTAATTGATAAATCTGCCATTTTAAAACATTAATATCGAAATCTGTCACCTTAGTTAAATTAATAATAAAGAGTTGACATTAACGATTTTAACTCGGATGGTGCTCGTGAACAACCGAAGATAAACGAATTGTAGAACGGGCTTGCCCTCCCGCGATCTGTCTTTAACTTCAGACCAGCTATTATTCTTTTTGTTTTTAGTTATGCATTACAATGTATAATTGAATGAATATTGAATATTATGTAACATTTATTAGGTATTAATCAAACAGAATGGACAGAAGATTCACAATAAAATACAAAATTTGGCAAATTAAACTTAATATCCCACACTTTTGGCAGCACTGCGATCACGAGTTGTCACGTAGCCGTGGGCCTGCCCATCGGCAAAACGTAAGAGAGGGTAACGTAACAACCTACGTGTAGCGTTCCTTTCTGTCTATCACATTAAATGAAAGGACAGCGTATGTCTGCACTTACAGTGACGCAGGGGGCGAGTGCCGAGTTACTCTAGCAATATTTTCCAGCAATAAATCATAGAGATCAGTCTATGTGTGATTATTATCAGTAAATCTACTGCCAACCGCTTATAAATTTTGCCAGGTGGCAGCATTTAAAAACACAATCTGAGCATTAATTCGTTTTATCGGTGTTGGAGGCGGCGCGATATTGCGTAACTTTTTTTATTAGAGATCCTGCCACTTACATATTTTGCACGTCGCTTCTAAGGAGCAACTAGAAAGATAATCTGTGCACAAAATCGTTTTATCGGTGTTGGGGGCGGCGCGATATTGCGTAACTTTTTTTTATTAGAGATCCTGCCACTTACATATTTTGCACGTCGCTTCTAAGGAGCAACTAGAAAGATAATCTGTGCACAAAATCGTTTTATCGGTGTTGGGGGCGGCGCGATATTGTGTAACTTTTTTATTAGAGATCCTGCCACTTACATATTTTGCACGTCGCTTCCAAGGAGCAACTAGAAAGATAGTTTGTGTACAAATTCGTTTTATCGGTGTTGGGGGCGGCGCGATATTGCGTAACTTTTTTATTAGAGATCCTGCCACTTACATATTTTGCACGTCGCTTCTAAGGAGCAACTAGAAAGATAGTCTGTGCACAAATTCGTTTTATCGGTGTTGGGGGCGGCGCGATATTGCGTAACTTTTTTATTAGAGATCCTGCCACTTACATATTTTGCACGTCGCTTCTAAGGAGCAACTAGAAAGATAATCTGTGCATAAATTCGTTTTATCGGTGTTGGGAGCGGCGCGATATTGCGTAACTTTTTTTATTAGAGATCCTGCCACTTACTTATTTTGCACGTCGCTTCTAAGGAGCAACTAGAAAGATAATCTGTGCACAAATTCGTTTTATCGGTGTTTGGGGGCGGCGCGATATTGCGTAACTTTTTTTATTAGAGATCCTGCCACTTACATATTTTGCACGTCGCTTCTAAGGAGCAACTAGAAAGATAATCTGTGCATAAATTCGTTTTATCGGTGTTGGGGGCGGCGCGATATTGCGTAACTTTTTTTATTAGAGATCCTGCCACTTACTTATTTTGCACGTCGCTTCTAAGGAGCAACTAGAAAGATAATCTGTGTACAAATTCGTTTTATCGGTGTTGGGGGCGGGGCGATAGTACGTAACTTTTTTATTAGAGATCCTGCCACTTACATATTTTGCACGTCGCTTCCAAGGAGCAACTAGAAAGATAGTCTGTGCACAAATTCGTTTTATCGGTGTTGGGGGCGGGGCGATAGTACGTAACTTTTTTATTAGAGATCCTGCCACTTACATATTTTGCACGTCGCTTCTAAGGAGCAACTAGAAAGATAGTCTGTGCACAAATTCGTTTTATCGGTGTTGGGGGCGAGGCGATAGTACGTAACTTTTTTATTAGAGATCCTGCCACTTACATATTTTGCACGTCGCTTCTAAGGAGCAACTAGAAAGATAGTCTGTGCACAAATTCGTTTTATCGGTGTTGGGGGCGGGGCGATAGTACGTAACTTTTTTATTAGAGATCCTGCCACTTACATATTTTGCACGTCGCTTCTAAGGAGCAACTAGAAAGATACTTTGTGCACAAATTCGTTTTATCGGTGTTGGGGGCGTGGCGATATTGCGTAACTTTTTTATTAGAGATCCTGCCACTTACATATTTTGCACGTCGCTTCTAAGGAGCAACTAGAAAGATAGTCTGTGCACAAATTCGTTTTATCGGTGTTGGGGGCGGGGCGATAGCACGTAACTTTTTTATTAGAGATCCTGCCACTTACATATTTTGCACGTCGCTTCAAAGGAGCAACTAGAAAGATAGTCTGTGCACAAATTCGTTTTATCGGTGTTGAGGGCGGGGCAATAGTACGTAACTTTTTTATTAGAGATCCTGCCACTTACATATTTTGCACGTCGCTTCTAAGGAGCAACTAGAAAGATAGTCTGTGCACAAATTCGTTTTATCGGTGTTGGGGGCGAGGCGATAGTACGTAACTTTTTTATTAGAGATCCTGCCACTTACATATTTTGCACGTCGCTTCTAAGGAGCAACTAGAAAGATAGTCTGTGCACAAATTCGTTTTATCGGTGTTGGGGGCGGGGCGATAGTACGTAACTTTTTTATTAGAGATCCTGCCACTTACATATTTTGCACGTCGCTTCTAAGGAGCAACTAGAAAGATACTTTGTGCACAAATTCGTTTTATCGGTGTTGGGGGCGTGGCGATATTGCGTAACTTTTTTATTAGAGATCCTGCCACTTACATATTTTGCACGTCGCTTCTAAGGAGCAACTAGAAAGATAGTCTGTGCACAAATTCGTTTTATCGGTGTTGGGGGCGGGGCGATAGCACGTAACTTTTTTATTAGAGATCCTGCCACTTACATATTTTGCACGTCGCTTCAAAGGAGCAACTAGAAAGATATTCTGTGCACAAATTCGTTTTATCGGTGTTGAGGGCAGGGCGATAGTACGTAACTTTTTTATTAGAGATCCTGCCACTTACATATTTTGCACGTCGCTTCTAAGGAGCAACTAGAAAGATAATCTGTGCACAAATTCGTTTTATTGGTGTTGGGGGCGGCGCGATATTGCGTAACTTTTTTATTAGAGATCCTGCCACTTACATATTTTGCACGTCGCTTCTAAGGAGCAACTAGAAAGATAGTCTGTGCACAAATTCGTTTTATCGGTGTTGGGGGCGGGGCGATAGTACGTAACTTTTTTATTAGAGATCCTGCCACTTACATATTTTGCACATCGCTTCTAAGGAGCAACTAGAAAGATAATCTATGCACAAATTCGTTTTATCGGTGTTGGGGGCGGCGCGATATTGCGTAACTTTTTTTATTAGAGATCCTGCCACTTACTTATTTTGCACGTCGCTTCTAAGGAGCAACTAGAAAGATAATCTGTGTACAAATTCGTTTTATCGGTGTTGGGGGCGGGGCGATAGTACGTAACTTTTTTATTAGAGATCCTGCCACTTACATATTTTGCACGTCGCTTCCAAGGAGCAACTAGAAAGATAGTCTGTGCACAAATTCGTTTTATCGGTGTTGGGGGCGGGGCGATAGCACGTAACTTTTTTATTAGAGATCCTGCCACTTACATATTTTGCACGTCGCTTCTAAGGAGCAACTAGAAAGATAGTCTGTGCACAAATTCGTTTTATCGGTGTTTGGGGGCGGGGCGATAGTACGTAACTTTTTTATTAGAGATCCTGCCACTTACATATTTTGCACGTCGCTTCTAAGGAGCAACTAGAAAGATAGTCTGTGCACAAATTCGTTTTATCGGTGTTGGGGGCGGGGCGATAGCACGTAACTTTTTTATTAGAGATCCTGCCACTTACATATTTTGCACGTCGCTTCAAAGGAGCAACTAGAAAGATATTCTGTGCACAAATTCGTTTTATCGGTGTTGAGGGCAGGGCGATAGTACGTAACTTTTTTATTAGAGATCCTGCCACTTACATATTTTGCACGTCGCTTCTAAGGAGCAACTAGAAAGATAATCTGTGCACAAATTCGTTTTATTGGTGTTGGGGGCGGCGCGATATTGCGTAACTTTTTTATTAGAGATCCTGCCACTTACATATTTTGCACGTCGCTTCTAAGGAGCAACTAGAAAGATAGTCTGTGCACAAATTCGTTTTATCGGTGTTGGGGGCGGGGCGATAGTACGTAACTTTTTTATTAGAGATCCTGCCACTTACATATTTTGCACATCGCTTCTAAGGAGCAACTAGAAAGATAATCTATGCACAAATTCGTTTTATCGGTGTTGGGGGCGGCGCGATATTGCGTAACTTTTTTTATTAGAGATCCTGCCACTTACTTATTTTGCACGTCGCTTCTAAGGAGCAACTAGAAAGATAATCTGTGTACAAATTCGTTTTATCGGTGTTGGGGGCGGGGCGATAGTACGTAACTTTTTTATTAGAGATCCTGCCACTTACATATTTTGCACGTCGCTTCCAAGGAGCAACTAGAAAGATAGTCTGTGCACAAATTCGTTTTATCGGTGTTGGGGGCGGGGCGATAGCACGTAACTTTTTTATTAGAGATCCTGCCACTTACATATTTTGCACGTCGCTTCTAAGGAGCAACTAGAAAGATAGTCTGTGCACAAATTCGTTTTATCGGTGTTTGGGGGCGGGGCGATAGTACGTAACTTTTTTATTAGAGATCCTGCCACTTACATATTTTGCACGTAGCTTCCAAGGAGCAACTAGAAAGATAGTTTGTGTACAAATTCGTTTTATCGGTGTTGGGGGCGGGGCGATAGTACGTAACTTTTTTATCAGAGATCCTGCCACTTACGTAAATAGAAAGAAGAACGAAACTAAAACAACAAATAAACTAAAGTGCGTAAAAATAAACTTAACAACTGAATGCAATTAAGAAATAATTCAAGAAATTCAAAGTTTTAGTGTGACAGACATAATACGAATCAAAAAAGTAAGAATTATCAGCAAACTAGAGCCTCTAGATTATGGAATAAAATTCATAATTTCTTTATTTCTGACATTTCGAAAAAACGCTCGGTTAGGTGAATTTTGTTTTTAAAAAGCACACAATTTTAAGTGAAAATCAATTTTCATTTGTTTTCGAGTAATGACGTCATCGACATTTTTTTTAAATAGCAACCCCGAATTTTTTTCTTGATTCTGATACCTCATTGAATTCTCTATCCAACCACATCAAAAATTTATTATGTTTTATGGGAAAATTTTTGAGAAAAAAATTATTGAAAATGAATGAATCATGTACTACATACAAAATCTACCACAATAAAACCAAAATGATACCTACAATAAAAGAAAACTTGTCATTCTTGTCATTTAAACAAAGTCTTTTCAAGTCGAGTAATCATGGTTCGTCATTTAACCGAAAAGTAAATTATTATTATTTCATTTCATTCAACAGGGTGGGCAGTGCCCACCCTGCCCACCCCGACGAGCCGCCACTGACTTGAATGTTATTTATACGATCCTAATCCTATGTCTGACAATAAGTTTTGATCAGACAGACACCTCCGATATTGACTACCTACGTTTATTTTATGGATGTGTGTTACATAAAGCAATTTTGTGTGATCTTTTATGTTAACGAGACTGAACGGATTGATGAATTTCGTATTTGATATTTAGTTTTAGTTCATAAGTGAATTTTGTCATTATGTTTTGCGATCTTTGTTATGTTAATACATTTGATCCCCCGTACGATTTGAGGCATGTGAATTATTTTGTGAATGAATTGTTTGTCATTTGTTGACGATGTGATTTGTAATAGTTTCTCGTATGATTTGAAACGTACATTCACACATAAGTTCATTTCATTATGTTATTTGTTGACAATTTAGTCATTATGTCATTTGTTGACAATTTAGTCATTATGTCATTTGTTGACAATTTAGTCATTATGTCATTTGTTGACAATGTTAGTCATAAGCATTTTTTATGTATTAATAGTTAGTCAACCTAGTCTTCAGAATGTGCTGCCATCTAATAACTGTTGGTTAAAACAAAATGAACGGCATGTGTTTATAAAGTTTGAAACTCGGCTGAAAGAAAAATTATTTTATCTACTGTCACTGAAATCTTACGAGCGGCTAAAATCTCCGCACGACTTCTTGTGGTGGGAGAGAATTAGCGGTTAATTTGAATTGTGCCTACGGAAGTTAGGATTTCGGAAGCTCTTAAATACATATTTGATCATAAGAGTAATTAGAAAAGACACTGAAGAATATAAATTAAAAAATAAATTGATTGATTAGGCTAAAATTTTCCACAAAAATTAATATATTGAACCAAGTTCATTTCAAAATTACTTAAAATATTGTTTCATTTAAGGGCATAAAATATTTCATTATAACATACTGAAAAATTCAAATATTTATTTATATGTTATTACAAAAAATATTACGTTATGAAAAAATTACAAATAATTTATAATGTTCAAGTTCTCAATTTCTGTCTACCTGTTTTTTTTTAGTTCTTTCTCTGTGGTTTGCCTTTTTCTTTTAGTACTATGGAAAGACATTGCTATTTTTATTTGCTGATTCTGTAACTGATATTACTAAGGTCTAGTTTTACAATCGTTGAATAACTGTTCGCCGAATATCCTTTAATGTTCCTTCATATCTACTCACACCTACATGGGGCCTTTTAATAATATTGAAAGTGGTATTGTTTCCTTCAGTTTTCGGTATATTTCAGAAAGTGATTGTTGATCTTCTTTAAAAAAATACACCTTTCAAATTATTTATTAAATTATCACTTTTATTTTTAAGCTTATTGCATATGTTATTTTTTATACTTGATGGTGCAGACAGCAAATATGTTTCTGGTTGCTCATTTTCATTACAATAATTATTTTTTTCGTAAGTATTATCCCTAGTGATGTTCTCAACAAGAGAGTGAATATGTTTACAAAATGGGTTTGTACTCACATTTTGCAATACTGACATTAATTTACAACATATTTGTGTTTCTTATAACAATATAAAATTTTTCTTTGGTATTTAACTGATACGTGTTACTATTGATTTGATTGATATTGCAATCAAAAGTTAACGATGCTCTGTGATGATTTATAATTTTTGTTATATGGCAATTAATCTCTCCTGTAGTAATTTCTAAAATTCTTTCGACCGTCTTATCATGAATAAAATTAATTACAGTATGTGGTCTCTCATCCAATCTCTGTATTTTTCTACCTTCCAGACAGAAATATCTAATTACTTTAACATGGATTATACAGGGTGTCCCAAACCCTCGTTTGAGACTGAAACAGTATATAGAGAGGCGCAAAAGAAACAACTTTTTTCAATACTTTTCTTCCAAAAGTCAATAATAAGGGAATTATAATTCCCTGAAAGAGGGATGAAACTTATTTTTCTTTTGGCAACATCTTCTGAATCCTTTAAGTTATCAAACTAATATTTGAAACTTAGATATAAGGTACCTAACTGAACATTTACAATGCATTTGTCAGATCCTTCCTCCCTTGTGACATATTAAGCTGTAAGATATGGCGAATTAAACTTCAATTTTACTTAACTACTCAAGAACTGGACAATATTTTAATGTAAATAACGTAATAATTTGTCTTCCATGGCCTACCTTTATCAGAAATTTATTTGGACATATGTTATAACCCCAAGGGGACACTTTTCTATCCTATACCGAACTGTCATACGTGATCCCCCTCCCTTCCAGCTCTCTAACCAATAGAATTTAAATAGGGAATGTACCATGAATGGCATGTCATTGAAAAGGTAATTTTATAGAGAATTCAGTAATGTGAATATGCATGTCCGAAAATTTTATTTTAGCGCCCTCTTTCGGGAAAAAAATTGTTAAATAATCCAAAGTGTGTGATAACTCATATGAAAGCTAATTTTAATAGTAATTCACTGCGCGAATTGAAATTACGTAAAAATATTGAAAACTGACTAATGGCGGATTTTTACTTAAATTTAATAAATTTGAGACTTTTGTTTTATTTGTTATCACACTAAAATTTATTAAAATATCGTACTACAATCGCGGACAAAAAAAGTTTACTTTTTTAAGCCAATTTTATAATATAAAATTTTTGCTAGGTTGTTGTAATTATGAGCTGATATTTACGGATGACAAAAAATAAATATTACTGATTGTAATCCATAAGTTTCAGTTCATAATTACAATCACCAGGCAAAAGTTTTATATTATAAAATTGACGTAAAACAGTCCACTTTTTTGTATATTTAAAAAAAATATCAAAATCGCCTGCATTTTGTTTTATTTTTATTTATCGTTTTACATTTATTTAAAGAAAAATTCATTACAAGATCCTATTTTTTGTTAACTTTCTGTGAAAAAAATTTTAATTAAATTTTCTTATTTCTCCGTCACAAACTATTTTTAAGAGTGTGTATAAATATATTGAGTCCCTCGACATGTGAATTCCAGACTTTTTATTTTTAAATCTATTTACATGAAATTTGAAAAGTATTAATTAAGCAAAAAAAATGAATTTTCCAGCAAAATATCGAGCATAGAGTGTTCCATTTAAAACATGTAGAGTGCCGCAATGGAAATAGGATCCAAATGGTTCCAGTGTCCACCAATAATTTTTTTAAATTTTCATTTGCTTTTGTTGTGTTGTAAATATTTTTTCATATAATTTTAATTTTTATCTTTATCGGTTGCCGAGTTATTTGCAGAAAACCGAAAATCGCAGAAGTTTCAAAGGGTGTTGTTGCTCACTTAGGGCTTTTTTGGGCAGGTAAAATAATTCCGTGTTCACCGTAGGGTGAACTACTAACCCACAAAGTTTCAGTTTTTTTGAATTTTCGGGTTGGGGACTTTCCCTTGTTAGCGGCAATGTTCGTTAACCTGAATTTATATCCATTTTTTACATCGTACATCATAATGAATGGGAAAAATAAATTTTCTAAGTCCAGGGTTTCTTCTCAGGCTCTTTTCGCACATAAAATAACTACATTTGTTCCCCGACATCTTAAAAAATTCGTCGAAACATTTGAAGAAAATGTGACTAATTTAAGTATTATCACGTATTATGTTCACAACTATAACGAAACTCGGTGAAATACACGGCAACACCACAGTGCAACACAGCGCAAACAAATCAAGACGGCATTTATTGGAAACAGTTGATGAGTGGAGATTCAAACCTGTTAACGTCTGCTGAAGTGCTACACTTCTAGTCCATCGCCCCCTATCAATCTTGGTCCAGAACTTGGACACACCTGTGCCCGTATAACCACTCAACCATGAACAACTTATCCCCTGAACACGGTCATATTTGTTTTTAAACACAGCGCCATCTAGATCATTTGCCAGTTCCCAATAAGAAGTCGTCTAAACTTAATTTATTTCACAATGCTGAAGATAAGTGAGGAGCTAACATTCAAAACGCAGTATTTGACTTTAATACGAAAATGGAGCAAAAGATGGCATTCTATGCCTTGCGATGAGTTAGATTGAATATATATACTGGGTGTATTCTACATAACGCTCCGAGCATTCTGAGTATTCTTTTTTCTCACTCTTACATGCACTGAAACGCATTCGTTCTCTCTCACACTTCCGCTCATAGCGTGCCCCGAGCGTTATGCCGAATACAGCCGCTGTGTGCTTTTCAAACCGCAGTAATTTTCGCTTAAATTTGAACACCACATGTGTGTTTCATTCAAAAGGCAGTGCTACTATTAATTTGTCACTTTCAAAATGCAGTTTTTTAGTTTCTAGTTTTTACAGCGTGTATGTGTGCATGTTTTGGTAAAGTTCACGTGTGTGCGTTTAGTAAAGTTTTAGTGGTAAAAATGAATGAAAATGAAATCGAGGTCCAGATTGGAAACTCAGGTGCGCGCCAAAAAACAAAGAAACTACAAAAAGACAACGACAACGGGAAATAAGGTATATAATTTAACTTGAGGTTATTGTTATGTTTCATTGAATTGAAATATTATATTTTAGGCATTCTAATCACTTTCCAAATTTGGAAGATTTTGAGTCCTTGTAATCACAACAAAAAGAGATATAATTGCAATGCAATTACAAATGCTGCCATAACTGAAACAAGAAATTATCTGTACAGAGTGCCAAACAAGATAGTGCAATATAATAAAATTCTGAGAATGCTAAAAATTGTACATGATAAGAGAGGAAGAAAAGGTATCCGTCTGAAATACAGCTTGTTCGATCCTGAAAAATAAACTCATTTCGTATGTCAAATTTTTTTTGCTAAAGCGTTACACATTACTCAGCGTAGACTACTAACATTAGCAAAGAAAGTCCAAAATGGTGAGGAGATAAAAGATAAGCGAGGAGATCATCGATCGAAAAAATGTGTCGAACATAAAAATGCTGTTAAAGAATTTATTGGAAAGCTTAAAAGCCGAGAATCACAGTATGGCCGCAACAAGTGTAAAAGGATTTATTTATCATCAGATCTTAGTATTAGGAAATTGCATAAAATATACAACACTCAAATGATAAACCTAAGAGTCAATTTTATGTTTTTTTATAGAATTTTTATTAAATGTTTCAACATTGACTTTGGTTCGCCAGCTACTGATGCCTGTAGCTTGTGTTATATACTGAAAAATCAGATTAAAGCTGCAAATGATGATGATGAGAAACAAAATATTCTGATGAAAGCCCGCCTCCATAAGCTTTCAGCAAAACAGTTTCACATGTTTATGCAAGAAAAGCCTGAAAAAACTGTTTCATCCTGCTTCGATCTTCAGGTATTGCCTAAGCTTCCCATTCAGGAAGCTTTTTATTCATCTCTTTACAATTTTTGCATCACGGATTTAAAGGGTGTAGTCCGAATTTTTTACACATGGTTTGAGAGACAAGCTGGAAGAGGTGCAACTGCTCTTTATAATTTTTTTTATTGGGTCCAAATGCTATTCCACCTGACTGTCGCTCTCTCCGTCAATTTTGTGATGGATACGGGGGACAAAATAAAAATTTATTTATTTTTTTGCACTTGTGTCTTGGCTCCACAAATGGGCTCTAAATCAACTCAATGATATTCTTTTAGTCTTTCCTGTACGTGGTCATTCATTTTACCTGCAGATCGCGTATTTGGAAGAATAGAAAAAATTTGCAGGACGAAGACAGAAATCGTAACGTAGGAAGAATATTGGGAAATGTTCGAGGAAGTTGGGCAAACTAAAAAATTGGGAAAAAATTGGACATTGTTCAATTTCAAAAGCCTGGCCAAAAATTTTAAAAAAGTCACTCGCATTAGAGAAGCGAAACGAATTTACATATCCAAAAACAAGAATAAAGTAATTACTGTGAGATGCGAAAATTTTTACAGAAACGATAATATGGCCATCCCAGTAACCGTACTGAAAAAAGGACAATCCTTTGCCAGAACATCTCTCAAACCAATTGAGCTAGGTAAAACAATCAAACCAAAAAAACTAAAAGATATTAACGATTTGTTGAATAAAGCATATTCAAAACAAGGCAACAATAATGAAAAAATTGATTGGAGAACAGATGCTAAGTTAGCTTGGTATAAAGACCTTGTTGACAATACTCCAAATCAGTTTGATTTAAATCTAGAGAACGAAGAGGAGAATGAAGAAACTGAGGAAGCTTGCAATTGCGTAGAAGATGATTACTGATTGCGCTTGTGATTTCTTTGTTAAATTTCTTGAGTTAAAAAATGTTACATTCTATTCTATAAATCCAAACATTTCATCTGTTTATAAAATTAAACTTTATGTTGGACTTATAACGCGTGATCAATATCTTTTTTAATCAAGTGACCTATGGAAAAAATTATGTCTTTGTTTGGTTCATTATTTCAAATGCCATTTGAATTATTTTTATTGCATTCTTATCGTTTTGTATAGGAATGCAATATAAACATGTAATTCAAGTGGCATTTGAAATAATGAACTAATCAAAGACACATGATTTTATTTCCGTAGGTCACTTGATTAGAAAAGATATTGAACCAATTGGTGTTGCAGGAAGCAGTCAACTTAGGGCAGAAAAAGAACACTTGTATTACAAAACGTTTGAGTTTATTAATATTGTTGCTCTTGTATTACAAGAGCAACAATATTAATAAACGTCTACAAACAGGCGAGGGTGTGAAATTGAAAACTCAAGACAAATGGTTCAAAAATATAAGCTCGGTTACTATCCCACCCGAAGTTACAAAGGTCCTAGCTTTAGGCCCTAAATTTAGTCTTCCTCCGGGTAAAAAACAAGTGTCAATTCCTAGAATCATAGCGGACTGTGAGTTTGCCATTTCACACCTCAACCCAAATGATCAAAACACGTGTAGAGCCAGACTTACTAATGCTATCACCAACTTCACCAACCAGAATGCAAACCAAAACAGTTTTTTGAGTCAACAATTTAACAGTTGTCAACGGTTTTTAAAAGAACATACTGACATCGTGATAGTTCAATCTGATAAAGGCAATGTTACCGTGGCTATGGATAAGAATGATTATAAAACCAAATCTTATGATTTATTAAATGACATTGACAGTTACACCAAACTTGAACGTGACCCTACCAGCATTTATCAACGTAGAACTAACACGTTAGTCAGTAATCTTAAACAAAAAAAGTTTATTGATGAGTCCACAGCAAAAACTCTCTACAAGTACAACTCAATGTCACCCAAATTCTATGGTTTACCCAAAATACACAAACCCACTTTAAGTGTACGCCCCATTGTCTCTTCTATCAATAGCCCCAGCAGCAACATTTCTAAATTTATAGCTGACATTTTAACACAATCTTACAATGTTGATAATCCCTATTACATCAAAGATACTTTTCAATTTGTTGATGTTATTAGAGGCTTCACCTTACCTCAAGGTTACATACTTATCAGTTTAGATGTCGTGTCGTTATTCAGCAATATAACTTATGATCTAGTTGCCACCAGTGTTACTGAAAAATGGTCTAACATTAAACCCAACTGTAATATACCGTTACATGAATTACTTAACATAATTAAATTTATAGTTGAAACCTCTTATTGTAATTTTGACAATCAACATTTCCTCCTTAAAAAAGGCTCTCCTATGGGCAGTACTTTGTCGCCCATCCTTGCACAGTATGTTGTTGACTCACTTTTGGATAACTGTGTTCCAAAATTATCGTTCAATTTACCGTTTATCAAAAAATTTGTTGATGATATTATTTGTTGCATACCTGAAGGTAAATAAAACGAAATTCTTGAAACTCTAAACCAGTACAACTGCAACATACAGTTCACCATTGAAAATGAAACCAACAACAGGGTCCCCTTTT
The DNA here is from genome assembly GCA_958336345.1 of Dorcus parallelipipedus. Classification (NCBI taxonomy): domain Eukaryota; kingdom Metazoa; phylum Arthropoda; class Insecta; order Coleoptera; family Lucanidae; genus Dorcus; species Dorcus parallelipipedus. The sequence continues at coordinate 39,061,270 of OY284475.1, forward strand.
TGGACACCCAAGTCATTAGAAGTGAGAATAATAGTATTCTCCTAGACTGGTATACCAAACCTATGTCATCGAACAGGTATATAAACTATAATTCATACCATACCCTCAAGATGAAGATCAACGTCTTAAAAAGTTTACGGTCACGAGTAGAAAGAATTTCACAACCTCAATTTCTCAAATGCAATTTACTTAAATTAAAAAACATTTTTTTGGAGAATGGTTACCCCTTGAAGTTAGTCAACCAAATCACAAAATATCACAATAAAACTAATTCAAACGCCACCCAAAATTTTAATTTTAATTTTACACACATGCCTGACATTAGGCATTTTCGGAAACTATGATCTCGGGTCAGTTCGATCAATTGGATCACTCACGGTTCATACAAGTAAATGTGTAAAATTTCTATTTCGAACGTCAAGATCACTGAACTTACTAATCGGATTAATCCGATCATAATTTCCGAAAACGCCTATTGATGACAACTCGATCAACCAAATAAACAGTGACAAAAATAATGTCAAATACCGTTCATTACCGTACATTCAAAATTTAACCCCTAAACTTCATAAAATCATTACAAATTTTGACAAAAATATCAAAATTGCTAACAAACAAATCTTCACTATTAAATCAATTTTTACTAAATTAAAATCTCCTATTGACAAATTTGATCAGTCTAATGTAGTTTACAAAATTCCTTGTAGTGAATGTGACAGCGTTTATATTGGTCAAACTTGTAGATATTTGAAAGCTCGCATTTCTTCACACAAAAGTGACGGTAACAATGAACAAAAAACTGCTTGTTGCGCTCTGGCCCAACATTTCAAACAAACCAAACACAACATAGCTTATCATGACACCTCCATTTTGAATGTTGAATCAAACTACTTCAAACGTTGCTTCCTTGAAATGTACCACATTTTCACCACAAACAACACTTTAAACAAACAAACAGATATCTCTGGATTAAGCATCATTTATCATAATTTATTGCAAAACGGTATCAATAACATTATTAATATGTCAAATTTAGATGAATCAAGTTATGACAATATGACTTTCTAAGTGTTTTGAGGTTGGTGCGTCAGAAATTTCCAAAACAAACTAAATTTAAACAACATTCAACTTCAGGCAGGTTTTATTTATTTTTAATTGTTTAATTCAGATAGAATTGTCAAACCATATTGTAGTTAGTTACCTTTACAGTCAGTTGCTAATCATGTTGGTACCAATACGTCATTGCACATGGCGGTCTGTCCTGTCAGACATGTCTGCTTAACTTAAGTTTTATCCTTTTTAATCACTTTTAAATTTTCAAACTTCATTTTAATGTGTTTATTTTTATCATTATTGTGATCAGTCAGCCTTAAAGTTGTCATTATTGGCTAACTTACGTTAAAAGTGTTTTCCACGTTGGAGATGTTATTGCAATTTTATTAAAACTTAACCTCAACCGATGTAAGTAACAAATTGTTAAGCCTTAACTTTTCTAATTTTGTTATTCGAATCTGTAGCAGCCCTGATGAAGGTAATAAACATTACCGAAAGCTTGGCAAATCGAAAAGAGTAGTTCTTTTTCTGCCCTAAGTTGACTGCTTCCTGCAACACCAATTGGTTCCTTAAGTTCGCAGTCGCGATCAGATTCTACTTTAAAGAAAAGATATTGATCACCTGTTATGATATTAAGGGATTTCAATTTTCTTTTATTAAGAAATAAAGTTTACACAAACTTCATTATATTATTAGAATTTCCTTCAAAACGCAGTTTTGTTTAAATATAACATTCAAAAAGCAGTTAAATTTTTAGTTATTGAATCTATGAAGTTATTTTCAAATTTGGTTTTCTTTATATTGCTACACTCCCTACATCCCCAGGAAAGGTATTTAGTACGACGATCAAAACTAGAATATTTAAAAATTTAAATATTGTTGTGACGTTGTAAATACAACGTCACAACAAATATCTTAAATTTACTTAAAAAATCGTCTACGTCAAATACTGCGTTTTGAATGTTAGCTCCTCAAGTGTTCTCGACTAGCTAGAAATGTTCACGTCCAAATTCGTCTATTTCTTCTTTTCTTTCTTTTCTTTTTATTGACTGTGAAGAGGTTCTAACAACGTTTATTAAACTACAAAACTTTTTTTACATATCATTTTCCTCACAACTCTATCCCTGTTTTTCGCACTAGCTGTCTACTCCAAATTACTAAAACCATCTGAAAATGTGACTTATCTTCCCGTAGATACTCATGCCAAATATCGTGCAAATTGGTTGAAGCATTCTTTTATAAGAATGATTAACTTTATTTTTCAAGAACTTTGAAGCAGAATACTAACTTAACGAAGCAATTTTGGATATATTTAGATAAAACGTGACGATAGAACGTGGAAATATTCGTTTATGTACCCGTATTTTTAATAGTGGGAATAATAAAAAAATTATCAGATCTGATTCAGTTAGAAAAGTCATGTCGGGTAGTGTTATTAGGAGAGGAAATAATTGAGCATCCTTATTTTTAATTCTATATCTCGGAAACCAATTCTACAAACGGTATATCAAGTTGTACATGAACTACACGATAAATGAACTTTAGGTAGCCATACACCAGCATTCATTCATGTCATTATTTCCTTCGACACTCTTTCCCTTCAAGAAATTGAAACGAAACAAATCCTGTTCTAACCCACTAATACAATAATAGAGGATTTGTTTCGTTTCAATTTCTTGAAGGGAAAGAGTGTCGAAGGAAAGAATGACATGAATGAATGCTGGTGTATGGCTACCTTTTGTCTTGGAAAGCAGTAACAGTTTAACTCTTAATTAATCTTTTATTTAGGAACAACCTGTTTTTTCAGGATCAAAGGTAGTACTACTAAAGGCATATTGTATTTTGGGTTATCTGCATAAATACTCCAAGTTTTTTCCACACAGTCAAAAATACCTGGAAAATGAAACACAGTGATTATTCTATAGTGATTTAAATAGAAAATTAATTCATTATTTAACTTAAAAAAAAAAAATTGTTTGGAAGGTATACTATACTCACCCACAGCGATGGTTTTGACGGTGTCATCAGGCCCGAAGTTCTGAAAAACTCTGTACATTTCACCTGATTGGTCGCCGAGCATTTGAATGACGTCTTGCTTAGACTGTGGAGGCGGATAGGTTTCTAAGGTATTCATGCGACTTTTGCTACTCTCTATTATAATTCCCGTGCCTTCTACGACATGTAGTCTTAAATATCTGAAAATTTTAAATTAATTAGACGAAATCATCAAAATAAATAAAAATTTTAGGTCTGTGAACTTGAATAAACTGTGAGCAACTAAAAAACAGATTAGAGTCGGCGCGGCGGTGCAAAGAAAAAGTATGCCTGTTACTAACGCGGCGTTAGGCTGATCTGATAGTTCATGAATGTATTAGATTAATTAATTCAGTTAATCACAGACATACATTTTCTTTGCACCGCCGACTCTAATCTGATTTTGAGTTGCTCACAGGTTACTGACAATACTTACTCATTACAGTGAATTGTATTTTCTCCTGGACTAGCTGTAAGTATGTTAAGCTCTGATTTTTGCTGATCGCTTGGTGCCATCTCTATATTATGAAAAAGTATGTCTCCCTCTTGTTGTAAGAACGTCATATTTACAGAACACCCATCTGCTGCTCCGACTCCATTGTCACTAAGTATTTCATAAGCTTCTTCGAAATTTTCAGCAGAGAGCAGCGCTCTCGTCAAAAAATGCCTGGCTAAATTAACAACAAAATGATGTGATGTTTAACATGTGCTCGAAATTTGTATTTACGTGTCTTGCCGGCTTGGATTGCGGCTACACTGAGTGTGTTTACACTGAACACCAATCCATGATGATTATAGTTCATGGTGTAGCCTGGTAAATGTCCAGCATAACATAGTGATGTGAAACATTCTTCAGTTACACCCCAACGCCCTTGTGGTTTGTCGGATATAATATGAGCTGACACGAAGTAGAAGTTGTTGAGCATATTACTCAGGGCATCTTCGGTATGACCCAGGATTTTCTTCAATAAGAGGGGATATAAGAATTCAGTCAACCACAAATCTCACAATAGTACCACGGTGTTAGTACCATATGTCCAAATAAATTTCTGATAAAGGTAGATCATGGAATGTAAAAATTTACAACACCAAGCAGTTTTTGAAGTTGGTGACATATCAAGCTGTAAGATATGGCCAATTAAACTTCAATTTTACTTAACTACTCAAGAACTGGACAGTATTTTAATGTAATTTATTTGGACATATGTTACAAAGTAACAGCATGCGGCGTGCATGTCTATCGCGTAAGGTGACCAGGGGTAGGTTCCACTTAACGATCAAAATGATCGAAGTAGTGGTGGCATTGTTCCACATAACGCTCACAACGATCAGAACAATAATGGGTGTATTCGGCATAAGAATCTCAGATTGGAGCAGAGTAACTCTAGTCATGTGACAAATCAATGAGAGCATTTAGGGTTATTGGAATGAATTGGAGCACAAGTAGAGCATTTGTCTAGTTTTAACGGTTTTTCTATTTTTTAATATTGCAAATGTACGATGAAATGAGCGCAAAACTTGTTGCTGGATTTATTGCGCTAGAAATATGGCATATGTTAGATAGGAACGATGAAGATGGAAAAAAGAAATTAAAATATTGCTTACAAAGATATCACAATTTACCTGACACGACGCAAAAACAATTTAAAGCATTTGCACTTATAAAATCACATATTACATAATAAAATATTATACCATCTTCGACATTTTTTGCTTTATTTAAATCAAAAGATTTATTTTACCGCCTTACTCTCTCTGCTCGCACATTGAAGTAGGAGCACATAAAGTACGCTCCGTGTAGTGCTCTGAATAAATTTGAAACATAATCGAGTGTGCGCCGAACGAATAAAGAAACAGAAAAGAGTAAATCGCGCACGCTTTTTGTACTCCGATCGCTATGCCGAATGCACCCAATATTAGACACCTGGTGCGAGGTTATCAAAGCGATCACATTACCCACAAAATGAACATGGGGGGCGTTCAAGTTTTACGCCGAACGTTGTATTTGTCGTTCACAAATCAACGCCGACTATTTTGTCAAGCGTTCATATTTAATGCCAGACGTCGTCGGACAGAGAACTTTTTACCTATCTTTAACAGATGGGTAAAAATTGTCCCGCATGCGCAAAAGCATGTTTTGTGTTATTGCACGTGTTGTTGTCTGTCGTGCTAACCTACGTATCCGTTAAAAAACACCACAAAACAAATAGCAATATTGAATATAATGGAAAATAATAGATTGCTATCTCTATTTGATGCAAGCTCTGGCCAGACATACAATGTGCTTATATCTGTCCATGATTATAATAAAGCCATTGCAGGTACTTAAAGAGATTAATTATCTTAATACAAAGGACATACTTTGAATATTTTGCCATAATTGTGGATCTGATATTCTGCTATACTTTAATTACCCGACTTTTGCACATAACCTATAATGTAAACACGAATGAATACTGCTATCAGCTGTTTTGAAGCGTTTTGGGCGTTCACAAATCAACTACGTCCGGTACGTTACCCGACGCTTTTCCTAAAACAACCGGTTGTGAAACTTGAACGCCCCCCTGGGTCAGCGTAACATCACACGTGACGGCGCGAATTTAAAATGTGAAATAGAAAAAGTAACATTTTGCATTTTGGACGCAGCTAAACTTAATTACTGTTTTCCGTTTTCCCGTAACAACTAATATGGACAGCTCAAAAATTGCATTGCTAGATATACAAAGTTCATGAGAAGGGCCACACAAAAACCGTTCCACTTCTCTCGCTGTTAAGTCCAAATAATACAAGTGGAACGACGCTATATACTCTATAGAACATAAACATTGTGATCCTTAAGTGGAACCCACCCCAGATGTCCTCCTTTGAGGAGGACACACATCCTTTTATAACAATTGTCCTTCTCTGTTTTGTCGTCCTCCTTTGATGTAGATTCATCAAATAAAATCATAAACGGTATTGGAGTTTGCAGCTAAGCGTTCGCCACCTTGTGTCAACTAAACAAACCCTTGTATGTGCCTTGTATGCTATTGATGCTACACAACAAATCGTGTTTTGGCGTCGATCCTGAGGCGCGTTCACAATAAACGTCGGGCGTGCAACTTTTTACCCCTCGCGTTCATAATAACCTCAAGGTAAAAAGTTGTTCCGTTCATAATAAACGCACCATTTCGTCCGGTAAACAAATTTTTGCCTATAATACTAATACTATACATATAATACTAACAATGTAATTCATTGTTCTGGTTTCAGGACGCTCGTTTCAAAGCGTTCATAATAGCCTGTTGTCCGGGCAATCGTCCTGCCAGGGTAAACACACTTTGTCGGGCGTTTATTCTGAACGCACCCCTGAGTGTATGATGTATCAGGATTGTGTTAAGCCCCATCCAGACGACATAGCCAACGTTAGCCAGTGTTGGCTATTGGGTAGTTGGCATGCCGTGTGGACCAAATACACATGGCTAATGAACGCCAACCAATCGCCAATGTTGGCATTGGAATGCATTCTCTATGAGGGCGGTTTTTTCGACACACATCAAAGAGTTTAACCAACGTTGGCCTTCATATGCCATCACGTTTGTTTTTACGTCCAGACGACTTGAACAGTTTGCACACGATATTTCTAGAATTATTTTTGTATATTATGCGTATTGAGTTGTATTAATTTGGTGGCAAAGTGGGTCTGCTTTCGGTTTACTTTTTTTTAAATTTGACCAGAAAAATGTCGTCATCAGAGACCGAATGGAATAACCAGTAAATTTTGGAATTCCTCAATCTTTATGAAAAATACCCAGTTATTTGGGATCCGAAAGAAAGCAATCATAAATTATTATAGTTATTTCTTGCCAATAACAACTGTACACAAGAAAGAACTACACACGCACTTGCAACAACCGTATCATATTCTTCGTTCTCCATATCTTTTTAATTTAACAAATGTTGGTAGCGAATAGCTACCATTGGCTAACATTGGCCGAACTTTTTTATCTTTGAAGTTTGACAAGCAAATCCAATCATGTAGGCAGGCAATGTGCAAATGGTAAACTTGCCCAACGTTGGTTAAAAATTTTGTTGCCAATGCATTCACCAACGTTGGCTGACGTTGGCCATGTCGTCTGGATGCGGCATTATATGTGACATTCACATTAAATCAACTTGTGTATTTGTATTAGTACGCACTTAAACACGTGCACTACAAAAATTCCGTGTAGCTTACAGAGGTTCAGATTTATCCACGGTAGCGCTGCGATTTTAAGATCAAACGCCTATACGTATCCTGTTACGTTAACGCTGGATTTCACAAACGTCACGTAACTTTAATCATGGATTAAGGCCTAGTATTTCATTCGGGGTTTAATTTTAAGCTTCGTTTTATTTCTACGGAAACAATTGTCTTTACAATTATTACTATGGGAATAAAATGAAGCTTAATGTTAAACTCCGAATGAAATACTGGGCCTAAGAATAATCATTCCTATACCTTCAACACATGTAACCATGGCAACGTTTACTTTTAACCACAGTATAAAGAATATAGTAGCGCAACTCGCTTGTCGGCACTTTGATCTCTTTACTGGATTTTCATTGACCTCGACTAGGGTAAATCACCCAGTTATTGGACACGTGGTACTTATTGGACAGTTTGTGTTTCATAATTAAAAATAAGAATTCTATTTACTTTATTAGTTTAGATACCCATTCATAGGTGTCACTAGCTATCTTTTACCTGATGGCTTTTTACCGCCAAGCACGTACTCTTCCTGTGTCGTCAAGTTTTGGTCTGCCCTGTGAAAAGTGCTAGTGTTTCTTAGTATTTCCTTAAGAAACAGTGTTGCCAACTTAGCGGTTTTGCCGCTAGATTTGGCGAAATCAAATTCTATTTTGCGGACTAGAAACCAATTTAGCGGTTAGCGGATTTTTTTGGCTTCATTTTAAAAAAAGTAGCGGTTATTAAATATTTTGATTGTGAAAAATGAAGTAAAATGAAGTTTTTTTAATATCTGAAATTCTTTAAATGTCATTATTATTTTTAAATTATCCGCCTATGAACGATGGTTTTCAGTTAAATTGGTGTTTAAAAGTTGGCGCAACGGTCACTTTGGTCACGTAAAACCCGCAAAACAATCATCAATCACACGTAAGTAAATATTTGAAAAAGTGTGTAGCAGGTGTGTACTTTGTGAAATTATTATTAATAATAGGAGTTTAGCAAACGTGCAACAATGTCCAAATATGATCAAAGGTTTCGAGAAGCGTGGTTAAAAGAGACTGGATAACTACAGTAGAAAGAACTACTGGAAAAATTGCGAAATGTAAATTTTTTCAATGTTTTCAACGCCATTTAGCGGATATTTAGCGGTTTAAGGGATGTGATCTAGCGGACGTGAAATTCAGACTGTTGGCAACACTGCTAAGAAAGTGTGCGCCAAATTATCGTATTAGTTAGTGGATATAACAAAGATTGGCGGAATCCAACATTTAATGAGACTACAGTTATACATATACGAAGGTGAGTTTTACGACTTTGTTAATGTAGTAAATTTAGTTATTTGAAAATTTACAAGGGTGTCCAGTAACTAAAAGTTGTAATACAGTTTTTTAGTTATTGGACAGCCGTCCAATTACTAATTTAAGCCAATTTTATGTGTAGGTATTGTGAAACAGTTGGGAAGTGCCTTTACACTGTTTCTTTTGATATAAGTTTTGTTTATCTACATTCCAACCTGTTATTGGACACATGTCCAATAACTAAATAACTAACTGTCCCATAACTAGACGTTCTATTTTATGTTTTAGTTAGTTGATAGTCATGCCAAAGAAGAGCTTCTATGATGTTAGATACTTAGTTAGCTATAAACCTTAAATTATACCTGTTATATGTCATTTTCTACCTTCTTCATAAATTTAAATCACATTTTCTTTGTGTCCAATAACTAAATCGTTCATGTCCAATTACTAAAAAAAAGTCCAATAACTGAAATTTTTGCCATGAATTTACTTTTTTGTATAGTACGACACAATTATTTATTAGCAGATAAAACTGCATAGGTACTGATACTTAAAGGCAAAACAAATTACCTATGATTTTGTTTTACACACAAGTCCATAGTCTAAAAATAAAATTTTGACATTAGTTTGAAACAATAACTTAACTGTCCAATAATTGGGTGATTTATCCTAGATTAAAGGGGACGTGTCGAACTGTTTTTTTTGCTTTAAGTGTGAGCGATTTTGTTGTAAATTGTAAATTCACACGTGCTCACACACCAGGGCCGGATTATAGTGTTTAGTGAACGTGGTAAAAAAATAACAAGGCATAAATAATGTGTATTAACATACTTATAAAGATCCATTCGGCACCAGAGCCGTGAATAAATGAGCTCTGCATCCCGAGATTGTGATTCAGACCTTGCGCGGGATGTTATGCGCGAATTTAATATTTTCATGAGAGTCGCGCTACTGTGTAATCTTTATACTGTGCTTTTAACGGATGATTAAATTTAAGTAACGTTTGTGAGGTCCGCCTTAAATTGTGTAAAGAGTGTTTTTTTTAAATTCTGGCGTCGCAGTTGGCCATGAAAATTTAATTGTGGACATCACCAAAATGACAATTGTCAACACTGCCTTGAGAAATTGTTGGCAGAATTCTCCAATACAATTTTATATTGAATACTGCCACTTACCATCAACTGGGTGGCCGTTTTGAAAATATAATTCTACCATGAAAATTTTCTGTTCTTGCCAAAAAACAGTTCTATTCGAAAAAAAAAACAATTTTAATTTCAAAACTTAAGGAAATTGATAGATGTTTAAAATTATGATGCGTTCACAATAAAGACCTTGTCACCGTCAACTTCGACACTAAATTTAAAAACATCTGCTATTTAATAAATTATTTATTTTCTATGTGGAAACGAATTTGATGTTACAGTAGTGTGTCCTCCCAAGCTATTTTCAAATTCTGGTCACCTTACTGTCGTGTAAAGCTGACAATTTCCGTGTTGTCGTGGTACCGCAAGGCGATATTAATGCGGCACAATTTTAACACTATTGCGAATACAACGCGATATTACTGCTATACAACTGTTTTATTTACCTACATGCGATTCTATTTTAATACACCTAAAGTACTGTTCCGATATCCGATATCATTGTACTACAACTGATACTATTGATACATAACTAGTTACGTTAGTTAGTATGTATACAGTTGTCGTGCAATTAGCGGAATAGTACTTTAAGGGTGGGTTTACAAAAAGCAAATCAAATATTTAATTGCGAATTAAACTAATTACGATTAAGTTGCCATAAGAATTACATTGCGCAATGTCAACTTCATTAAAATTTGATTGCACTTAAAGTTTCTGTAAACTGGGCCTAGGTGTATCGTAATAGAATCACAGTAGTACCACATAAATAAAGCAGTTGTCTGGCAGTAGTATCACGTTGCAATATAGTGTCAAAATTGTGTCGGATTAATATCGCCTTGCGGTAGCACGAGAACACGGAAATTGTCAGCTTCACGCGAAAGAAGTGCAATGGTGCAATTTCCACGCTTGCTGCATGCTGTAACTTTGAAGCAACACCGCGGTACCTCTACAACAGTCTCTCTCAAAGTGGGCGATAACGCCCCCTTGTGGGCGCTAGAGGCCTACAGGGGGGCGGTAAAGGGCACAGAGCAAATTGGGGGAAACAAGATAAGACTCATACAGATTCCGCCACATTAAGTAGCAACACCCGAGTGCTCACGAGGCAATCCAGTCTTAAAAGTACGGTCTATCTTCAGCGACTATTCGATGCGAATAAACGCAGCGATTAATCGCATTAAGGTACGGTCTATCTTCAGCGACTAATCGATGCGAATAAACGCAGCGATTAATCGCATTAGTTGCTCATATGCATTCCGACAATTAAACGCAGCGTCTTTCTGCGACTTGTTGCTGAAGATAGACCAATCACGTATGCAATGCATATGAGCGATTGGTCGCTGCGTTTATTCGCATCGAAAAGTCGCTGAAGATAGACCGTACCTTTAGTTGCTCATATGCATTGCATACGTGATTGGTCTATCTTCAGCAACAAGTCGCAGAAAGACGCTGCGTTTAATAGTCGGAATGCATATGAGGAACTAATGTGATTAATCGCTGCGTTTATTCGCATCGAATAGTCGCTGAAGATAGACCGTACCTTTAGTGTGAGCGATCCTTTCGAAACGGTAGGCGCGCGGCGGTCTCGAGAAAATCTCAGTTCTTTGTAATCTGATATGTAATTACATTGCGTATAAACATATTAATAATAGTTTATAAGAAATGTAAATATTCACGTAAATTATAAATTTCCATTGTTGATACGATAATTAAAAATAAGAATAATAAATAAATTTGTTCTTGGGAAACTAAAAAAGTACAAATAAAACAAAAAGAATGCTAAACCGATAACAGCCTTATGACATAAAAACTGAAATAAAAGATAAAGTACCCTAATGAAAACAAAAATAACGAGAAATACTGTAATGTGATCGCAGCGCGCGTAATCTAAACGCTAGCATACAAGCGACTGCCGATGCTTGACGATTTAAATTCTGTGCCTACTTAGAGTGGTTTCATCTGTATATGGCAGGCTACAATGTAACTAAAGTTATTAAAGTAATGATTGCGATTGTGATTTTTAAGATGTGGTAAAGTAAAAAATTTTAGGGGGCGCTAGAAAATTCTCAAAGTGGTAGACGAAATTAGTTTGAGAACCTATGCTCTACAAGATTCGTGGTTGTCTGGGAATCTATGAATGAACTAAGAATATTTAAATTTTAAAATGTGAATTTTCCTGCTGTGTTTATTTTCTTTATGAACAAGAATGATACAACTTTACAGTGCCTCTAAAAAGACTTACTAATTCAATTACTTTCTCTGCTAATTTAATTCTTTTTCTTACTAATGCAATTAATTTTTGCTAAAGGGTGTGATATACCGTTCCCATGTGTCCTAGCCGAGCTGAATACAACTTAATGTTTGAAATTGTAAAGAATTATGTCACATTATTATATTATTAAAATAATTGGAGATAAAGAATTTTAAAATCTCACTTTTTTATTGCAATTTTTAATCATCTAGATTGTTAATTCACTTTTTAATAAGAAAAAACACTTGGTATTATTTCACAACAGACACATAATTTATTACTCGATGCGCATTTCGGTTTTTACACCATCATCAGAAGATTTAAACTAAACTAATACAAAATGTGCAGAACCTCATACTAAGCGTGTTTGTTCGTATGGATTAAATTAGATGAATAATAACAGACTTAAATTCTAATTCCTAACAATGACAATACTAATTTAATGCTTGTTTTGAAAAATCGTTCTTGTTATATTTGGGCTGATTAGCCGATTGAAATATAGATTGATGTTATTCTATTACAGAAATTATAAAAGTTAAAATGTAAATGACTAAAAATTGTAATAATAAAAAATGTATTGGGATTCGAACCCGAGGTATCGAAGCGAAAGCTAGGAGACTATGCCCTGTTCGCATTTTAATCTGCGCCTAATATATGTACAACCAGAAATACATAGCAGCAGTGAATAGTATAACCAAATAAGTTATTATTATATAAATTAATTAAAATTGCAGTGACTTTTAATGTTTCTTTCTAGTGCATTATGCCACTTGAGCATTTTCAGTCTAATAATTGGTTTATCGTTAAAAACGATGTTTAAATAATTTATTTTTTGTTTACATTAATATGAGTTTAGCCGCCTCTAGAATTGCATTCTTTATTACTGTGAAAAATTTCTTTTCATTTGCTGTTCATTTAGACATCGAAAATAGGAAAAAAGAAATTAAAAAACGGTGTTTTTCAAAATACATGGAGGTATAATGTTTTTTTTTAATGAAATTAGTTAAGCGCCGTAGAGATTTAAAAGTCGCATATTTTGATGTTTTAAACATTAACAAAAAGTTCATATCAATAGCGAAAAAAAGGAAAAAAGTTTTTTAGTTGGGTTAGAGTAGCCTTAAATCAAAAACCCAATATTAAAATAAAATTAGATTTTCGAAAATCTTTTCCTTTAATAATTATTAATTATTATTTAGATAATTGTGGCATAAATTCATCATATCAAATATCAAGTTGTATTCGTTCGAAAATTCTAACAGCAGACGCAAAGTGAATTTTTAAACTGATTTTCTTACATAATCTTGTTGATTCACACAAATTGTAGTACATCCAGTAGACTGCTTCTTTCCTTCTCTATTAACAACATTTGGTGTTATTGCATGCATGTGAAGAAGAAATAACTAAAACAAAATCATGATGGTAAGCTACAAAGGCAGGAGTTACATTAATATGCTTCAAACTTCAGTTGCTTATAAAATTTTGATTTAACCCGACATTACTCAGGTGGAGTCCTGTAAAACCCACGGACATTTTTTACAATTGTTACTTTAAACGCATGCACTTATAGTATCTTCCTAAAACTGTTAACAGATTGTGTTGCTGGTGTAATTCGAGCCTAGTTTTATTGAAAAGTTGAAAAATTAAAATTGCGTATTTTTTTTATTTGAATAAAATTTTTTATTTGGGTCTTAATATTTACCTTCATACACCACGATTCGTTTGAATACTTTACTTTGAAAAAAGACCATCTTTAATATATGTTTTTATCAACTTTTAACAGTTTTCTTTATTAAAAACAATTAACCTTGAAATCTTTGTATGACGAGTTTTTTTTTAATTAATCATGTCAATCAAAATGACAGTAAAGGATTGTTCTATACATATTTTTATGTCAGTGCAATGACAGTGATGTCCGAAATTTTCTGTCCGCAGTTGTACAGTTGCTGAATTTAAAAAAGCATTCATACACTCAAAACGTGTCGCTGTGAACTTGGGTTTGTTTGAAATTATTTTCGCTTTATAGGGACCATGCATATGCGAGGACAGCGCCACCAATGACCATATTGTGCATTAGTGGTATGAAAATATGAGTTGTTTTAAATTATTAGTGTACATTTGAACTTGAATATTGTATTTCAATACCAGGAAGGTCAAGTATTATGCACTACAATCGTAAATTGTCATAGGAGTGTTATTATTCCATGCAATGAGTCTCAATAAATATTTTCATATCACTAATTCACAAATCACCTCGCCAGGCAGCGCTGAACGCAGAGATGTGCATGGCGCCTATAAGTCAAAATAATTGTCAAGGTGACAGACCTTACATTAACATACCGCATTTAAGTTTACCCAAAAAACGCAAATAATTCCATTATTGCAGAAGGGTGATCAGTAAGAAGATTACCCGAAAGATTTGTGGTTAATAAGAGCACCACACAGTTTTCTTCTTGACTCCTAAAAATGAAAGCGACATGATTTAATTGTCAGCGTGCATGTCAATCAGACAGAGATCGATTTACTATTCTAATATTGCAAAGTATAGCCTAAAGACTTGTATACTTTTTTTAAATTCCGGAACTGTACATTATTTAGACTTGTATTAAAGAAATTTCTAAATAAATCTGTGACTTAAGATTTTGATTTTTTTGACATTTCATTGAAATTTCAAAGACATTACATAGTTCTCTTTTCTAATGTGAAATTTCATTGCATGTCCTGTTGAAAAGTTTCATATTAAAAATAATGAAATTTACGCATTTCTTTCAAAACATTTACGAGTACGATAGAGTACGATAACCGTTGTTTTCACTGCAGACTGCAGGTCAATAACGGCGAGGTTAGAGTGCACAAGTAACGATTTTAATGGTCTCCACTATACCATACTACACAACTAATGACAACTTCTGTCGCTAATTGCTTTCAAAAACTGACGTTTTACGTTCCATTTCTGTTTAAAATATGTCAAGTATTTGTCGAGTTTAGAACTGGTTGTAAGGTTGTTAAGTTATGTTTTGGTAACAACTTGGCATCTGATTTTGAAAAAGCAATCGATCAATCCCGGCAGAATTTTATTGAATTAGATATAACATGTAACGCCATCCATATTTTACCATGTTCTAGAATTCTGCAATTCTGAATGAGAACCAGTGTTTAGAATAATTCAGTGAACAAGCTTTTGAAGCAGCACATGCAGATTTTAAGAAAGTGTGGGAAAAATATGAAGTCCCAAAATAACTATTATGGTATTAAGGACGTGAAGGAGGCGATTTTGACCCGCGGCTGAATTATAAGCCCGAGGCCCGAAGGGTTGAGGGATTAAAGATGCAAAGGGCCAAAATCGTCGTTTACGCCCGAAATGCAAACAAGATTTTTTGTAAAATCGTTTGAATCCACCTTAAAGCTTTGAAAAAATAAATGGCACGATTCGTTCTCAAAAATCAAGTTACGTTGTTGGTTGCTGCGTGGAAAAGTTGCGCATGGGCCGCGCAGCGGCGAGTGTAAGTAATTTCATAAGTGCGTAATTGTTTTACAACTCGAGTTTTGTATTATACTTTATCTACGACCACAAAAATTACCTTATTATTCAAGTTCAAAATAATCGGCAATGACACTTGCAATTTCAACGACTGTCAATCAAATGTAATGCGGCTATGTAGATCTAACTACAATCTAATAATTATTAAATAATTAATAAATTTCGTATTCGGGGCACATTAGCTACGAAATTTGTAGTTTAGACAGCTCTCCGTTAGAGGCGCTGTATTACAACGACGATATTTCCCGAAAATTTTGAAGCTGTTTTTCTCAGCTATTATTAAATTCACAGAACTGATTTTTTTTAAATATACTGTAGAACATCATACCTAGGTCTCACGTTTTCATTTTTCTCAAAATCCCCTATAGTTTTGGAGATATCGATTTGATCTTTCAAGAAAAATTTTTTTTTTGAAAAAATGTCAACGTGAAACCTAGATAATTGTCTCATGAATGCGTACTGAAAATTTGAGCTTATAATTTACAATGGTTACTCAGAAAAACTTTTTTAAAAATTAGCGCTTTGTAAAAGGCCTCTTAAAGCTAACTTCATATCAAATTGTGCGTCGTATAGTTACATTGTTCAAGTAAAGGTTTACTTTAGCTTAAGTCTAAGATTTGTCTGTGCATACGGGCATTAATAATTCATCGTTGGCAATACCTATACGAAACAAAATAATTTTTAGATAATATCGGAAGTGAAGTACCTACTTTATGAAATGGTATTTTAGCTCCATCGGAGATTCCTTCTAATTCTCGTACATACTGAGGGTAATTCCTTTTAACCACGTCCAGGGTATCTTGGTAGGCTATCTTGCCCACCGACGTTTCATAGGCCGGTATATACGTTTCGTTTAATAAAGAAAATCCATCCACGAAATCGCGGATCACAGATCCAAAAGTCCGACCCTATAAGAAATAATCATGTCTCATTGAAAATGAAAGAAAATTAAAATTTTACAGCAATAAAAATTTAAAATTTTTAAACTATAGCCGATATCTCATTTATTAAAAGGAAAGGAAAATTAGATATTATCTACGTCACTAATAACAAGTTTAAAATTTTTAAATTAATACTAATATCATTAATTAAAAATGAAAAATATCTATCCTTGTCTTCAAGTCAACTATTTTGTTTCGTCCTTAACTATAATTTGAAATCACAAAATCTTTTAACTGGACACTAAATCGCGCACAATACACTTAACGTTTCAACAAAATTCAAAAATCTACAATATAAAACAAAATTCAAACAAAAAATACATATCATTACCCTATATTGAACCACTATACAGGCTGTTTCAGTGAAGATGCACCAAACTCGGTATGTCGGTAGATATCGTGAAAAGAAATAAAAGTTTCCTATAATTTTTTTTTTTAATGAATAAGTTTTGAGATAATCGAAGGGAAAGGAGAATCGTATATTTTTAAAACGTACAATAGATGAGAGCGGTCCGAATTTTTAACCTGCCTTAACGTTCGGTTTTTTACTTTATTACCCCATAAACTGTCGCGCCTCAGATGATATGATTAAACACATTTACTTCGTTCACTCCGTTCTGGTTCACGTTGTAGTCACGAGTAATTAGTTGGTGTAGTTTATACTTTTCATTTTTAAGTTTATTATGTAAGTGTGGGGGTGTGTTGGTGTGTGCGATGGGTGATTACACATTTCTAGAATATGAAGATTATTCGAACACATGTTGTAAGGTAATTGCCGTTTTCGTAATTTGCCCGCTTCCGAATTTGTTTTTCTACCTCATGTGATCAAGTTCAGTCTGATAGGCAAATAATTTAGCAGACTGAACTTGGTCACATAAGGTAGAAACAAATTCGGAAGCGGGCAAATTACAAAAACGGCAATTACCTTACAACATGTGTTCGAATATTCTGCGTATTCTCGAAATGTGTAATCGCCCATCGCACACACCAACACACGCACACACATAATAAACTTAAAAATGAAAAGTATAAACTACACCAACTAATTACTCGTCACTGCCACGTTAATCAGAACGGAGTGAACGAACTAAATGTGTTTCATCATATCATCTGAGGCGCGACAGTTTATGGGGTAATAAAGTAAAAAACCGAACGTTAAGGCAGGTTAAGAATTGAGCATTGCATTAGGATAACTATTCTTTAAAAGAATGTTTTTTAGTTTATGAAGATTTTTTATCAACAAGGAGGGATGAGAAATCTTTTCTATTCGGGTTTTTAATCCTAAAATCATATTAATTTTTATTCTGTGTGGATGACAGGAATGGAAGTTTATATAACGTCCAGAACTAATGGGTTTAGTATACCAATCAATAATGATTGTATTGTTCTGTGAACGTGTAACTTTCGTGTCCAAAAAAGGAACACTTCTGTCTGTTTCTCTTTCAATGGTAAATTGAATATTAGGATTATAATTATTGAAGACTTAAAATCTCATTAATACCTTCTTGAGGATCTACACAAATAATGTTATCAACATATTTCTTAAGCCAAGGTATTTCAAATGATAACTGAGGTTATGCAATCATTTAATAAATCATCCATTACATATTGGGCAATAATTGGAGATATATTTGCACCCATAGGTGTTCCAAGGATTTGTTTATAAAAAGTATTATTAAACTTAAAATAAGTAGAATCGAAAAGGAATTTGATTATCATTATCATTTCTTCTTTAAACAGATTACATACCTCAGTTATTTCTTCCCAGTTTTTCTCAATACTTTGCAAAACCAATTCCAAAGATATATTGGTAAAAAGTGAGACAACATCTAGACTAATAATTTCATAATTAATTGGAACTATTCTGTTATTAGCAAATTCAGAAAACTCAAAGGAATCTTGAACATAATATTCATTACTTTTATCATAGGCATTTGTTAATATTTCAGTAAGAAATACATATATACAGTGTGGTGATAAAGTAACGCACCAAGCGAGAAAACACCCTTAGCGTTGCCTTTTTCGAAAAACGCTCGGACAGGTCGATTTTATTTTTAAAAAAGACAACTTTTACAACCAATTTTAATTTTATGTCAGTTACCACTTTTACACCGTGACGTCATCGACATTTTTTTTAAATGACAACCTATTTTTTTGAAAATGTCATTTGAAAGCACCCATTTTTCTGAGTACAAAAATATTAATGAATCACTAATGCATAAGAAAATATTGAAGAAAAAAATTACTGAAAAATGGTGATGTAATTTTTAATCTTAATAAAATTTCAACCTAAAATAATACTTTCTTATAAAAACTTAATAAAGCAACTTAATAAAATTACAATAAATATTGAAAATGTCCTCCACCAACCACTTGACAGTGACAGCTCGTGTGTAAACGCTGTTAATGACTCTTGCGCTAGTTTCATGGCTAATGTTATTCATTTCTGCTCACCCGACATAACTCCCCTAGATTTTTTTTGTGGGGTTATCTAAAAGGTCGAGTTTACGTGAACAGACCTCAAAATTTGGAAGATTTACAAAACAAAATTAGGACGGAAATGAATAACATTAGCCGTGAAACCATCGCAAAATTAATTAACAACGTTTACACACGAGCTGGTCACTGTCAAGTGGTTGGTGGAGGACATTTCCAACATTTATTGTAATTTTATCAAGTTGTTTTGTTATGTTTTTACAAGAAAGTATTATTTTAGGTTAAAATTTTATTAAGATTAAAAATCACATTTCCATTTTTCAATAATTTTTTTCTTCAAAATTAGTGATTCATTAACATTTTTGTACTCAGAAAAATGGGTGCTTTGAAATGACATTTTCAAAGAAATAGGTTGTCATTTAAAAAAAATGTCGATGACGTCACGGCATAAAAGTGGTAACTGACATAAAATTAAAATTGATTGTAAAAGATGTCTTTTTTTAAAATAAAATCGACCTGTCTGAGCGTTTTTCGAAAAAGTCAACGCTAAGGGTGTTTTTTCGCTTGGTGCGTTACTTTATCACCACACTGTATGTACATCCGTACATAAAACCTACAAAATTAGAGTAAATCAAATAATACGGAACTAGGTATTGGTGCATTATCTGAATCATTAAGGGCCACTTTTACCACTTACGGTTATTTTGCTGGTTACGTGTAACCACCGGTTTGTTCTAAAATTCGCTTTTACCATCTCTGGTTACACCGAGTCTTGACAAACCGCCGATAATTTCTCATGTTAATCGACACCGCTGGATGGAAATCCAGTTAAATGCTAAACCGAAGGTTAACATATACAGGGTGAGTTTTTTTCGATGTTTAGCATTGGGATCTCGGAAACTAGCATAGCTAGAGAGACGGTTAAATGGGGAAAGATTTGTAGTTTTAGGAGCCCAGTTTAAGGCAGCTTTTGTTTTTTTCTTAAAGTTCATGGCTGGCTAGATATTTTGAAAAAACTGATTTTTTATAAATTCGTTAAATGCATATAGCTCGGTTATTCTTGATTTTAGAGAAAAGTTGCAAGACAAAAGTTGTACAGGATTATGTTCTTAATTAAACAGTCGAACTAAATTTTCCATATAAGCTCTTATTTTTCAGTTATGACATAAACATCAGTTTTTTTAAATGGAAACCACAATTTCATGAGTGAAAAAGAAACGCCTTTTTTTACCTTTTCAACGATGTAACATTCGATATGGTTATTTAAAAAAACGACGGAGATACGGCAGTTTTTCTCTTTCAAAATTGTTAATATGGTTGGCCATGGAAACAAAAGTTTATTGACAAATGCAAGTTATAAATGGTGAGCAAATAAAAATCAGGTTAGAGTAGGCGCTGCAAAAAAAATGTATGTGCTGTCAGCACATGGCCTCCTTGCATTGGGATGACTTATTATGTGGCGGACTGGCTTCAATTTGTCAATCCTACTGCAATATCAGGTCAACAAGCGATCGAAAGATGTCGCTACTTAAATGTCCATTACTTTCACATCGCATTGGCGAATAACCCTAGGACATATCGGTTTGGTTTGCAGTGGAGTTCTCGGGCTACGGTTCTGCTGACGAAGGCCCAACTAGACCTGAAACAGCTGTACAGAGCCTGCTCGGGGAATCCGCTGTAATCATAACCGATTTGCACAAAAATTTTCAAAATTCTCATATGTTTGACAGCACATGGCCGCCTTGCATTGGGATGACTTATTATGTGGCGGACTGGCTTCAATTTGTCAATCCTACTGCAATATCAGGTCAACAAGCGATCGAAAGATGTCGCTACTTAAATGTCCGTTAATATTATTGTGGGCGGAGATAATTCATAGACAAAATAAATCTAGACATTTAACGCAAATGCATGACCTTGAAATCGGAAATTAGTTTATCTTCCAAAAACATGGTGGCAGCAGGTGTAAATAAAAATGGTAAATGACATAAAACTGAATTTGTTATCTGTCATTTATTCAGAGCGAAAAACGTTTGATTCTTTGAATCGTAGTATGAAATCACCGCAGCGCGGCAAAGAACTTCGTTTTGGAATATCTGGCAGCAGCAGTCATGAATTTTTGGGTAAATAACGCTTATGTTAGCTTCTATGGCTTTTGTGAAAATTTTCAGAGACGGAAAAGAGAAAATTTAGAAAATAACTTAAAAATATTATGTGCGGTTGGGGATATTTAAAATCACAAGGATTTTAATATGTACTTGGTAGAAGATTCAATCAGGACCCGCTAGAAAGTTTATTTGGACAAATTAAGAGTAATGGAGTGAGATACAACCATCTTACAAGCAGTGGTTTCATAGGGGCTTTCAAAACCATCTTATGCCCGATTTCTTCATCGCCTTTACCTCAAGTTAAATTTATCTGTCAGTTAGAATGTGACACTTAGTATGCGTACAGCCAAATGTTCGGCACATTTCAATTGACTGATAAATTAACTTTAGGAAAAACATGGTGAAGAAATCGGCCTTTAATCGATAATTAATAGTTGCAAATTATAATCGCACATTTGATTGTGAGGATGATAAAGGGGAGTATTTTTTCCCGATTTAAATAATTTCTTTTTTTCATGAAAATGATTTAGCAACTCCACTGTTCATTTCAAATCTGTTTCCAGAAAGAATCATTTCCAGTGTTGTACAAGAAAGTTCTCCACATGAAGATTTTACTAGAACGTCTTTTATAAACACATACATGGCTGGTTTCACTGTAAAAACGCTGAAATAATTAACATACAAATGTGCACATTGTACACAAGACTTATTTTATTGTATTAGACAGGGTTAGTATTATAATTTCTAATAAAATCATTTTCGCTTCAATTTGGTTTCAAATTACGATACCTAAATTTTCAATTTTTAAAGTCAACTTGAAAGCATTTTAAAATTGCCGCGGTTTGTGCATTAGTATTCTTACAAAATCTAGATGGCACCAAAACGTTCTAAAGAAATACATTGCCGTTGTAAGTCTAGGTTTATTTTGTCTATGGAGATAATTTTCAATTATTTCTTAAACCACAGTATCCTTTACTATTTTTTAGTGTTAAGTTTAGATAGTATTAGTAGTATAGATAGTATGATCAGGTAGGTAGGTAGGTAGGTAGCTGTTAGATTTCATGTAGTTTTTTAAAATTTTTGAAATTGTACTGAAGATGGCAGCTTAGCTGCCGAAATACGTATCTACGGATATAAAATTATTGTGGGCGGAGATAAATTGCAATTATTATTATTATTATTATTCTCGAAAAATAATTTACCACAGATAACTAATTAACTGTCTCTTTCTTTACCAAAGAGGTAGGCGAATACTTTTGGCGCAGGGCTCGTAATAGTTTTAGTAATCCAGTGTTTCAATACCTTTATCCACATAATCAGCTGATAAGTTAATTAATAAAAACCAGTGCTCGCAATTAACTAACGGCCAGCACGCAACACATTATAATTATCGTATTTTTTTGTAATATAGTTTTTTCTTTCCTTTGTAGTAATTAAGTGTTTTAATATTGATTCGATGTGGTTCCTAAACTTGAGCTGTTTTAATTAACAATTGATTTAATAAAATCTGAACACTGAAACAAATGAAATTGATAGGCCTTCAAATACTTATTAATTAATATCTAAAGTAGGTTCTTGCCCGATGAAAATTATGATAGTGCGCATTTTCAGTGTCCGTTAAATGAATTTGAATTTGTGATTCATTAATAACCTAACAAATAAATGAAAATCGGTGAACTTCTTTTGTTTCAGTATTCAGGTTTTAATAAATAACTGTTAATATAGACAATGAAGACATCGAATCAATATTAAAAGATTGTTAACTTATCTTAGTAAAAAACTGTATTACAACAAAAATACAATGATTAGAATGTACTAAAAGTCTGTAATCAAATTTTAACCATCTGTCTTTTGAATAAATGTTGGAGGATGTGCCTTAAGTCACTATAAAACGTGTCGAAGTTAGGTACCTAACTTCGACACGTTTTATAGTGACTTCCAATATTTATTTATTGTTAGTCACTAATATCATGGACAATCCTTTAAATCTGTCTTTTGGTTAAATAAATATAAATATTTCGTATGCTACTGTTTAGAGGATCAAATGTTACGTCTTTCTATAAGAAAATACACCGGATGTTCCATTAAAAAAAAATCCTGCTTTAAGCTGCCACTATTTTACGGGACATCCTGAATGTATCAAAATAATTTTAGGTTATGGTAGGTACTCAATAGGCAGAAACTCTTTTAGCGCTTTCGATTCACCTGCAGTGGTTGCACTGAGAGTATTTCCACGTCAAGTAATAGGTCTGTTCGATAGCTCTGCACTTTTCTACACTTTTTACGCCAATCGCACCTGAGAGAGTGAGATGTATATAATTAATGCGAGTAGGAGTGAGACAAAAAGAGTAAAGGTGTTAAAAGTGTAGAAAGTGCAGAGCTATCTAACAGACCTAATAAAACGAGATGAAGATATTCTGAGTGCACACTAGTGCAGTTAATCGAAAACGCTATTTGTGAAAGAAATAAATTTCTTTCTCGTTTTATAAATGAACTATCGAAGAAGGTGCGACTCACCCTCTATAGTGCAAAAATTTAAATAACTACTGGAAAACTGCCTCCTACTTTATTTCCAATCTACATGAATATTAACGAATGCAACATTACTTTTAAGTACATCTTCAGTACATATCAAATATTTCTTCAATAATCTTCAAGTGCAAGAATGTTAGAAATACGAGGGCTGTTCAACAAAACCTGAAACTAAATTTATTATGAACCTGTACCGCAGCCGGCGAAGTTCGCACAGGACGATATTATTTATTAACCTAGTATACCTTCTATCATTTTGCAAATGCTGTTTCTGTAAAATTAATTGTTAAGCATTGTTCAAAATTGGTTATCTGAAGTATATAATATTTAAATTGAAAGATATGTTTTTCTAGCATGAATCTTAGTCTTGAATTGCCCACACTTGTGTATTACGCCTTACGTGGCCCATAAAATTGAAGATATTAATATCTATAAACTAGCTTCCTCACAAAATGGATAACGACGCAAATTAGGCACCGAAAATCAGACTTGATAAGACATGCCGATTGCTCGTGGCCTATTTATATTATTTAGTTTCGTCTCTTGTCGGATCCAAATAGAAAAAATTATCTTCTTGCGTAAATTTAAGACTCGTCACTTTCAAGGCGACTAATTATGACCGGCATACGTTAATTTATTCGCAAATGCAGTTTCATACCCG
Source organism: Dorcus parallelipipedus (assembly GCA_958336345.1). Taxonomy (NCBI): domain Eukaryota; kingdom Metazoa; phylum Arthropoda; class Insecta; order Coleoptera; family Lucanidae; genus Dorcus; species Dorcus parallelipipedus. The sequence continues at coordinate 39,085,471 of OY284475.1, forward strand.
TTCATTCTCGATTCTATTTTCAGCTGAGGAAATTTATTTAACGCATCTGCGGACGCGAGGTCGTTACGAATCGGATGAGCACAAATGTGAATTTTTACACAGAGCAGTGAAATTAAAATAATTAATTTTGTGTCGTTTCATGTTTTTCTATTAATAATCTGATAATTATTATAAATATAATTTACAACTGATAGCTCACCACATCGTATCCAACTTCATAATGGGTGCCCCTCGTATATAAGATTGGAATACACTGACGTCTGGTGGCATCTTCGGTGACCGGCATTACACGTGTTTTAAGAGGCGCTAAAACATTCAAATACGCAGATCGCGTTGGCCAGAAGCGGGAATAGTCATTTATGGATTTTGTAATGCGCCTCCAGTTCTTTATATGCACGTGTGGATGATAATCCCCTCCAGAGTTACATACATACACACACGTAGGTATACCGAAGCAAAGTTCTCGTTCTTTGTTTAAATAAGGGTTAAGCCGGACTCAGACGACTGGTGTACTTGGCCAATATTTGTTAAGGCTGTGTGCCCGCTTAGAGCCGAACTGGATTTCAACTGGGCGTTTCACTACTTTTCGCAGATATTTAGTAGATACTTGCGTTCAATATATGTTTGTGCATTTTGGATACATTTTTACACGCAAAGGAAAAGAATAGAAAACAGAATTATCTCCTAAGCATTTTTCTTGTAATTTATGACTCTGTTGCCGCTGATCTTTATTTAAGGCGAACTTACTCTGTTTTTCACTCTTACACGCACTGAAATGCATTCGCTCTCTCTCAGACTTCTGCACCGGAAAATAAATTCACGAAACTTGCCTCTCTTGTGCTAGGCGGAAGGCGGGGATTAGCGTGTATTACATACCACATTGGATGTCAGCAATTTCGGTCCAAAAATCTCGAATTTGTTTCCCATTTTGTGAGCTTATTTGTAAACATTAAAAAAAAAATAAAACGGTTTATTATTGTTGTTGAATACTGCGAAATTTCGGGTAAAGGCTTACATTTTCGAATTTTTTCAATTTGATTTTTTTTAAGGCCTTTTTAACAAAATTGTTACAAAACGGGCATTTACCCGTCTAACAGAATTTATTTAAAATTTTTTCGCGAAAATTTGGTATGATTTTAAATGAAAAATGAGCCTACGAAATGGAAAAAATTATTTTGTAGATACATATTAACATTTTCAGGAATTACAGTCAAGCCATTGAAAGTTTCAATGGTTTACAAAAAAAAAATCTTTTTTCTATTTGGATATTGGAAATGACAGAAAAATAAAGATAAATCGCTAATAACTTCACTGACCTTTTGATACCTAAAGGCCAGTACACAATGGATTTGCATAAAACATAAGACATAAGATATAAGTCGTAATAGTATTTCGACCTATGTAAAGAAGTGCGCTGTAACACAATAGCTCCGTAACGAGAACAAAGCAAATGTGTTTCTTACGGCTTATGTCTTGTGTTTTATGCAAATCTATTGTGTTCTAGGCTTTAGCAAGCGGTAACGCTAAGTATAGCAGAAAATCAACAAAGTAGCTGACCTCTTGCGGCTACTTGTACCATTGAAATAGGGAAAACATTAGAATTGCCATTAAGGCCAGTACACAATGGATTTGCATAAAACATAGGACATAAGACATAAGCCGTGACAGTAATTCGACCTATGTAAAGAAGTGCGTTGTAACACAATAGCTCCGTAACGAGAACAAAGCAAATTTGTTATATATATTGTTATATAAGCTTATGTCTTATGTCTTATGTTTTATGCAAATCCATTATGTTCTAGGCTTAACACTGTGTGTAACAATTTGAGTTGCAAATAGTATATGTTTAATTGGTACCAAATAGTACGGTCAATAATAATACAGGTGGTCCCGAAATAAGGTGCCATAAAGAAATCAGTTAAGGGAGATGATGAGTAAAACTCATATACAAAAAATGTTTCTAATAAAAGTCTTCGTTTTTGAGAGAAAAATAATTGAAAATTTGTTGAAAATTTGCTATACGCTAATGTTAATTGGGATTGAAAAGGTATTACTGGTTGTATGGCAACAATATTTGCATTTTTTTTTAGCAACGGTACCTGTAATTTCAATAATTTTTTTCCTCTGTGTGTGTAAGATTAAGAAGAATGACACTAAAAGCTGGGTCAATCATGACGTCAGAACATCCAGCACTAAGTTAAAAGACTTGTATCTTCTAAAAAAACCAAGATCCTGAACTGCTACCTTATTATAATTTTGCCAAAAAATCTCACTTCCAGTTGTTGAAGAATGTAAAAGGTCATTTTTTTAAACAAAAAATTATTGACTCTGATAATGCCAACAAGGCGTTGTGGAATGTAGTTTCAGATTTAATAAACAATAAAAAAAGGCCAGCAAATATAAATCTATTATGGAAAAATGAACTTTACGAGGGTCCTGGTGCTGTAGCTGAAGTCTTCAACCAGTTCTTTATAGAAACTCCCATCGTGGGCGGTACTGATACATCAAATATTACAACGTATAACATAACACCTAATATGTTATCTAACCATCCATCGTCTCTCTATCTACAGCCTTTCACTGACAATGATATAAATATTATTATCCATAAGTTAAAGAATAAATATTCATTCGGCCCTGATGATGGCCCAATTTTTATAATAAAAAAAGTAGTTTCTTCCCTTGCGCCACCACTTGCATTTCTAACAAACCTTTCATTTAAAGAGGGTTCGTTTCCAGAAGCTTTAAAGCTTGGTAAAATCATTCCCGTATTAAAAAAAAATGATTGACTAAGCGTCGAAAACTACCGACCCATTACTATAACTTCTGGTTTCGCAAAAATTTTTGAGTATTGTTTTTTGTCTAGATTACTTGAGTTCTTGAATAAGAATGATACCATTAACGACAACCAGCACGGTTTCCGTACTGGCCGTTCTACTAACACAGCTATGCATGCGTTTTATGCACGCGTTATTGACTGTCTTGACGCGGGCGAATGTCCTATTGCGATATTGTGCGATCTCAGTAGGGCATTTGATTGCGTCAGTCACAATCTTATGTTTGACAAACTGTCCTTATATGGTATAAGAGGGGTCGCCTTAGATTGGATTTCGTCCTTTTTAAAAAATAGAGGTCAATATGTCTGTGTATCTAATTTTAGTAACGGTTCGTTAAATTATTCTTCGTCTAAAATTGAATTCACCAATTTTGGGGTACCTCAGGGCTCAATTTTGGGCCCAGTTTTATTCATTCTCTATATGAACGATTTGACATTGCCAAATACACACTTGACCCTATATGCCGATGACACAACTGTCATTGTTACCGATAAAGTAATTGATGGATAATAAAACTGAACAGGTCTTGACCAATCTTCAAAGTTGGCTAATTAGCAACTCCTTACAGTTAAACTTAAGTAAAACGAAAGTTATAAGATTTCATAATAGGCAAAAGTAATGTCCTCCTTTTAAACTCATTTTCGACAATGATGAAATAACAAGTGATGAAGCTGGTAAATTTTTGGGCTTACATATTAATGATTGTTTAAGCTGGAAAAATCAATGTTTTTCGGTGATCACTAAACTTAATTCCTACTCCTTCGCTTTTAGAAACTTACGTACAGTGCTTTCTGAAAATCAAATGATATTGATCTATCACGCTTTAATTGCGTCACGACTTACCTATGGAGTCTGTTTCTGGGGTGGGTCTATTGCAGCTGCTGATGTGTTCACTGCACAAAAAAAAATTGTAAGAATTATTGCAGGCGTTGCGCCCACACATACATGTAGAGAAATTTTTGTTAGATATAAAATTCTTACACTGACTTGTATCTACATCTATGAACTGTGCATATACGTGTTTCATAACAAGGTTCATTTTCCACTTAATAAAAATGTACATAATATTGATACGAGATACAAAAATGATTTTCACATTCCTTTTCATAGATGTATGACATCAATGTTATCGCCTGCTTTTGTGGGCCATAGGATATACAGGCTGTTTCAGTGAAGATGCACCAAACTCGGTATGTCGGTAGATATCGTGAAAAGAAATAAAAGTTTCCTATAATTTTTTTTTTAATGAATAAGTTTTGAGATAATCGAAGGGAAAGGAGAATCGTATATTTTTAAAGCGTACAATAGATGAGAGCGGCCCGAATTCTTAACCTGCCTTAACGTTCGGTTTTTTACTTTATTACCCCATAAACTGTCGCGCCTCAGATGGTATGATGAAACACATTTACTTCGTTCACTCCGTTCTGGTTAATGTTGTAGTCACGAGTAATTAGTTGGTGTAGTTTATACTTTTCATTTTTAAGTTTATCATGTAAGTGTGGGGGTGTGTTGGTGTGTGCGATGGGCGATTACACATTTCGAGAATACGCAGTTTATTCGAACACATGTTGTAAGGTAATTGCCGTTTTCGTAATTTGCCCGCTTCCGAATTTGTTTTTCTACCTCATGTGATCAAGTTCAGTCTGATAGGCAAATAATTTAGCAGACCGGCGCGGCGGAAGCAATAATTCTAGTTACTAATTTTCCCAATTTATTAATTGTACATAATTGTAGTAATTGTTAGATACAGGAATAAATAAAAACCCGTTACAAGCTAATTATCGTACATTATTAAGACTCGGCAAATTTGATATAATTACGGTTTGCATAAATGTTAGTGCGACGAAAACGCACGCTTCTTTCAATGTGTTCGCCTTTAACACATATTGCGGTCAAGGGCAAACTTAAAAGCCTCTCATAAATTTTTTCGTTTACGATAGATATTTATTGTGTTCTTGCAGCCTCGTGCCATTCATAAAACAATTTAAATCGCTCGTCTTGTTTCACGGCGGCAGAAATTTAAATCGCTACGGTATTTATAAAAACATCGGCTCCAAATTATGCAAATTTCAAGTTGCACCGATTAAAAAATTTTATTAAGATATTTTGTTTGAAATAATGTCAGAAACGTGTCCCTCAAGTTTGGTGCATCTTCAATGAAACAGCCTGTATAACAAGTTACCTATGATTGTTAAGTCTAGTGTTAATGCCCGAATTTTTCGTAAAAATCTCAAGATATTTCTTGTATCGCAGTGTTTTTACACACTCGACGAATACTTTGCTCTCACCTCAAATGCATAGTTAGGTTCTTAGGCTATTTGACGATGTACTTTTGTACTTAATCTATTGTTTCTGTTTTTACGTGTCCTATTCACTGTGTGACCTCAGGAAATAAAATGATTATTATTATTATTATTACTGTGCCTGCGGCGTCAATGCGGCCCAGGACAAGAAATTTCAATTCAATTGAAACTCAATTGAATGTTTCTTAAAAATACATTTCAAGAATAAAACATTTACTTTTGTGCAATTTTTACACAATCATTTGTACATTTTTTTAAGTGATACATATTTTATTTATTTTTATCCATACATATGTACCTACTCTTCCAAAAGTAGCGAGACACACACACTGAGGCGGTTGCGGTAGCGTTTGGGATGACGGTGGCGGTCACAAACGTTCACATGCGAGCGATCACAGTAAAGTTACGTGAATTCATTGGGAGATCTATCTTGTCGCATGTATGTGAACGGTTTTCATTGCCACCGCTATCGCAACCGTCTCAGTGTGTGTCCCGCTTTAATCAGCAAAATAAAGCTGTGGTCTTAAGAATTGGAAGACTAGCGAAAATTACCATTCAGAAAAATTTTATTAAATAAAATAAAATGATATGCCTTTTAAATTAAATAATTTCAACTGAAAGGTCCAATGTAAAAACCGGCTCTCTCCATTTTTTGCCGAAATTGAGTTATGCATACAAGCAAGTCCATAACATGATGTCTTATCGTCCAGTGCAAGAATTAGGTTTTTGTATTTTCTAGTTGGGCTAACACTACCTTATACAGTTTCAGTCATAATTTTGAACTCTGAAGAACTGTGTATAAATGACATTTTTCTTGTTCTCCTGTAAAATTAGTAAAAGTGGAGATAGCCGGTTTTTGCATTGGACCCTTCAATCATTCCGTAGACTTAAAAATGTTTTTTCAAAACGAATATAAAAGCGCCTGCTGAAATATTTGTTTAAATTCTTCTGTTTTAAATGTATTTAAGGAAAAGGAAACTTCTTTCATTTTACTTTTCCTGTAAAAATTACTTCTGTCTTTATTGTTTCCTTTTTTTGTTTGAACATCCATTTCTCTTCATAAAAAATTAAACCCTCTCAAAAATTGAAAAAATGATAGACTGTATAACTGTTTTTTATGAAAATTTTCTTGGTTTGACACTTCATACTTTTATTTATTTCTTTACTCATATTAATTTCAATTAAAAGCAAACTACATTAGAAAAATCGAAAAAAGGGATACAAATGTTGTAAAATTTATCTGGAAAATTAGGAAGACGACCATATTTATTTCATAACTACAGAATACAGCAAGACCATTTAATTTTATTAAATTAACAGATAAATACATTTTGTTTTCGGTCAATATTTCTAATAAATGCGCTGTATTCATATACCGATTTTTATTGCAATTTTATATCGACTGTCTCACAGAGATCAGCCGCAATTACATGTATTTTATCACGAAATAAAGTCGCGCGAACGAAAATAAAAGTTAACATTACAGGAGGGGGGCGGGGGGGGGGGGGGTAAACTCATAGTTGTAAGGAGGAAAATATTTTAAAGATACATCAATAATAAGGTTTAATTTTGCACAGTTTTATAGTTTTACGAAGGAATACATTTGGTGGGTAGTGTACAAGTGTTTAATAATGGCGCTTCTAATTTTATTCATCTTTTCTATAATAAAATTCTCAAGATTAACGCATTTGCAACCAATTTTCAACCGTCAATGTCATAAGAACTGTGCGTATTTCGTAATTTTATTATACTTTATAATTATAGTATATTATTATACAAGTTTCACAAGAAGGCTTATTGTGACACGAGTGGCCCAACGGAACGAGTGTTACAATGCCTCTTGTGAAACGTGTATAATATACTATTTTTTCTACTTTGCGTCACTTATTGAACAAAAATATGAAAAATATTGGATCTTAGTATATGGGGAATTTTAGTTGTAATGCGTGGCAACACTGAAAACCTTTCGTTTTAATCAAAAGTCACATTAACAAGTTATTAATTTTTCTTATCCAGCTTCATTGTGAGTATATTGTTAAGTAACAAATAAATACTGAGTTATTTTGTAAAATCTATTAAATATTTTCAATTAAAAATGACTAAAATTTCCCCAAAAACAGTGTCACAATGAGCTTCATTGTGAAACTGTTTTTGGTGTCACAATGAATCCATTGTGAACGCAAAGTAGAAAAATATAATTACGAAACATTTATAATTTAATGATGTTAGAGTATAAGAAATACGATACGAAAGATTAAACAACACTAATATAATGTATTCGTATGGATTATAAGAAGGCTTTCTTTGACTTGTTGTCAACTGTAGTTTATTTTTTAATAAAGAGAGGAGTGACGTCAAACAACACGATCACACAAAATAAATTTTACAATCATCGAATAAACTGAATGTATCAGTATTCTTGGAATAATGGTGACGTAGATATGGAAGGAGGTTAAAGGATATTCGGCGAATAGTTATTCTGTCCTTATTCTATGTATGTAAAACTGAGCGATCGCAGGATGTCGCGATTCAGTAATACTTCAGCCAGATTTGCATTAACGTCTAACGGACAAGAACACGACAATTAATGCGAGAAAAATTAATATATTAAGTTTTACATTGTGGTTAACGTCATTATTTGTCACGCATTTCGTTCCGAAGCGGCTGCAGCAGTGGCATATTACTTCAATATTTGCAACTTTATCTTAAATGTCATATATCTTAGGAGTTCTATTAAAATGTTTTAGCATTTTCCGTTTCCTAAAATTCAAAAATTAAATTTTAAATTAGTACATACTTGAAATAATGAAAGAAACCTGTATTCAAAACTAAGATAGTAATAATTAAAAACACGAGGTATCGCTGTTTTCGTGCAAGAAATGTATATTCTGTTTTCCTCAACGATACGTTCGCTGTAGGGTTTCCGTTCCGGGAATAATTTCCGGGAAATTTGCCGTTTTTTTGCCATTCCTGATCCCGGGAAATAATAGTCGGAAATTCCCAACTTGACGGTAATGAGTATAGGGATGCTAAAAATGTTGAAACGTCACGGAACACCTCCCACCAGAATCACAAATCGAGATCGCATGTTTGTCCAGTGCCGTAAGCTAAGTATGAATTTTATTTTTCATTTATTTAAAATGTTTAATTAATTATTGTCGTTGATTTTTAATGCATAGGTATGCTTTCTTCTATTATTATTATTCGTCTTGAAGAATGAATCACTGCAATGAAATTTTGCTGGTTATAAAAAAGTTGTGCGAAAAGAGTTGAAAATCATTTTTAGGTATCCGACTCTAACAGAAGTAAACTATGTACTTGCATACCTAAGTAAGTAGTGTTTTTAAATTTTCTCTGGTAAGATTTGTTTGTTTTGCAGTTAACAAAATTATACGCCTACAAAACAATAGCTTTTTATGTGCCTGCAAGTGTAATTTTAAACTCAAACGATCCTCTTCAATATATCAGCAATACTGCGAAGTCTACATGGCTCGAATGAGGACCGCGCTCGGCGCTACTGCCGCATGTAAAAGTAGTGGGAGGTGATAACTATTTTCCGCATCTCTCTGGTAATGAGAGCTTGGCGTGTAGTTTGTCGAGCCTGGCGTGATATGATAAGGACAAAAAAAGTAAAATAGATTTAAAAAAATGGTTCTATCGTTAATTACTTTAACATTAATTACCAAGGTATTTTGACTCAAATGTTGCTAATACTGAAACACAAATTTTTGTTAAGAAAAACAAACTGAGGGCAACAATCAAAAGATGTAATAGCCATCATTAGATTGACACACACACCAGTCTAAAAGCAGTTCGGATGCTACAACATCGTGGAGGATTTGCAGTCTTGAAGGCATCTCCGAAGCCGGACTTCTCAGACCTGGATCAAGTCTAACATAGCCGATTTTATAACGTGTACGGTTTCATTTGTTTCATAACTGCAATCAGAATTATTATGGCGATTCATTTAAGATCTAGCGCGAATATCAGGGAAACTGTTTTTTATATCTGAAACTGATCCGCGTCTTCACAAAAAATTGTTTACTGGTGTTCGTCAGGTGGTTCCACAGGTGGCTGTGGAATAAAATCTCATGTCTTAGCTAAATACAGATTTTGCTGTCAACTTGACATTTAAGTTTTATTTATCAATTTACCACTTAACCTTTCTTAACTCAAATATTAAATCACTAGTTTAAATAAATTTTTTATTTATGTAGGATGGTTATTTTCTTTGATGTTTACTTTGTTAATTTTAGGTTTCGGTAATTAATACAACAGAAAGTTTAGTTGGGAATGCGTTTTACTCATGTTATTATCTATACCTTTTCAACTTCAATTTCGGAAAAAGCAACATTAATTTCAGAAAATATAATTTTAATTTCAGAAAAAGTAAATTTAATTTCGGAAATAGTAAGTTGAATTTCGGAAAAGGTAATTTCTATTTCGGAAAAATAAATTTAATTTTGGAAAAAGTAAATTCAATTTCGGAAGCAACAGATTCTCCATTTTATGGGATTCTGTATAGGTATTTCCGTCCTAGTGTTCATGTTTGAATGTTAGGTAACCACAGAATGGCCCACCGAACATTTCCAAGGCAGTTTTTAGCCCTTTAACCTTTTTAGTAATTAAAGAAAATGCAACGAAATGACTAAGATTTTATTTAATTTTTTTTTTAATTATTAAGTGTTCAAAATGTTGCGCAGTGTACTTTTCAAACCGCCAATGTTCATAAAGTAACAGGGATAGAACAGTAAATATTTTTTATTCGATGAGGTTTCGATGTACTTTTTCAGTAAAACTAAAAAAGTGGTATCTTTAAGGGCTTTTTCCGAGATATGTAACGAAAAAAGTTACATTTTCGTTCATTTTTTGACAAACTTTTTTTTAATCAAAATAATTTGTTCGCGAAGATGTATTATCCTTAAGTTAAAAAGGTATTAATTAGCTTCCCAAAACTGTTTTGTTGATTTAAATTGATAGAATATTTATGAATTATGTGCCAATTTAAAATGAGCAACTTTTTCTTTGGGAATAAAATTCAAACTCCCGTAAAAAAAACTAAGCTTTTCCGACCCTGACAATATTACTTTCTACCATTTTCGTTTGAGCACTTTTTTGGGACATGTTGTACATAATTTTCTTTGAAATTAATGAAGATATCACCTTGAAATCCAAAATTGTCCTGTTCAAGGATTGTTAGATAAGTGAAAAAGGGTAAAGGACTAAAAGCTGCCTTGAAAATTTTCGGTGGGCCACTCTGTAACAAACATGAACATTGGGATGGAAATATCCACATATATAGAATCCCATAAAATGGAGAATCTGTTATTTCCGAAATTCAATTTACTTTTTCCGAAATCAAATTTACTTTTTCCGAAATTCAACTTACTATTTCCGAAATTAAATTTACTTTTTCTGAAATTAATGTTACTTTTTCCGAAATTGAAGTTAAAAGGTATAATAGTGCGGAATATTATAATGCGCTCTTTGACCAGAAAAAATAATTGAAAGCGCGCCCGGATAATGTTACGTGTAAAAATGAATCACTGTTTTTCAGATAACAAGTTAGATAATCGAATAAGGGAATTATTTTAGGAGTATCCTGGCATTCTTGTTGCAACAATGCTGTGTAAAAGTGCGTTCGAGTGTCCCTCGCCAGCTACAAGAAGTTACAGGTTGGGGAATTATTTTACAGTTCTGAACATTAGGTGTTTTTTGTTGCAAGTATACAAATGCGTGAAAAGTATTTCTGTGGAGTATTTTACCGATTAATTAGGAACGGTTAATATTGTTCAAATCTTAGTAAGTAATGGGCCTAAGATGAGAAGGGTCTGGATTCCTGGTTTCCCGCCGTGGATTGTGAAGCGAGAACCTCGTGCGGTTTCCCTTGGTTCTCATTGCACAACCTACAGCAGGATAGGAAACCAAGTGGTTCCTAACCAGGGAATTCCAGTAGAGAAAACTACACGAGGTAGTATTATTTTCTGAGACCTATTGTGAGACGAGAAATTTGTGCGTTTTCCCTTGGTTCTCATTGCACAACCTACAGTAGTGTGGTTACATAGTTGATACATTCCTGAAAACTACTGTGTGCAGTTTCCCGCAGAACATTGTGAGGCGAGAACCTCGTGCGGTTTCCCTTGGTTCTCATTGCACAACCTACAACAGGCCTTAGTGTCGGGGAATGATGTTAAAGTTGAAAGAGCCCTTGTATGGAGTTGCGTGCGTTTTCCCGAACTCCAGTCGTAATCTAATGACGACGGTCGACGCACAGTGGAACGATTCAATGTAATAGGTCGGACATTTGACGAAAATCCAAAGTTACAATTTAAATGTAATAACTTATTATTATCATTCCTGAACATATTTGACATGTTATGTATACATTTCGTAGCAAGACGATGATCGTACAAATAAGAACACGCTTGCAAAGTGACCCATGCCTGCTAATTCACAAACTGGTTTGTTTAAAATGGATATTTTCTAAATTTTTTCTTTCAAAGTTCAAATATATTTATATGTTTTTTTTAATTTTTTCTTTCAAAGTTCAAATATATTTATATGTTTTTTTTTAGTTATATATTCTTTGTCAAATAGTTTCCTATCCAATTAAATCAATTTCTGACATTCGAGTCCTATATTTAATATTTTTATTGGCGCTCAATCACAAAGACGCATTTTTATTTTCATATAGATAAAAAAAACATCCTTTACTTAAAAGCCTCGCAGTTCCCCGCTGTACCAATAATATTCTCTAAAAGTAGACTCTATAAGGATGATTTTGATGCATAAATTAGCTACTACTTTCTGCAACTTTGGGTTTTATTTGCATTTGATTTGTATATATGCATTCAATAATAAATATCGGCAGCTTTAATACTAACATAAATTTAATGTAACAGTTTAATTTAAGAACAAAATTCATATATTTCCAGGTGTATTTAATCAAATAATCATTCAGAACATAGTCAGCTACATTAACAACTGCTGAAGCATCTGTATAGCCATTTTAATCCTTAAGAGCGATCTTTCCGTTTCAGTATAGGGCGTTTTCAATGCATTTTTACGAAACGGAATTGCATGTAGCACCTTTATTATGAAAGATAACCCGGAAAGAAAATAACGTACTTCCTTAAGAAATGATGAACTACAAAACGTCTGTTTTAAAAAATCAATATTGTCTGTCAATTAATAGATAGGAGTATTTATTATGATGTTTCAGCATTTTTTAGATCAACTTTAACATTTTTTTCTGGCACTTCTTGTTAAAATAATAAAAATGTAAAACAGACGTTTTGTAGAGACATTTCTCTATAAATACGTAAATTATTATGTATTTTGATAGAAAAATGTGCTAGCTGCATCGAATTCCGCAAACAATATAAATTCCTCAAATTTAAAGGAACTGAAAGTCGAACCAATCCCCTCTCCTTTCCAGGAGTGACGAGTATAAACGTAGTATTGAAGTGACACAGAAACAGTAATAAATTAATGGGATCCAAGTTTACAGGCAACTTAGGGCATGTTATGTTTATAGAGGTATATAAAAAATTTCATATTCATTATCGAGAAATTTTCAATCGTGGTTTAAAAAGCACCTACTTAAAATAGGTTGAGAACTAGTTTGGAAATACGTTTCTAGTATGAAAACTTGGATGACTTTTTCTGATTTATATTATTCAAGTTAGTTCTAGTATTGAACTTGTCAAAGTTTCTAGACGAAAAAAGTATAATGTAAAACAGCCTTTACAGATGTGTAATTGTTTATAAAAGACCACCATGTTTTGTTGGGAAATGAAAAAAAAAAACATTAAATTTTAATTTGAATTTAAATTGAATTCTTGCTATTTCATCTTAAAATTAATAATAAAGAAGTTATGGCAACATTTATACATACATAGTTGGTGTATAGCATTTAATCACCATTAATTAATTGGGTAGAGATTTTCTTTCTCTTTACTGCGATATCACCATTTCTAAAAAATATGCTTACAATATTCCCATCTGTGTCCCCAGATGGACTGAAAAGAGGAAAAACTTTTTTATTTTCAAATTTAGACAAAAATGTTATTCTTTATAAAAGTTTTTACTTGTTCGAAAACCATTAATTTTTAAACAAACCAGATATTGTTTTTCTTGAAATAAAAAATTAAAATTATTGTCTTCGTCTCTTAACTGACTAACATTTGCGATAAGAGATGCCCTGATTTTATTAATTAATTCATTACCGAACATCGCTTTAAATTTTTAGAATTTTCTCCTTTATTTTACTTAAGAAAAACAATTTCTGGATTTTGTTCAGAAAATTAATGGTTCTCGAACAAGCAAAAACTTTTATAAAAATAATATTTTTCTCTAAAATTGAAAATAGAAAAGTTTTTCCTCTTCTTTAGTCCATCTGGGAACACACTGTATGTATAACGAAATAATTTAAAAAAAAATAAATAATATAATAAATTGGCCAAGTTCATTTATAAAATGAAGTTGCCTAAATAACTGACAAATGATTGTATCTATCTAATATGCAAGTAAACAACAAATAAATGAAATGAACAGTTTAATACATTTACATAATAAAAAAACATAAACATAGGTATGTTTAATTTGCCATTTTAAAACTTAACTTAAAGATTTAACTGTCATCGGGATTTGCCGGTGTGGAGTTATTGGTAGGATTTAATAGCGAAAATAGTCCTCTAAATGATAGCGGAAATAACTTTTGCATATATTTGCACCTAACATCAAAACACAGGTTGAAAGATAGTGACCTACGTTCAGTGTAAGTAGCTACTTGTATTTTTTTTTAACCACAAAAGACGAACACAACCACTGAAAAGGTAATAATACTTATTCATTCAAAAAACATATAATTTTTTTCACTATATCACCAACACGCAGTTACTCAGAAAAATATGTTGTGCTGGTGATATGGTGGAAAAAATATATGATTTTTTAGAATGAATAAGAATTATTTCCTTTTCAGTGGTTGTGTTCGTCTTTTGTGGTTAGAAACAAAATACGAGTAGCTACTTACACTGAACGTAGGTCACCATCTTTCAACCTGTTCTGTTCTGATGTTAGGTGCAAATATGTGCAAAAGTTATTTCCGCTATCATTTAGAGGACTTATTTTCGCTATTATATCCTACCAATAACTCCACACCGGCAAATCCCAATGACAGTTAAATCTTTTAATCAAAGTTTCAGTAAATTTTTGTATTTAGTCATAAATTAAACGATTTACTACAAGATGAATTTTGCTAGAATGTCCTAACACGTTTTCCTTAATTTTATTTTACTGTGAAAAGTTGAAGAAAATAGACACAAATTATTGAACGAATGTAATCCATATACGCTGACGTTATTAATAATTTATCACTGTGATTACTGATAAACCAATTATTGCAACATTAATTTATTACCACTTGTAAAAACTACTTCTTCCTATCATTGAAAAATGAGTGGAACTTGTTATAACATACATATTTGGTAATTTTAATGCTTCCTTAATAATAAGGGACATTTTCTTTATAAATTTGCAATAGACAGACATTAACGGAACTTTTCTCTTAATGACATTTCAGCTACCTTGATTTTTGACTTCGGTTAACTCTATGCTTATGAATTTCATCTTCTAACCGGACAATAATTAAATAGAACATGTTATTGTTATTCTATGAATGTGCATTTCGTAGAAAAATGTTTGATTTATTAATAAAAATAAAAATTTGCTTCAAATTTGTGCCAGAACATACATTAACATGAGGTCGAATGTTTCACATGTAAATCCCTATGGCCACACTTAAAAAAAAATCACTGTATAATAAAAAAGTAAATCAAAATGTTTAAAAAATCACATCACAGCCATAAAGCCTACAGTTTTCTTAATCTATGTACCAAATTTCATTAACGTAAGTCAGTAAATAAAAAAGTTACAGATTTTTGAGACGCGAAAGTGCTTTTGGCCCCATAGTGTATCGTCTGGAATTTTATCAAGAATTTATGTTATGCTGCACTGAAAATCAGAACAACTGATTCTTGGGGAATTTGTTTACAATTTCGAGATTATTATTATAGTAAAATAAAATTGTATTTTTGAATTGTATTGTCTATTTATTTCGAAAATTCTAATGTGTAAGATACTAATTTTTTTATATCGCAATTTTGCTAATAAGAAGGACGATCAAAGTATGCATGAAAAAGTTAGGATTGCTAATAATTAAGGATGACGTCACTGTGGAAAAACAAATGGCGATCAAGAAGATACTAAAATGTGTCCTTAAAATTATAAATTTACCTTTTCAAGATTTTGCAAGAAAAACATTAAATAAACAAATTAAGAGCTTGGTGCGTGATTTTATCACCACCGTGTATGTTTAAATGAATAGGTTACGTTTATGGTGGATTGAATATAATCACCTAAAGTAAATTTCTAATATTGTTTACTTGTCGAAGTACAATTTTCACTTATTTGTTTACGTGTACCCGTGAACAAATAGATGAACATGTACATTACATAGACATAAATTGTGAATTATTAAGACAATTTGATTTTGCGCTTAAACAAAGCCTAGGTACAATTGAAAAGGATGTTTTTTAAATTATTTTTTGATTATAAATTCAGAATCAGCATGAAAATCAGAGAATCTTTGCTAATTTAACCAAATTTCAATCTTAAAATTAGCAATGTTGAGCAATTCAAATTGAATACCCGATATACTAATACTTCCATTTTTTCTCTTACATCCTTGCTTGCTTTTTCATAATCGCATAGGTGCTTAACAAAATATTTATGACCTATAATGAAGAGCATACCGACAACGAGATAACGAGGGTGGGATACTCTATCCTTGTTAGATTTCACTTCCCCTATTAGTTTTGTAGTGGGAGAAAAGATTTTAAGGGGAATACAAAAACCGCGGCTCCTCGAACGGAAAGATCGCTCTAAAACTAATAGGGGAATTGAAATCTAACAAGGATAGTGTGTCCCGTCCTCGTTATCTCGTTGTCATTATAGGTCATAAATATTTTGTTAAGTATGCGATTATGAAAAAAGCTAGCATGCAAGGAAGTAAGAGAAAAAAATGGAAGTATTAGTATTAGTATATCGGGTATTCAATTTGAATTGCCCAACATTGCTAATTTTAATATTGAAATTCGGTTAAATTAGCAACGATTCTCTGATTTTCATGCTAATTCTGATTATAATAAAAAAATAATTTAAAAACATCATTTTCAATTGTACCTAGGCTTTGTTTATGCGCAAAATCAAGTTGTCTTAATAATTAACAATTTATGCCTATGTAATGTACAGCCTCAATCAAAAGTAATGAAACGTTCAAAACCTAAACACTGTAGTCAGAGAGAGAAGATATCGACTCAATATCGAGCATACTGAGTGAGATGAAGCCTTATGGCGAACGAATGTTTCCGAAGTCCTTCGGAACGCCACAATACGTTGCGCTCTCTCTGACTCGGCACCGTTGCACTCTGACTACAGCGTTTCGGTTTTGAACGTTTCATTACTTTTGATTGAGACTGTACACGTTCATGTATGTGTACACGTAAGCAAATAAATGAACATGTAAAGAGAGCATCACGTTAGCAATTTCCTTTGAATTTATATCAATTAAAATGAACAATATTCCGCCTCGTGCTTATTCTGTACATTTTATTTTCATTGAAAGACTCCCAAATTGTACTCAGACAAATACACAATATTAGAAATTTACTTTAGGTGATTATATTCAATCCACCATAAACGTAACCTATTCATTTAAACATACACGGTGGTGACAAAATCACGCACCAAGCTCTTAATTTGTTTATTTAATGTTTTTCTTGCAAAATCTTGAAAAGGTAAATTTATAATTTTAAGGACACATTTTAGTATCTTCTTGATCGCCATTTGTTTTTCCGCAGTGACGTCATCCTTAATTATTTTTAATAGCAATCCTAACTTTTTCATGCATACTTTGATCGTCCTTCTTGTTAGCAAAATTGCGATATAAAAAAATTAGTACCTTACACATAAAATTTTCAAAACAAATAGACGATAAAATTCAAAAATACAATTTTATTTTACTATAATAGTAATCTCGAAATTGTAATCAAATTCCCCAAGAACCAGTTGTTCTGATTTTCAGTGCAGCATAATATAAATTCTTGATAAAATTTCAGACGACGGTAAGGATCTTGCTTTTTTCCGAAAAATTTGTTATGTAATGTACTATTTTTACTGTTTAAAAAGTTAGCATTGTCATTAAAAAAAATTAATGATGACATCAGAGCGGAAAAACAAATGCCGATCGAGAAAAAATTTTTGCACTAAAATGTATCTTTTTAAAATTAAAAATTTACCTGTTTCAGGATGTTGCAAAAAAAACAATCGATAAACAAATTATGAGCTTGTGTCGGACTTTATCACCACTCTGTTTTATAATCTCTACTATTTTCTTTAATAATATTGTTCATTTTAAATAAATTAAAAGCTATAAATAAATTAAATGCTTTCTTTCATTTCTTTGTTGTTTACATGTATAGACAGATAGGTATAATTTTTTGTCAATTATTTCGATTTTTACTTGATTTTGAATATAAACCTACTAATGAGAAAATGATTTTTGCAATTATATTATTATATTGTGCACCAACTCAAAAAAATTTGTTATGAAATGTATAAAACTGTTCATTTTAACTAATATAAATTCAAAAGAAATTGTTAAAATTGATGCTTTATTTCATTTATTTGTTGTTTACTTGCATATTAGATAGATACAATCATTTGTCAGTTATTTAGGCAACTTGATTTTATAAATGAACATGGCCTACTTACTAAATAATGTTTTTTTAAAATTATTTCATTATACATAAATTGTGTTCCCAGATGAAGAGGGAAAACTTTTCTATTTTCAATTTTAGAGAAAAATATTATTCTTTATGAAAGCTTTAGCTTGTTCGAAAACCATTAATTTTCTGAACAAAATCCAGAAATTGTTTTTCTTAAGTAAAATAAAGGAGAAAATTCTAAAAATTTAAAGCGAAAAATTTGTTCGGTAATGAATTAATAAAATCACGACATCTCTTATCGCAAATGTTAGTCAGCTAAGAGACGGAGCCAGTATGGTCAATTTTTTTTTCAACAAGATGGATGTCCTGCCCATTCTATCATGCCAATTTTACAATACTGTAAGAAATATTTTGAAAGAACATTTTCCAAATAAATGGATTGGTTGTAAACTGGCCAGCTCTTTCACCGGAATTTGAATCCATTGGACTCTTTTGTGAGGATATTTTACGCTAATAATTTAGAAAACGATGTTTCAGTTTTAAAACAGAAATGAGAAATGCTGTCATTTCTATCACGGACATTGTTGTTAATAATGTTTATAAAGAATTTTTGTACTCAGTTGAAACTTGTGTTGAAATCGAATAAAATACAATCGAACCTTCATAATTCGAATCTCAAGGGACCGGAAAATTACTTAAATTAGTTATAGAAATTTCGAGTTAAAGAAAGAAATTTCAGTTGTACACAATGTGCAGGGACATCAGTAAACCTCGAATTTTGAGTTGTGGAGGTTCAAAAACTTTTATAAAGAATTACATTTTTGTCTAAATTTGAAAATAAAAAAGTTTTTCCTCTTTTCAGTCCACCTGGGGACACACTGTATATTGTAAGCACATTTTAGAAATGTTGATATCGCAGTAAAGAGAAAGGAAATCTCTACCCAATGAATTAAAAAAATTAGTACATTACTATTTAAAAAAATATGGTTGTACAAATATTTTAACAAGTAGGAGTGCAATTGTTTTTTCTTTTATTAATTTCTTTTATTAAAAATTTAGACTCTTAGTAAACGTCGATTTTTTTATCCATGGCTTCTCGTAAGCTATGGTGATATAATGCTATACACCAACTATGTAGGTACAAATGTCGCCATAACTTCTATATTATTAATTTTAAGATGAAATAGCAAGCATTATTTGTAATTAAAATTTAATGTTTTTTCATTTGCCAACAAAACATGGTGGTCTTTTACAAACAACTACACTTCTGCAAGTATTCTGAGAACGCGATTTAACGACTTCGCAACTTTGATCACCCTGTATATTAATTAATTAATTATTAATTTATTAATTATTAATTAATTAGTCTGTCCTTTTTCAGAACACAAAATTAAGAAATTCAATAACACCTACAATGAGATTTCGTAAAACCGTTATAGATTTGTAGTAAAGTAGGTGCTTTTTAAACCACGTTTGAATGTTTCTCGATAACGAATATGAAATTTTTTATACACCTCTGTAAACATAACATGCCCTAAATTTGCCTGTAAACTTGGATCCCATTAATTTATTACTGTTTCTGTGTCACTTCAATACTACGTTTATACTCGTCACTCCTAGAAAGGAGAGGGGATTGATTCGACTTTCAGTTCCTTCAAATTTGACGAATTTATATTGTTTGCGGAATTCGATGCAGCTAGCACATTTTTTTTATCAAAATACATAATAATTTACGTATTTATAGAGAAATGTCTGCTCTACAAAACGTCACAAACGTTACATTTTTATTATTTTAACAAGAAGTACCAAAAAAAAAATGTTAAAGTTGATCTACAAAATGCTGAAACATCTTAATTAATATCTATTAATTGACAGACAATATTGATTGTTTAAAACAAACGTTTTGTAGTTCATCATTTCTTAAGAAAGTACGTAATTTTCTTTCCGCGTTATCTTTCATAATAAAGGCGCTACATGCAAATAGTAAAATACAGAGCAAATAATAAAATTTTATTTTTAAAGGTTTTATTGTAGGAGTATTATATGATATAACACATAAAAGATAAAATACGTTGAGTCAAAACAACGCAAACAACGAGTAATCTCGATTTTGTATACGAGTAAATTTGAAAATGTGTCCGTTGGACACTACTGGGTTCTTAAGGGTTAAATAAATCTTCTACATTGATGTAAGTTTTTATATAAATTTATTGTGATTATCAACGGTTGCTAGTGACCGCCGATAATTACAGTAAATTTACATTAATGCGCAAATATACATACTTATAACTGTATATTAAGAATTTTTTTTGTAAAATTTAATACAAATTTACGAATTTACCTTATAAATTAATGAAAGTATTTTAAATATCCTATTTTGTATGTACAGGGATTTTGTTTATATTTCAAACGGTACCTACACATTTTATTAGTTTTGTCCACTGATTCCCCCTATTTACAGGGCTATCATTAAACAATAAACTTTTATTAGACATACAAAAAAATGTTCAATACAAAAGTTTTAGGGCTTTACCTGAACCGTCAGTATTTATTTAAAAAAGAAACAAATGACGATTGGACACCTAACAAATGTGTATCAACTTTGTTATTTTAAAGACATTTATTTCCTAATTCCAAAATTATGTAGTTTGTCTATATTTGGTTTCATACTTCTTGCGATAATTAAGTTTAAAATTAAAAAAAAAATGCATTTACTTTGATTAATAAGAAGTTTATTATGTGTGACAAGTATTAAACTAATTAAAAGTCATTTTACAAGTAAAAACGCTAACATCTAAGAGAAATTAACATATTATATGAAATAGATTAATAAAAGTATACCAAAATAATAATAATTTCAAACTTAAATATCACAAAAAGTATGAAACCAAATACAGATAAACTACATATTTTTTGAATTAGGAGAAAAATATCTTTTTTAATTCTACAAAATATACTGAGTGTTCCATTTAAAATAACAAAGTTGATCCTCATTTGTTAGGTTTCCGATTGTCATTTGTTTCTTTTTTAAGTAAATTCTGGCGGTTCAGGTATAGCCCTAAAACTTTTGTATTTAACATTTTTTGATATGTCTAATAATAAAATATGTAGGTACCGTTCAAAATATAAACAAAAACCCTGTACATTTCGCATAAAAAAAATATATTAGTTTTTACGTAAAATTACTAATTAATTTTTTTTTTTTAATTTTACATACTTTTATCTGTATACTTATCATCATCTTATCAACGTTTCAGTAATGACTGCATTCGCAGCTATAATGATTACCTACAATTGTCATTTAAATCTCTGTTCTTTTATAATAATATACTAGTTTCTCTTAAATTGTTATTTCTTTCGTATATTTATATTTCATTTAAAACACTTTTCAATTTTCATTAAAGAAAATAATTTACTAATTAACCATAATTTCACAATGTGCCTTAATTCTTTCCTCATTTCATCATCACATGACAGTTTATTGACGTCATATAAATAAATTTTACTAAGTTATAATTTTGTAACATTAAAATACTTAAACGTAGTGATTTTGTAAAAATAAAACGCTAAATTATTTGAAAAATCAACGATGTCCGACCAGTCACATATGATCGTTCCACTGTGCGACGCCCTGAAACGTTGAAGTTGACGTTCACCCCTATGCTGTATCATTTTGATCATTGACCGTTCACACACTTGTCACTATGACGGATTTGCTGATAAACCGTAAAATTAAGTACAGCTCTTCGGCGGGTGCAAATAGTTTTTTTTTAAGGCAGTGGCTAAACGTCCGCCGGCGGAACCATGCCCTGTATTTCGAAATTCCGCCGTCCAGCGGATTTAAATATTTTTAGCCCATAATTCCGCCGAAATTTCAACTGATTTAGGCACGTACAGCGGAACACTATTCTAAAAAGTAATAAGACCGCCGAACGGCGGACTTTATCAAATAAAATGCTTAATCCGCCGTTCTGTTGCAGTGATTTTAAACTATAACTATAACCACACTATAACTAACAAATTGGTCAGATAGATATATTAACTATAACTCTTATCAACCAAAAAGTCACAAAATTTCAACTAATATTATTAGTTTGCCCGATCGTGCAGTATTACTTTCGGACAAATTATTCATTGTCAAAAATATAATATAATATAATTTAATTAGGTAAAGAAATTCTTGCTTAAAATTTATGTCCTAAAAAACTTATTGAGTCTGTAATAAATAATTATGTAAAACATTTAATAAAATGTAAATGCTACCAAACTCACAAAAAAATCAAATATACTACTTACATGTCCACCGAATGTGGTTTCCTTTTGTGGCGTTTAAACCATTTAATATAGAAAAAAATTCAAACAATAGTTTAATTAAAAAAAACTACACGTTAAATTTATTTGTAATTACACGGGATATTCATTTTACAAGTGTCAGCAAGTACCTTTAATATTTCAAACGGAATGCCCTATATATTATTATAGATTTTGATAAGATGTATCAATTTGGAAAATTTTTATTAACATATTTCTATATCTAAACCTTAGTATTTGCATTTAAATGCCGTCAACGAAGAAACATCTTAAATGCAGGCCCTTATTAAATTTCTTTTAATTTGCTTAATTGAAGAGTCTCCAATAATATTTATTAGCGTGTAATTACACATGCTTTAAGCAAGTAACACTATATCAAACGAACCTGAAAACTACGCAGATTGTTAGTGGCTGGCAGTTCTTTCTGCTGAATTTAGAAGTGAAATATTTCAAGTTTTAAATTTGAGAAATGAGAAGTCTTTTAACTACAAAATCTTTAATTATTTCTTTCTAAACCGGTTTCGCCTAGTCGGTATCCTCACTAGAACGTTTTATAAATATTTAACCTTCAAGCAAAAATTGAAGAAAATACATTATACGAGTCCTGCGCCAAAAGTATTCGCCTAGCTAGTGTAGCTGTTTTGAAAATAAAAGGCCTGTTCGATAGCTCTGCACTTTTCTACACTTTTTGCACCAACCGCTCCAGAGAATGAGATGTATATAATATAATGTAAGTAGGAGTGAGAAAAATAGAGTAAAAGTGTTAAAAGTGTAAAAAGTGCAGAGCTATCGAACAGACCTAAAATCATTATTAGAATTTAAATATCAAAATTTTATTTAAAATTATATAAATTTATATTTATATATTATTATTATTCTCGAAAAATAATCTACCACTGAGTAACTAATTAACTGTCTCTTTCTTTACCCAAGACAGGTAGGCGAATACTTTTGGCGCAGGGCTCCTAATATGTAAAATAGTAAAAGCTTACGTTATCTTCTAAATTCCGGTAATTATATTTGCAAATGTGTAGAAAATATTTCTGTAAATGACTGAAAATGTAAATAAATAAACAATTTGTTAGCAGAAAAAATTGAGTTCAGTTTTATAACTGGTAATATACTGTACTGTACTGCAAATTGAATGAATGTTAAGAAATTAGATACACAATTTTTAATTTATA
This sequence comes from Dorcus parallelipipedus, assembly GCA_958336345.1. Taxonomy (NCBI): domain Eukaryota; kingdom Metazoa; phylum Arthropoda; class Insecta; order Coleoptera; family Lucanidae; genus Dorcus; species Dorcus parallelipipedus. The sequence continues at coordinate 39,108,894 of OY284475.1, forward strand.
GAATTAAAGAAATTATATTATAATAGTTTTTTTTAGTTTAGTTTATTGATCAGTAATCAGTAATGATGTGGAACAATAGGTATTCAGTACACAAACGAAATACATAATGGGTGGTATGCATAAAACGAAATAGATGCTAATACTTATCAAATTAGTATATTTTTCGAAGTATCTTCTATTACATAAAGTACCTGCTGCAGCTCTGAAGCATATTCTACGAAAGCAAAGTTTATACTACAGCACGTAGTAAATACTACGCTGCAGTAGTATTTACTATTAAAACGAATCTGAGGCTTTGAAGTAGATACTACAGTAGGTGCTTCTATAGCGACGTAAAAGCTTCTAACGGGTGACACGAAAGTTTTCGGACTAAAGTGTATTCAAAATATTTTTTTTTAATTTAAAATTTTTCAAGTGAACTATGACTAATCGTTTCCAACAAGTATAGGAAATGACAAAAATGTCCCAAATACACAGCTGCCCAATTAGAGCGAATACCCCGATGCCGTAGAAGTTTGCGACAGAATTATCGTCATAGATGATGAAAAATAATTTCCTTTAAACAATGACGAAATTCCAGGAAATGCTGGTTTTTATACGGAAAATGTAGATGAAACTCCGGAGAATATTAGATTTAAAACCAAAACAAAGATTCCACAAAAATTTTAGTCTGGTGTGCATCTCCCGTTCTTACATTGGGTATGTCAGAGGGAAAGCAGTAACAGCAAATGTTTACACTCGGCGCTATCTTCCAAAATTTGTTAACTTTATTAATGATCATCATCAAAATGATCAAATAATGTTCTGGCCTGATCTGGCTTCCAGTCACTATGCCAGAGAAACAATTCAATGGCTTGAAGCCAATAACATACCTTTTGTGCCGCGAAGAGATAATCCTCCCAACTTACCTCAGGCAAGATCTATTGAAACTTTTTGGTCTCAGCTAAGCGCAAAAGTGTACGCAAATGGATGGGCAGCAGAAAACGAAGCACAGTTGAGGTTAAGGATACAGCGAAAATTGTACGAACTCTAATGCAGAATATTCGACAAGAATTGCTCCTTATTGAGAGGTATGAGATGTTACATGTTTTATAATTTAAAATTATTTAAGTCTAAACTGAACAAAATAATGTAACACTATTCAATATTGATAAACTTTTTTAAAAATTCAACTAAAAATTGTTTGAAAAAGTCCGAAAACTTTCGTGTCACTCGTTATGTGCTCTTGTGCTCTAGTATCTATTAGATCGCATAGTAGATACTACGTTACTCTAGTAGGTACTTCACTTTCGAAGTAGGTGCTTGAAGTATTAGCATGTACTTCGCTTTATGCATACCACCCAATGTCAATATAAAATAATACAAAATATAAAATGTGTAGTTATAGAATAACATTTTATAACTTGTAACAGAGACTTTACTTGTATTTAGAAAATTTGTAGATGCCTTAGTTTATACATTATATGAAAATTATTGAAAATTATTTGAAAATTATAAAAAAATTATAAAAATTATAAAAAAATTATAAAAATTATAAAAAAAGTTTGTTCATTGAGAACAGTATTAAGAAAAACAAAATTACAATGTAGAAATATTTCTACATTCTCGGCTATATTAAATTTGTTTCATTTTGGAAGATCATGTAATAATTTGATACTTGAAGAATAATCAAATGTGTGGGATGTGCTTAGTAGATGATTAGCAAAACTCGAATCCGATTTATTTAATCTCAATGATTTTAGATACGAATTTTTAGGTTCCTACCAGTTTGTCCAATATATGTTGCTTTACAATTACCATAATTTAGAGAGTAAACATCATTCTTTGAAAAATTATCAATTTATCAAAAGAAGTTAAAATTTGTTGAATTTAAGTTGTCTATTATTGTTGGGTATGTAATGTTATTTGATAATTTATTTTTTACTCTGTTAAAAATAGTGAAAATGGTTTTAATTGGGAAGTCATTAAAATAAGCAATTTGAATAATAATACATATTAATTTCTTCTATGAAGTCTAATTCTTTCATTGGGATTGAAAAGGAACGATGAAAGAAAGATTGAAATGCAGCCATTTTATGTTCAAAAGGGTGAAATGAATTTTATAATTAATGCAATTATGTTTGAGTTGATTTACGATATACATATTTTATACTTAAGTGAATTATAAAGTTTGGTAATAGTTATGTCTAAATAATTGATGGAATTATTAATTTCGTTTGAAAATAAAATTCTTTTGAACGTATAATTTACTGTATCATGAGGTAAAATTAAAAAAATATCGTCAACATATCTGTAATTGTTAAGCATTCTATTCGATAAAGTCCGCCGTTCGGCGGTATTATAACTTTTTAGAGTAGTGTTCCGCCGTACATGTGCAAATCAGTTGAATTTTCGGCGGAATTGTGGGCTAAGATTATTTAAATCCGCCGGACGGATGTCATTTAAAAAAATTCTTGAAGACGTCATAACTTAAAAAAAATGGAAATATATGAAAATGAGTTCTTCATATTGCGGTGTTTATAACCTAAACGAAAGACTTTTCCAATGAAATAATTTGTAAATAGTAAAGAAAAATTTAGAGTAATGTATAAGTTATGTTGTACAGAATTTATTTGTTTACAATTATTAAATTCAAGTGTTTATCAGGTATATTAAGTTTGGGTAAATATTTATAGAAATAGGCGATTTTAAATGACATGTATATTATAAGTAAATTATTTAGAATATTTGCAATGTAAATAAGTAAGATTTAAGGCTAGAATTATAATAATTAGAATAAATGATCTAAAAATAGAATTGAAGACCGGACGTTGTTGGAAACTGTAAGCGGCAGCGCGGAGTTCGGAACTTGGATCAGTGAGGGCGCCACGTCTGAGCTATTTTAACTAAAGCAACCAATGCGCATACAAAACAGGCTCCGTGTTGTTTACATTCATTCAAGTTAGGATGAAAGATCGACACGGAATTGTGAATTAATATACCCAAATAAAACTTCGACTCTTTGAACTCTTTATACAATCAGTATTTTGTTTGTACGACTTCATGAATAATTGATTTAATAAACCGTTATTTCTATCACTGTGTACAAGTATTCTTCTTTATTTACACGCACATACGACACGTACACTGACGCGGTAATTTTGAATCTAAGGGCTCCAGAGTGCCATTTACATTCAAAACTTATCACATAACGAACACACTCCACGAGGAAAAAGCCAGCCTACGAGATACACTGAATCCGGAAGAAGAGAAGGAGCCGTCACCGATATCAACAAGTTTATGAACAGCAGATAACAAATAAGATTTAAACTATAAACAAAAATAAAAATAAAGCTAGAGAAATCGACAAAAATTACCCTGAGAAAAGCAACGAATGCAAAAATCTGAAAGAGTCTCAAAACACAGCATAAAATTGACTCCCAAAACGTGGGGCATATCAGAAACTTTGAAAAATAAGGATAACACAGCAATATGCGCTGCACATTTTTACTTTTCATAAACATTAACGGACTTATGAATTTTATCCGCTACTTAATTTCCACGCTATAAAACGAAACCTTTTTACGATTTTTCTAAGCAATAACAACGTAATGTTGGTCTGTCATTCTAAATATATTCTACATTTGGTGTATATCGGGACCATGCACATACGAAGCCAGCGCCACCAATGACCATATTCTGCATTAGTGGTATGAAAATACGAGTTGTTTAAAATTATTATTGTACATTTGAACTTGAATATTGTAATGTATTTCAACACCAGGAAGCTCAAGTATATGTACTACAATCGTAAATTGTCATAAGAGTGATATTAGTCCCATGCAATGAGTCTCAAGAAATATTTTCATATCACTAATTCACAAGTCACCACGCCAGGCGGCGCTGAATGCAGAGATATGCATGGCGTCTATAAAACTAGAGCTTGGAAAATATGCACGAAAAAAAGTTAAATTATGCATGCAAACATGCAGTAAAAATATGCTTTCAAATATGCATTTATGCATTTAAAAATGTATTCATTCTCTTAAAAATGCATTTACGTATAAACATTTAGAAGGGTACAAAGGTTATAAAAATAATTAATATTACTTATCTCGAATGAATTCTAGTATAGGTACATGTATTCATAATGATGAATGTAAAATAATCACAAATTTTATCTTTTTTAGGCAAGAAACGCAATTTTTGGAACGCGTTTTTTTTACCGCTAAATTATAAGGTACTTTATCAAAACAAAAAATTGGTTCTCGGTAGCGCAACAAGTAGCGCGGCTGACTACCACGAAAGAGTACACGGGTTCGAGTCTCTGGATTTTTTTTAAATTACTTTTAACAAGTTCAAAACATTATTTTATTCGAAAATTTATTATTGATAAATAAAGTAAAATTTGGTGCAATTTTTTCCCGTTTGGTCAAAATCCTCCATTATATGCTTTTATATTTTTGCATATGCATTTTAGTTAAAAGTCATAAACATGCGAATATGCACTTAACATCCATTTTGCATATTTTCCAAGCTCTAGTACATAATAACATATTAAAACATTATACTTGACATTATGATGTGAAATAGGTGCGCGCACTGCGCACTCTTACAGCTTCAAAGTAGTCTGGCAATATCATTACAATATTCCCAATGTTAATAGAAAATGAATTAAAACAGAAAGATATTTGATACTATTAATGCTATTATGTTTCATTAACCTATATTAAGGGAAAGTTACAGCACCTACCCTCTAGATATACCACGGGGTTCGTTAGCCACACTGTCATTTCGGTGACTAAAAGACCGATTTTACAGCACGAAGAGACTTGGATTTTCCATGACAAAATCATGTGGGTTTTGACGTTGCTAGCTCCCCGACTATTAGTTTTAAATAACTCCCGATGATGGCATAACAGCGTTAAATATATTTAGGGCGTTAAATATATTTAGGGCGTTAAATATATTTAGTGAAACAATACCGAATGTTCTTTAACTATTTTAACTTTATTTTATTATAATGTTTCACCAAGTGCCGACAATTTCTTCCATTGAATTGTTTGTATTTCGATTAACTGTGACAATCTTCATTGCATTGCAGTAAATAGCTTCGAATTAATTTTTCTTGCATTGCAACGGCGATTCTGAGGAATTTGTGGGTAATTTGTGAAATACCAAATATATAAAAAAAATACATGTGATAATGATTAATATATTGTTTTTCTACATTAACGCAATATATGCACAAAATAGCACTTATTTTTTTTCGTCAATTGTTGGAAAACATTGCTTCTTTTAACTTTTATTACTTTGTTGCTGGAAACAAAATAAATACATTCAACATTAAAGTGATTTTTTTTTTAGTAAGTTGTAAACTTGGTGCTTGATTCATCGTGGATTTATCAGCGATGTTTATTGCCATCTGTAGTGTTCTGTAATAAAAATTGCTCAATTTTTATTGTTCAATTACTTATTTACTTATTACGCCCTTTATGTTAGTTAGTATCACCGTGGTGCACTGATAGTAGGTACTACTTTATAATAGAATCGCAGTAAATAATTAAAGCAGTTGCAATTTTTACAATATAAATAATAAATATAAATACATTTTTATTATTTTAATGCACAATTAATTTGCTTTAGGGTGTAAAGAATTTATTTTAATTCAGTTATTTTTTAATATTTTAAGATTTGATATGCTCTGCTTTTGAAATAATTCCCATGCTACCCATTCGTATAGATTTGTGGTTGTTTGAGTATGTATAATCAAACACATAGGTGTCCCATAAAACCGTTGACACAAGAAATGTTACTTTTTTTAAATTCCATTGTTAACAATAATTGGAATAATTAATTTTTTTATTTATTCAGTAATTACCTTAAATATCGTCATTATATTGTAGAAATTAAATATTTTCTTTGTAAAGCAACTTAATGGAATCGTTGAACTTTTGCCACACTAATGTTCCACCCTGTATAATAAAGTTATAAACAAACAAACAAGCTACAATATTTTATTAAACACTGACATTCATATATCTCTCAGTTCTTCTTTCACTGTATATGAATCATGCTTTTATAATCTTACCTCTTCATCTGTCACGGTATCACGGAGGGTTGTTCTTGTGATGATGAAGATTCGTTAATTTTTTGCTTGGAACAGCACGTAATTCGGTATAAAAAAAGGTAGACTTGTTGGTGTCAATAAAGTGTGCGGTTTAAAAAAAAATTGCTTTAAATTTGGTCAAGCAAATATTAACTGCAATTGTAACAAAGACCAAATTGTGGCAGTTTTTTAAAAAGAGAAAAACCGGCCAAAATATCATAAATTCAATTTTAACAAGTAAATACTCCTGAAAGGTAGGTTTAAAATGCAAAAATTTTCACTGATCTCAACTGTAGACATTTTTACAAAGTTTTTAGGCGCAAAATTTGAACGAGCAAAGAAAATTGAACTGATATAGTTTCTTAAAGAAAGAAAATGCAGGCATTGAAATATTATTTAACGTTTTCGATTTTAATACGAACATACACAGAGTGATTCAGGTTTAATCTGTGTGAGTTCAGAAAATAATGGAACATACTCTAATAAACAATGTGCAATGTCCAATTGCTTGCTTAATCAAACAGTATTACTTGGTGATACAATTGTAACAATTCGTACACCAAGTGTTACTATCCTAATTAAATCAATTAGATGGTAAAATATCATTAGATTAGACATCTATCTACGTAACGACCACCGAGATAGGAGGGCTAATGTCTTGACCTCTCTGCTCATCAGATTGAAATTCTTTAGACTATTTTGTCTGAGGCCTCTTAAGGCAATTGTATATGAAGAACCAGTAAATTTAATTTCAAAGTACCAGTAAGTTTAATTTCAAATAACGCAGAACGCACACAATGAACGGCAAAATAATTCTGGTCAAATAACAGTAATGATTAATGCACCGATTTATCCAATGATTTTAAAAATGCATCCTTACTAAAATAATGCGTTTTAAGCAGTTATTGTAACATTCCTTTAAGGTTTATTAATATTAATAAATACTCAAAGTTCTCGAATTCCTTTTTGACCTTAATCCCTTCAACGTAAAATAAATTTTATAACAACTTCTTCACAATGCTCACTTTACACATATCGCTCAGCGGCCTTAATATGATGGTGAATGACGTCATGTAGTGTTGGAATTGATGTTTAAAGTAAGCAAAAAAGTGTCGGTGCATATTTTATTCTAAACATTTCTAATGGTCCAACTCGATTTGGCATTACTAACATAAATATTTGAAAGATGAAGAGTCATCAAAAGAGGATTCCGAACGTTGAAAAGAATCTTTTTCGTTTTCTTAGCTTTAGGCTAAATATTTGTGCAACGAGACGGTACAATGTCCTGAATTTTTCAAATATTTCAAAAATGAAGCAAAATATCGATATCACATAAGAATACAAGTCAATCATAAAAGATAAAAGGATGGATAATTCACTTTTTAAGGTCAAATAAACCAGAGGCGTCACGTGAAAAGAATTTAAGGAATTTCAAACTACATGTTTTTTCGGAAATAATGCGTTCTTGGACATTGTTTATTGAGGAAAGTCTCATTATCTTCTGATGCTCTATCAATTCCTGAAGTTACATTATGAAACCTTAATCAGTCTGTATAAAGTAAGCGTGAACATAATGCTTATTAACTTCGGGTGATTTAAAAATGCACCTTTAATCGCTAGACGTTGATTTGACATGACATGAATTAAAATCGCATGAATAAATAATTTGTAACTGAAAAGCAGAGTTTTAATTTTAACGGTCTTAAATGCATTTCAATTAAAAAATAAGTAAACTTAGGATATAAAACATCGTAAATGAATATATCAAATTAAATGTTCAAAATGTCCGTCAGCTTCTTCAAGATCTCCAGTTGAAAATAATCTCAATAAGTGGCGATAGATATTTGACTCAAATCTCTTTCGCGTACCGCGGTGATGAAAAATCGCTGAGCAATTAATTCAGCTATACATAAAAATTAACTTACAAAATTAATCTAGTACAAGAACTAAATGACGATGACCCCGATCGACAAATATAATTTTTTGAAAATGTGACAGAAATTTTACATCAGAATCCTATGATGATAAATAGAATATTATTTTCTGATGAAGCTGCATTCTATTTAAACGGTACTGTAAATAGACAAAATTGTAGGTATTGGGCAGAAAATAATCCGCACTGGCTCCAAGAACATAAAACACAGTATCCCCAGAAACTTAATGTGTGGGCGGGGATTGTCGCTGACAGGGTTATAGGGCCTATTTCTCTAATGAAACATTGACAGGGCCGCTGTACCTAGAATTTTTTAAAATCGAATTGTAGGATAAGTTAGAATAACTTGTTTTAGTTTTTTATTGAATTTATATAAAAAAGATTTGATCAAGTTAATAGTTATAGTGGTTGCTAAGAAAAGAGAGATGTAAAAAAGATAATAAAAATTACAGTTTCTGTTTTTGGAAGTGTGTCCGTTTTATTTAAGAAAATCCCACAAATTATGGGGGCTCGTCCGGGATTGAACTAAAACGAACCACAAAGACGAAGAAATCAAAACAAGAACGACGTAAAACACAAAGTGCATTCAAGAAACTGTATTCATTAAATTTTTTCGCTGAAGTGACATTTGACTGACAGTCAATCTTTTATTATGGAAAATTTGTCGCAAATTCCAGAAATCAAAGCAAAACTGAAATTATCTTCGAGAGCTACGATAATAGCCCTACATAAAATTGTATTTGAAGAAGAAGGAGACAGAAATAATAGAAAACGCTTAAGAGAATTTAAAGGTTTCGATTTTGCTGAAAATTCAGAAGAATTTCAAAGAAAACTAGATTATGCATGCACGTTTTCTATAGGTGATTTAACGTCGATTTGTAACATATTAGGGATGGATTATGCTGGAAATAAAGAAGATTTACGAATTCGAATCATATGTGGGCTTATGGATTTAAATTCCCTAATTTCCAGTAATGACGATGATGCTGTAGACGAGGAAGATACTGAAGATGAAAATATAGACGATAGAATAAAAGATGATGAAGATGAAAATAAAGACGATAGAATAAAAGACGATGAAGTTGAAAATGAAGATGAAGACGCCAGAAATTCAAATGATTTTAAACGCCGCAGTGTGGAAGTACCTCAAAGAATCAGATGTCAGAGAAGAACGAAGAATGAAACAGAAATAAAATTTGTTATGGGATTTAAAGATGTCGAGGAATCTATTCGTTCCTTTAATGGCAGTGACAATTACTCAATCGAGCGATGGATCGTAGATTTTGAAGATGCTTCGTGGACTGATTTACAGAAAGTGGTTTTCGCAAAAAAATCTCTAAAAGGCATTGCGAAATTGTTTATTCAAGGTGAAAATGGCTTAAAAACGTGGAAAAAATTAAAAGATGCTTTAATAGAAGAATTTTCCACTAAAGTTAATAGTGCTCAGTTACATAAGAAGCTTGAACAGCGAAAAATCAAGAAAGAAGAATCGGTGCAAGAGTATTTCTTAACCATGAAGGAAATTGCTTCAAGAGGAAACATTGAATCAGAGGCATTATTTGATTATGTCATAGCTGGATTGGATGATGAACCCAGTAATACAGTCGTGCTTCATGGTGCAAAAACAATCAGTGATTTTAAGGAGCGTATGAAGACTTACGAGAAAATTAGACTAAATATTCAGCGAAAGGCCAGTGAAATGAAGAGGAAGGATGAGCAAGTCAAGAAAATATTTCCCCAGAAAAAGTTCACACCCAGAGAAGATTCTTCGAGATCCACGGGAGTTCCCAAATCTGCGGAATCTAGATGTTACAACTGTGGTGCCAGTGGTCATCACTCTAAAGACTGTAGTAAGAGGTTTTTAGGCAAAAAATGTTTTAAATGCAATCAATTTGGTCACGTGTCTTCAGATTGTAAACAATCAAAAACATCCAATCCGATTGTTAATTTTGTAAGCACTGTAACTAATGTGTTTAAAGATGTTGTTGTCGGTAAAGTTAAGGTAAAGGCGCTCTTTGATACAGGTAGTAATATTAGTATGATTCGTAAGGATGTTTTTGATTCAATACCTTCACAAGAAATGACTAAAAGTGATCTTGTTATCACTGGATTTGGGAATGGAGGATCAATTGCGTCAGGGTATTTTCAAACTATTGTTTTTATAGATGGTTTAGATTTTCCAATGACATTATATGTTGTTCCTTCTAATGCTATGGATATGAAAGCAGTGATCGGACGAGATATCTTAGAAATAGCAAATTTGATGTTTAATAATAATATTGTTACTGTTGAGAAAAAATCTCCAACTGCTTTCTTAGCTAGTATGCAACATGTAGATGCTCTAAGTCGTTTTTCAGTCATGTCAGTTACGGCAGATAACGCTGTATTACGAATTAAAAGAGCACAACTTGAAGATCCCAATTTAAAAATATTAGTCGATATTTGCAAAGAAAAACCACATAAAGATTATATTTTAAGAGGAGGATTACTATATAAATTTGTTAATGGTGGTACCGACTTCCATGGAAAATGAAATAATACAAACAGCTCATCAAAAGGGTCATTTTGCTGTTAAGAGAACAGAAGAAGTAATAAAGCAGGAATATTTTATTCCAAATTTAAAAGCAAAGATTGAAAAAGTTATTGCCAACTGCGTTCATTGCATAATGGGTAATAAAAAGGAAGGTAAGAAAGAAGGATTTTTACATCCGTTGAAGAAAGCTGATGTACCGCTCCATACTTACCATTTAGATCACTTGGGTCCCTTAGAATCTACTAATAAAAACTATAACCATATATTGGCTGTTATTGATAGTTTCACAAAATTCGTTTGGTTATATCCGACTAAATCTACTACATCCCGTGAAGTTATTCAGAAGTTAGAGAAGCAAAAAGAGATTTTTGGAAATCCGGTTCAAATTATTACGGATCGTGGAACAGCGTTTTCATCAAACGAATTTCGCGAATATTGTGAATCAGAAAATATTGCAACGATGATGATTACCACAGGTCTTCCCAGAGCTAATGGTCAAGTCGAAAGGCTTAACAGGACAATTATACCAGTTTTAACAAAACTTTCGCTGGATAATCCTTCAAAGTGGTATCAGCACGTAAATAAATTACAACAGACGCTTAACTCCACTTATCACCGTAGCATTGGAATGACTCCATTTCAGTTGCTTACAGGTGTAAAGATGCGATGTAAAGATGATATTTGCCTTAAAGAATTATTAGAAGAAGAATTTAGATTACAATTCGAGGAAAGTCGTGACTTACTGAGATTAGAAGCAAAGAAACAAATTTTGAATATTCAGGACGAAAACAGTAAAAGCTACAATTTACGACGCCGAAAACCGACGAAGTATTTGATTGGAGATTTAGTAGCGATTAAGCGCAGTCAGGCTATTCCAGGTAGAAAGCTTCGTAGTAAGTTTTTAGGTCCCTATGAAATATTAAAGGTGAAAAGTAATGATACATATGATGTGAAACGTCTAAACGATGCTGAAGGTCCTTTTATTACTAGTACTTGTGCGGAATACATGAAACCGTGGATAAATAACGATTAGTCATCCGAGACGTATGACTGTCAGGATGACCGAAATGTAGGATAAGTTAGAATAACTTGTTTTAGTTTTTTATTGAATTTATATAAAAAAGATTTGATCAAGTTAATAGTTATAGTGGTTGCTAAGAAAAGAGAGATGTAAAAAAGATAATAAAAATTACAGTTTCTGTTTTTGGAAGTGTGTCCGTTTTATTTAAGAAAATCCCACAGAATTAGTTCCTGTTTTGGCTGCTATTTTTCCAAATCCAGATGATCCTGACATTCCCATCAATACATTGTGGTATCAGCAGGATGGAGCACCACCACATTATGCAAGACCCGTGCGAGAATACCTAAACAATGTGTTTCCCATTCGGCGGATTGGAAGACGAGGTCCAGTGGAATGGCCTGCCAGATTTCCCTGCCACCGTTAGATTTTTTTCCTCTGGGGATTTGTCGTACAAAGAAAAGCCCAATAATTGAGATCAATTAAAAGGTCAAATTACAAGAACAAGTAGAGCTATACAGCCCGAAACTATTCGCAATATTGTGCATGCAAGAGTTTCAAGCTAGACTGGCAAATTGCCAAGAAGTTGATGGCAGACATTTTGAACATTTAATTTGATATAATAGGTCTGTTTGTTATCCTGAACTGGTATACACTAGTGTACACCTTTTTTACGAAATATGCTTTAATGAGGCCTAATTCTTTGATAATGTGTCAATACTAATCATAAACATCCATACTGACATACAAACATTTCTGGTTGCATAAAAGCGTATTTTGCAAAAAAGTAAGCATTGGTGTACACCAGTTCAGGATAACAAACAGACTTATGGGTCAATTCTGCGATATCTATAAGGACCGTAAGATCTGTTAGCCTGTAAGTCAGTTATTAAAAAATGGAATTCTGAAATTCTTAGTATGATACGGTTCCTTGTAAGTCTCTAAGATAATGTCGCAGAGGCTTATGAGTAATCCTAGAGACCTAGGAGAAATCTTACCTTCCAGAAAACTTCAAAATTCTATATTTTAATAATGGAGTTACAGGCTTACAGATCTTATGGTACTCACAGATATGCGCAGAATTGACCCATTAATTTTATTCATTTACGATGTTTTATATCCTAAGTTTACTTATTTTTTAATTGAAATGCATTTAAGAACTTTAAAACTGCTTTCCATTTTTCATTATTAATTTTAATTAATTTTCTTATGAAGGTTAAAATTTTTGTAGCATCATTTTGACAGTCACGGGGGGCTATCGAAATATCAACTCAAACTTGGGGGTTGTCATTTAAAAAAATGTCAGTGACGTCATCACTCTTATCTGTGACACTCTTGTTATGAATTTATCACAACGGACACTTTGACAGAGCAAATCTGTATTTTAAACAAAGTGGAGTCCGCAAAATGAAAATGCAAGTATCTAAATACTAGATTTATTGATACGAGGTTTACAGTAAGACTTTCAAGATTAGACTAAATTCTAAAAGTAACATAATAATGTTCTACTCTTTCTGAAAATAAGGGAAAAAGTGGGGCACAAATGATACCAAATTAATATAAGAATTTGGGTGGTCGCTCGCGCCGTGCCATGATTCGTTAAAGTCAGTATATTTTTCTAGGACAGCATCGCATCGAGGGTGCCTGTAAACATTTATACTTGACGAGTATTATCTTAGCATTTCGGATAATTATGAGATTGCTCTTCCATACAACTATCAATATAAACAAAGCAATGAAATAGGGACGCATCTACAAATAAATTTGTGCGGTCCGGGCGCTCTTGGTTCCAGCCTGAAAATGCATTGCACAATAAACAAACAGATGAAATATTCGAGTGGCGAACGTTTGTGACCTAAGTTACTGTAAATAAAAGAATAAATGAAATATGAAAATGGTTATCCTAATCTATCTTAAAATTAAACACTTTAATTCGACGTGCTATTAGTCTTCACACGGTAACGCACAACACATGAATTATTACCCTAAACACTACACTAATGACAATTATATAACACTCTGTACATTCAGGCGCAATGCCAAAGAACGCGCAATTTAAATGAAAAATTGACCTGTTTTTGGAATTTTCTAAAAAATCAATAATTTACGCTTTATACTGATACTTTATACTATTATTCCAAACTTTACACTCTCACTATATACATAGATACATTTGAAAACCTCACGTTACGTAAAGACGAAGCCATATGAATGAAACTTACAAGTAACGTAATTTAATATTCTTAATTAAGTAGGATAGGTATTGGTTTAAATTTACATCTAGCACAAACTACGTAATTTATTTCTAATTAAAAATATTATGATACATATTTACTGCTCCACCTGGTCGAAATATGATTAAATTCAAATTGTATTGCATGTAAAAAAAAATCTCTCGATACCGCCCGTGCTGGTAAAAGAGCAATTGATTATAATAATATCGAGAATAAGTTCATTATGTCATATAATCGCGACACGGCACGACTATTTTCTGACCTGTAAATTGTGCCGTGGATAGCAAATAGCAACGAATACTGCTGCCCCATGAGCTATCACGCACGAGATGGCGGACAATAGCGTGTCACCGCAAACAAAATTTTGGCTGCAAGGCGGCTGGATTGCAATGGGGCCCCCGAGCATATTCTGTATAACTCGAGCTACTGTTCTGCTGATGAGGCCCCAAATAGGGCCGAAGTAGCTATACAGAATATGCTCGGGGGTCTCATTGCAATCCTTCCGACTTGCAGTCAAAAATTTGCAAGTTTGCGATGACACGCTAGTGCCCGCATTGGCCGCCATCTCGTGGGTGATAGCTCATGGGGCAGCAATATTCGTTGCCATTTGCTATCCACGGCACAATTGACAGGTGAGAAAATAGCCGTGCTGTGTCGCGATTATGTGACATGTTTGCATTTACGCGCTATCTTTGCTATGTCTTGTTGGTCGTCAGGGTTGCAATGGAGTTCTCGAGCTACTGTTCTGCTGATGAGGCCCCAAATAGGACCGAAATAACTATACAGAATATGCTTGGGGGCCCCATTGCAATCCAACCGCCTTGCAGCAAAAGTTTTGCAATAAGTTCATTAGTTAGGAGCTTCATTACATGTACCGTGCGAATTATTGAAAACAGGTCAGAGTGGCCATAAAAAGTGTAAACTTACGTCCTAGATAAGATTACTTTTAAAACAAACGTCAAAATAATTTTACCTACAGTATGTACTACAGTTTACAATACCTATAATGGACTAAAAATTTTTGAATTAAGATTTCATGTTCTGCAGTTCAGGTCTGCTTGGCGTGAAATGAATTTATGTTAAATTTGATGCCGAAAGTCTTCCAGGTGGCGATATTAACACAAGAAGAAGTAAAATCTGTGTAGGTAAAGTGGACTTCCTTTTGAATTTAGGAGGAAAATCTAGTAAAATAAAATGATCCTCATTTCAAATTAGGGAGATATACCAAATTCCAACATCCTAGAAAAAAAAATTTTGAATTACGGAATATTAGGATTTCAGTACAGTTGTAAGACATTGACACTGTCAGATGCTAATATGGATGGAGTTTTATTTGAATAATCATATTTTATTTGTTTTTGGTCAATAAATATGTAGATGGCGTTAACATTTTACAACTTTACTGAAATATTTTTTTTCTAGGATGTTGGAATTTGGTATATCTCCCTAATTTGAAATGAGAATAATTTTTTCTTACTAAATTTTTCTCCTAAATTCAAAAGGAAGACCATTTTACCTACACAGATTTTACTTCTTCTTGTGTTAATTCCGCCACTTTGAAGACTTTCGGCGTCAAATTTGGCACAAATTCATTTCATGCTAAGCAGGCCTGAACTGCAGAACATGAAATCTTAATTCAGAAATTTTTGGTCCATTATACGTATTGTAAACTCAATCCGAGGACAAACTGTATATTAATGTCAAAATATCACAATTAAATGTTCGAAATGCATTTCACTTGCAACGTAACTGCATCCGTCTTATTACATGTAAACTTTCCAATATAAACGATTTTTGATCAGTGGAGAGCATTCTGGTCACAATTTTAAAAACATTTTTAACATTTGTCCCTTGACAAATTTGGATATTAATTGTCATAAGTAAATTTATTTAAGACATTTGAAGAAATTTAAGACGTTTGGAGATATCAAAGCCAATTCTGGCCCGTTTTCAAAAAATCGCATGATATAATATGCTTATACAGGATGTTATCAAGTAAGATGACTATAATTATATCACGTATAGGGGGCACCAAAATATTACGATTTAACCTAATTTATCTACATCCGAAAGTTTTTCGTTTCTGAGATATAACCTCCTAAAGGGACAACTTAGAAAGTATATTATCTTAAAAATCTCTGGAACGGTTTAAGGTAGAGGATTGAAATTTGATATGTGTAATAATTATTTATTACTTTTTAAAATTATTTTGTGGAGGTAAAATAACACAAACAAAAGACTTGTTTTTAGGAACGAGTTTATTTTAAAACTGAGCCTCGAACACGTCTTCATATGTGTAGATAAGAAATCGTAAGAAATGGAAACAAGAAAATAGAATATGAATACATATTACAACCTAAGACATATTCATCACATGCTCTTTTTTTTAATATGCGTGTTATGTATTGTAACATTTAAGCAATAACTTTTATTAATATGAGCTTTCCATTTACAGAATTAAATAGTGAATAATCTATGCAAAAACTTGTCAGTAATTATATTATTATCAACATTTAAGTAGCGACATCTTTCGATCGCTTGTTGACCTGATATTGCAGTAGGATTGACAAATTGAAGCCAGTCCGCTACATAATAAGTCATCCCAATGCAAGGCGGCCATGTGCTGTCAAAGCAATATCAGGTCAACAAGCATATCTGATAACTGACATATCTCACATTTCGCCACACATTCCTCGATATCCTTATCTATATTAGCTTACATACACACACATTACCACACATAGCTTCTAGCCAGAGCTGGGCATTAATTGAATTAAAATGCTTGAAAAAGTAATTGAAGCGTTTTCATTAATTGAATTAAAATATTTCAAATACTTTTGATATCTGGTCCTGATAATAATTGTTATTTCATTTACTTTATTGAAATGCTTGATATTTGAAATAATTTTATGTTATTTCAATTAATTTTCGCTATTTGAAATACTTTTTTTCAGTCATTGAATTACTTAAAAGTATAACTGAATTATTTTTAAGTAATTGAATTACTTTTTAAGTAATTGAATTACTTTTGAGTAATTGAATTACTTTTTAGTAATTGAATTACGTTTAAGTAATTGAATTACTTTTTAGTAATTGAATTACTTTTTAGTAATTGAATTACTTTTTAGTAATTGAATTACTTTTTTAAATTTTAATGATTGAATTAGATTTAAGTATTTGAACTGTTTTTATATATTTGCGTTATTTTTAGTATTTGAATAATTAGTATTTTCATATGTAATTTAATTGAATGAAACATTTTCCGCATGTGTACTACAATACATATTTATTGATAAATAATTTTAAGTATAAAATTTTAAAAAATATACAGGCTGTCCACCGAGTGCCGCGTTCTTCTCTACCGTCTGTGGTATGTAAGATAGGAAAAAAATTCAAACGGGCTAAGATGTAACTCAGTCAGCTCTATTTTATAAAATTATTTTTGAGTATACAGAATGTTCAGTAATGAGAGCTATACCAAAGTTATATTTTTTACATACTTCGAAAGTACACATAACGAATAAGTAATATCCAAAAATTTAGGAAGTTTTACTTAAGAGTTTGTAAGATATTGATGTTTAAGTGTAAAAAATTGCTGTATTATGAGCGCTTATATCTTGGTTTTTTATTAACATTTCGTAACTCTTCATTATTAAAATGCATTTTGTTATCATAAAAAATACAAAACTGTAAAAGTAGTGTTACATATCTACTACTCTGAATAATTCTGGTCCTTCGAGCCGGATCCGGGATGCATTTCAACGCTACTTATGTCGGAGATTAAATTGATTTCATATTCCGCATTAATTAATTTGCAACGCATAACGCTATTTTCAAAATATTCGCATTTATTATTTAGGTGTATCTTTCCTCGGTCCTCGAACGGCAAGTTTTTATTCCGCTCCGCACTTGTTGTTTTCGAGTTTGCACGAGTTTAGTTTTCTTTGCTTCACGGGTGTTGCACTTATTTGTTTAAATTCTTTCTCGCAGTTCATTTTTATTCCCTGACCACAGAGTTTAATTAGTTATCGCAAAATTTCTTTACATCACATTTTACAACTGTTAACCCGCAATCAATTGATTCTTAGTAAAAATAATTTTTCGCAGCTTGTTTCGAATTGTTCGAAATGTATGAAAAACCGGCGGTAGCTCAAAATGAGAGAAAAGTGAACGATTCGTCCCTTAGCTTAAATCGGAGATGCGCTGTCCTGGGCTTGAAAGGCAGGGCGAAGAGGGTGCACCCTGGATGTTGGTGTTCTTGTATAGTTGCACTTAGCGGCGAATTTTAATTTTATGCGAAGCGGCAATGCGTTTATGCGGAACGAGCGGACATGTTTGTCTGAATCTTGGCCCGAAAAATGTAAGGGGAGTAAAATCGTTCACTAACGAGTTTTAAACCAAATAACTAAACTAACACGATACTTCTGCAACCCATAACGCAAATAAATTAATGAACTTAAAATGCATAAGATTTCTATTAAATAAAAAGTAACGCGTGGACGCAACATACCGCCCACCAAAAAATGTATTTTTTTCTCATTGCTCTAAAGGAAGAGGACAAATTTTAACAACCGGGCGTTTAATTTCGCCGGTCGCAGTTCGCACAGTGACGACACGAACTGTACCATCGGTGCCAGGATGTAACTTTACAATTCTTCCACAACGCCAGTTTAAAGGCGATGTTAAATTATCCTTAATAAACACAAGGTTACCGATTTGAACAGAAGGAGAAGGAGTGTTCCATTTGGCCCGTTGATGCAAAGTGTGAAGATATTTCGGAGACCACCGTGACCGAATAGTTTGAATGATCTGCTGCAACAACTGCCAACGATTGAGTCGATTCAAAGGAACATCCAACAATGCGGGCTCTGGAATGGCAACCAAAGGTTCCAAAATCAGAAAATGACCTGGGGTTAAAACGGACAGATCGTTAGGATCATTACTAACAGGAATCAGGGGCCTAGAATTAAGCATAGCCTCAATTTGTGTTAACACCGTTATAAGTTCTTCGTAAGTCAGAATTTGCTCCCCAATTACTCGCCGAAGATGCGTTTTCACTGACTTTACACCGGCTTCGAACAAGCCGCCAAAATGCGGAGCGGAAGGGAGATTGAGATGCCAGGATATATTTTCAGAAGCGGCAGCCATCTGTGTCAGTTGCTGAAGCTGCTTGAAAGCACCTACAAAATTGGTCCCGCAGTCTGAATAAATATGTTGGCAATGCCCTCGTCGAGCAATAAAACGACGTAACGCAGCTAGAAAAGCATCAGTGGACAAATCAGAAGCTAGTTCTAAGTGAAGAGGCCTTAGTCGAGAGACAAATAAACAAACAAAGATAGGCCTTTAGTGTTTTAGCTCCCCGAACATATTGGACATATTAACAAAAAAGGGTCCTGCATAATCTACCCCAACATGCAGAAAAGGCTTAACCTGAGTTAATCTGACTGCCGGTAAATTGCCTTTAGGTGGCTGAATAGAAGTTCGATTACTTCGAAAACACCGCAAGCATTTTGACAGAATTCGGCGATTGCTCTTTTCGGTGAGAGAATCCAAAACTGTTGAAAGAGTATAAAATGTACCGTTTGGTTGCCAGCATGCAAATATTTGAGGTACGTGTATTCTATCAGGAGGTGAGTAAATCGATGGGAACTGGGAAGAATGGCAGGAAACCTTTTATCAAACGATAAAGGAGCATGTTGTAGTCTCCCACCAACTCTTAAAATATTATTCTCATCGAAGAATGGGAATAATTTGCGGAAAGATTTAGAAAGTGTCTTATCTAGTCGGAGAGCCGAGATTTCGTTCGAGAAACATGTATTTTGTACATGACGTACTAAACATACCATTGCCATATGAAGGATAGCGAGAATTATGAATAAAACGAAAAATGTGAGCCAAAATACGGAGTATCAAAGAAAAGGACGGAAGTTTATCAAGCAGTTCGTCTAAACAATTGACAGAAATAACAATGGTAGATAAGACTACTTTGCGTTCTTCCTCTAAAATTGAAGAGGTCTCGAAAGAATTTGAAGTAGGTGAAGGAGTGCGCTCACTAGACTGAAGAAATGAAGGTCCCGCCCACCAAAGCGAACAGTGAGAAATCCTATAAGGTAAGATACCACGGGAACCAACAGGAACCATCCGCAGGATTGTCCAGTGAGGAAACGTATCCCCACGTACAAAAAGGAAGGGTTTCTTGGATAAAGGTCACTCGGTTGCTGACAAACGTTTTCCAACGATGTGGAGAAGAGTTAATCCAAGAAAGAACCACCGTCGAGTCAGACCAAGCGCATACTCGAGCGAAGTTTACTTTATTTTCATACACCTGACAAACGTAAAAAATATGACAAGTAAGCAAAACAGCAGCACTGAGTTCGAGACGGGGCAAAGAAATTATCTTGAGTGGAGCGACTTAACTTTTAGCGCATACAAAGGAGGTAGTGATATCTCTATTTGGAGATGTGAAAACAAAATATATTACTGCACAGTAACTCTTTTCTGAACTGTCTCCGAAACCATGCAGCTCACAAGTAAGAAAATTCTCTGGAAGAAGTGGTCGGGGTAATGAAAATTCTTTTAAGCGTGGAAGCTCTTGTATGTAACTTTCCTAAGCACGTTCTATATCAAAGGGAGGTTTATCATCCCAATTGAGTTTCAGATTCCAAATTCGTTGAATTAGATACTTGAGAAAAAATGTGATAGACGTTAAGATGCCCAACGGGTCAAAAATCCGAGCTAAATGTGATAACATATTTCGTTTAGTACATGTGATATTGACCTCTTGCACGGTGAACTTAAAACTATCAGTGGATGGATTC
The DNA here is from genome assembly GCA_958336345.1 of Dorcus parallelipipedus. Classification (NCBI taxonomy): domain Eukaryota; kingdom Metazoa; phylum Arthropoda; class Insecta; order Coleoptera; family Lucanidae; genus Dorcus; species Dorcus parallelipipedus. The sequence goes on from OY284475.1 coordinate 39,129,518, forward strand.
CATTAAAGTCCAAGGATTTTCAGAGACTTGTCTTGATTGTTTTCAAAGGACAACGGATTCATAGAAAGATGAGAATGGGGAAGGTCAGATAGCAGAGTTAGGTCATTACTCGCTCACTTTCTCAACTCAAATCCACCTCGAGCTAGAAAAGAAATTAGTTCCGTTTTTAACTGAGTAGCTTCATGTAAAGAGGAACTCCCGGTGACGATATCATCAACGTAGGTATCACATTGCAGCGCCTTGGAAGCAAGCGGAAAAGAAGTTCCATCCTCAATAGCAAGTTGCAGTAATGAGCGAATGGCTAAATACGGTGCAGAACTGACACCGTAGGTAACGGTGTTCAAGCGATAGTCTTGTGGCTCATCATTGACAGAAAAGCGCCAAATAATTCGTTGGTAATCTCGATGTGCGGAATTGTTTAATATTTGCCTATACATCATTTTGATGTCCGCGGTAAAAACGATGAAATGTAAACGAAAATTAAGTAACAAGCAAAAATGTCCTTTTGAAGTTTTGGGACCTACTAGGAGGTGGTCATTTAAAGAAGACTGATTGGGTAATTTTGCGGATACGTCGAACAAAAATCGGAGTTTTGTCGTAACACTGTCTGGTTTCAAGATGCAATGATGGGGGATATAAGTACCATGACAGGTAAAGGAAGAACAAGTTCTATATGGTTCGTCAAGATATTCTTGCATAAAACTGGAATAACGTTGATAGAGATCCGGTTGTTTGAGAAGGCGATTTTCTAAAGAATGAAATCGTTGAAAAGCCAATGTACGGCTATCAGGAAAACTGGGATTGGGTTCACGAAATGGAAGCGAAACCACAAAACGACCATTCTTTAACCTGTAATATGTGTCCATATACATCTGCTCGCATAGAGCATCTTCAGGAGAAGCGACAGAATTTTGGAGCACAGTCTCTACTTCCCAAAACTTTTGAAAAATGCTGTCTAACGATGAAGATTCAATTGTAGCACATGTTTTTACTGAGGTTTTATGAGAAGATGTCATAGCTCCCATTAAAACATATCCAAATACGGTTTCAATGGCATCAGGTTCTCCATTCTGATCATCAATCTGATTAGGTAGTAAGATTCTGGAAAAGACATCTGCTTTCAACAACAGGTCCACATCACCTGGTACGTCAAACGAGTTGGTACGAGTTGCAAGGCGCAAATTTGTTTTTCTAAGAGACCAATGTGTGGTAGAAAGAGGCAGAGAAGGCATATGCCCGCAAATTTTGGGCAAAAGGATTGCGTTAATCTGAAATTGAGGAGTACTTTCTCTGACAGGTCTAATGAAAATATTAACTTTGCCAGAATTTGTTACCTGAGATGTTTCTCCTATACCACTAATTACCAAAGTCATATCTTGCTTCGATAAGCCCGACTTTTGGATAGCTTGGTTAGTAATGAAAGAAGTCTGGGAACAAGAATCCAAGACTGCGCGAAGAGTTTCATAAGTGCCTGAACCATTCAGAACTTCAATCCCGAGAGTAGCTAGTAATACAGTCTTTACGAGGAAGGCGGAGCTTAAAGCATTGTTAGGACAACCATTAGTCGAAACTGTAGTTGTTAAAGTTGAGGCTTGTGAAGTTAAAGTTGTGGCTTGTGAAGTTGAAAGCTTGACAACCGGGGTAGAAGTAGAAGAAGACTCGGAAAAATGTAAGAAGGTGTGATGTCGCTGACCACATTTGTGACAACTTGAAGAAGACTTGCACAACTTAGTAACATGTCGATTACTTAAGCAGTTAAGGGGATTATTTCAAGCAGCAATGTAATGCATTTTTGTCGGCGAATTGTGGCTTTCGTTATGAATAAAACTTTCTGAAAAAAATATATGTGATTTAAGTAGTGATGATCGAGGTACCTTGACGTATAGGAGTATTAAATGCAAGTAGGGTTTTCCAAAAAAAAATCCAAACCTTCAATAAATTGGCTCTACTCTACAACGCTGTAGTGAAGTGAACTATGCACGTTTTAAGAAAATAGTGGTCCACAGCCTTTGTTTTACATGTCCTTGATATGTTGGTTAAATTTAAATTGTACTGATTAATTACAACTTCCGTAATTCGTTGACAAAATTGTGCTGCAAACGGAGTCGGCATAACGCTATCCCTTGCATGCGGTCTCTGTTGGTATCTGCACCTGCAACGGGCGGCGGGCAATCACTACTTAAATCACATATATTTTTTTCAGAAAGTTTTATTCATAACGAAAGCCATAATAAAGAAATAACATTGCGTTGATTTCAGCTTGAAAAAATCCCCTTAATACAAAGATGTTTCGATTTAACGAAGGCGTAGTGTTCCTTAGCAGACTGAACAGTAAATTCTTGGCATTTGTAAATTGAGTGATCTTTACTACAAACAGCACAGTGAGAAACAGTGGAAGTGTTGGCTAATAGCGCGAATTTGTTAAATTTTGACTTAACGATTACAGCGGAGTTGTTTAAAGCATTCCATTGTTGCTCTAAAAATTTAAGTAATTTGTTGAAGGTAGGAATGTCATCAGAACAGTGATGTAGCTCAAAGCCAGTAATTAAAGTAGTATCACAACGTTTAACCAACATGGAAAATAAAAGAAAATCAGTAAGGTCGACAGGGATTTTAAAGTTTTTGAGAGCATTGACATTCTTGGAAAATGTATCGATTAAGTCACGTATCTCCAGCGGATTTTCTGAACTTATTCGTTTGACACTATCTATAGCGTTCCAGTGAGCTTTTGAAATATGACGGATATTTTTATACCTTTTCTGTAGCTCAGTATAAGCCAACTCATAGTTTTCCGCTGTTACCGGAAGGTGCTGTAGAAAACATAAAGCGTCACCTTTTGAGGAAGCTAAAAGATAATTAAATTTTTTTATGGGAGAGAGTTCTTTCGCTGAATTGATTACAGAGTTGAACATATCATTGTAGGACAAGAATGTAGTGATGTCTCCACTGAAAGTCGGGATTTGAAGTTTCGGAAGCTTGATGTTAGAATGTTGTGGTTCTGAAGAAAAAGCAGAAGACTCAAAAAGTTTAAACTTAATAGCCTTGACATCACCAACTTTAATCTCAAATTGTTTCCGAAAATTATCTTCCGTAATAAAAGCAGCTTCGCTGTCATCTATTAGTCCGATAATTGTATTGTGATACTTGAAAAACTCGGATTTAATGACTTCCACATCATCCATACGGGCTCTAAAATTTTCACGTAAATTAGCATCCGTTAAAGCGGAAGATACAAGCTCATGAATTTCATTACGACGATTGCATTCTGCCAAACGATATTATTTATATTTTTTCAGTTTCTCAGCTGACATAAATGCGAGTTTAAAACAAGAAATTGCGGGTAAAAACTTATGAAAATGTGGGTTAGCGAACAATTCGAAACAAGTTGCCAAAAATTGTTTTTACTAAGAATCAAATGATTGCGGGTTAACAGTTGTAAACTGTGATGTAAAAAGTTTTTGCGGTAACTAAATAAACCCGCGATAGTCTGGCTTACCGCTTGATGTCTTCATGGTGACTACGTAGTACACGTGTCGTCTTTGTTCCGCCTCCGTGTGGATGATCTGCAGGCTCTTGCCCACCATGGGGTGCTGTCTCAGGAGTTCCTCGACCTGACCAAATTTCTTCCGAAAGACTTGGGCTATCCCCTTGGACATCCTTAGGTCTTCTGCCACACAGTGGGCCAGACTGTACTCTGGTGACACTTGAAAAAGGTCTTGCTGTCTCTCTGTGGTCACTCCGAATCGCGCCTTACTTCTTCTGGCGTGATGAAACATAAAGGTTTCGAAGTTTATTTCGGAACCTTGCGTCCGTTGTAGTGTCCCTTCATTTTCTTCTCCGTTGTAAGGAGCAATTAGGTTTAAGTGGATAACTTTGGGTTTGCCATGCGGAATCTTCCTGATGCGGTAGATGATATCGTTGATCCGTTTCATCACTTTGTAAGGACCTTCCCAAGACGCCTGCAGTTTTGGGGATACACCTCGACGTCTTTGAGGATTATAGAGCCAGACCAGCGCTCCAGGTTGATATCCCCCATTCTGAGCATTGATGTCATAATGCTCCTTCATTCGGTCGCTGGCTGTCTGTATGTTGTGACGCACTTGATTGTGAATGTCGTCCATTTTTCTGCGTAGACCGCTCACGTAGTCTTCGTCGGCAGGGATTTCGCCAGGCTTCACACCGAATTTCAGATCGCAGGGCAGTTTTGGCTCTCGCCAAAATACCACTTTTGCTGGAGTCTCTCCTGTGGTCTCATGAACGGACGAACGGTATGCCAGTAGAAAAAGGGGAATGTGTCCCAGTCTCTCGACCTTGGACAAATGTCGGTTGATGATTCTGTTGAATCTTTTCACCATTCCGTCCGACTGCGGGTGAAGTGCAGTCGTTCTAGTTTTCCGGACGCCGAGCAGAGTACAAACTTTCTTGAACAAAGCCGATTCAAAGTTCCTCCCTTGATCCGAATGCAGCTCCATGGGCGCACCATACCGACTGATCCATTCTCGGACAAGGACTTCAGCAATAGTTATTGCCTCTTGGTTTGGTAGAGCGTATGCTTCACCCACTTGTAATCCATCACCACGACGATGTACTTATTTCCACTATTCGTTTGTGGAAATGGGCCGGTTACATCTATAGCGACTCTCTCAAAAGGACTTCCCAAGTTATACTGTTTCATGGGAGTCTTGCCTCGTTTGTGCCTCGTTTGTGGGTGCCGTTACTAGCTGCGCAGGCTACGCATTTCCTGCACCAGTCCTTTACGTCTTCCTTGCAGTTTACCCAGTAGAATCGCTCGCGCACCTTTTCCATAGTCTTCTTGATTCCCAGATGCCCTCCCGAAGCTCCATCGTGAAGTTCCCTCAGAACTTCCGGCACCCTATTCTTGGGGATCAGTAACTGTGTATTCTGTTCCGTGCCCTCCTGGTTCTCGACAGTTCGTTTCAGAAGACCATGTTCCAGCACTATGGAGTTCCATTGCGCCCAGTACGATTTTACGGATGGTGCATATGGTGCTATCTCTTCCCAAGTAGGCCTTGCCTCCCTACTCTTCCATTCCAGCACCATTTTCAAATCCTGATCGTTCTCCTGGTCTCGTCGCAATTCTTCACATTGCCATTTGTCGTCCATAACGGCCGTCCTCGCAGTCGTGGCTACTTTTTCCTCCAGACGACTACAGTGCTTACAGACTTCAGCACAAGGTCTTCTCGACAAAGCATCGGCATTTGTATGGCTAGTTCCGGCCCGAAGCTGAATTTCAAAATCGTATTCCTGAAGTCGTTCGATCCATCGTGCGACTTGTCCCTCAGGATTCTTGAATCGGAGGTGCCATTTTAAAGCGGCATGGTCCGCCCTCAGGAGGAAGTGTCTGCCATATAAGTACTTGTAGAAATGTTCTTCGGTATTTACCACAGCTAGCAATTCCCTTCTAGTGACGCAATAATTTCGCTCCGGCTTTGACAGGACTTTACTGAAATAGCCGATCACCTTCTCTTGCCCATCTTGTATCTGGGAGAGTACGCCACCGATACCAACATTGCTAGCGTCGGTGTCCACGACGAACTTGCCTGCTGGGAGAGGGTAACTCAGAATAGGAGCACTTATCAAGTACTGTTTTAGTTGTTCAAAATTAATTTGGCAATGTTGGTCCCATTCAAACGGACGACCTTCTTCGGTGAGTTTTGTCAACGGCTTAGCGATGTCTGCAAATCCAGGAACATAGTGACGATAGTAAGTGCATAGGCCTAGGAAACTCCTTATCTGGTGTTTATTCTTGGGAATTGGCCAGTCCTTCACGACCTGAATCTTTACTGGGTCCACGGCGATTTCATTCCCATTAACAATATGGCCTATATAATTCACTTCCTTCTGGAACAGGTGGCACTTCTTGAGACTAAGCTTTAGTCCAGCTCCGCGAAGCCGCTGAAACACTCCTTCCAGGTTGGGTTGGGTTGGTTGGGTTCTTCAGATGGTCGTCGAAAGTTTTCCCCACCACAATTATGTCGTCCAGGTATACCATGCACGTTGTCCAGGACAGACCCTTCATAACCGTCTCCATTAGCCTCTCGAATGTCGCTGGGACATTACATAACCCGAACGGCATCACTGTGAATTGCCATAGACCCATACCAAGGGAAAACGTCGTCTTTTCTGATCTTCGGGCGCTAGCTCCACTTGCCAATAACCACTCTTGAGATCCAAGGTCGAGAGTATCTTTGAACCGGCCAGATCCAGGTCCAGGGTGTCATCAATCCGTGGCAGAGGATAGCTGTCCTTTTTCGTGACGTCGTTGAGCTATCGATAGTCTACGCAGAACCCTGTGGATCCATCCTTCTTCTTCACAAGCACTACCGGTGACGCCCATGGGCTGCTCGATGGCTCAATTACATTGTCTTTTTCCATCTCGCGAATGGTGCGTTCTGTTTCTTCATGCTTCGCCAATCGTAACCTCCTTGGAGCTTGACGGATGGGTCTTTCATCTCCGGTCTCCATCTTGTGTTTGACGATGTCGGTTCTTCCCTTAGGCCCATTTTCACGACCTTGTCTTGATAGCGACAGATCAGGTTCCTCGCTTTTATCTTTTGCTCTTGAGTCAATTCCTGGCCGTCGACATGACCGTTTCCAACAACTTCTTAGGAGCCTTCGTCTCTTGCATGCTTACTTCTAGCTGGCGGGAAATGGAGGACACCATGGCGCAGCTTCCCAAGATGGTACCTTTCTTGATGTTGACGGGGAAACAGTTCACATTCATTAGGCGGACTTTCTTTGCTGTCAACAAAGTTTTCCCAACGAGAACTTCTCTTCCAATCTTCTGATCGTCAGTATTAGGTTCGACCATAATGACTTGCCCGTCTTGGAAAGTGCCGTTCAGGTTTGCGTCGACTATGACCTCGGTCCTGCTGGGCAGTACAACATCTTCGGCGAGAACTCGAGCGCCCACGTCATCTCGTTGATGCAAAATCAATTCCTCATTGTTAATCGCCATCACGCCACGCTTCAGAACCAATTGGAACTCATGGGCACACATGACATCCATGCCCAGAATCGCCTCATCCTCTATTTCTGCTACCAAGGCACGGTGTTTGATGGGCGTCGATCCAATGGTAATGATCACCTCCACTTCACCATGGACAGTCGCTGATCTTCCGGTTGCTGTCCTCAGTCTCCATTTAGTCGGCTCGGTGCGTCTTGATGTCTTGATAACGTCGGGCCTCAAGATAGTCTTCGTCGCACCCGTATCCAATAACATGGTGTGAGGAATGTCATCAATGGTGGCATCCACGAAGACACTGCTGGTTAATCGCCGAAGGGCTATTACTTTTGTGGCCTTTGTCTTTGAGGGTCTTTGAATACGGGTCGACGTTTGCCCATCTGCACCGACCAAGCTTAGTTTCCCTTGGGGCTTCCTTCGTGGAGGATCCTGCCTGGCCTTGGGACACCGCCTGCGAACATGTCCTTCTTCCTGGCAATTCTGACACAGCACCGGATTCTTCCGCCTCAAGAATTGTTCCACAATGTGGCGAACGTCTTCCGTGGTGGTATAATACCTGGGCCGCTCTTCTGCAGCAGATTGCACCTTGACGCTGGTGGGTTCCTCCTCTTGCGAGTCCATGGCAGCTCGTACCTTGACATGCCTTCTTGACACTTGCTTCGCTACTTCATATTCCAAGGCGTAGGCCAATGCGTTCTGGGATGTCTTGGGGTGAGCCATTATCAATGCCTGGGTCCGGGTCACGGATTCCATCCACGAAGGTCTGCACCGTCAAACATTGCAGGAATTCTTCAGGAGCTGCAGGATATGCCAAACGGGCTAGGCGCGCTACGTCAGCCTCGAATTCCCGAAGGCTCTCTCCGGATTTCTGGCAACGGTTTCTCAGCTGCGCACGGTACACCTCGGTCAGATGCGTCTGGCCATAACGCATCTCCAGCCTGTTCACCAGCTTGTTGTAGTCCTCTTGTTCGTCTGACGGCATCGTTTGTAGCACATCGATAGCGTCCCCCCCTCAATGTCACAATGCCACAACTAACGAAGTGACTTTCTCACTGACGGTCCATCCGTTCCCCTTTGCTGCTGCTTCAAATTGTTTGTTTTATTTTCAATTTCGAAGTTTCCGCTGGTTCTACCACACTTCGGCCTTATTATTTCCTGATATTTTGGGCTGGTGACGGATCCCCGAATATTCGCAATCCTGCCATGATTTGTTCGAGATTCTTAGTTTTGTTATTCTGCTGGAACAGTATCTCTTCCACATTTTCTTGCAGATTCCTTGTCTCTTCCGATATTTTTACCACTAGTTTATTCTCGAGCCCTTTTGATTGCTCTAGAAACTTAACTTCCAAATTTCCAGACTGTTTTTTTAATTTAGCTTCTAAATTTCCAGATTGTTCCATCAATTTATTTTGCAATTTTAATATCTTACTTAAATCTGTAAGACCGCCCGAGATTTCAAAAAGAAAGGCTTCCGGATCCTCCCCTGCTTCTAGTAAGGCTTGGTGTAGTCTCTCTTGCAAAATCGATTTCTTTCTGGAGATTTCCAATTCGCGTTCTAATTCGGCTTTTAAGTCGGTCACTTTTAAGTCTTGCAGCAGCAATATCTTTGTAGCCATTTCTTTTTACACTACACTTTGTTTATTAATTTATTTAAATTTAATTCAATTTAGTTGTTTATTTATTTTCACGAACCTCATACCTGGCACCAATGTAACGAGTTTAAAGGTTCAATTAATTTTTATTTTAAAACAAAACATGAAATAGTTAATAAACGAATTTATTTAAAAGCAAACTAATTAACACTAACGTTTATTTACAAGCTTAAATCTAGTTTATTTTAACAGCTGAGCTTTCGCTCGGCTGTTAAAATAAAATCTACGCGACTTTAATTCCGAAATGTCTAACGCTGAATTCCTTCCATTCACCGGCCGCGTGCGTGTATAAGCCGGGGTTGTTTTTTTTCGCGAACATTCCAGTATGCGACGGAATGTCTACGGTTGATTCCACCGCTAGCGTAATCTTGAGATACTCGAACTTTCTGGTCTAAGGCGCGTCAGCGATGACGCAAGAGACAGATTGACTGCTCCTGACGGCTGCTGTCGGCGAATCTTTACAATATTTTTCTAATCTTATACAATTCTTATATTTTTTATGTATTTAATAGTGACGTCTAAACAAGTGGAATTTTTCCTGAAGCAGAAGAAAAGACACGTGGATGATCAAGGTGACGATGTACAGAAGAAAAGATTTCTCACTCAAAACATTGATAAACCAAAGGAACAGGATGAGCAAGATTTGAATATGTCCTTAGTTCGAAACGAGTTTCAATTTGAAGTATTTTCTTAACCTTTTTTCACGGATGAAGATTTTCGTCAGTATGATGTTAGCGAGAAAGCACCTTCAGAGATATAGAAGTAAGGGAATTGACTGATGTGGACCAATTACCATTGTTAGCTCAAAGTGTATATTTTTTAAATAAGAGTCGCACGAAGTGGGTTTGCGTGGGACTGTGTACCGAAACATTTTTTGATCCAGTAATACGCATTATGGGTACTACAAGGCAGAGCATATCATTTTTATAAGAGGAATGGAAACAATTCTGTTCTTATAACTACACATTGAAATCATATTTTACCGAGAAAAAAACTGTTTATCCGGTAATGAAAATTAGTTGAGTAAAGCCATCTTTCGAACGTATCGAAGGAACGAAAATATTGAAATTAGAAAGAGGTGTGGAGACTGTATATATCTTATAAGGGTTTATTGGAATTATGGAAATTATGTGATATTATATCATATCGTTTGGAGGTTTTGAAACAATTGAATTATAAAACATTCTACGCCAACATGATTCCATGTGTGAGTGTTATGGATGGTGACGTGAAGCTAAATGTTAAAGCATTCCTCAATAATGAAATATGTGAGAAAGGGACGATTACAAATGAACTAATGATGTTCGGGATTAATAAATTAATGTTTGACATAAGTATACATAAAGCCGTTACTATGTAAATGTTTAGATTCATTATGTACATATTACTTTAAAATTGTAAACATATGAAATGAAAAATAAAATTTTCTGACAATATTGTTTTATCATTTACTCAAAAATCAAATTTAATTAAATTAAAAAGTAATACATTCATTTTGATTGGAAATTGTGATCTAGTGACTTTTGATATATAATGTTTAGCGACAAGAGTATCAGAGTAGTACACATTATCATCGTCAACTGTTAGAAACAAAGGCCACAAATGCGGCGTCGCGTCAAGAGAGACCACATTTTGAGTAGTGTAAAATGAAAAGGTCGTGGTTTACTTAATACGTTAATTAATAAACTGCCAATAGAGTTACATATCCTACCAGGTTACAACTACCGCGGTCCAGGCACAAAATTTGATATTCGACTTAAAAGAGGAGACAGAGGTGTTAATGTATTGGACGAAGCGTGTAAGCAACACGACATAGCATATTCGTTAAGTGACGATTTAGATAAGCGTCACGAAGCAGATAGAAAATTGTATCAAGCGGCAGTACAAAGAGTTAAAAGTACAGAAGCGGGACTTGGAGAGAGGGCATCGGCATTATCTATAGCCGCCATAATGAAGGCTAAGACTAAGCTCGGAATGGGGAACAGTGGGAAGAGAAAGCGTGCGATTAAGCGGAGGAAGCGCGATGGTGAATTATCATTTCGGGAAGCTGTCAAGAAAGCTCGACATGCCATTTCGCGCAGCGGTAACAAGAGCCTGTTAGAAAATGTTAAATTGGCGCAGTCAGTTTTAAAGAAAAACCACAAAAAAATAAGACCTCCACGTCAAAGAGTGATACCAATTCCCAAGAGAAGAGGTTTTTTAACTTTAATTCCATTATTTGCTGCTTTGGGAGCAATAGGATCATTCGGCGGCGGTGCAGCTGCAATTGCTAAGGCGGTAAACGATGCAAAGGCTGCGAAAGAATAATTGAAAGAGGCAGAACGACATAATAGGACTATGGGAACAAAAGCAGTGGGAAGTGGCTTCTACATTAAACCTTACAAAACAGGTTGTGGATTATATTTACGATCTAATTCAAAAAACTGAAATATTTGCCTCGGAGGCCATTGAGTAACATGGACATACTAAAATATTTAAATTACCATTTTTTCGAGGAGTGTTTATGAGAGATACATTACCTAAAAAAATATGGGGACATGAAAGTGGAGTTATAAATTTAGATGACAATTCTGGTGAAGTAACGCATTGGGTAGCATATTACAAAAGAGGTAGAACTGTAAAGTTATTTTAATAGTTATGGAGATCTACGACCTCCAGTGGAAGTGGAAAAATATCTTTTGTCAAACGGATTAGACGTTATTAATTATAATTATGAAAGATATCAAAAATCGAATTCACAAAATTGTGGACAATTATGTCTACAGTTTTTAATAGCCTTACAAGTTAATGTTGGTTGCGAATCGTCAGGATCGCAATGGGGCCCCCGAGCATATTCTGTATAGCTATTTCGGCCCTAATTGGGGCCTCATCAGCAGAACAATAGCTCGAGAACTCCACTGCAACCCCGACGACCAACAAGATATACACATGGTTAGCGCGTGAATGCAAACATGTGAAATAATTGCGCCGCAGCACAACTATTATAAGTCGGAAAATAGTTGTGGTGCGGCGCAATTATTTCACACTTACAAGTTAAGTAAGGATTTAGTTCTTGAAAGATGGTTAACATGGAATCTTCACCGATTTCGTGTACATTTACTCTAACAGGAAATGAATCGGTTTTAGTTTGTGAGTTTAATCCACCAATATACCTGAGCAAAGACGCAACCTATGAAATGTGTATGTTAAATTTTGAAACGTTTAACGCAATACCTAACATAACATGCCATTCATAAAATTTTCATTCTGTGCAGGCCATGGAATTTAAACGTACGCGGTAAATTGATTCTTCGCTTCGCGCTGGCTGTCATGTGACATTACTGTCACCAGAAAACGTAACTTTTCTGATTCTAGCGATTTTTATGCCCAGTTGCACCACCTTTTTAAGCAGAGCTTAAATTTAAGTTATGTTTAGAATGTGACATTTACGTATGGTCAGTATAAAGTCAAATACAGTCTGATTGACGTTTAAACTTCAACTATCAATTAGAATCAATATCAATTAGAATGTGAGTAACATTTTGTTAAATCTATAAATAATGTCATAGTCTAAACACCATTTAAATTTAAGCTCTGCTTAAAAAGTTGGTGCAACTGGGCATCGGTGTTTTTATAATGAAAATAAACGTTTACTTAGACAGGTCATTATTTTTAACTTCATAATAAATGTTGAAAGTGACCTCCATCTTCTTGAAGACACAACTAAAAATGTAAATCTGGTTTCAAGATTCTTTGACAAGTTGAATACGAAAGATCAACTTGTTGTGAAAGTGCACGTACAGAAATTTTTGGTTGGTCTTGAATGATTTCCTGAACATTTTGTATGGCATCAGCAGTTCTTTTCTTTGGACGACCGCTAGCTACCTTTTTTTCTTGCTATGCTTCCAGTTTCACGAAATAAATTTACAGAGTGCATCAAATTACTATAAAATTGACCATTAATTTTTTGTCCAGTACGAAAATACGCTTCTAACATGAACGCTTTCTGTTGTTCTGATAAAACCATTTTAAATCATAGATGAAACCAAATATTGTCTTGTAATTGACGTTTAAAAAAATTAGAAATAATCAAAGACATGACTTTTTCTTCCACAGCCAACCTAAAATGAAAATTTTTTGAGTCGCTTGATAGATGAAAGCAATAATTTAATACATTATGAAGAAAGAGGAAAAAAGTCTGCTTGGAAAACTATCGATACACCTACAGGCACATATGAACTCGATGATATTAATAAATTTCTGAAAGATTATTTTCAAAATAACAATATTCCTGATTATATAAACATTCATGGAAATAATAATACTTTAAAGGCAACCATAAACAGTTCGGCTAAGCTCGATTTTAGTCAACCAAATTCATTGGGAAGATTGTTGGGATTTGAACCGAGACTATTGAATGAAAACGACAATAACATCGGTAATTTTCCAGTGGATATAAATAAAGTCAATGCTATAAGAATAGAGTGTAATTTGACCGGTAGATCTTATAATAACGAAGAACCTGGCCATGTGTTGTATCATTTCTTTCCAAACGTACCACCGGGATTTAAAATAATAGAATCCCCTCTTCAAGCTATTTATCTGCCAGTGAGCGTAAAGGTAATTTCGAGATTAGTCGTTCGACTCTTAGATTAAGAGAATCGTTTGGTTAACTTTAGAAACGAAGCGTGGTTACTATAAGACTTCACTTGAAGAAGTTTACACAATGATTATCTACGACAGTGATTATTCGATACAAAAGAAGTGGGATAGAATAAGACGTAATGTATTATTTAAGCCACGAAAATATATACTGAATTGTTGTCGACAAAAAAAATTGAAATTGACACAAGAAAATAAAAAGCATTTAAAGAGTTTAGGTTATAATGTGTTAATCTAGAGAAAAAGTATAGTACCTTTTAAAAGCTCTTAAAGAGAATTATTCTGTAGAAGTGACATAACCGTCAAAGGGTGAGCACCATCATTACACGTAAATCAATAATTACCTAAGCAAAATGGATATTTTGGGAGTGACTGATAAAATTAAAATGGATACTTCAATAACTAACGTTGAGTATCATTCACACTTACCATTCGGTTCATCATTTGGTAATAACGATGAAATCCGAATAACAGTTTCGGAAATTGACAATTACACTTTACCATGTGAAATTACACCTTACCATGTATGTAGAGGGAAGACTTCGTTTGGCTAACGATAATACCAAGCATAGTTGATAAATAATCCAGTGGCTTATATGTTTAGCGAGATTAGATATCTTCTGAATCAAGTGCAGGTGGATTCGGTAAGAAATGTTGGGGTAACGTCCAGGTTACTTTTCTTTTAGTCCCAACGAAACAATAAAATTAGAAAATGCAGGATGGCTTCAGGAGAAAGCAAGAATAAGCAATGTACTCGACGTTAAGGGAAATTTCGCAGCAAGCGTACCTTGAAAGATATTGTTAGGTTTTGGGGAAGATTATAGAAAGATAATCTTGAATATGAGGCAGGAACTGGTATTGATCAGAACGAATGATGACGTTGATGCAATTTTTGAAAGCAATACGGCCGAAAAATCAAATTAACAATTGATAAAATTGTATGGAGGATGCCGCATGTATCAGTAGGATTGCGAGAGCAATTGGTTTTAACGAGGATAACAGATAGAGATGTTGAAATACAGGTCCCTTTTAGGAGCTGGGAATTACACGAGTGCCCTTCCCTTCCAACTACTACAAATTATTCATGGACAGTAAAAACTGATCCACAGTTAGAAACGCCAAGATATATAATTATTGGTTTCCAGACTAAGAGAAAGGGTGTTGTCGATGCTAACATGAGTCTGTTTGATGATGTTAAGTTAAAATCTTTAACAGTATTTCTAAATGGCGAACGATATCCGTATGATAATTTAGACATCGACATTGAGAATAATAAATATGCCATCCTATACGATATGTATTCTAAATTTCAGGAAAAGTATTACCATCGTGAAAGTAGCCAACCTTGGTTCAATCCAAAGGAATTAGCTCGATGTCCTTTAATAGGGATTGACTGCACTTTTCAAAAAGATACGATGCATAAAAGTGCAGTAGAAACCAGAATTGAGTTCACAACTAAAGAAAATATCAAGGTAGATACTATCGCATACTACTTAATTCTGCACGATAAAGCATTCTCTTATTTACCTCTCACAAAAATCGTGCGTCAGTTGATGTAAACGTTGAAGGGTAATAACATTATTAAAAGTGAGGGTATGAGCTAAACGTAATTTGAGTTTGTAAGAAGCAACATCAACGGAACCATGAAAGAGTTTATTATCATTGATATTCGAGGATTTAAAGTGGAAGATAATCAATTTATACCGAAAGAGTTGGCTTTTTATGATAGTGAAAATAAAGTAAGTCATTTTATGTTTCAACCTCACACTACTTTATCATTAGGGAAGACTGGAGTGACTGTGCGCATTTTTGCTTCAGTCCTCCAGAATATAGAAAATAATAAAGATAATACCACCATTTTTATTTACACAATACTCCAGCTATTTGCGGAACAAATGTCAAAGCGTAGACATCTTAAAGGGAAAAAATACGGACAATAAAAAATAAAATTCATGACAGTGGTCCTGCGCACAGATACCCCATACATACGAGATAATTTTGCGCGGGTATGGGGTATCTTAGCGCAGTAGAATATTTTTCTTTTTAGGTATTAATATTGAAAATATGTTGAAATAAAATATTTCTCCAGCATACTATATGCATATTTTGTTATAAAAAAACATGGGTTATATAACAAAAATAAGATTCTGTGAAAATACGATATTTCCATTTCGGATATCGATATTAACGATAGAGCGATAATAACGGTGTATCAATAAATATCGATACTTTTAAGTTATCGATAACCGATATTGAAAATATGATATCGCGCACCCATAGTTCCAACCGTTGCATGTATGCATCCATCTAGACCAGAGAATACACCTAAACCATTGTTCGGTTTTAAGTAGCAACTCCCCGCATCTGTGTCTTTTTCTGGATTTCAGTTATTTTGCATAAATATAAATTTTTCGCGCGCACACTTACCCCTTCACAATGCGCACAGTTACCCCGCATCTACATTATTTTATTGTTATTACAAAATTGTAAAAAAAAATTTCAATAAATACCAAATACGCAATGCATTCTTTAAATGTTACTGAATATCGTAACACAAAACTGAAATTAAAATATTTATACCGAAACGAAAGAAAATAACAATACAAACCCTACAAATGTTACATGAAATGTTAGAATACAGGGATTGGTCAACATCTCTAATCCAATACTACAATCAAACAATAAAATTAGACCAAAAACACCGCCTTGGATGAATAATCGTATCAGAGAAACAAGTATCAAACTAAAAGATCTACACCAGCTTATAATAAAATTGGACAGTGAATTTTTGAGGGAAAGGTACAGGCAACTGAAACTACAACATAAAAAGGATATAACCGAAGCAAAAAGGAACTTCCACGCAGGATTATTGGAGAATGCAGATAATAAAATCAACGCCGTGTGGAAATTAGTAAACACTGAACTCGGCCGGAAAAAAAATTCTACTACGGTTGGCTTAGAAGATGAAAGATGAAAAACACTTTGGACCTACACATACAACCGATGTGACAACATCAATCTCTACACCTAAAAGTATGTTCTTTAGAAATATAGATGAATATGACGTGAAACTTGCTATAAGTACGCTAAAAAAACGATGTCCAGGACCAGACGACATACCGAGCATTGTGGTTAAATATGTATCAGCATCCATCGCCGCACCACTGGCCGATCTTATAAATAAAGCTATTAGAGAAGGAACATACCCAGACATTCTTAAGTTTTCCCGCGTTGTGCCAATTTTTAAGAAAGGAGTTAAAACAGATAATGAAAATTACCGACCAATATCTATTGTAAGTGTTTTCTCGAAGATCTTCGAAAAAAATTATATGCAAAGAGCTCTGGAAATTCCTAAACAAATATAACATTATACAACAATGTCAACCTGGATTCAGACCATCTAGTGTTAGTTTTATCGAGGAGATTCGCAAAAACATTGATTCTAACCGGGTCGTCGCGAGTGTGTTTTTTGACTTTTCGCGCGCATTTGACACCATAAATGGTGACATCTTGAAGAACAAACTTTATGCTATAGGAATACGAGGCAACTCATTAGATGTAATCGTCTCGTTTTTAGAAAACAGAACCTTCTACGTGGACGTGAAGGGTGTTAAATCAAGTACACATAACATCAGACTAGGTGTGGCTCAAGGATCTACAATTGGCCCCTTGCTTTTTCTTTTATTCATCAACGACCTGCGACAACACGTAAGAGATGGTTTCCTAATCAATTTTGCCAATGATACGTCCTTTGTTATATCTGGAGATTCTTCCGAGGAACTTCACAAGGCAATAGATCGAATAACATCTGATGTTGAAAACTGGTGTAACAGGAATAAAGTGATACTAAATTCCAGCAAAAACGTAATTGTACAATTTTTCAACAACAAGAAGCCGGTAATCAATCTATCATTTTCAAATAGTATACAGTTCCTAGGAATCACCTTAGATGAACGTCTAAAGTGGTCAGATCAGGGCGAGCGAGTGGTCAGGAAACTCAACAGTGCCTATTACGCCCTCCTAAAGCTTAAGCGAACCATGGACAAGAATACTATGTTACAAGTATATTACAGTTTGGCTTATAGTCACATGTCTTATAATATTGTATGTTGGGGTAATTGTAAAACCGCCTCTCGTGTATTTATAGCACAAAAAAGAATACTGAGACTTATTTTTCAAATCAATGGTAGAGATAGCTGTAGGCAAATTTTTATTAACGAAAAAATTATGACTTTTTACTCTATATACATATACAAATGTTGCTTATATACTTTCGAACATTTAGGAAACTTTTTGAAACATAGTAACTACCATGAGTATAACACTCGATTTAGAAATAACCTTGTTGTCCCTGAACATACTACCACATTCTATGAAAAGTCACCTATTTATTCTTGCTTAACATTCTTTAATAAACTCCCGCCGGCTATAAAAGAGATTAAATCTTTTCGAATGTTCAAACATAAGTTAAAATGTTTTATTGTTGACAGTTGTTTTTACAATATCAAAGAATTTATAGATTTATAGCAAGTTGGATAAAATTTTACTTTTAATGTGTAATGTAAGTTATTCTACTAACTAATTTACTTAATTACTTAATTCCTTAGTTTAAGTTTCTTTAGTTTAAGTGTTAATTTGACTTAGCTTATTTCACCTTGTGGACACGAAGCTCAATAAAGTATTGTATTGTATTGTATTTTATAATTAATTTATTTACGGCTTAAGTTTTCGGAATCCAAACATACATTGAAAACTCATTGCTGCTATGACGTCATACCGAACTTGATTGGTAAAGCAGATACTATTAGGGCTTTCAAAAATTAGAGTTGTGGGTGGATAACATAGATTTCATGAGCAGTAATTTCTTGTAAGTCTATTACTTTTTGAGATGGGTGCGTACAAATACCCCGTGCGCACACTTACCCCATTTTCCCCTGGAAATATCAGAAGATATCAGAACGTTGCAAACTGGTTAGTGACCAACCACCATTGCATTAATTGGAATATTGGATTCGTTCCGATATCAGATTTTGATGCAATTATCAATTCTTTGCGTTGTACAGCCAAAGTTGTATACGTCAAAGGAACGGAGAAGACTCGGTTTCTACGTGGAATTTTTACGGGAAGTAGAGGTGTAATACCTGTAATGTATTTGAGTGAAATTTATGGAAATGTGCAAAAATTGCAACAGTTCGAACCCAAGTGTCCGTTTCATTCAAAAAGAATTTGTATGTGTGCATTAACCAACGTGTATGATTTATATTATTTTGTGATGAACCAGTTACAAAAACGTAATTTTTCAAGAAGCATTTGCGATATATTGTGAGGAAACTTTGGTTCTTATGTAGTAAAACAAAAGTTCAGCTTCGTGATGGATCGCTCTACCGCTTCCTAAATCGCCATCAAAATCTGCTTATGAAGAAGCTGAAGAGTTTCATACAGATAGCAGTAGTTTCCCATTAGACGAATCTGAAGCTCATGCTCGTACTCTTTTGCAAGAACGGAAATCAATACTACAATCTAAATTACAATCACCAGAGGTACAGGCTGCTTTACAACAAACTGATCCGTTACCACGTGATTATATTACACGTTTTAATATTGATGTGGAAAGTGAATTTGACACCAAATACGATGTAAGAAAAGATGATGGGAAATTGGTACCGCGGAAGTTGCGTTTGATGGTCGTGATCTTGTAATAGAAGACTCACGCTGGATTTCACAAACGCCACTTAACTTTAATCATCGATTAAGAATAATCATTCCTATACCTTCAACACATGTAACCATGGCAACGTTTACTTTTAACGGATGATTAAATTTAAGTAACGTTTGTGAAATCCGCCATTAACATATAAAGGTACAAAAGGTTTATTTGAACTGATTTTTAAGAAAGCTCCTGAGAAATTTACATTTCGTGATGTACGTGACTATAGAGATATGTTGAGAAGAACTCATGCATTTACAGTAAATTATGATCCTTCTGGGCGAATATCTGCAAGTAGAGGATATAAGTATATGCATATTATAAAACCAATAATGCAGGGAAAACCATCAAACGTTTGGTGAACTCGAAGCTGGAAAACAGGTGGAGCTTTAGTAAAAGAACTTATACCTAACAGTTGTACACAGTATCAATACTGGGATAATGCTAATGAATTAGTAGAACGATTACGTTTATTGAAAGCATCAGAATCTGCAGGTCATACAGGACATACCAATGAGATTAGAGCTATTATCGAAGAATTGAAAGAAGCCAAAATTATTTCGTAAATTTTAAGTATTTAGCTGGACGATATCGAGCTCATTCTTCAGTTTCACATCTTTGTTGGTCAGTTCACAATGACCATTAATAAGTTTGGAAGACACATTACTAAACATACACTTCTCAAGCATATTGTTTCTAGACAATTATTTTACGAAACATTATTAGACTTTCGAGGCGACCAGTTAAATACTCAAGGTGAATTTATTCTTTCAAATAGAGGTAATCAAACGTATACGATTCAAGAAACTTGCGTGGTTAAAAAAGTAATTTTTCATAAACCTCACAACAGGAAAGTATATATCAACGGTATAGATTGTACTGATACTTTAATTGGAAGAACGTTGAATGTGGGAGATAAAATCTTTCTTGCACAGCTGTAGTTTGTGCAACTACATTATTTATTGAATTCATTATCAGGAAACGAGTTCTAACTGAAAATGTCTAATCTATCATCGACTGTAAAACGTGATGTTGTCGATGAACTGCATAAACCAGCAAGTCAAAACTCGCCGTCGTCGAGTTATAATAAAAGGTCTCAGAGATCTCTTCCAAGCAGATTTAATTGAAATGCTCCCTTATTCAAAGATAAACAAAGGATACAAGTACATTCTGGCTGTGATCAACACATTTTCTAAATTTGCTTGGGGAATAGCATTAAAAAACAAGACAGGTAAAGAAGTAACCAAAGCTTTTGAAACAATCTTATCTGAAGGTAGAAATTCTATACCGAGAAATCTGCAAACAGATAACGGAAAGGAATTTTACAATGCAGACTTTCAAGATTTAATGAAGAAGTATAGAATTAGTCACTACAGCACATATTCTAATTTAAAAAGTTCGATAGTTGAACGCTTTAATAGAACATTAAAACAAAAAATGTGGAAAGAATTTAGCGTGCAAGGAAATTTCAGTTCGTTCAAGTTATTACCACAACTAATCGAAGAATACAACAACACAGTTCACAGTACGACGGGTTACAAACCTAGTAAGATAAATCAAAGAAATGCTAAAACTATTTTACAGTCCGTCTACAGCAATATTAAAATTGTGGATCCAAGAAGTGCAAAATTTAAAGATGGAGATCATGTGCGCATCAGCAAATATCGACAAGCATTTGCGAAAATGTACACTCCAAATTGGTCTAACGAAATATTTACAATTTCATCAGTGCAGAACACTAATCCCCGAACATACCTAATTAAAGACGCTGACGGTGAAGCTATACTTGGTGGGTTTTATGAGTATGAGTTACAAAAAGTGAAACATCCTGATGTATATTTAATTAATGTGTTGAGAAAAAAAGATAATAAAGCACTAGTTAGTTATTTAGGACTAAGTTCTAAACATAATGCTTGGATACCAAAAGGAATTGTTTTATAATAACTTTTTTATTAACAATAATTACAATAAACATACATTATTTACAATAAATATATTTTACAAAGTAACTTATTTGCTTTGTAGTATATTTTATAAATGAAACATATTTAATCTATTTACTATTTTTATTACTTTTTTCTAATTCCTTTTCTAATTCTTCAATTAATTCTTTCAGTTTGCTATCTCTTTCTATATCAGCTATTTTGTAATGACCCCATGCGAGAGTATGAATTTTGTCATCCAGAATATAACGTTTATCATCTTTCGATGATAATGCAACTTTATTTTTCAACTCTGTGTACACCGTATGAAAATCTGATTGAAACACGTACATTTTTTTTTAAATGAAACCATCTCGTTCAATAATTTCTTTGTAGTCATCCACAGTTAAATATTTATCTATAACATATTTTTTAACACCTTTCGCTTTCTTAGTACATTTTGAAGTAAGCTTTACAGAATAGGCTTTCGCACCTGTACCAACAAACGATTCTATTACTTGTCCGGCGTATTCATCTTTGAATCTTCCAATAATTGATTCAGTTCGAGGCATTTCATGAATGTTATTTGTTGGGTAATTTGAAGTATCAAATTTATCTAAATTTTGCTTTATGTTTTCGTACACATTACCAGTATTAAACTGTCCGTATCGATATATAATAGAGCTGCTTGATTGTTATATTTTCGTTTTATGAAATTATAATAAAACTCGTACATTACTGTTTTCGCTATTTCCAAAACACAAAATCCTACGTATAAAGGTTTGTTATAATATACATACTTGTACTTTGGTTAATTCTATTGCGGTCAGGTGATCACTAAAAATTTTACTCGATTTGTAGTTCGGTTTAGCAATCAATGATTCAGCTCCCGGTCTCCGATTATGACTTTCCCTTTAACATCCAACAATAATCAGCTAGCATGTTAACATTCCACCTCCTTTTTTCCATATCTTTTTCAAATCTTTCACCTTGCCCTTCACTAAATATTCCCAAATTGTCTGGGAAATAGTCGAAGTGCGAATGTAAAAAAATATACCTTTAGACTAATACGACACTCAAGTTTTTCAAATTTACTTAGCATATTTTCAACAATTTCTACATAATTGTCACTTTTATTGAGTCC
Source organism: Dorcus parallelipipedus (assembly GCA_958336345.1). NCBI lineage: Eukaryota > Metazoa > Arthropoda > Insecta > Coleoptera > Lucanidae > Dorcus > Dorcus parallelipipedus. The sequence continues at coordinate 39,151,569 of OY284475.1, forward strand.
CAAAAAAATTTCAACCACATTTGTAAAAGCTTTGTAAATGCTTGTTTTTCGGTATCAGTTATCGTTGACACAAAGTCTTTTATCAATTTTCGTATACCTGGCGCAGTAAATATGCCTTCTTTTACTTTAGTGTCAGATAACTGAGAATTTTGGCCTGAAATACTTGAAAAAATCTCCATCTTTCGGTAAAGCCTTCATAAATTGCTTCACTAGTCCCACAATTCAAAAACGTATCGAAAACTGTAGTATGCTATGTAAATTAAGCGAGTTGATGGCGACTTCCGGAATAAGCGGAAGTGTCTTGAAGTCAGTTTTGTTTTATTTGAAAAGATCCTTTTGAAATATCTCTGCTCCGTAAATTTCAAATTTCTATCTGCATTTCTTCCTTGAAAACTTTTAATGAATGCTTTGCGTGAATAACTCTACTGGGTGTCTCTAAACCTATGTCTTTAATTGAAACCACAGATTATACAACAAATTTGTTATACAACAGTAGGGATAAAGTAAATAATAACTCCGGGAAAAATCAGTTTTCGTTTTCAAAGAAATTGTTTGAGTAACGCTGGTTGACGATTTAATGGATTTAAAAGTCTCAGCTGCGCAGAATTGATGTTTGTTTGTGACCATAAACGAATAAATACCGTATTTGTTGGGCTAGGTCATGTTTGTCCGTCGCAAAAAAATTTCGTCAGGATTGTAAATAAAAACGTCTTCACGCGGCGTTCCTTATTGCAATTACTTATCACAAGTGTACACCAGTGCAGGATAACAAACAGACCTTTTTTATGCTTATTTATTTAAAGTAAAATTTAAAAGCAAACTGAATTCGTATAATAATGCAATAATGCATTTCAGTTTTATTTGTTTCATTTTCATGACAGTACATCGATCTGTGTTTATGTTCAGTAATAAGACGAAAATAAATGTCTACTAAAAATGTTGATAAATATTGATTAATTCCAAGAAACGAGTGGCTTAATTAGTTTTCGTGATGAAAATTTGATTCTGGTTTAAAATAATTCTGAATTTTCAGAAACGTTTACCTACATTCGTCTTGGCGATTTACTGATTACAATTGCACTGTCATAAAATAAAATTCAGCTTAGTTTCGTTCTTTCCTTCTTTTATTGTTTGTTTTTATTATCATGCTGTCATAACTCATAACTTAGAATGAAAGACGAAGTATTGAATACCAGTTTTTGAGAAAATTTAGCCCGAGCGAGTACGTTTGTGTTTTATAAAAGTTATTTATCAAATTTACGTAGTGTGTAGTTTGTTTTGTGTTAGTTTAATTCGTGTAAATATCTGTGTACATAACTTAAGTGTAAATAAGTAATAAATATGGCTCATATGTATTCCAATGAGGAATTGATAGACATAGTGCTCTGTTATGGCGAATTATGTGTTAATACCGCAGGACATTTTGTAATTGCAATTACAAATATCAGTGCCAAGAACAAGAAGTGAACTTTAGTAAAATTCTAAGGTTATAATGAATGCACAGGTATGACAACACGTTCGATATGCATTTTTTTAATTTCACATAACGCTTTTTATTTCGAAAAACGCATTTCGCTATGGTAGTGTCTGTGAAACACAGATGGATTTATGCCGAAGACGCGCACGCGAGACCTTGGCCTAGTTCTTTCAAACGTAAATAAAAAAATTTATTGCTTTTTATTGAAAGCGGACTTGCCTCAACAAGTCATAAACTAAGCAGAGGTTTCAAAACAAAGGAACTGCTCGCGCTTGTGGTAGGTCAGTTTTTCATTTTTGAGCAATACCGTTCATATTTGGGGAATCAATCTCTTTTATAATGAGGAACTTACAGTTTTAATTAAAGACATAGGTTTTGAGACACCCTGTATAGAGATAAGACCTTTAATTATGTATTACAAAAAAACCTGATGTGATGGATTTTTTATATTATTTTTTCTGGTATCTGTGAACAAATAACTAGCAGAAACCGTTATCACGATTACAGAAATTTTTTAGTTGCATAGCTGTGTTATTAGCGTTTTCAATTCTTTTAGTGCACATGCTCACTCCACCACGAATATCCATTCTGAAAAAGTGTAACATATCAACATCCTGCAATAATTCTAACTTAATTTTCGTCATTCGTAACATTGCTTCCCAACTTAATCCCGGAGCTGTGAAAAAATGGCAAGGGTCTAGTTTATAATTTTCAATACAGAGATCTCTGAAATTTTCAAATAGGTCTGCTAATAATAAAATATCTGAAGTTACGTATATATCGCTGTAATCACCCATACTTTTACAATTAAATAAATTTCAAACGCGATGTGCTATTTCATAATCTTCATCACTAATGTGTTCATCATAAAGCACGTCATAAAATTCTTCTCTAGAAGGTAAGGTGGGATAATCTAATTTCTCGAATGAGTTAATAAAACAATATGGAAAAACCCCTTTTTGACGTACTAATTTAAACATTTCATCATCATTGAAATATTTCCTAATTTCCCTACATTGCCAATCTTCCAAGTATGAGCTTAATTTTTCCAAAGACGATTGCATGAAACGAAAATAATCTACAAATCTTATTTTGAAATAGACTTTGCGCTTTTTTCCGTTAAAATATATCTTATCTCCTACGTGTATTAATTTCGAAAAAGATATATATTTTTCTTTATTTTGTGCGATCACATCAACGTCTTCTCCTTCTAATGCCATCGTCTTCACAAATAAGTGGCTATCATAATTAGAAAGATTATGAAAGAAAACTGGAATGAATTTTGGTATTGAAAATTAACATTACACACCGAATGAGCAGCCCCTCTAAACGCTCCAATTCGTGGTCACAGACTTTTTCCTTAACATCCACTATTGGTCTTTCACAAATACGACACATCGTTGCGCTCTCGTAGGTCTCTTTTTCTTCTCGTGTTAAATCAGTCATAAGTTTAATTTTACTTAAATATTTATCATAAATCTCTTTAATATGTTTTTCTAACGATTTTATAAACTCAGTAGCAGCATTTTGTCCGCGATATAACTTTAATTTTGACAAATTGTTATTAAAGCCACACTTAATATAATACGTAAAAGAATGAGGTTCGTGTTCATAACATTTAACTGTGAAAGACTGGAGTTGGTTCAACTCTATCTAATGGTTTTAGTAAAGCCTCGAAATCAGCGTACACAACAAAGGGCAGTTTTTGCTTCTCAAAATTTTCAAATTGTAATATATTTTCTGGGATAGATTCACCATATTTATTTATTTTTAACTCTGCTGATGGTAAAATTGTTTTGATAATTTTACAATCTTCTCTTTCGTATCGTTGCAATATTTCTACACATGGAAAGTATACTAAACATCCTTCACAGATATATTTCTCGTAACCGTGGTGTGACGTCTGTTTTGACACTAAACGTGATAAATTTTTAATCCAACAATAGTGAGTATGGAACAAGTTGTGGAACATTGCTGTCTCTCTCTTATTCAGTGAGTTCTGCGCAGATCCGTGGTTCGGCGTGCTAACCTAAAACTTCACTTCAACTTGATTCAATTACAACTTTTCTTGTACCTAAAGTTAATATTTCTTGTGAATAAGTAATTATTTATATATAAAAAATGACTATTGTCAAATTTAAAAATGCAACTGCCACAGAAGAAAATAGATCCCACTAATGTAGAATCACTCATTTTTGCACGTTATTGAATAGTTAGAACGTAGGAAATTGGAAGTTTGTCGGTTTAATGAAACGTCAAATTTAAAAATGCAACCGTCACTTACCCTGTAACCGTAACGGTTTCATTTTGGCGAATCTTACTAACCGTGACGTCACTACTGCTAACCAAACTATTCGTAACCGGTTAGTCGAGAAAAATTACCGTTATAATGGGAAGCAAGTCTATAAACATTTATAGAAATATTGTTCTGACTTTCAAATTTTTTCACGTCACAAACTTTCAGTGGAAATTCTAAATCTGTGAAATCTGCTGCCGTATTATAATGGAGATACGAAGATATCCTTTGAGGAAGACGGTTGTCGGTTGACAGGCGTTTTCCCGTTAGCTCTGAATTTTACGCAATAAACACAGTTGAGTTTTAAACCCATGAGCTTCGAGTACAAACTTACGGGAACATATTTGTAGAGGCGTGACATACAATAAATTGAAAATGAATTTGAAAAATTGTTTAATTAAGTGTTTTGTTAAAATATTTGACACAAATTATTTTTTTTCCTACACTAGTAGAAAATTCAATTTTACCGGCTCATCAGAGAAGAGAAAGCATACGTTTCCACGGCTAGCCCGGCAAGCCGGCTAACTGACGAGAAGTTAACTGACGTATTATCTTTACCACTAGGTGGCACAACAATAATTTCTGGTATGCATTCTTATCGACATCAAAAAATTAACAAACGTGTTTTTTTTATTTAATTCCACTGGTATTTGGTTTTAAAAAGGATTAAAATTATCAAGAAAAGAAAAAACAACTCGGCGGCGGTGGGATTCGAACCTATGCCTCCGAAGAGACTGGTGTATGAAACCAAATCAAATCAAATCGTTTATTCATATTCGTTTGTGTTCGATATTACAAGAAAAATTTTATATTTCTGACAAACTCCTACAATTTTGTTTATTTTGTCCGTGTCGGTCATTTGGTGCAGGACCGTCAAGTCACGCATGTGTCCTCAGGATGGTGTATGAAACCACCGCCAACCGCTCGGCCACGCTAGTACATAGAACATCGTGTTTTAAAACATTTATAACAATTTTAATAGTAACTCAATTTTAATATTTTTACTTCAAGAAAAGAACGTTTATGTGATATTAACAAAATTAATTATAATGTTGTGTAGGAAAAAAAATAATGTGTAAACCATGGCGGTATAACCATGGCGAGAAATGGCCAGGCTCGGCTCGACCTGGAAAACAAGCACTTTACCGCCTCGGTCTACAATATACTATTTCAATAACACGTATTTGTTTTGTAGTCATCTTGTAGACATCGTATCAGGGCAGAATTCAAGGTGGGGGAACATGTGCTTCGAGCACAAAAATAATAGGTGGTGCTTGAGGGGGCAGGGGAAGGACATATTGAGCGTAAAACGCGAACATTGAAACGTCAATTGGAAAGTGCGATTCGCGAATTTTTGGGCTTTTGAACTCGTTTGCGTGCACAAAGTGGGTAACGGGAAAGCAGCTATAGAGTTGTAGGATTCCGTGATTAAGGATGGCAAAAAAAATTATATATCGATATATCGACTCATATGATATATCATATATATATATATATATATATATTTACGGCCAGCTATCAAAGTGAGGCCTCATCGTAGTGCGTACAATGTGAGGACCACTAGAAGGAATGATGCTACAAACGCTAGTAAATTACTGTAACCGTAGTTTGGCAAGGGCAATAGAGGGCGCACGAGTATACTCCAAAATTAAGAAAGATGACGAACTTTTTTTTCCGGCGTATATCAGTACAAAGTGAGGACTGCACTATTTGTCTATTAAAGTGAGGACCGAATATACATTTCGTAATCCCAACAATGCGAGGTCCGTTATGCGTGTATAAAGATGTGAAACTACTAAAGTGAGGTCCATGCAACGTTGCCATTTTTCGCGTTCCTATAAACCAAGTGCGCAGTATAGTAGCATACAGATTATCACAGATTTTCCACAATTTCGACTATTCAAACGAAGTCGCTCGTCAATAAAGAAATTTATGACACCTTTGGGTTGCGTTGTCGCTAACCAAAACAGTGCGGTGCTTTCAGGGTCAGTTAATTTGTCCCCCCCCCCCGTAACGTTTTTCAAAGTTTTCTTACACCAAATTATTGCATCCTTATGCACCACCAAAATAAATTTTCCCTTCAAGATAGAAATTGCAGGCAAATTTCACTGGGAGGGGCCAAGTTAACCGTAACCCCCCCCCCGTGAAAATTTTCGAAGTTTCTTTAGTGCACCTTGTTGCACCCCTTATGCACCACCATTTTTAACTATTGCACCGCTCAAATAGCTGAGAAAAAAATAAAACAGAAAGCCCCCCCTCCCAGCGAAAGTTTTCTTGTCGCACCTTGCTGCACCCCTAATGCACCCTTATGCACCACCTTTGTTAATTTTTGTACTGCTTAAATAGCTGAGAAAAAAAAATTAAATAGAAAGTTAAGTTGGCACCCCCCCAGTGAATGTTTTGGAACTTTTTTTGTCACATCTTATTGCACCCCTTATGCACCACCTTTTTTAACATTTGCACCGCTCAAATAGTTGAGAAAAAAAACAAAATAGAAAGTTAGCCAGCCCCCCCAGGGAAAACAAACTCGTTTGGTGCACCTTGTTGCACCCCTAATGCATCCTTATACACCACCTTTTTTTAACTTTTGCACCGCTCAAATAGCTGAGAAAAAAATTAATAGAAAGTCAGCTACCCCCCCCCCCCCAAGTGAAAATATTCGAACTTTTTTTGGTGCATCTTGTTGTACCTCTTATGCACCACTTTTTTTAAACTTTTGCACCCCTCAGAGAGAACACAAAAATAGAAAGTTAGCTAATCCACCCCAGCAAAAATTTTCAGTTTTCTTGTTGCGTCTTATTGCATCCATTACCTGCTGGGTATCATCACCGTTTTTAACTTGGCTTATCTCAATCTCAAAATTAATTATATGATACTAAAATATGTTAATGATACTTTAAATGTGTACTCATCAAGAAAATGAAACAGAGAAGTACGTCTTTCTCGCTTAACAGGGCAGTACCTTTCCTACATTTTGATATTTATATATTATTATTGTATTCTATTTTGTAGTTCATTTTGAATTTAATCATTTTCTTAACAACATTCTCTTCTCAAAAAACTTTCTAAATTTAGTAGACTAATTTTATTATAGTTAAATTTATCATTATTCACTTTTGATAAATGAAAAACTTCAAGTACTTAAGTTTTGTTTGATATAAATTTATTTCCTTTTCCATATAATAAAGAACTTAAAATAACTGAGCGATAGGGAAGAGGATGCTAGCTAAGTTTTTCAATTGTCTGAGCGTGCAAAAGTCAATCAAATATAGTGGTACATATGGGTACATAAAGGATGCAACACAAAATCAAAAACTTTTGAAAGAACTTGTACGGGAAGGTTAACCAAGTCTCTATTTTATTTCCTCTTCATAAAAAAAATTCACTGGGGAGTAGTTAAGTTTCTATTTCTATTATTTTATTTTTCTCAGCTATTTGACTGGTGCAAAAGTTAATAATGGTGGTGCATAAGGTGCAACAAAAACACTGAAAATTTTGACTGGGATCGTCTAGCTAACTTTCTATTTTATTTTTTTCTTGGCTATTTGAGCGGTGCAAAAGTTAAAAAAGATGCTGCATACGTAAGGCTACTTACGGTTCTAAATATGATAGAAAAAGATAGATCAAAGATGAATAGTATTGAGTATAATTTCTCTATTTTGCAACGTAATTGGCTAATAATTTAAACGGAACTCTCGTTTCAAATTCCTTTTCTATTACACGCGAGAAGGTACAAATTAATCAACGAGAAAATACTGCTATACTTTCTATACTGGAATTTAACCCTCATACTACCATGGGGTCACTGAAGACCCCATGCGTGATTATGAATATAATCATTTTTATTGAAATTTAGTTTTCAAAAACTTTACCAAATTTGACTTTTCCTAACTTTATCTGTTCTAACTCTAGCTAAAAGCCTAATTTTTTGTAGTTTGCATAGTTTTACAAAAAAATAAATAAGTCACACGCAATACCATTGGGGTTACCAGTGACCCCACTTATTAAATATGCTATTCTATTATCTTTTTTTATTTCTTAACGCACGCATTTTTAAACAAAATCCATTTTACATTTTACATTTTACTTTACGCACTAGTGCGTAAAAAGTGACACTTTACAAACTAAAATTAACCTTTAAAGTATCTACTTTACGCACGGTTCTAGAAAAAATATTTTTTAGAAACTGCAGGTCGAAAAATAAGCTTGAAAATTAGCACTTAGATCCACAAACACATTAGAACGGGACGACGACAACTATGAAATGTAATGTATCAAGAAGGAGGGCCTACTAGATACGCCAAACGAAACGTGGACACAATTTGCAGTACTTTTAGATAATATTGTAAACCACGTCGTTCAGTGGACTAATGCCGAAGGTAGACTCAAGCATGGAGATTGGAGATTTATGGAGAATTCTGGATTCCGAAGAGTTTCTACGTTTTTCTGGATTGTTGATATTGGCAGGAGTTTTCAAATCTCATATCATAACGAAGGAATTACAAATTAGTGGAATGTAGAAGATGGGCGCCCTATATTCAACAAAACTATAAGCAGACACAGGTTTACTACAATTTCTCAATGTCTGCGTTTTGATAATGCCGAAATCCGAAGAAAAAAAATCGAGATTTAGATAAATTATCGCCAACTAGAGTTTTTTTTTACTATGGCTACCTACACTACATGATGCATATATACCTCACGAAAATCTAACCGTCGACGAGCAGCTGCTTACTTTCCGTGGTCGGTGTCCATTCAAACAGTACATACCTTCCAAGCCAGGAAAATATGGAATAAAAATCTGAGCAGCATGCGACAGTAAAACTTTATATGCTTACAATTGCCAAATATATACTGGTAAAACATCAGCTAGAAATGTTACCACTGACAATTTTTTCACAAGCCTAGATCTTGCAAAGGAAACGGAAAAGAAACCTTTAACTTTGCTAGGTACAATTCGAAAAAATAAACCAGAACTTCCTCAGAAATTAGTGACTACGTGTGGGAGGGAAGTATAAACAACAAGATTTGTTTATTAAGACAAAGCCATGTTAGCCTCTTACTGTCCAGAAAGGGAAAAAATTGTTACTTTGCTATTCACCATGCATGACAGTGGTGAAGTTCTTGAAGATAAAAAGAAAAGCCGCAAATAATTGTTGATTACAATAGAACAAAATCAGGTGTGTACACCATGGATGGCCGGTGACAGTTTTTTATAACTAGTAGATATTAGTACATTGAACACTTATATTATATGGGTTCATCTAAACGATGAATGTAAAACAAGAACTGGTTACAAACGACGCGAATTTTTGAAGCAACTAGGAAAAGAATTAGTTACTACTGGAACAAACGCAAAACACGCTTCGACATCACAGAGTCATCCGCACAAAAATCAAGAAATAAAACGTACCTAGCGAATGTTCTAAATGCCCCAGAAATTTGGACAGAAAATATTCTAAAAAATGTCAGAGTTGTAATAGATTCGTTTGTAACCATCATGAATATGTAACTCCTTATAACCCGTGATCAATATCTTTTCTAATCAAGTAACCTATGGATAAAAATGTCTTTGTTTGGTTGATTATTTCAAATGCCATTTGAATTATTTTTATTGCACTCCTATCGTTTTGTATAGGAATGCAATATAAATATGTAATTCAAGTGGCGTTTGAAATGATAAACTAATCAAAGACACATTATTTCATTTCCACAGGTCACTTGATTAGAAAAGATATTGATCACCTCTTATAAAATGATTAAATTCTTATAATAAATTTCGAAAATATTGAACTACTACTTTGGTACATTTTCCATACGTACTTTATTTTTCTATGAATAGCGAATGTTGAAAGAATTAGTATTTACAACTATAAAACTCCTTTTCTGATCGAAGATTTGCTCTGTGCTTAAAAAGTTCGAAAGCACGTCAAATATCTACAGCGTGTCCACCGAGTGCCGCGGTCTTCTCTACCGTCAACAGTATATAAGATTAAAAAAAAATCAAACGAGCCAGGATGTCACTCAGTCAGTGCTACTTCAGAAAATTATTTTTAGCTATACAGAGTGTTCACTAACTGGGAGCCATACCAAAGTTATATTTTTCTAAATGGAACACCCAGTATATTTTCAGATATTTCGAAAGTACGCATAACGAATAGGTAATAACCAAAAATTTAGGAAGTTTTACTTAAGAGTTTGTAAGATATTGAAGTTTAAGTGTGAAAAATTGCCATAATATGAATGCTTATATCTTTGTTATTTATTTACATTTCGTCTTGAATTTTTGCAGATATTCAATACAATATCTTTTCTACAGAAATTTCAAAACAGATTCGGTCTATCAGTTATTATGTGTACAGGGTGTTGAGTTTTGCAAAAGATAATTTTTCTCAAAATTTTCAAATGGAACACCCAGTATATCTAGACTCTCGTGAAACACTGATTTAATAAGCTTTCATAAAACGCCAAATGTATTTGCCTAAACTGAAGAAATCGTAAGACAAAATTAATAATCTTTCTTTCTTTCAATATTGACGTTATTTAGCCTTTCTGTCCGGTTCTTCTGTTTTGATTAGCTGATATATCAATGAGTATGTTTTATTTTTTGTTCAAAGTAATTGAATATGTTCCTGTTAAAATAATTTCTATTTTTCTCTACTTTGAAAATATCTAAATAACGTTATAATAATAATTTTAAAAAATAAAATTTTAAATCACGTTGCCGTTTGCTAGAAAATAGGAAAACAGTTGCTATAAATTTTTAATTGACAGAACAATTATTCAATTAGTAGATAACACTACTTTTACAGTTTTGTATTTTTTTATGATAACAAAATGCATTCTAATAATGAAGAGTTACGTGACATGACATACCTACTAGGAAAAGGCAACTAAAACTGTCTTTTGACATCAAGATTACATTCGCAGCATTATCCTATGAGAAGACACCTGGATTATAGAGTTTTCCAAAGATTGAAAGAAAGATTCTAAACGCCAGGAAACATTAAATACACTAAAAATGTTATTAAAATAACGACATGCAAATATTTTCAAAATAAAGAAAAATAGTAATTAGTTTAACAGGAACATATTCAATTATGTACTTTGAACAAAAAATAAAACATATTCATTGTTTTATCAGCAAATCAAAACAGAAAAACCGGTCGGAAAGACTAAATAACGTCAATATTGAAAGAAAGAAAAATTATTAATTTTTGTCTCACGACTTCTTCAGTTTAGACAAATATATTTGGCGTTTTATAAAAGCTTATGAAAACGTGTTTCACGAGAGTCTAGATATACTGGGTGTTCCATTTGAAAATTTTGAGAAAAATTATCTTTCGCAAAACTCAACACCCTGTACACATAATAACTGATAGTTCGAAGTAGTTTTGAAATTTCTGTAGAAAAGATATTGTATTGAATATCTACAAAAATTCAAGACGAAATGTAAATAAATAACAACGATATAAGCACTCATATTATGGCAATTTTTTTACACTTAAACTTCAATATCATACAAACTCTTAAGTAAAACTTCCTAAATTTTTAGGTTGTTACCTATTCGTTATGCGTATTTTCGAAATATGTAAAAATATAATGGGTGTTCCATTTAAAAAAATATAACTTTGGTATGGCTCCCAGTTAGTGAACACTCTGTATAGCTAAAAATAATTTTCTGAAGTAGCGCTGACTGAGTGACATCCTGGCTCGTTTGAATCTTATATACTATAGACGGTAGAGAAGACCGCGGCACTCGGTGGACAGCCTGTATATGATGGACTTTTTCTTCAGTTATTTTCTGGACGTGTCTTAACAGTCGATACAGATCCTTGAAACGATACCAATGCACTGTTGCCAAATATATGGTCCTCACTTGATGCGCGGCACATCGTACAATGCAAGAGTGAGATAAACACGGTTACAAAATATACGCGCCTCAGCAGCGCCCTCAAGCGGAGAAGCGCCGAACTAAAATATACAATTTTGAGCATGGCACGTACAAAGTGAGGACCACGTTTTTTTTGTAGAATTTCAATCTGTAAGGTTAGAACATCAAATTTTGATGACTTTGCAAAGTGAGGTCCGTATATTGGTCCTCACTTTGACATGGACCTCACTTCAACCGTGAATTTCCTTCATGTGGGGCTCACTTTATACGGTGGAAGAAAATATATATATATATATCGATGATATATATCGATACATTAGATACATCGTTAGAAATATATCGATATATTCATATATCGATATATTTAACTGATTGTTAAAAAAAGATAAATAAAAATAAGTCCCAGCATATTTAATAGATTTCAATTTATTCAGTAATTTATTAGTAAGGCAGATTTTATTTTAAAATACTCGCACAAAAATGAATAACATAAGAACTAATAATATTTACTAATATTGCTTTTCGGTGGTGCCATTACGATGTTTTATTAAATAACTTATAAACATAAGCCACAATTTATAAAAATCAATAATTTTCAAAACCGCACTTCAGAAATCAAGTCGTTACTTCCGCAAGTTACAAGAACGAATGACTCACAAAGTTCTTTGATTCTTTGTGTCGGCCGTTTATAAAACCAATAATGTAATTTGTTCGGGGATCTACATAGCTAATCTTTAAAAATATATTTTATGGGAATGCATGATTGTGGGTTTCTGCAAAAGTTCAACGTAATTTATTTACCACTATTTATCACTATTTCTAATGTCATATCAAATAAATTTTGTCCATTTTAATTTGGAACATCTGTCAGGTGAAGAAAGTTAGTGAAAATGTATTAGGAAGAATTACACCTGAACAAGTAACTAATGCAATTAACAACTTTTATAATCGTTTAGGATATTGCGTGGAGGTAAATGAAAAAATGTTTGAAAACTTGTGATGTTTATTTTGAATTAAAATTTCTGTTTATGTTAATACACATTATTTATGCCTTGTTATTTTTTTACCACGTCCACTAAACACTATAATCCGGCCCTGGTGTGTGAGCACGTGTGAATTTACAATTTACAACAAAATCGCTCACACTTAAGGCAGAACAAACAGTTTGACACATCCCCTTTAGTCGAGGTCAATGAAAATCCAGTAAAGAGATCAAAGTACCGACCAGCGAGTTGCGCTACTGTATTCTTTATACTATGGTAACAGCCAATCACAAGAATCTATTTTGAATTTTAACGTATCCTTAAATTTTAATAGCCTGTTAATATGTTACATAATTAATATTAAAATGAAACTTATAAATAAAATAATAAACTAATTTAAGAGTTTAAGTGATTTGCTACCTACCTGCGAAGATAGGCAGTAGTTTCACATCGGGTTGTACTTCTCCGATGTGGCCAGCCAGCTGCAATGGGACGGGGGGGTTCAATTCCGAAACGCGAGGCCAAAACCAAAAATAGGCGCCACTTAATTTTTTTGAAAGGGGAAATGAAAATTAAGAAAACCCGTTACATCCAGAACACGTTAATTTATTTACACATAAAAAAAAATAAAACATAAACTAAATAAATACTACACAGACAACACCAACAAATGTAATTATTTTACATTAAATTTAAATCGTAACTAATTCAACAGATTATAATCACCGAAGTGTACGTGACATCGTTCATTTACGTATGACGGTTTGAAATTTACATCGGAGTGTACACAATAAGGTACATGTTGAAATGCGGCAAAATCAAAGAAAGAAATCGGCAAAAACAAATCGCGAATTAACGCTCAAAACTACATATAAAAAAAATAACGCTCCCACCTCTATTCCGTCGGTGTCCGATTTGTTTGTCGGCGTATGTGTGTCAATGCCGCCGCAAACCCCTTTGACAAATGCCGACTGCCGCGTAGCGAGACGGGAAGGGAGCTTTCAAAGTCGCAAGCCGCCGTACACCTGCATAATTCGAAAAAGCGTCATCCCATAAATCTAACTCTTGCAAAAGCTCACGATAGAAGTAGCTCTTGTTGCAACAAAAGTCCGCAATAGTCCGCAACAAAAGTCCCCAATAGAAGTAGCTCTGGTTAGAAGTCCGCAATAAAAGCCTATAAGCGAAAAAGAAAACGAACGTAAGGGCCAAATCGAAAATTTGCGTCGTACAAAACTTACCTCGGCACTTTACCGAAGCTTGAAACAAAACACGAGGCACGCGTTTTTTCTGTCTCACACGTGGGCCTATTCAGAATCGGCAATTTGCCGTAAAATGCACTAACATCCCTTTGATGTAATGACACGCACAAACGAATTGTTTAACGAAAGAAACGTGCGGCCCAGGAGACGACGAATTTCGTTCTGAAAAATGTCGCAATATTTCTCGTTCGACCGAAAAGGAACGATTACCAAAGAGGGAGAGAGACACGTTCCATTTTACCATTGGCGGAATTTTCCTAGCAACTGGGAGAACCAATCAGCTCAATGTGTACAACGACGTGGTTTCCAAGCAACCATCCAGCACGACTAATTTTGCCTATACAGGGCGTGTTCGGAACAGTAATGAAAACTGAGTAGTGACAACGCATATACAGGGTGTATTCGAAACAGAAAGGAAAAATGAACTGTAACAGATTTCAAATCTGAAAAAATATTTAAAAAAAAAGAAAGAAAAAGAAAGTGTCCTCATTCAGATTTGAACTCGTGACCTTACAGTTGTGAAAAATGAACAAACTACCTCGACCACGAGATCCGTTTGAAAACTCTCCGTTAAATACCTACTAATTTTGTATGGAAAAAAAATAACTTTTGATCTTAATTTCTAACTAATTAACTAAAATTGCACAAATTTAGTATCAAAACACTTCGAATGCAATAATCTTTCCGATTATAACTCAGAATTTCATATACATCGTGTACCAAAAAGTTTTATACAAATGGAGAAAAAGTTTATCTTACATTTCACAAAAAAAAACTATTCTTTATAATGACTTGTAGATCCATAATCAGCAATTGTTAGATAATTTATTTTTATAAAACATTGATAACCTTCTTTATCAATACAAGTGTGCATAATTTTTTGCTATTTAATCACAATTTCAATGAACATTTTGCTCTCCACTACAGTTTGAACGTATTTTGCTCTCCGTCCAAATCATTATTTTTTATTTTCCTTGTATTCCAGCCAATTTTTTAAAAATTTTGTACCTGATTATGGATCTACAAGTCATGCAGAGCTTTTCATAAAGAATAGTTTTTTTTTTGTGAAATGTAAGATAAGCTTTTTCTCCATTTGTATAAAACTTTTTGTGACATGCTGTATATGTACTCAGGTAGATAATATAAAGCAATTTCTGTTTTCCCATGTTAAATCCCTATGTCTCATTGTCAGACGGACACACGGTATGTATAATATGCTTCCAGCGGATCTAAAGTTATTACCTAAGTCCAAATTCAAATCGAAATTTAAAAAGTTGTAACTTGATCGACAAACTAAAAGTCTCAGATAAACCTACCCTATAAATCTTTCTGCAATGATTTTTACATAGTTTCTTTAATTGCTCTTATCTTGTAATGTTTGATTACGTACGTTGTTCAACTTTTGTAACATGTACTTAATTCTAATAGGTACACTTTACTTAATTTCATCCTGGCAAAAGTTTACATTGTACTTCTTTTTTTTATTGTAGGTTAAGTGGAAGAACAGGACAACTGAACTTCGCCTACATTTCATACTTATCTAATTGTAATTGCTTTCCTTTTCTATAATAAAGGCCATTATTATTATTATTATTATTGTTATTGTTATTGTTATTATTATTATTATTATTATTATTATTATTATTATCATTATTATCATTATTATTATTATTATTATTATTATTATTATTATTATTGGAAATTTAAGTAGCGACATCTTTCGATCGCTTGTTGACCTGATATTGCAGTAGGATTGACAAATTGAAGCCAGTTCGCCACATAATAAGTCATCCCAATGCAAGGCGGCCATGTGCTGTCAAAGCATATGAGAATTTTGAAAATTTTTGTGCAAATCGGTTTTGATTGCAGCGGATTCCCCGAGCTGTACAGAGCCTGCTCGGGGAATCCGCTGCAATCAAAACCGATTTGCAAAAAAATTTTCAAAATTATTATTATTATTTAGAGCTGTAGATTTCCTTGGAAATTTAATAGAAAGTACAGTGTATTTTTTTAAAAATGCCATAAAGGTTGGCCATGAAAATTAAAACTCACGTCGTAGCTTGGCATCTAACACGTGCCAAAACTGGCAGTTTGAAGTACATGAATACATGAGTAGTACATGAGCTAAGACATGAATTTTCTTTTCCACAGCCACCCCTTATGGCATTTTTAAAAAAACACATAGTAGATATGGATACAAAATAGTATATTATTTTACAAGTTTCACAAGAAAGTTTATTGTAACAAGTGGTGTTGGGGTACGACGAGCGTAGCGAATTCAATTAAAAATTGAATCTCCTTAGTATATTGGGATTTTAGTTGTAATGCGTGGCAACACTGACAACCTTTCGTTTTAAACAAAAATCAAATGGACAACTTATTAGTTTTCCTTGTCCAGCTTCATTGTGAGCATTGTGTTAAATAACAAATAAATAATGAATTATTTTGTAAATTCTATTAAAGGTTTTCAGTTAAAAATTGACAAAAATTTCACTAAAAACAGTTTCACAATGAGCCACGTTGTGAAACTGTTTTTGGTGTCATAATGAGTTCATTGTGAACGCAAAGTAGAAAAACACTTTAGTGATGCAAGATGTTTTTACAAAATATGTAAAATTATACTCGACAAGATCATACATTACAGATATTGTAATAGACAAGATAAGAGACATAGAAGAGGAGGGAAAACCGAAAAGGATATTAGTTGATAATGCAACGTACTTCAGTAATCAAAGATTTATCAATATAATTCAAGAGCAACAAATTGAAATAAGTCATTGTAGTATGAGACATCCACAGGGAAATCGTTGTGAAAGATATATAATGTGTCCACGGATCGACTTAACAAGAGGAAATACTTTTTTAATATCAATTTTACGCAAAAAAGTTATTCTTTACAAAAAGTTCTGCTTCTCAAGAAACTTCAGAAACAATGGTTAAATTTCAATTTTTAACTACAGTATAATTGAGTAAAATTAATAATAAAAATTGTCTTTGGTTATTTGAATTTGAATATTTCAGACACCCTTTGGTCCAAAAACTTATATTTATGTGTGGTTTCTGAAGGTGCTCGAACAGTAGAATTTTTTTGTAAAGAATATATTTTTGCTTAAAATCAATAATAAAAACATTACTTTGATATTGTAACGATTTTAAAGGTTCTATTAATTTTTATTTCAAAACAAAACACGAAATAGTTAACAAACTAATTTATTTAAAAGCAAACTAATTAACACTAAATTTGACTGCAGACTAGGACTTCAATTACCGTTCCGTTGAAGATGACTTCTATCATGCTTCGAATGACCCTCCAGTCCAGTCAGTCTAGTCCGCAGCCCAACTTAGGAATGGCTAATTTCGTCTCCTTGCCTTCTACCAGCTGTCTCCTCAGGCTCCATAAAGCTTTCCAAATGTTGCGATAGTCGGGCTTACCGCTTGACGTCCTTTTGGTGACTAAGTAGTATACGTGTCGTCTTTGATCTGCTTCCGTGTCGATGATCTTCAAGCTCTTGCCCACCATAGGATGCTGTCTTCGAAGTTCCTCGACCTGACCAAATTTCTTCCGGAAGACCTGGGCTATCCCCTTGGACAATCTTAGGTCTTCTGCCACACGGTGAGCCAGACTGTACTACTTGAAAAAAGTCTTTCTGCCTCTCTGTGGTCACCCCGAATCGTGCCTTACTTCCGGTAGCGTGATGGGACATAAACTTTTCGAAATTCACTTCGTCCTTGCGTCCTTTGTACTGTCCCTTCATTTTCTTCTCCGTTGTAAGGAGCCATTCGGTTGAAGTGGATAACTTTGGGTTTATCATGCGGAATTTTTCTGATGCGGTAGATGACGTCGCTGATCCGTTTCATCACACTATAAGGATCCTCCCAAGATGTCTGCAATTTTGGGGATAGGCCTCGACGTCTTTGAGAATTGTAAAGCCAGACCAGTGTTCCAGGTTGGTATCCCCCATTCTGAGCGTTGATGTCACAATGCTCCTTCATTCGGTCGCTGGCAGTCTGTATATTGTGACGCACTTGATTGTGAATGTCGTCCATTTTCCTGCGTAGACCGCTCACATAGTCTTCGTCGGCAGGGACCTCACCAGGCTTCACGCCGAACTTCAGGTCGCAAGGCAGTCTTGGCTCTCGCCCAAATACCACTTTTGCTGGTGTCTCTCCTGTTGTCTCATGAACGGATGAACGGTATGCCAGTAGAAAAAGGGGAATGTACGTGTCCCAGTCTCTCTGATGATCGGAGACTACCTTGGACAAATGTCGGTTGATGGTTCTGTTACTTGTTTCTTCTTTTCTGTGCTTGTTTATGCAAATAAAACACCAATTCCAACTAAACTGCGAGTCTGGGCAACAGCGGCCGCTCAATGGTAATGTAAACCTTTTGAAGATTTTTCTGAATTATTTTTTTATATATTTGACACTGTTACCAGGCTAACGCATTTTATTTAACTTTAAAATATTCATATAACATGCATATAACTATCAACATATCAGTCTTTAACATGCCCCCCGCCTTGGAATACCCCAGTACTTTCAACAACTTAATCTTCAGGCTCGGGAAGTGGACAAAGCTTGACGTAGGTCCTTTTAGTTTCTCCCGTTTGTGTTCTTACTGTGGCGACCCTTGCCTTGCCGTCCTTTCCGGAATGCAATTTAGTGACACGACCTAATTTCCAGCGAAGTGGAGGAGCGTTGTCATCCTTTAGCAACACCATTGAACCGATTTTGAGTTCTGCTTGACTTTTCTTCCATTTTACTCTTCGTTGCAACTCCGCGATATATTCTTTCTGCCAACGAGTCCAAAAATGTTGTTGACATTGCTGCAAGTGTTGAAAGCGCGACAATCTTCCTATCGGAATGTCTTGTACATTCGGGTCCGGAATGGCAGTTAAAGTTCTTCCAATCAAAAAATGAGCAGGAGTTAGGGGAGTTAGGTCATTAGGGTCAGTCGATAGAGGAAACAGAGGCCTAGAATTTAGAGTAGCTTCTACTTGCACGATTGCAGTATGCAACTCCTCATAAGTGAGATGAGCATTGCCTAAGACTCTCTTTAAATGAGCTTTACTGGCCTTGATACCAGCCTCCCACAAACCTCCAAAATGTGGTGAATACGGTGGTATAAATTTCCATTCTATGTTTTCCTGAGCACAGTGATCTGTAATATCTTCCTCGTTTTTTCTTAAGAATTGTTTCAATTCAATATTGGCGGAAACAAAATTGGACCCATTATCAGAACAAATCCGATATGGTTTTCCGCGGCGCGCTACAAATCTCCTGAGAGCCATAATAAAGGAGTATTTGCTAAGGTCGGAAATTAGCTCTAAATGCACTGCCTTAGTGCTAAAACAGATGAAAAGCCCAATGTAACATTTATTTAGCTTGGCGCCGCGACCCTTGCGATTTTTTATAAGCAAGGGACCTGCATAATCAACTCCCGTGACCGTAAAAGGTTGGCTTGGTTGAACACGAGCTTCTGGTAATTGCCCCATAATTGGTTGGACAAACCTGGGTCTGTTCTTAAAACAATTTAAGCATTCTCGAACAACACTTTTGCAAAGATTCCGTCCTCCGATTGGCCAAAACTCTTCTCTCGTTGATGCTAACAATTGCTGAGGGCCGGCGTGTAATAATTTAAGATGTTCGTTCTTTATTATAAGGCGAGTTAGTCGATGTTTTCCACTTAGTAAAATGGGATGTTTTTTCTGATAAGGAAATTTAGAGTTTTCCAAACGGCCACCAACTCGTAAAAACCCTTCTTCGTCTAGAAATGGGTTTAAATGCAATATTTTGCTCGTAACGTTGACTTGTTCATGATTACGCAGAGTTTTAATTTCATTGCAAAAACTTTCATGTTGTGCTAATTTTACGAGTATTTTTAATGCTTTATTTATTTCATATACCGAAAGACACTTAGAATAAATTCGGTTTGTTTTGTCTCTACAATTGTTCGAGAATCTCAAAATCCACGAAACTACTCTTTTAAGTCGAGTCAAACTTGAAAAGTTTTTGAACGGAAACCTTTCTTCGTTTTGGATTGTGAGTGAATAAATGATACTTTTAACATCAGGTAAGTTATTGTTGATGTTACAGTATTTTGTCGATTGGATTGGCCAATGATCTTCTTTCTCATTTAACCAATGAGGTCCATGCCACCAAAAATTAGATTCTTTGATCTCATTTGGCATCAATCCTCTGGACAAGATATCGGCTGGATTATCTTTGCTTGACACATGGCGCCAATCATCGCGAGAAGTTAATTCTTGAATTTCCGTTACTTTGTTGCTAACGAAAGTTTTCAGTTTATTTGGTGGTAGTTTTAACCAACTAAGTACTATAGTAGAATCGCACCAAAACGTGCGTTTGCATGCTCCTATACGCAAAGAGTCAGACACTTTCTGTGCAAGTCTTGTTGAAATTAATGCGCCTAGTAGTTCTAATCGAGGTAATGTGATAACCTTTAAAGGAGCAATCTTAGTTTTGGCGCATAACAAATTGACATGTACCTTGCCATTTTGATCTACAGATCTTACAAATACGCAACCTCCATATGCCTTTTCGGAGGCGTCAGAGAATGCATGTATTTCTATTTGTTTAGGATTTTCGCAAATTACGTGACGTTTAATTCGAAGTTCGTTTAAAGTGTGTAGTTTATTTTGATAATCGTTCCAGAAAGAATTAATATGCGACGGCAATCCTTCATCCCAAGACAACTTTTCCAACCATAGTTGTTGTAACATAAATTTTGCTTTTATGATGCAAGGACTAAGCAAACCGAGAGGATCAAATATCTGCGAAATAGAAGATAGAATGGTCCGTTTTGTGATTTTTCTATTCTGAGGAATTTCACCAATCTTATACATTAATATGTCAGCCACTGGAGACCAAGTAAGACCTAGGGTTTTTGCATTTTCATTTACTCCAAAGTGCACTGTTTTCGTTGGGCAATCACTTTCGGCGACATATTTAAGTACTTCCGGCTCATTAGAATAAAATTTTCGAAGTTCAAATCGTCCCTGCTTCAAAATGTCTGAAACATTTCGTGCTATTGAAGCTGCTTCCTCTATAGATTCAGATCCAGTCAATAGGTCATCCATATAAAAATCCGATTTGATAATTTCAGAGCAATGCGGCTGTTTTGCGTTATTTTCTTCTGCTAGTTGAAATAAACAACGGACCGCAAGAAATGAAGCAGCTGTAGTTCCGTAAGTGACGGTGTTTAATTCGAATACTTCCATTGGCTTCTCTCCACTTTCACGCCATAATATTCTTTGCAAGCAACGTTGTTCAGGTACGATTAGTATCTGACGGTACATTTTCTCAACATCTGCTGCTACTACGTATCGATATTGGCGAAATCGTAATAATATGGCTAAAAGATCGCTTTGCAAGGTAGGTCCTACCATTTGTATGTTATTTAGAGAAATACCACTGCTAGTGGGAGACGATGCATCGAACACCACTCGTAGCTTTGTGGTGAGACTCTCCTCTCGTATAACGCCGTGATGAGGCAAGTAATAACAAATTTTATCTCCACCGGCATTTTCTACCTTGGCCATGTGGCCCAAATTTTGGTATTCACTCATAAAATCTGTATAACGCCCTTTTAATTCAGATTTAGTTTCAAGCTTTCTCTCCAAAGCCAGCAATCTGCGACGTGCGTGCTCGTATGAATCACCTAATCTTTCAACAGAGTCTTTGAATGGGAGTGCGACAATAAATCTGCCGTCTTCAGCTCTTTTAACATTTTCTTTAAAATGATTTTCACATAGGATTTCTTCTTTAGTTCTTGACTTACTGTTGGTTGAGAAATTATTCTCGACCTCCCAAAATCGTGACAATTGGGTTTGTATATCTAAGCCCTTGCTGAAATGGCACACAGTCGTTGAGTTCTCTACACCACCTGTAGGTCCGGAGACAACCCAACCAAGTCGCGTTTTTTGTAAAATAGGTTTATTGACCCCTAAGGACAGCTGACCTATGCTTAGGATACTCCAAAATAAGTTTGCACCAATTAACATTTCTACCTTCTTAGGTTTAAAGAATAATGGGTCGGCCAGCTTTATATTTTTGGGTATTTTAATTTCCGAAACATCTACAGACATGCTTGGCAGATTTCCTGCGATTTGAGGAATAACAAGGCATTTGATATCGGCTTTGAAATTGTTATGCAGCGATTGTATGGTAATTTTACAAGAACTTTCAATGTTAGATGTTGTATGGTTCAACCCAAGAATTGTAATATTCGTCTTTGACTTACTCAATTGCAGACGGTCACATAAATCCGTAGTAATATAACTTGACTGCGAGCCAGAATCAAGTAGTCCTCTTACTGTGTGTGTTTCTTTATGCGAGTCTAAAACTTGTACATATACGGTGGAAAGAAGTACATAATTTTCAGAGATGCATGATGAAAGCGTTGTAGCAGTATTTGAATGTACTTCTTTTGATTGGGGTTTGACATTGTGCAGTAGTGTGTGATGCTTGGCCCCACATTTTTTACATGTGCCCCTGCGACACACCTTATTGAAGTGTCCAGGTCTTAAACAATTCAGACAAAGTTTAAGATTTAAGATCTTCTCAATTCTTGCATCAGTTTGCAAATTCAAGAAGTGTGAACAATTTTGTATGTAATGATCTTTGTTGCAAACCTTGCATTTAACATCAAATGGTTTACTATCAGTAGCTAAAAAACCCTTAACATTAGTCTTTTGTTGTCTTTTATCTGCTTGATTTATTTGCAAAGTTTCCAACAAGTCGGCTCTAGATTTTAAAAACAATTTTAGATCATCAAATGATGGTATATTTTTATCGGTTTTAAAATTTTCCCATTCTCTTAAAGTTGTAATATCTAACTTTGAAGTTATCATATAAACGATTAACGTATCCCAATTTTCGGTCGGTTGATTTAATTGGTCTAATGCACGCAAATTTTTTGAAACAGAATCGATAACTCTCCTCAAATTTTCTGCGGATTCTTTAAATAACGGTTCTAAGTTAAATAGGGCCTTTACGTGATTTTGAACGAGCAAACGGTTATTGTTGTAACGATCAACTAATGTATTCCAGGCTACAACGTAATTTCTGGATGTAAACTCCAATGATTTTATTACTTGAGCTGCTCCGCCTTCAAGTGACGCTCGTAGGTAGTGAAACTTTTGAATTTCGTTAATGTCTTTATTGTTATGAATTAGAGATTCGTAGGTATCACGAAACTCTAACCAATTCGCATATTCTCCATTGAATTTAGGCAGTTGTATTGTAGGCAATTTCACGTGACCACCAGCAAATTGTGAATGAATTTGAGTAATTACATTGCTTTTGCCTGAACTCTTCGAGGATGTGGAAGATTTTTCATCGTTTGATTGTTTATTGTAATCTTTAATAATCTTTTTAGCTAATGATATTTGAAGATAGTAATTATTTTCAAACGTTTGTCGTTCTTTTAATTCAGTTTCTAAGTCCCCCGTTGTGCTCTCTATAACGTTTTGTACTTCATCAAATTCATGTATTAAAAGTTCTATTTTATTTAATCGTTCATTCAATTGAATAAAATCTAGTTCTGTCAAATCTGATTTCGCATGCACCTCACTTACATACTTAGCAAAAAATGTAAGCTTTGTCTTAAGAGTGGCTCTTTTTCGGACAGATTCTTGTGCATTAGCCATTTTTATTTATTAAATCTAAAGGAGGTATACTTCTGAAGATACAAGAAAAGGATTGACTCACTTTTTTATTGATCACTTATGTTGTTGCGTTCCGCTTACTGACGCGTCGGGACGTCGGGAGACAACTTAATAACTTGATGTAAATTAACCACGCTCTGCTACCAATTTATGTTACTTGTTTCTTCTTTTCTGTGCTTGTTTATGCAAATAAAATACCAATTCCAACTAAACTGCGAGTCTGGGCAACAGCGGCCGCTCAATGGTAATGTAAACCTTTTGAAGATTTTTCTGAATTATTTTTTTATATATTTGACACTTGTGTCGCTGTTACCAGGCTAACGCATTTTATTTAACTTTAAAATATTCATATAACATGCATATAACTATCAACATATCAGTCTTTAACAGGTTCTGTTGAATCTTTCCACCATTCCGTCCGACTGCGGGTGAAGTGCAGTGGTTCTCGTTTTCCGGAGGCCGAGCAGAGTACACACGTTCTCGAATAAAGCCGATTCAAAGTTCCTTCCTTGATCTGAATGCAGCTCCATGAGCGCGCCATGCCGATTGATCCATTTTCGGACAAGGACTTCAGCAATAGTTATCGCCTCTTGGTTTGGTAGGGCATATGCTTCAACCCACTTGCTAAAGTAGTCTATCACCACGACAATGTACTTATTTCCACTATTCGTTTGTGGAAATGGGCCGGCTACATCTATGGCAACTCTCTCAAAAGGACATTATACTGTTTCATGGGAGCCTTGCCTCGTCTGTGCGGGCCGTTACTAGCTGCGCAGACCACGCACTTCCTACACCAGTCCTTTATGTCTTCCTTGCAGTTCACCCAGTAGAATCGCTCCCGCACCTTTTCCATAGTTTTCTTGATTCCCAGATGCCCTCTCGAAGTTCCATCGTGAAGCTACCTCAGAAATTCCGGCACCCTATTCTTGGGGATCAGTAACTGTGTCTTCTGTTCCGTGCCTTCCTGGTTCTCGATGATTCGTTTCAGAAGACCATGATCCAGCACTATGGAGTCCCACTGCGCCCAGTACGATTTTACGGATGGTGCACACGGTGCTATCTCTTCCCAAGTACGCCTTGCCTAGACTGGTCCATTCCAGCACCAGTTTCAAATCCTGATCGTTCTCCTGGTCTCGTCGCAATTCTTCACCTTGCCATTTGTCGTCTACGACGGCCGTCCTCGCAGTCGTGGCCACTTTCTCCTTGTAATATATTAAGAGAAAACTTATGATGGAAAAATAGTTCTTTATTTATCGTATAATGATGTTACCTTAACAACAACAATTCTCTTTTTTATGACAAACCAACTTACTAAGATATTATGAATATACTACGTACACTACATTACACTCCTCCAGACAACTGCATTGCTTACAGTCTTCGGCACAATGTCTTCTCGACAAAGCATCGGCATTTCAATGGCTAGTTCCGTCCGATGCTGGATTTCAAAATCGTATTCCTGAAGTCGTTCGATCCATCGTGCGACTTGTCCTTCAGGATTCTTGAATCGGAGGAGCCATTTTAAAGCGGCATGGTCCGTCCTCAGGAGAAAGTGTCTGCCATATAAGTACTTGTAGAAATGTTCTATGGACTTTACCACGGCTAGCAATTCCCTTCTAGTGACGCAATAATTTCGTTCCGGCTTTGACAGGACTGAAGTAGCCGATCACGTTCTCTTGCCCATCTTGTATCTGGGAGAGTACGCAACCGATACCAACGTTGCTAGCATCTGTGTCTACGACGAACTTGCCTTCTGGGAGAGGGTAGCTCAGAATTGGAGCGCTTATCAAGTACTGTTTTAGTTGCTCAAAACTAATTTGGCAGTGTTGGTCCCATTCAAACGGGCGTCCTTCTTCGGTGAGTTTTGTCAGCGGTTTAGCGATGTCTGCAAATCCAGGAACATAGCGACGATAGTAAGTGCATAGGCCTAGGAAACTCCTTATCTGGTGTTTATTCTTGGGAATTGGCCAGTCCTTCACGACCTGAATCTTTACTGGGTCCACCGCGATTCCATTCCCATTAACAATATGGCCTAGATAATTCACTTCCTTCTGGAACAGGTGGCACTTCTTGAGACTAAGCTTTAGTCCAGCTCCGCGAAGCCGCTGAAACACTCCTTCCAGGTTCTTCAGATGGTCGTCGAAAGTTTTCCCCACCACAATTATGTCGTCCAGGTATACCATGCACGTTGTCCAGGACAGACCCTTCATAACCGTCTCCATTAGCCTCTCGAATGTCGCTGGGACATTACATAACCCGAACGGCATCACTGTGAATTGCCATAGACCCATACCAAGGGAAAACGCCGTCTTTTCTGATCTTCGGGCGCTAGTTCCACTTGCTAATAACCACTCTTGAGATCCAAGGTCGAGAGTATCTTTGAACTGGCCAGGGTGTCGAGGGTGTCATCAATCCGTGGCAGAGGATAGCTGTCCTTTTTCGTGACGTCGTTGAGCTATTGATAGTCTACGCAGAACCCTGTGGATCCATCATTCTTCTTCACAAGCACTACCGGTGACGCCCATGGGCTGCTCGATGGCTCAATCACATTGTCTTTTTCCATCTCGCGAATGATGCGTTCTGTTTCTTCATGCTTCGCCAATCGTAACCTCCTTGGAGCTTGACGGATGGGTCTTTCATCTCCGGTCTCCATCTTGTGTTTGACGATGTCGGTTCTTCCCTTAGGCCCATTTTCTACCTAAAACACGTCTTGATAGCGACAGATCAGGTTCCTCGCTTTTATCTTTTGCTCTTGAGTCAATTCCTGGGCCGTCGACATGACCGTTTCCAACAACTTCTTAGGGGCCTTCGTCTCTTGCATGCTTACTTCTAGCTGGCGGGAAATGGAGGACACCATGGCGCAGCTTCCCAAGATGGTACCTTTCTTGATGTTGACGGGGAAACAGTTCACATTCATTAGGCGGACTGGTATTTATTTCTTTGCTGTCAACAAAGTTTTCCCAACGAGAACTCCTCTTCCAATCTTCTGATCGTCAGTATTAGGTTCGACCATAATGTCTTGCCCATCTTGGAAAGTGCCGTTCAGGTTTGCGTCGACTATGACCTCGGTCCTGCTGGGTAATACAACATCTTCGACGAGAACAACTCGAGCGGCTATGTCCTCTCGTTGATGCAAAACCAATTCCTCGTTGTTAACCGCCATCAAGCCACGCTTCAGATCCAATTGGAATCCATGAGCACACATGACGTCCATGCCCAAAATCGCTTCGTCCTCTATTTCTGCTACTAGCGCACGGTGTTTGATGGGGGTCGATCCAACTGTAATGATCACCTCTACTTCACCATGAACAATCGCTAATGTTCCGGTTGCTGTCCTCAGTCTCCATTTAGTCGGCTCGGTGCGTCTTGTTGACTTTATAACATCGGGCCTCAAGATAGTCTTCGTCGCACCCGTATCCAGTAACATGGTGTGAGGGATGTCATCAATGGTGGCATCCACGAAGACACTGCTGGTTAATCGCAGCAGGGCTATTACTTTTGTGGCTTTTGTCTTTGGGGGCCTTTGAATACGGGTCGAAGTTTGCTCCTTTGCGCCGACCCGGTTTAGTTTCCCTGTGGCTTCCTTCGTGGAGGATCCTGCCTGGCCTTGGGACACCGCCTGCGAACATGTCCCTCTTTTTGGAAATTCCAACACACCAGCGGATTCTTCTGCCTTAGGACTTGTTCCACAATGCGGCCAATATTCTCCGTGGTGGTATAATCCTTGGGCCGCTCCTCTGCAGCAGATCGCACCTGGACGCTGGCGGGTTCTTCTTCTTGGGAGAGCTCGTACCTTGACACGTCCTCTTGAAACTCGCTTCGCCGCCTCGTATTGCAAAGCGTAGGCTAATGCGTTCTTGGATGTCTTAGGGTGGGCCATTCTCAATGCCTGCTGGTTGTCCGGGTCACGGATTCCATCTACGAAGGTCTACATCGTCAAATATTGCAGGAATTCATCAGACGCTGCAGGGTATACTAACCGGGCTAGGCGCGCTACATCAGCCTCGAATTCTTGAAGACTCTCTCCGGATTTCTGGCAACGGTTTCTCAGCTGCGCATGGTACACCTCGGTCAGATGCACCTGGCCATAACGCATCTCCAGTCTGTTCACCAGCTTGTGGAAGTCTTCTTCTTCCGGCATCATTTATAGCACATCGTTAGCGTCCCCCTCAAGGCCTCAATTAACGAAGTGGCTTTTTCACTGGCCGTCCATCCATTCGCCTTTTCTGCCGCTTCGAACTGTTTGAAATAATTAGGCCAAGATGACTTCCCATCGAATGTCGGTGGTTTGATTTTTAATTTCGAAGTTTCCGCTGGTCCTACTACAGTTTGGGCCTCATTATTTTCCGGTACTTCTGATGATGACGGATCCCCGAATATTCTCAATCCTGCCATGATTTGTTTGAGATTCTTAATTTTGTTATCCTGCTGGAATAGTATTTCTTCAACATTTTCTTGCAGATTCCTTGTCTCTTCTGATATTTTTACAACTAGTTTATCTTCGAGCCCCTTTGATTGCTCTAGAAATTCATCCTTCAAATTATCAGACTGTTCTTGTAATTTAGTTTCCAGATTTTCCGACTGTTGTCAATTTATTTTCTAAAATTTTCACATTTTCTTCCGTGTTTCTAGAGTATTCCATTAATTTATCCAGATCGTCTTTCAAATTTCCGGATTGTTCCAACAATTTATTTTGCAATTCCTCCTTGAAGCTTCTGGATTGTTCCATTAATTTAGCTTCCAAATTTCCAGATTGTTCCTTTAATTTAGCTTCTACATTTCCAGATTGTTCCATCAATTTATTTTGCAGTTCTAATATCTTACTTAA
This sequence comes from Dorcus parallelipipedus, assembly GCA_958336345.1. Taxonomy (NCBI): domain Eukaryota; kingdom Metazoa; phylum Arthropoda; class Insecta; order Coleoptera; family Lucanidae; genus Dorcus; species Dorcus parallelipipedus. The sequence continues at coordinate 39,179,995 of OY284475.1, forward strand.
ATCTGCAGGACCGCCCGAGATTTCAAAAAGAAAGGTTTCCGGGTCCTCTCCTGCTTCTAGTAGCGCTTGGTGTAGTCTTTCTTGCAAAATCGATTTCTTTCCGGAGATTTCCAATTCACGCTCTTCTAATTCGGCTTTTAATTCGGTCACTTTTAACTCTTTTAGCAACACTTTCTTTGAAGCCATTGTTTTTTTTTTCACGCTACACTTTGTTTATTAATTTATTTAAATTTAATTTAATTTTAGTTGTTTATTTATTTTCACGAACCTCACACCTGGCACCAATGTAACGATTTTAAAGGTTCTATTAATTTTTATTTTAAAACAAAACACGAAATAGTTAATAAACTAATTTATTTAAAAGCAAACTAATTAACACTAAATTATTTACAAGCTTATACATAATTGATTTTAACAATCGAGCGAACGTCTACGGAACTTTTATGCCGAACTGTCTAACGCTGAATTCCCCCGAACTGAAGGTCGTGTACTTTTATAAGCCGGGGTTGTTTTTCGCGAACATTCTAGTACGCGACAGAAAGTCTAGAGTTAATTTATTCCGCCGACGGAATTCTCTAGGCTGTCGCCTAAGGCCCGTCGGCTAGACGGCTGTGACGCAAGAGACAGTCTGACGCCGGCTGGTGTGGACGAATCATTGCAATATTATATGTGCTATATGAAATTAAGAAATTTGAATTTTATAGACAGACTGTAGTTAAAATTTAAATTTAACCATTGTTTCTAAAGTTTCTTGAGAAGCAAAACTTTTTGTAAAGAATAACTTTCTTGCGTAAAATTGATATTAAAAAAGTTTTTACTCTTGTCAAGTCGATCCGTGGACATATTGTATGCAGGAAGTGGTAAAATATCTTAGATTATTAACATTTCAGAAGAACAAGGTTTGGCAAATTATGTAAAAAATGTAGAAAATTAAATATATAAATTTCACACCAAGCAACATAACTGGATATGCTCCAAATACATTAGCTAAAGGAATAAAACTAGAAAGACCATGGACTCAAGAAGAAAAAGTATTAGAAAAAGGAAGAAAAAGTCTTACAGTTTATTTTTCGTTTGTGTGCTAAACACACCCTGTATAGTGCACATTTCAACGTTCCGGTCTATTTTTAGAACGCTTCGTTTGTTTCGCACGTTAAGTGTAGGAATGTACAATTCTTCGCCTGCGTAATTTTCCCGAAGACTGTCGTACTAGCGTATTTTCGTTCAAAGTTTCCGATCAAACGAACAAATTCATTTTATAAAATTAGCCCATCCTTGCTTAGGGTCGAAATCGCGTGTACATGGTGAGTTTTGTCCAATTTTAAAGAGGTCTTACTTCACGACGCGGATGTTTGAAACCTTTGCCCTTTACGTTGATTGGTTTTCGCTGATGTCACGTAAATCAGCCATTGGTCGTGTTGAATGTGTCTCTTTCTTTCGATGTTTTAATCTTTTCCGCCGATCGTGAGGGACGTTAGCGTTTCAGTAATTTTCTGTCCGTCCCGTGGACCATACGTTCCTTTGTTTAATCTTGGATTGTGTACCCATTTCACCTGATGGGTGAGAGTGCATTTATACGGCTATACGCCGAATTTGACGGGTTCATTTGGGGGACGAAAAAGCCGCATTCCTTTGCGACTTGTGGCAGCCTAGTTGATGACCCTAGGTGAGTTTTTACGAGTTGTTTCTCTCAATTTGGCCCTTACGTTCGCTTTTCTTTTCTCGTTTATAGGCTTTTAGCGGTAGCTGTTTTAGTGGTAGTTGTTTCTAACGTTAGTTATTTTGGCGTTAATCGTCGTTCGTGGTCCCGGATCATTTGTGGACTCGCTGATTTACGCCGTTGGGTATTCTCCTCTCCGCCATCGCGACTACGCCGTAACCTTGCTACTATGATCAGAAGGCTGGCCATCCACGGAAGTGCGTGACTGCCGACCACCTCTGCTACTGTCGACGGACATTTGACGCTGTGTAACAGGTCGGATCTATTTATTTATTATTATTAGTAGCAATATGCGTACGGTGTTTTCAAAGTAGCCGCGATTGTGCACGAGGTTTTGCGTATACTCACGTAACGATTCAAATGACGTCGTCATCGGCATTAGGATATGTAAAGATTCTTTTGTATATTAGTTTAACTAGATTTATGCGGAGTTCGAACCCGAAGATGTAAGATTCGTTTTGTTTTCTTTCTTGTTTCGGTTGTATTCATGTTGTATACTTGCTGATTAATCGCTTATTTTTCTTTTAAACGAAGAAAATTCTTGTGTGAAATAAATTGTTCGTGCTTTGGACGTAACGTGTTTTTCTTAATTTTTCTACGCGTTATCCTTTCAAAAAAAATTAAGTGGCGCCTATTTTGGTTTGGCCTTCGCGATTTGGAATAAGAACCCCCCGTCCCGTTGATGCTGCTGGCGACACCGGATTAATTCCGCTCCGGTGTTAAACTACTGCCTATCCACTCAGGTAGGTAGCAAAAGATATAAAGAATGGACGGATAAATATTTAAAAAGAGAAAATGAAAGAATAAGAAAATAAAAGAAAGAAATTTGGAACAGGAGATTTAGTAATAGTAAAAAAATTAAAGACTAGGAAGAAGAAAATAAAAAGGAAAATGTGCTAAATTACAATTACCTTATTCAGGACCATTTAAAATCACAAGAGTATCAAATGAAATGACGTTTGAATTAACGGATCTAGAAGAAAAACAAATTAAGGGTCAATATCATATAAATGCAATTGTTCCATACCAACAAGATCCAAGTGTATAATCTAAAAGGTAAAAAGATTAATAAAAAGAAAAAAAAATCAATATGCTTTTGAAAAGTCTATATTACAAATATCTGATAATAATATACAATTACTACAACTCATATTAATCTAAAATTAAACAGAAAATTAAGTAAATATTATAATGCAATTAACGCAACTTATTTACACCGTAACCAACAGAATGGCACTTTACTTTTAATTATCAATTAACACCTCAAGATCACAGAGCTAATTTGTATATGCAATTAAAATTGAAACAAAGAGTGATGATCGTAATAAAAACGTCTCGAACGTGATGGCCGTAAAACAAACGGAATGTGTTTGGCTGAGGTTTTATTTAAAAAAGTTAACACAATATCATTCAACGTTTTCGATCGTTGAATCGCCACTTTTCCGCCGTCTGAGTGCTATCCGCAAACTTCTTCTCAGTGTTTCTTGTTTTTTGTCTGTCAAAACACTGCGCTTTCCTTCGACTGAATCTTTGTATGAATAGTACCATCGTCCTATGCTTCTGTCCCACTGAAATCACTTTGTCAAGTATGTACAGTATAATGCAAAAGTACTTACAGAAGAAGTTAGGATGTCATTGTTGTAAGGATGCCACGAAACATCCCTAACACAACTTGAATGCTTTTTCATTTCTCGTTTGATCTTACCAGTTAAGGCATCGTAAACTGAAAGAAGAATGGTTGCTTTTGTTACTGTATCAAATTTAATTTATCAATTCAAAATATTAGAAATATTATGGTGCGTATTAATTTAAACATTTTAGCCCGAACGAACGGAACTAGCGGAGCGCGCATCAACGAACAAAATAAACATTTCAAACGAAAGTTCACTATATTTGAAGTTTCGGCTGCATATATCTATGTTCCTAAGGGTTCGTCTTTTCGTCATAGTTTAAACATGTAATGTAATGATGTCATCGACATTTTTTTTAAATAGCAATCCCCAATTTTTTTTTATTCTGATAGCTCATTGAATTCTCTATCCAATCACATCAAAAATTTATTATGTTTTATGGGAAAAATTTTGAGAAAAAATTATTGAAAATGAAATAATAATATGTAATAATAATAATTTAATTTTCGGTTAAATGACGAACCATGATTACTCGACTAGAAAAGACCTTGTTTAAATGACAAGAATGACAAGTTTTCTTTTATTTTGGTTTTGTTGAAAATGTCACGCCTATTTCATTTGTAGGTAGTAGATGTTTCATCCATTTTCAATAATTTTTTTCTCAAAAAACATAATAAATTTTTGATGTGGTTGGATAGAGATTTCAATGAGTTGTCAGAATCAAGAAAAAAAATTGGGGGGTGCTATTTAAAAAAAATGTCGATGACGTCATTACTCGAAAACAAATGACAATTAAAAATTGATTTTCACTTGAAAATGTGTGCTTTTTCAAAAAACAAAATTTACCTGTCCGAGCGTTTTTTCGAAATGAATTTTGAATTTTGAATTTATGAATTTTATTCCATACTTTAGAAGTTCACTGTACCGAGTGTCCCAACGGTGTGTATTTCTTCTGTAGTGCCTATAAGAATAACAAGTAGAGAAAAAAAGATTAAGAAAGTGATAATAGACATCACGCGGCACATTTAAAAATTTTCTCAACTATACAGGGTGTTCCAGAAAGGGTTGGTGCATACAAACCGATTTTTTTTAATGGAACACCTGTATATTCTTATAAATTTGGATGTCCCGCGGAGAGATGATTACAATAATATAAAGATATATTAATTTCGCTTAGCTATTTTCGTAAGAAAAAATTTTTTCTTCGAAAATTCCTTTAAAATTTACAACTTTTGAACTTATGTTGCTGACTATGGAGATGACACAGACTTACGAAAGTATAACAAAATATTCTTAGGACTTTGGGCTTTTTGAAAATATGAAAAAAGTTAACATATCTTTTAACATTATACAGGGCAAACAGTACGTGCGAAGCACTCAGTATCTCATTTTTTTTTAAATGGAACGACCTATTTTTTATTTCAGAAATGGGTAGTTCTTAAACTTAGCTTTCTACTGATACAAGATTATATACCTATATTTTTAGCATTTCTTTCATTAGAACCCTTGTTTTTACTACTATTTGAACAATTTAGCCTTCCATTTATAACTTTTGTATAGTAAATGAGCAAAAAGTAAATCCCAGAGTGTATTTATATCACACCTGAAGGAACGTCCAGGTCTACACATTTAACGTTTTACTATACACACATTGATACGAGAAAAACAGGTAAATATGTGGAAAAAAATTTTCATCGTAGTCAGCCATGATTTCATATTTGAGATCTTATAATAATTCTGAATAACTTTTTCACATAATATTTCCGCGTATCTTGAAAAATAAAGGTACTTTACTCTTATGTCCACTTCAAATATTTTTATTTCCTCGGTATGTGACCAGTGGTATTCGAATTTTGATATCTGCATTTTGAGTTTGGGAAGCTCTAGGAAGTTTCAAATTTATGGTTATAATTTATTTCCAAAAATAAAAAGTTAAAAACCCAAAAAATTCTAATGGTAGTAAAAACAATATTTCTAGTAAAACAAATATTAGAAATAAAGGTATATAACCCGATATCAGTAAAAAGCTAAGCTTAAGTACTATCTATTTCTGAAATAAAAAATAGGTCACTCCATTTAAAAAAAAATGAGATACTGAGTGCTTCGCAAGTTCTGTTTGCCCTGTATAATGCTAAAAGATAATTTAACTTTTTTCATATTTTCATAAAGTCCAAAGTTCTAAGAATATTTTGTTATATTTTCGTAAGTCTGTGTCATCTCCATAGTCAGAAAATTTCAATTTCAAAATTTGAAAATTTTTAAGGAATTTTCGAAGAAAAAAAAAATTTTTACGAAAATAACTGAGTGAAACCAATATATATTTATGTTGTTGTAATCAGCTCTCCGCGGAACATCTAAATTTGTAAAAGTATACGGGGTGCTCCATTTAAAAAAATTCTCTCTATACACCACCATTTTTTGGAACACCATGTAGAGTTAAAAATAATTTTAAAATGTTCCGCGAGATGTCTAATATAACTTTCTTTATCTCATTTTTTCTACTTGTTATTTCTGCAGGCTCCACAGAAGAAATACACACCGTTGGGCCACCCGGTATATCTTCTTACTACATAATATATCACATATCAAACTTTTATGAGAAGTTATTAATGTACTATGGTGCTCACCAAAAACGATACGACTCGGCAATTTGCTGGCCTTTACGGCAATACACAGAGGCAAAGGCCTGAAACTGCTGTGTGAAATAACTAACTGGTCGACTACGGTCAGGCTCTGGTACCTGCGGCTCAGATGCGACCGTGATCCACGGGATTATTATTGCCAACAAATAACAAATATTATGCAAAGATTATTCAAGAATACTCACTACTGTTATAATTTTATAATTGAACTTTGTAAAGCTGCGCTGTTGGTAGGTATTTTTTTTAGAGCTTTACTCGATTAATATTTTGCAACTTCTGTATTTTGAGTTTAATAAAGTTAAAGCGTATTTGCGGCAAGGAAATTCACGGACACGTTTTTTGTGGTAATAAAATTCGCGTACACGTCCGTTTTTCTTTAAATCATGAATTCATCATTTTTAGGCATAAAAAAGAACAAAATTACCAATTAAAAAGCATACAAGTTTTGAAAATTAGAATATAAAATTGCATAAATATTGGTGTATACAGAGTGCTCTGTTTCGTCTGGGTGTTACGTCACTTCGTTATTTTAAATGGAACACTCTATATATTTTGACTTTTTCGGATTTAGATTTTTCTTTATGATTTTTAAAAATACGCGAAATAATTTGACATTTGCTAGTTGCTATGGTTACAGAACAAACAAACTGTTTGTTTATCTTCACCCTAAGATTGGTAAGGATTATGCGGCATTCAAAAAGTTAAAATTAGTCTTTGAGAAGGTCTCTTACGTAAGAAGACATGACAGTTACGGATTTTACTCTTGTCATGGATATCCAAGCTAATGTAGTGTCACTTTGTAACAAATTTGTGTAAATTTTTGACAAAAATTATCATCATGTCATAAGGTTCTTAGAAGCAACTAATAATTTGTTGCATATAATAATATTTGGTAACGTGGCAATAAACTTATTTTAAATTATATTTATTTTCTAAAAATTTTAACAGAATGAGTATATGTTATTAATATTGGTATAGCGTTTATCGTCTATCATTTTTTACTGCAAATCAAAATTGCGCTGGCACAAAATTTATTTTAAAATACAACCGGATTCGCCTTAATGCGGCATTTTTAAGTTTTCAGCATCTAGAAATTTGTAACAAATAATTATTTTAAGAAAATTATAACGTCAAATGTTTTTTATTAGATAGGCTCGCTGTAAAAAATATATCTTAATCAAAGTTATATTTACGCATCAATAAATTTACGAACACTACATTATTGCCGACCCAAGGTTTAACCGAAGCAATAAAATTACAGCGGACCAGACTCGACGTACCAATTTAAATGCGTTGGCTCCGCCCAATGTTCATAAGGGTGCAGTTTGCTGGCAGGGGTATCGTTTTTGTTGAGCTTCATAGTACATTTCTACACTTACTCACTAATCTGCCAGCTCCACATCCTGTATATATGTATCTTTGTCCTGTGGTTTCTATAGGGGAAAACCGGCATCGTATAAGTGTTCTTGTGACTACATGTCCCCTGTATGTCATCACAGAAGTATCACCTTCAAGTTTTTCTTTATTGCTATATACTGCAAAATTACAGGATGCTTGAAAACAAAAAATTCTGATTTCTCAATACGGAAATCACAAATGATACCTTTTTTAAAACTTTGTTTGCAGAAACAAAGAGAATAGTAAAAGTAAACTTTCAAAATGACCTATCAGAAACTTGGATTTTCATTACTTAGGGCCAGTTTCATAATCGAATTTAAAGGCGACTTTAAAAGGAAAGTCACATTCAGACGTGTAAACAAATGCCATACAGTGCACTCGCGCTAACGTGAACACTGCTTAACGTAAACTCCTGTATAACGTGAACATCTAAATTTTAGCATTGGCCACTGTCTAACGTGAACAGTGCACCTCGCTAACATGTACTTTATACATATACTACAGAAACTTACAACATAAGTCCAAAAAATCACTTACTTCATTTTTTCCAAAAATACATAATATGTAGGACATAAATAAAGGTTGAAAGTAATGTTCCATGTTTTTAATTGTTTTTAAGAGATGAAGACTGCATCTCGGAAACATGAACAATCGCGCAAACATGAACACAGCCGGTTTTAATTAGTTCACGTTAGTGCGAGTGCACTGTATTTGTTTTGACGTCTGAAATTTTTTTTTTGTTAATATTAAACAGCAATCAGAATAATTTATTCTATAAGCTCTTGTCAGTGAGTATATAGGTACTAATAAGAGAGATCACGACGCGACGGGTTCAAAATGCGTATACCTAAAAGTGAGTCGCTGGATAGATGGCTCTTCGTGAATTCCTCTGTTAGTTGAGTCGTTGATGACGTAGATGGCGTGTCGCTATGAGAGTCTTTAGAGTCTAGTACAGTTGGTGATTACAGATTACTATTATGCGTTATGCCCTCTAGTGTCAAACGTAAAAATGTTAATTATTAAAAATGATTATAAATTAATTATACAAAAGTCGAAATAATCAAATCAAACCTATTGCCACATAAGGCTGCGCAAATAAGCTCCGCCTACAGGTCCTTATATGACAGTAAAATAGTATTTTGAGATTAAGCGGCCCGACTTCCTTCCCGATATACGCCTAAAACATACTCAATAAAGAATCATTATAACAGAATTAATATTCATTGTATTAATTCAAATTTTTTCTACGTATAGTAAACATCATAATCTACACGGGACTGCAGCATTTGAAGCAAAATTTGACAGGAATTCAACATTGTTTTTCTAAATTAATTGGATCTTTTTATAAATAATGACGACAGCCCCATGTCATATAATTTTGCTTTTATAATAAGTTTACGTTTTTTTCCTAAAAGAAAAACTTTAAAATGTTTACTACAAACATTATTCGTAAACTATGATTTTCATTTACCTTGATCCTCAAACTGAAACGTACGTTTTTATAAAAATAGCTGATTGGTGATTACGAGAAAGACCAATCCCTAATGCATTTTACACCAACCCAACCCAACCCCTAATACATTTTACGCGTAATTATTTAAAGCAGATCTAAATAAAGGAATGGGATCCATCCAATATTCGCTAAAGGCGTTCGATTCAGAATCGATCTTTTGGAAGGTCGATCTTTTTCTCATAAAACTCGATTTTTAAATCGATTCTGTTTGCAACCGATTTCTTAGTGAATCGATTTTTAAATTTGAAATTGAAAGCGCTTTACAGCTTTGACACCGCGTAAAAAATTAATCTGACTGCGACTGACCGAAACCCGACCGCGTATTTTGAGGATTACTCTTGACACTTGACAGGTTTGACATTAGACGTGATAACTTAAGTAGAATAAATTCTGCTAGTACCAAATTAATGCAGTGCTCTAAAAAGTAACTGTTCAGCATTATGTATAGCTGTTTTAATCTAAAGCTTCCCCTATTCATAGTTTTTGTTTGTTTAAAAGTGGTGTAATACTTCACGTGCCATTTCTGGTTTCTTAAATAAATATTATTTTTTTACAACTCGATTTTTTTATATTTCGATTCGAGATCGATTCAAAAATTGCTTTATTTTACGTAGATCGAATATCCCTATAACTAAGCTACGACTTACCGCCATAAAATGAAAGCAAGTTGAGAGCCATTTTGATAATAGATTTTTTTGAACGCATGTTATAATAAGAGTATTACTTAATTAACTAACTATTAATTATTATATTATTTTTACTGCGAAAGAAGTAATAAATGCCGTGATTTATTTGTTTATTGTAATTATTTGGTAATAGAGACCATAAGAGAATCGAAAAGTAATAGGCATGCGCGTAACGCATGACGAATCACATTCCTTTATTTAAGGCATACTGTTTATTTATAAGCTCTTTAAAAGTATGTATGTAAGTGCCAGCATGTATATACGTCAAAACTGTAATATAATGGTAACGGGAAATAAAGAATCCCGTTTTTCGTTTTGTCCAAAAAAATTAAGGCAAATCTTGACAATTTCAGGGAAAAAGCGTAAAAGAGAATTTTTGTCTCAAAAACGAACCACTTTTCACATCCCACTTGTAAGTACAGTGTGAAAAATGCACCTGTCGTCATGGAAATAGTGTAAACAGAAGACTTCTTAAAACAGATGAGAAAGACACAAAATACACTTCGCCGCAAAATTAGAGGATAATTAGTAAAATACTAAAAATGTTTGGTCAACATGGCATTATAGCTTTTAAAATCTTAAAATAAGTTATTTCAGACTTTGTAATGCAAACAAAACAAAATTGAATTCAATAACTTTTATACCAACTCTAACATTTCATCATAAACAAGAAATAGTAAAAACGAAAAATTAAACTTAAAATCAAAACAACGATTAATAGCGGGTGTGTCCACCCCTTGCTGCTATGCAAGCTGCAATTCTTCTGGGCATGCTCTCTATTAAGGCGGCAATCTTCTCTTGGCCGATTAGTGCCCAAACCTCTTGCAAATTATTGGAGAGCGCATCTAATGTTTGCGGAGGATTTTCAAGACCCCTAATCTTTCTCCCGATATGGTCCCAAAGATGCTCTATGGGATTAAGATCAGGGCTACGTGGTGGCCATTCAAGAACATTGATATTGGCGGCAACGCGTTCCTGCCGTACAACATTGGCAATGTGCGGCCGAGCGTTGTCTTGCATAAAAATAAATTCTGGTCCATGTAGAGCACCAAACGGTTCTACAACAGGGATTATGATTTCATCCCTGTATCGTACACCAGTCAGTGAACCATTTATTCTTAAAAGATTGGTGCGATCAGCAAGGCTTATTCCATCCCACACCATAACGGATCCACCACCATATGGCTCGACTTCTCGTATGGCACACTGCGTAAATCGTTCACCTGGGGCTCTCCAGACCTTAGCACGTCGATCATTTGTCGAAAGGCAGAATCTGGATTCATCGGTGAACAAAACGTGCCTCCAGTCTTCAATCTGCCACTCAGCATGCCTACGAGCAAATACTAAGCGGTTTCTCCTGTGGGCTGCTGTTAAAACTGGTCCAGTAGCTGGTCGGTACGGCTTCAATGCAGTATCTTTAAGCCTCCTTCGAATGGTATCCGTACTGACTGCTGTACCAGTGGCAAGCAGGAGGTCGTTTTTTAGCGCTCTAGCAGTAGAAAACCGTCGCCTTTTTGCACTTATTCTGACTAAGCGATCTTCTGCAATTGTGGTTTTCTTTTTTCTGCCTTGGCCTCGTCGCCTTTGATAGCTACCAGTTTCGCGGTACCTATGCAAAGCTCTGCTGACCACAGATTGACCCACCCCTAATCGTCGGCCAACTTCTTGCTGAGTGTAGCCTTCTTCCATCAGGGTCACCAATTTGACGACCTCAGTTTCAGATAAGTGGCGTTTTTGTCTATTTCTGTTCATGACAACGTGATGACAACCACATCTAATGACTTTTTCAAGCTTTTTGACGTTTTTTGTGTAAAAAACAATTTTTGTATTTAGGACTTTTTGATTAAATTTTTTATTCTTTAAATACTTTTGCGTTGGAATATCGAGAATATATGTAAAATCATATTTTAATTGTAATATAAGTTGATTTATTTTGAAATATTCAATTTATTTACTACAACATTAAATATCCTCTAATTTTGCGGCGAAGTTTATATTAAAAATCGTGAGTGAGAGATGCGATTATATGCCCAAGATGCTCGAGGAGGTGTAATTTGTGAACGTAACAACATAGGAATACAATTGACATTTCTTATTTAGTTAAACTTAATATAGTAAGTGTTTTATAAACAATATTAAACTGTGGGTTTTGTGGACGTTCCAGAATTTTGTAAAACGACTGTGTGCGCCTTTGAGCCAGTTGTATAAAACGAGGTAATCACTCGGTCAAATTAATTGTGGAGGAAAGTTGATCGAGTGGTTAACTCATTTTATACAACTGGCCCTATGACATACAGCGACTATATTTAGTGACCAGTTTGGACGAGAAACTATTGAAAACTTTAAGTTTGATCGAGTTGTTAACTCGTTTTATACGTACAACTGGCCCTATGACATACAGCGACCATATTTAATGACCAGTTTGGACGAGAAACTACTGTTAGTATAGCTCTCCTGTTATTCTTAACTCGTTAGTCAACACCGAATGTACATGGAATATTTCAACGACGACAGATACATGCATTTGTCTCCGTAAAATTTTTTGGGGAGGGTTCATCAGCCTACTGACAGTTCCTTCCCCTCACCCTTTAGCCCCTCAGAAACGCGTATCATCTATCGGTGAAATGTGATACTCGTGATTCTCATCATCCAACAAGTGATGCATCAAACCCAAACATAGCAGTTCAAAACTCTCCGACAGCGGCAGCATTTTACATGCACACTGTCTTCACGTTGCTTTCCTCTCGCCTACATTTTACTACGTACGCTGAAACCTATCGCACGATCTCTCTTAATAGTACCTATATACTCATTGCTATTGTGTTGACAAGGAATCCAGTAGAATAGATTCGCAATTGTCCTGATAGAGGTTTCTCGCTGGCGAAATCTCTCTCCTCACTTAAGGTCAATTGGCCAACATCTTTTCAGTCTCTTGTGGTCTCTGTAGTCTAAAAGAGGTCGAAGCAGTACATTCGGATGGTTTTCTAGTCTGTTGTGGTGTTTGGTGCTTCTGTCGCGGATAACATCTTGAACGAAGGGTATTCCCAAGTCGTTATGTAACATTATATTGGTGACATACCAAGGGGCATCAGTAATGGCTCGAAAAATTTTTGACTGAGATCTTTGTATCACTGCAATGCATGATTTACTGGCACATCCCCACAGCTCAATACCATACGTCCATATTGGCTTTATTATGGCTTGATATAATAAAATTTTATTTTCAAGTGGTAATCTGGATCTTCTCCCAAGTAGCCAATATATTTCTCTTAGCCTTAGGTCAATTTGTTTTCTCTTTTTTTTATGTGTTCTCTCCACGTAAGCCTGCTATCCAGATGAATTCCGATATTTAACACTTACTGATTCTGGTATTTGTATGTTGTTTATAAATACTGGCGGACATTTCCCTTTTTTTAATGTAAAAGTTATGTGTTGCGACTTAGTCTCGTTAATTTTAATTTTCCATTTTTTCATCCAGTCTTCAAGAAGATACAGGTGGTCTTGCAAGTTAGTGGATGCTATTTGTGGATTTTTATTTGTAGCCATTATCACAGTGTCGTCTGCGAAGGTTCCTGTCAATGTACTATTCGTTCAGAATGTCAGAAGGTCAGATGTGTAGATTAAGTACAAGTACGGACCAAGAACGCTTCCTTGTGGTACACCAGATTTGATTGGGCAATAATTAGAGACTTCGCCGTTCACTCTCGTTCTAAAGCATCTGTCCATGAGGTCTAATTTGAAGAGATTATAAAATTGAATAGGTAGTACTTGCTTAATTTTATATAATAGGCCGTCATGCCAGACCTTATCAAAGGTCTGACTAACGTCGAGGAACGCTGCTGTACAATATTTTTTTTCATCAACATCTGAAAATGACTTTAAATTTAAAGTCGCCTTTAAATTCGAGTATGAAACTGGCCCTTACTTTATTACTTTACTTTATTTATTACTTTCATTGCTTACTTTAATTGTTGCTCTATGCAACGTAATTTATTTTTCATTACAAACCTTATATTCATTCCTAAGTCAATACACCTATAACGCAATATTTATAAATAGTCGATAATATTTCAAAAGAGGGGTAATGAATATATTTTTCAAATAACGAGAAACTATGAAATTCTTAAGTAAGCACTTACATTTCTTAGGCACACCCTGCCACCTATAGTCCCACGTTTGTTCTTGCACAGCCCTTAGAGTGTTTTCTGCAGCACTACTGCTAGAAAATATCCTCACATCCCATAGTTTAATGCTCTGATCCTTGCTGTTCGATATCAAGTATCTTCCATCACAACGAGGATTAATATATGTGATACCATCTCTGTGACCAGCTAACACACCGACAGGTACAGGCACTCCCTCCTCGCCCAGAGTCCTGCGATCCCACACTTTTAACAGCCCGTCATCCCCTCCACTGTATATGATATGCGATGAATCATCAGCGAATGCCACACTATTAATATCATAATCGTGAGCCTGAATCTGCAATAAGAAGTTTACACTTACATTCCACAAAGCTTACATGATTATACTTTCAGAGTTCTAGCATTTCGTTGTCTGTCGTATATGTACAGGTAACCATCGTTCGCTCCTCCTAATATCTCTCTTCCATCAGAAGAGAATGTAACAGAGAAAATACAAAATCGACGGCTAGTACTAACAAGACACAAAGGTTCTTGGTTCTCAGGATCACCATTCACGGGACAGAGATGTACTGAAATTACATATAGAGGTAAGTCATTCCAAGCTTCACATATTACATGTGTATGTATACTCACATGCTGTCGACCAAGTTGAGTATACAAAGTATTCTTGATCGGGACTGAAAGCCACATCGATAATACTCCAACCTACATCCCTGGCGTGAATTGTACGAAACAACTTATAAGCCTTATTGTTTGTTTTATATAACCTTATTTTTTGATCTGAAATAAGATTAAAATAAGCTATCATTTTGGTTTCATGTATGATGTTGCATTTCTTTTACGAAAGAATTGTGATTAGATTAGGTGGAGTGGCTCAACTCACATAAAAGAGTAAGTAAAAATTAGTCTTAATGAAACACCTAAGGAGAAAACTGAAGAAGTTCTTATGTCAGACGTTATTTCAAAAATTTGTAAATAATAAATTGTAAGTAATTTAAGGGTTATTTGAATACCGAAACTGTCTCAGTAAAATGTAAAAACAAATTTACGTTTTGTGGCAATGTTTAGTAAGTTATGACTTGAATAATTAGTCGTAAAACACTTCTTGTAGCACCAATCTATACACTTTCATTGATATGTCTGAAATATAAAAAAAACAAAATTCGAACTAGAAAAAAGTAATTAGAAAAATAAACAGTGCTGTTTTGAACATAATTTACGGTAGGGAGGTATTGACATCAATGTCTTGATTTAGAACTTCAGTAGGCTCCGCCATCTTCCTTACAGTATGCAGAATCATTTATATACAGGCTGTCCCAGAAATGCATATAAAGCTTCAGATATTTCTTTTCTACATTCTCTAAGCGTCCCAAAAATGCAAAAATTAATTCTCAGGGTTTGTTAGTTGCCTCTTCCTTCCGTGACCACTTGGTTTTCAAAGCCGTGGACGTTGCTGGTGGGACGGATGTCGGTAGAGGGGTGGGCAGAGCACACGAGACAAAATACGAGGTAAAAAATATTGGTAAACTTGACAACGTTGCTTATGTATGCAGTTAATTCGATTTACAGAAGGGCTTCAGACTGAATTTTAAGTATGTAGTTGCAAATGCAATGCCTTAATTAAATATAATTTAATTATAAATAATTTAATTATTTTCTGTTAATGATAAAGACTTCCTTACTGATCTAATAACATTTTCAATGCGATGCGATATTAAAAAATATAACGTTCCATTTAAAAAAGTTGAAAACAATTGAAAATCTCGAAAACCTGAGAGTCATTTGTTTTTCTGATGTTGCCATAAAATTCAGCAGGTGACGTCCTGAAACTTTTCTAATTTAAGCTACCTCGTAAAAATTCAAATAAAAAAGTTAGCTATTGTAAGCACATTTTTATGAGGAATTTGAATATGCCATTATCTTTCTCATGTCTTCAAAAATTACGAACAAACGGCTTTCAACTTTTTATTTTCTTATGGACACCGTCTTGGATTTGTACACGATTAAATGAAGCCTTTTTTCTGATTACAATGATGTATCACACTTGATGGTTTGAGTTAAATTCTGGACAAAATTTCGAAATCATCTGTTTGCAAAAGCAAATTTTTTGTTTCTAAAGAAAATTTGACAGTTCTGTAAATTTTCACTTTATTATTGAACATAGTTTATAACAAAATAAAATCTAATACAATAAAAATAACAAAAAAAAACGATTACAACAGATGCTAAGATTGTCCACCCTTTAACTCTGTGTTCAATTCTTCTTAAATAATCTTACATTAAAAATTACCCTTCTAATGTACCTTCTTCTCATGTATTTCAAATGTGTAACAATACTTCTAACATCAACATCGACAGGTATTTATCTTGCCCACATCAAATTTAGGTCTTGCTCCGCCGCTGATATTGTCTTACATACTTTTTTTGATTTACGTTAAACTTTATTTAATTACTTACTGCGTGGCCCGTAGCAAATTTTCAATAAGTATGTTTAAATGCGACGTGGACCGAAATCGTAAGCCTGATAATTAACAATCGAAACGGATTACGAATGAGTTAACAGATTATAATGTTTTAATTTCTAGTGATGAGCGACACGTTTCTTGTGGAAATAAACTTTGTTTACAATATAATTTAAATTAAAATGAAAGAAATTCATAGGAAATCTTAACACGGAGATTTAAATTATTTTTCGTTTTAGTGTTTACCTGTCAAAGCAAATGTTCAAAGTATAGCCGTTGTTATCCTTAGCGTGGAATAATCTACTTCAGATAATTTGCATGTATTTGCCAAATAAATATTTTCGAGTTCGTATTTCACGGTATCGGGCATCGACCTAAAAACGTAGTTGCGAAATTCCATTTAAAGGTCAAGTTCACGAAGCCACGCCGCCGTATCATAAAACTATAAAAAACTTTTGAGTATTTATTTCATTCTTCTGCTTGTCTACTTTTCCACCAGGGACGCATTGTCGTTTTGGGGCTAATTTTTGATTAATTATTTCTCGAAAACTAAAGTAGAAAGTATTTTTTTTAACATTTTTCCCATATTCTCGGATATCGCTTCGTATCGTGGTTCCATTTTGTCGGGTTAATTAACAGTCACCCTGTATGTATACCAGGAGGCTAAAGAGTTAAATACATAATAATAATAATAATAATTGAAAAATATTATTCCTAAGAAACACACTGCTTCAAAAACGTAAAAATTCTGCAAAAATATTACGTTTCAGAAAACAATAAAATTTGTAAACGGATAATAATTAATCTTTTCTGTTATTTTATCCAAATATAAATCTTTGGAGTTTTCACCCAAAAAATTTGAATTTTGAAATTTTGAAGTTTTGGTAGGTATCTGAAATTTCGAGAAAATTTCAAAAATTAAAAAATTCAATTAAAGTTAAACAAAAAACGTTATTTTCTGGCATTAAGATTTTTCAGTAAGCTAAAACTGACACAAGATAAGAAAATCTCGTTGATATTGTGACGCAATCGCAAGACGAAGTGACGTCACCGTCCAGACGACGCTGTTCATGTCACAGGGACCTTCGAAGAAGCTGCGTCAGGATTCGAATTGCCTCCAGAGCAGTAACGATTTACCGCGAACGACGTTAACGCCGTGAAAATAAATTGCCCACGACATAAATTATTTAAGAACATACCTAAATTAGTTATACACTGAGAACCTTATAAAGACTGCACATAGTAATTATTTATCAATGGAAGCTTTATTACATTATTATTTCCAAATTTATTTCATTCGCCATGGTTACTGTGCGTTGTTAGTAATGACACTACTGATTTTGAATTGTCAGATTGAATTAAATTGTTCTTTTGATTTATTGTAAAATGATGTATACAACCGCCGAAAAAGTAGAAATGTACACATTCAGCCCAATTCTGTACGTACATTGTTAGCGCTTAACAAGGCAAACGATTGCTATCTTAAAGATTTCTTGCTGTGAAGCAAAATTGTTTAAATCTGGTATTCGCTAACTCTGAATTGTAACAATTTGAACTGTCATCCTAGCAAATTCTTGTTATGCCAATCTTTCACATAGCAATTGCTTTTGTAGGTTGTTAAAGCACTAGCAATCATGGTAAACTTAAAAATTTGAAACAATAACGTAATAGGTGTAATAATTATGTAATAATTTTCAGTTAAACTTTACAAATGTCCATTTTTGTAAAAAAGGGGGTGGGTTTACAGAAAGCAAATCAAATATTTAATTTCGAATTGAACTAATCACGATTAATTTGTCATAAGAATTACATTGCGAACTGTCAAATGAACAACGTCATTAAAATTTGATTGCAATTAAATTTTCTGTAAACTGGCCCAGGGAGTTTACAAGGCACGGTTCGTCTGAATATAACTTTACTTTGAAAAAATGTCCATGTTTAATTTATGTTTTTTCAACTTTTGACAGATTTCTTTATTAAAAAACATTAACCTTTAAATCTTTGTACGACGAGTATTTTTTTTAATTAAGGGTTTTTCAGAAATACTTAGCTCTTTTATGTATATCACAAACTGTATATAAAGAAATTAATAAGCAAACAACAATAATTTTGTATTTGTATGCTAACTAACTAACGAGTTCGGCCTGAGCACGCAAGTGAATAGGTCGGTGAAAAATACTCCTACTTTAAAATATTTATATACAGTGTAGTGATAAAGTAACGCACCAAGCGAAAAAATACCCTTAGCGTTGACTTTTTCGAAAAATGCTCGGCAGGTCGATTTTATTTTTAAAAAAGACATCTTTTACAACCAACTTTAATTTTATGTCAGTTACCACTTTTGCGCCGTGACGTCATCGACTCTTTTTTTAAATGACAACCAATTTTTTTGAAAATGTCATTTGAAAGCATCCATTTTTCTGAGTATAAAAATGTTAATGAACCACTAGTTGCATAAGAATATTTTGAAGAAAAAATTATTGAAAAATGGAATGTGATTTTTAATCGTAATAAAATTTCAACGTAAAATAATACTTTCTTATAAAAACATAACAAAACAACTTAATAAAATTACAATAAATGCTGAAAATGTCCTCCACCAACCACTTGACAGTAACCAGCTCGTGTGTAAACGCTGTTAATGAGTCTTGCGATGGTTTCACAGCTAATGTTATTCATTCTCGTCCTAATTTTGTTTTGTAAGTTTCGTTTTTATGGGGTTATCTAAAAGGTCGAGTTTACGTGAACAGACCTCAAAATATGGAAGACTTACAAAACAAAATTAGGACGTAAATAAATAACATTAGCTGGACACTGTCAAGTGGTTGGTGGAGGACATTTTCAGCATTTATTGTAATTTTATTAAGTTGTTTTGTTATGTTTTTACAAGAAAGTATTATTTTTGGTTGAAATTTTATTAACATTAAAAATCACATTTCCATTTTTCAATAATTTTTTTCTTCGAAATCTTCTTATGCAACTAGTGGTTCATTAACATTTTTGTACTCAGAAAAATGGATGCTTTCAAATGACATTTTCAAAAATATAGGTTGTCATCGACAAACAAAATCGACCTGTCCGAGCATTTTTCGAAAAAATCAACGCTAAGGGTGTTTTTTCGCTTGGTGCGTTACTTTATCACCACACTGTATAGAGAATTAAACTAATATAAAGTAAAGCTAGGGTGTAGTGTGTTTAAGAAGACGAAAAAAAATTTAGATATTCATAAAACTAAGGTAAGATCGGGTCATAAATACTATAAATTTGGCAATTTATAATAAATACTGATAAGAGGCTGGTCTACGACGCGACGGGTCGACCGGGGTCAGTCTCTTTCCGCAGTAAACGATAAGGAAACCGATCGAAAGCTCACAGCCACGTTTAATTATAAATAAATTAACACTATAATAAAATGAGTTCTGAAAAAGAGAAGATGGATGAAATAAAAAGAATGTTTGAGCAAATAAGCATGCAATTAGTAGCGGTCGAAAACAAATTAGATAAGAGCACGGAGACAATAAGTGACATAAAGCAGGAAAATCAAAAACTGAAAAAGATGATCATGGATCAAGAAAAAAGATTGGAACAAGTTGAGCGAGAATTAAGGAGAAATATCATCATTGTACAAGGACTGAAAGACACAGATAAAGAAGAACAGGAGGAGGTAAAAGAGAAAGTTCAGGGAATGCTCAGAGTAATTAGAGTAAAAATTAATCCAGATGTGGACATAAAGGAAATCACGAAACTGGGAACATTCAAGCCAAATAAGAAGAGACCAATCCTTGTTAAGTTACAAACCTGGAACAAGAAAATGGAAATATTCAAATGCACCAAACAACTGAAGGGAAAAGAAATCTAGATTAATGATGATTGTAGAAAAAAAGTGCAAGAGGATAGAAAACTTTTGATACCTCACTTAAAGCAGGTAAAACAACAAGGATATAGAGCCTATCTCAGGTACAATAAGCTGATTGTAAATAACGAGGAGTATGGAGTTGAGGATCTCGAAAATTTTGAAAACAAAGAAAAAGAAAATCAAAGGGACAAAAAACGAAGGATGAACGAAAGGTCCCAAGAGAGCGAGGAATTTAATCAGCAACTGAAGAAAATTACGAGAACCGAACAAAAAAACTAATACGCAAAGGGAGAAGGACGGACAAAGAAGATAACGACAAGGCAATGACAAGGAAAACGAGCAAAAGGAAAAATAGGAAGAGGAAAAAGAAAAAGACAATAGTAAGAATAGGAACCTGGAATGTAAAGACTATGCTTGCTGTAGGGAGAATGGAGGAAATTGCTAGAGAAATATATATAATATATATATAAATATAGAGAATATAGAACAGAATTATTGGCTCTACAGGAAATAAGATGGAAAGGAGAGGGCAGGATTGATAAAGGAAAATATACTTTGTTGTATGGAGGAGAAGAAAAACAAGGACAGAATGGAACCGGATTTATGATAAGCAGGAAATTGAAGGAAAATTTAATGGGATTTAAGAGAATAAATGGAAGGATCTCGTTTATAAGATTAAAAAATTACATAGCAAACATAACAGTTATAAACGCTTATGCGCCCACCGAAATAGCAGCCGAAGAAGAAAAAGATGAGTTTTATGATAAAATAGGAAAGGTATGTGAAGATATCCCAAAACACGATACACATATTCTCCTCGGTGATTTCAATGCAAAGATGGGGAAAGAAGAATACCGGAGAGCAGTGGCTGGAAGAGAAATGATACATGTTGAAACAAATAACAATGGAACAAGATTAGGAAACTTTGCAACAGAAATGGATATGTACTATCGGGGCCTTAAAATTTCGCACGATTTTTTATCAAGTAGACAGAATTTCTCTAAAATTTAGTTTTGTAGAACAGGCTCTTTCCTCAATTTTGACACTAAAGACATTTAACCCAAAGTCAGATTGTTTGGTTATATTTTATGAACAGCAAGATAATAAAGTATTAGAACCGAAATAACAGAATAAAAGTAGTACCTTCTTCTAATTTTGCGATTCCTTCAGAAAGTACGTGATTTAGCATTGTGTTGCTAGTTGCTACAACTTTAGCATTACATTTGAAATCTGACGTTTAAAATGATTATTTTTGACAAACCGTCAAAGAAAGCGATATTTACAGCGGAAAATTAAATCGTGCGAAATTATAAGGCCGCGATAGTACATAGTTAGCACGAAATACCAACATAAAATACAGCACAAAATAACATGGCTAATCCCTGGTAGAACTACAGGAAATCAAATAGACCACGTGCTAATAACAAAGAAAAGACAAAAAATGATACACGATGTAAGGTCGTATCGAGGAGCAGATGGGGGAACAGACCACATGCTTGTGATAGCGAAGTTAATGTTAAGAATGGTAGGACAAAGGGAAAAACTAATAGAGAAAAACATGGAAAATAGAAATGTTACAGAGAAAGCAAGCACTATATGAAAAGGAAGTTGAAAAACAGTTAGTGCAAAAGCCAGAAGATGAAAATATGAAAGAAGAATGGAACAACATAAAAAGAGGCATCGAAGATGCTGCAGACGAAGTAATAGGCAAGAAAACTACAGGAAAAAGGAAGGAATGGTTTGATAAAGGATGCAGATAGTTAATACAGAAAAAGAAAGATGCTAGATAAAAGTGGTTAAAAACAAGAAAGGAAGTAGACTATAAGACATATCAAGGAACTAGGAAAGATAGCTCGAAGCTAATAAAAATAAAGAAGACAAGATGGATTGAGAAACTAATGGACACAATGGAAAAGGATAATAAAAATAATACAAAATTATACAGATACATTAAGAGACAAAATAGGAAAAGAAACACAACAAACATAAGTAGCACTGAGTGGAGAAACCATTTTAAAGAAACATTAACTGATAAAAATATATTGACAGAAGAGGATACAGAAGAAGATATAGGAAACAACACAGAAAATGAAGAACTGCACACGCCCACAGAAGAGGAATTCATAGAAGTAATAGCACAACTCAAGATGAATAAAGCAGGAGGAAAAGAAATATAATCAACGAACTGATAAAATACGGAGGAAAAATGCTAATACAAAGAATATTCAAATTAATAATCCGCATCTGGAAAACGGAAAAGATGCCTAGCGAATGGAAAAATGGAATAATAGTGCCAATACATAAGAAGGGAGATCCAAAAGCTTGTGCAAATTACAGAGGAATTACCTTACTTAATGCTGCATATAAAATATTGACCACACTAATAAATAAAAAGCTAATGAAGTACACAGAAACACAAATTGGGGACTATCAATACGGCTTTAGAAGAGGCAGATCCACCATAGATGCAGTACACATAGTGAGGCAAATAACGGAAAAGTTTCATGAATATGGACTGGGACTACAAATTGTGTACATCGATTTCAAGCAAGCATTCGACAGTCTTAAACGCGAACAGATTATAAAAACTATGAAAGATATGTAAATATCTGAGAAACTTGTAAAATTAACAGAAATGACGATGAAACACTCAAAAGCACCAGTTATGACAAACGAATTAGAAACTGAAGACTTTCGAATTAACCTGGGAGTAAGACAAGGGGAATATGGACTGGGACTACAAATTGTGTATATCGATTTCAAGCAAGCATTCGACAGTCTTAAACGCGAACAGATTATAAAAACTATGAAAGATATGTAAATATCTGAGAAACTTGTAAAATTAGAATTAGAAACTGAAGACTTTCGAATTAACCTGGGAGTAAGACAAGGGGACAGATGGACTGGGACTACAAATTGTGTACATCGATTTCAAGCAAGCATTCGACAGTCTTAAACGCGAACAGATTATAAAAACTATGAAAGATATGTAAATATCTGAGAAACTTGTAAAATTAACAGAAATGACGATGAAACACTCAAAAGCACCAGTTATGACAAACGAATTAGAAACTGAAGACTTTCGAATTAACCTGGGAGTAAGACAAGGGGACAGATTATCAACAACTTTATTTATTTTAGCACTAGATGCAGTAGTCAAAGAATGTAAATTGAAGGGGACAATTATTAATAAAACAGTACAACTAATCGCGTATGCAGACGATATTACTGTGCTAGCTAGAGACAGGCATAGTCTAGAAGAAACAATACAAAAAATCGAACAAGAAGCGAAGAAAAGAGGTTTAACAATAAACGAAGAAAAAAGCAAACATATGGAAATAAACAGAGAAAACAGGAAAACATTAGTTAAGGAAGTGAAAATAGGAAATTTCAGGTTTGAATCATTGGATAATTTCAAATACCTAGGAATAATAATCAACAGTAAAATCGACAGAAATATTGAGATAGACCATAGAATACTGGCGGGACACAAAGCCTATTATAAATACAAAAATATCATTAAAAGTATAAGTGCAAATACAAAAATCAGGGTGTACAGAGCAGCAATCAGACCGGTGGTGACGTATGGGGCAGAAACGATGAACCTAACAAGTTTAGAACAGGAAAAGTTAAGAATATTTGAAAGAAAGATAATAAGAATATACGGATTAAAGAAAGTTGCTGATAATGAGTACAGAAGGCTAATGAATTTCGAAATTAAAAACCTCCTCATAAAAGTGCAAAGACTTCGATGGTACGGTCTTATAAGAAGAATGACAGACGACATAGAAGTAAAGCAAATTACAAAGTGGAAACCTGATATTGGCAGAGGAAGAGGAAGGCCGAAAAGTAGGTGGGAAGATCAGGTACTGGAATATATAAAGAAACTGGAGATACAAGCAAGGAGAAAAAAGACCGACAACAGGATAGAATAAGCTTAATAAAGAAGAACGTGGACTAACTCACCACAAGAAACGAGTTTTTAGAGCTCAACAATTGAGCGGCTGCAATTCCTATAGGAATGTATAGCCATGTATATACACAGTTGGCCTGACCAACACTATCTATGCGTTTTTCGTGAGTAAATGAAGGATAGAATAGTAGAAACCGCATGAGTAAACGAAATAGCTACATCAATTGACGTTGCCGATTGATAACACGGGCCACGCTCCGGCCGCCGGCGCCGGCCGCATTCCTACCTTCGCACGCAACATTGTAATATCTCTATTTCACTTCCACACAAGTTTCAATGAGCCTCTCCTTCATTTACTCACAAGAAGCGCATAGTACTGTTGGAGAGGCCAGCAATGTATATACAGTGTGGTGATAAAGTAACGCACCAAGCGAAAAAACACCCTTAGCGTTGACTTTTTCTAAAAACGCTCGGACAGGTCGACTTTATTTTTAAAAAAGACATCTTTTACAACCAATTTTAATTTTATGTCAGTTACCACTTTTGCGCCGTGACGTCATCGACATTTTTTTTAAATGACAACCTATTTTTTTGAAAATGTCATTTGAAAGCACCCATTTTTCTGAGTACAAAAATGTTAATGAATCACTAATGCATAAGAAAATTTTCTAGAAAAAAATTATTGAAAAATGGAGATATGATTTTTAATCTTAATAAAATTTCAACCTAAAATAGTACTTTCTTATAAAAACATAACAAAACAACTTAATAAAATTACAATAAATATTGGAAATGTCCTCCACCAACTACTTGACAGTGACCAGCTCGTGTGTAAACGCTGTTAATGACTCTTGCGATAGTTTCATGGCTAATGTTATTCATTTCCGCTCACCCGACTTAACTCCCCTAGACTTTTTTATGGGATTATCTAAAAAGTCGAGTTTACGTGAACAAACCTCAAAATTTGAAAGATTTACAAAACAAAATTAGGACAGAAATGAATAACATTAGCCGTGAAACCATCGCAAAAGTAATTAACAACGTTTACACACGAGCTGGTCACTGTCAAGTGGTTGGTGGAGGGCATTTCCAACATTTATTGTAATTTTATTAAGTTGTTTTGTTATGTTTTTACAAGAAAGTATTATTTTAGGTTGAAATTTTATTAAAATTAAAAATCTCATTTGCATTTTTCAATAATTTTTTTCTTCAAAATTTTCTTATGCATTAGTGATTCATTAACATTTTTGTACTCAGAAAAATGGGTGCTTTCAAATGACATTTTCAAAAAAATAGGTTGTCATTTAAAAAAAGTGTCAATGACGTCACAGCGTAAAAGTGGTAACTGACATAAAATTAAAATTGATTGTAAAAGATGTCTTTTTTAAAAATAAAATCGACCTGTCCGAGCGTTTTTCGAAAAAGTCAACGCTAAGGGTGTTTTTTCGCTTGGTGCGTTACTTTATCACCACACTGTATATGCTAACTATACAACATTTCAGCTTACAAATGAATGTTGTTGGAGAATTTTACGGGGTTCAAAAATTTTGATGGAAAATCAGGACGAGTTTTTGGGACTTCATATCTCTCCCACACTTTCTTAAAATCTGCGTCACGTATCAATCAAAATGACAGTAAAGGATTGTTCTATATTTTTATGTCAGTGTAATTAATGACAATGAAATTTTCTATCTGTAGTTGTACAGTTGCGGAATTTGCAAAACCATACATACACTCAAAACGTGTCACTATGAACTTGGTTTTGTTTGAAATTATTTTCGTTTTATAAGTCAAAATCATTGTCAAAGTGACAGACCGACATTAACATGCCGCATTTAAGTTTACCCAAAAGACGCAAATAACTATACAATGAATTTTTTTTAAGTGTGGCCATAGGGATTTACATGCTAAAAATCTGACCTCATGTTAATGTATGTTATGGGACAAATTTTAAGTAAATGTTTGTATTTAGTCGTAAATTAAACGATTTACTACAAGATGAACTTTGCTAGAATATCCTAACACGTTTTCCTTAAATTTTATTTTACTGTGAAAAGTTGAGGAAAATAGACACAAATTTATTGAACGAATGTAATCCATGTAGGCTGACGTTATTAATAATTTGTCACTGTGATTACTGAGAAACCAATTAACGCAACATTAATTTATTACCACTTGTAAAAACTACTTCTTCATACCATTGAAAAATGAATGGAATTTGTTATAACATACATAATTGATAATGCTTATTTGTCACATTTCGCTGATATAAATAAGGGCATCGCTGTTCGAAATAACAATATGAAGAATACAAAAAAAGAACGACAAATGCTTGCTTAATGATAACGGCCATTTTCTTTATAAATTTCCAATAGACAGACATTCACGAAACTTTTCTCGTAATGACATTTCAGCTACCTTGATTTTTGACTTCGGTTAATTCTATGAACAATTTAAGTAGCGACATCTTGCAATCGCTTTTTGACCTAACATCGCAGTAGGATTGACAAATTCAAGCTAGTTCGCCACATAATAAGTCATTCCATGCGAGGCGGCCATGCTAGCTGTCAAAGCATATGAGAATTTTAGAAAAATTTTGTGCAAATCGGTTTTGATTACAGCAGATTCCTCGAGCATGCTCTGTACGGCTGTTTCAGGCCTAGTTGGGCCTTCGTCAGCAGAACCGTAGCTCGAGAAATCCACTGCAAACCAAACCGATCTGTCCAGGTTATTCGCCCTCGCGATGTGAATGTAATAAACAATTGAAGTAGCGACATCTTGCAATCGCTTTTTGACTAAACATCGCAGTAGGATTGACAAATTGAAGCTAGGCTGCCTCGCAGGGGATGACTTATTATGTGGCGAACTAGCTTCAATTTGTCAATCCTACTGGAATGTTAGGTCAAAAAGCGATTGCAAGATGTCGCTACTTAAATTGTTTATTACTTTCACATCGCAAGGGCGAATAACCTGGACAGATCGGTTTGGTTTGCAGTGGATTTCTTGAGCTACGGTTCTGCTGACGAAGGCCCAATTAGGCCTGAAACAGCTGTACAGAGCATGCTCGAGGAATCTGCTGTAATCAAAACCGATTTGCACAAAATTTTTCTGTTAATTCTATGCTTATTAATTTCAACTTCTAACCGGAAAATAATTAAATAGCACATGTTATTATTATTCTAGCAATGTGCATTTCGTAGAAAAATGTTTGAATTATTAATAAAAATAAAAATTTGCTTCAAATTTGTGCCATAACATTAACATGAGGTCAAATTTTTAACATGTAAATCCCTATGGCCACACTTAAAAAAAATTCACTGTGTACATTATTGAAGAAGGGTGGTCAGTAAGAAGATTACCCGAAAGATTTGAGGTTAATGGAAGCACTATACAGTTTTTTCTTGACTCCTAAAAGTGAAAGTGATCTGATTTAATTATCAGTGTTTATGTCAATCAGACAGAGATCGATTTACTATTCTAATATTGCAAAATAAAGCCTAAAGAGTTGTATGCTTTTTTAAATTCCGCAACTGTACATTATTTACACTTGTATTAAAAAAATTTCTAAATAACACTGTGACTTGAGATTTTGATTTATTTGACATTTCATTGAAATTTCAAAGAAATTTTATTCTTTTTTTTGTAATGTGAAATTTCATTGCATGTCCTGTTGAAAAGTTTCATATAAAAAAATAATGAAATTTCCGAGCTTTTTTCAAAAAAATTTTTTTTTTTATTTCCACATCCCTACACGTAACTCTTAGCAGCAATATAAGTGGAGGGACGATAGCCGTACGATAGAGTACTACAGCCATTGTTTCCATTGCAGGTCAATAAGGGCGAGGTTAGCATACAGAGGTCAGGATATTAAGGGCCATCACTATACAACTGGAAGCCCTTCATGAAGGTTCTGTTAAGAGCCGGAACTCCCTCAGCCAGGGAAGCGATTTCACCCCCACTTCCCCCGGCAGCAATACACTTGGCGCCACTATCGCGTACTTACATTTATTCGTCGAAATTACATCCTGGACAACAACCACTCGCAGCGTAAGGTTTGCGCGCTATAATATGTAGATGGCTTTAAATGCAGTACACTTTTTTATCGTCAGAAATTGAAATGAAATTTAGGTATTTCTCTTAAAAAAAGTATTTAAAAAAGCAATTCAGTTGCATTTTCGTCAAATTAGGTGTAGGAACTGTCTCAGAAACTATTTTGTAAATATTTTTCTTCTGTACAAGCTTTTATGAATTCTAAAAAAATTTATATTGCTGAAAAGAAAATATATTAGGCGATAGTTGATGTCAAAACAAGATTAGTAT
The DNA here is from genome assembly GCA_958336345.1 of Dorcus parallelipipedus. Taxonomy (NCBI): domain Eukaryota; kingdom Metazoa; phylum Arthropoda; class Insecta; order Coleoptera; family Lucanidae; genus Dorcus; species Dorcus parallelipipedus. The sequence continues at coordinate 39,208,281 of OY284475.1, forward strand.
AATTTTTCTCGATAGAAAAAAAAAAACGGAAAAAAAGACCTGAAATTTGCTAATAATAACTATTGTAAAATATCTATTATTTACAGATTTACATTTCACAATTTTAAATACGCATTTATGTAACTTACGTTTCGTAAGTAACATAAGTTACAATTACCATCTAAAACTTCGCTAGTAAATTGCTTACTTGTGAGACAAGATTATATTAAATAAGTTGATACAATCAAATTTTCAGTATTTCATATTGATACCTATTATTTGCAATAACAGACAGGACAGTCACTTTCGTATATTAATAATATAAAATGGTTTTGAAAAGTAAACTGAAGCAAAAATAAATACGATATGTTTAAAGAAAAATCTTATTTTTTGGTTAAACGATGATATTTAATCTTTCATTAAAATCAAATCACAATAAGACTGTACATACCTGTGCTGAGTACGCGGTTAATATAAATTAATTATATTGTATACATACTTTCAAGGAAATTATTACAGAGGTATTCAAATAATTTGAAACGATACAAAATTAATTAACAATATTTTTACTAGTCCTGATTTTTTAAATAATTATTCATTTATTGATATTTTAGAATCAAATATCTCACAAACCGCTCATCCAAGTATCAAAATGTTATATATTTCTGAAATCAGCAAACAATGATATTTCACTACATTGAACAATGTTCCATTAAAAAAAAACAAAAATTGTAATTTTTTCTCCCCTTTGCGATGCGCTTTTGTTTTTTGTGAGAGCTCTAAAAGATATTACGTACAAAATCCCACAACTATTGTATTTAAAGTTGTTCGTATCTCTTAAAATAATACTTCTAGGTAGGCTGAAAAGTATTTAAAAGTTTTCAATAAATTGACGAATAACACAAAAACTAGTAAACCAAATACACGATATTTATATACAGTGTCTTATAGACAGTGTATGTTTGTTATCAGGGTGACTCAAGGATTAAAAATTTGGAAAAATATACAGGGTGTTCCATTTAAAAAAATTATATTTTTTCGCTACCGCGAAACTGCTAGTATAGGTGAAATCTACATAAAAATCCATATAAGACCAATTTTTAAATTTTTTGAATCGGTTAATAATTAAAAAAATAAACCTTTTGTTTTTGTTACGTGCTACAATTTTGGTCACAAATTAGAATATGCAGCCATTTTGATTTTTCTATTTTTTACTAAACCATAACAAGTGTCAAAATTTGCAAAGACGCAAAAATGTTCACTAATGAATGACTCTTTCTAAAAATAAAATATCCATATACAGGATGGAGCATAGGAACCTGACGATTTTCGTAATGAAATAGCACACACAATTTGCTAAATTTTTATTTAGTGTTTGTTTTATAAGAAAGGTAACTTTATGCCATTTTATTTTTTAAAGAGAACATCAGTGAGATGGGCTCCACGATTTCTTACATACTGTTCTAATCTTTCTCGAATGTTTCTTATTACTCGCTCAATTATCTGCGGAGGAATGGCTGTAATTTCGTCTCCAATTGCGTCAATTAGGAATTGATCGTAACACTGTATGGTTTCAGCAAGATGGGGCGATATCCCACACGGCAAGGCGAACAATGTCTGTGTTGCGAGAAATGTTCCCTGTACATTTAATTTCACGATTTGGTGATGTTCCTTATCCTGCTCGTTCTCCCGATTTAACCTTTTGTGATTATTGATTGTGGGGTTACCTTAAGAACAAATTTACACTCCTCGGCCCGCCACTATTCAAGACTTACAGCAGCGAATAAGAGACGAAATTGCAGCCATTCCTCCGCAGATTATTGAGCGAGTAATAAGAAACCTTCGAGAAAGATTAGAACAGTGTGTAAGAAATCGTGGAGCCCAGATCACCGATGTTCTCTTTAAAAAAAATGGCATAAAGTTACCTTTCTTATAAAGCAAACACTAAATAAAAATTTTGCAAATTGTGTGTGCTATTTCATTACGAAAACCGTCAGGTTCCTATGCCCCATCCTGTAGAAGGTATTTGTTCTTCGTGTATGGGCTATTTTTTTCAATAAAAGGCGCTGCAACCACTTAGATTTTTCTATTTTGTGACTAAACCGTAAGAAATAGGTATCAAAAATTACAAAGACGCAAAAAAGTTTCCCAATGAACGCTTCTTTCTAAGAACTTTCACACTAGCTGCAGAGCTGTCTACTCCAAATTACTAAACCCATCTAAAAATATGAGTTAACTTTCCGTAGATACTCATGCCAAATATCATACAAATTGGTTCAAGCATTCTTTTTTTATAAGAATAATTAACTTTTTTCCAACAACTTTGAAGCAGAATACTGTCTTAATGAAGCAATTTTGGATATAGATAAATTGGGTTAAATCATCTTATTTTTGAGGTGTCTGTGATTAAACCATGTCCACGGAATTTAGCGACACGCTGTATATGAATCACCGATATGAATATATAGAAATGATTCAAAATGTTCGTAGCCGATATTTTCAAAATATCGGTAATATTCGATTACTCTCGGTTCGAAGTCGTTCATTTTTAGGTGCAATATCTTATCCTAGTTACAAACCAGTGATGCAGCGATACGTAAGTAGCGGCGGAGAGACGAGACGCATGCTTCTCCTTCGAGTGTCCGTGAAAGACTGACGAACGGGTTGCGGGGTACAGAATACTACGTTTATTCGTGTATATGGAAGCTCTATTTCAATAAATGCCTGTTTATTTATAAAAAATAAAAAATTTAAAAAAAAAGAAAACAACAGTCGTGTAGGTAATTATTAAATGATTATTCTAGTATTTTTTTCAATTTAAAATAATGCATATTTTCCAAGCAAAAGTTATTTAAAAAAAATTTCAGTGCTGCTTTCGATATTTTTTTTCACTAAGAAAAATTAAACTAATCGCTTTGACAATTTATAACAACTGGAATAGCAGCAAAGTTATTTCAAAAAATCGTATTTCAGGAAGTTCCGGCTCTTAATGGCAACTCCTGCCACTAATTGCTTTCGAAAATGGACGCTTTACGTTCCATTTCTTCGGTATTGCTCAAAAATGAAAAACTGACCTACCACAAGCGCGTGCAGTTCCTTTGTTTTGAAACCTATGCTTAGTTTATGACTTGTTTAGGCAAGTCCGCTTTCAATAAAAGGCAATAAACTGCAATAATTTTTTTTATTTACAGTTGAAAGAACTAGGCCAAGGTCTCGTGCGCGCGTCTTCGGCATATTCTCCTGTGTTTCACCGACACTAGCATAGCGAAATGCGTTTTTTGAAATAAAATGCGTTTATGCGAAATAAAAAAAAATGTACACTACAGCACAAAATGCATATCGAACGTGTTTTCATACCTGTGCATTCATTATAACCTTAGAATTTTACTAAAGTTCACTGCTTGTTTTTGGCACTGATATTTGTAATTACAATAAATGTTCAAAATGTTGTCTTGCATTATTAACACATAAATCGCCATAACAGAGCACTATGTCTATTAATTCCTCATTGGAATACACATGAGCCATATTTATTACTTATTTACACTTAAATTAAGTTATGTACACAGATATTAAACTAACACAAAACAAACTACACAGTACGTAAATTTGATAAATAATATCAAGCTTAATACCATGTTTTTAAAATTTTATTTTAACTTCAGTCTTTTATAAAAACACAAACGTACTCGTTCGGGCTAAATTTTCTCAAAAACTGTTATTCAGCACTTCGTCTTTCATTCTAAGTTATGACAGCATAAATAACAATAAAAGACAGCATAAATAACAATAAAAGAACGAAAGAACGAAACTGAGTCAGCTGAATTTTATTTTATGACAGTGCAATTGTAATCAATAAATCGCCAAGACGAATGTAGGTAAACGTTTCTGAAAATTCAGAATTATTTTAAACCAGAATCAAATTTTCATCACGAAAACTAATTAAGCCACTCCTTTCTTGGATTTGATTTAATTAATATTTATCAACATTTTTAGTAGACATTTATTTTCGTCTTATTACTGAACATAAACATAACATTTTGCAGTTTACAGTGTTAAGATCGATGTACTGTCATGAAAATGAAACAAATGAAACTGAAATGCATTATTGTGCTACGAATTCAGTTTGCTTTTAAATTTTACTTTAAATAAATAAGCATAAATAAAATGGTAATAAGCAATTGCAATAAGGAACGCCGCGTGAAGACGTTTTTATCTAGAATCCTGACGATTTTTTTTTGCGAAGGACAAACATGACCTACCCCAACAGACACGTCTGGGCATTTATTCGTTTATGGCCACAAAAAACACCAATTCTGTGCAGCTGAGACATTTAAATCTATTTAAATCGTCAACTAACGTTACTCGTCCAAGTTTTGTATTTGTTTTTGATTTTGCTAAAAAAAAAAACTTCAAAGAGACCGGCACTGCGGTGTCTTTGTCACTTTTTTTATAGCAAGACCATAAAATCGCTACCAAACTGGGACGACTATAAAACAAATTCTATGAAAACGAAAACTGATTTTTACCGGAGTTATTATTTACTCTTTCCCTATTGTTGTATAACAAATTTTGCTTCTTCTTTTTGACTACTATCTGTGATTTCAATTAAAGACATAGGTTTAGAGACACCCAGTATAATAATAGGTTTTTTTTTATATGGTTTTCAATAAAAAAATAATTTTTTGATATATTTGGATTCTTGAACACTTTTAATTATTTAAACATTTTAAAGGAGGACCAATTATGTCACTATGATTTATCATAAAACAATTCCTTTTTTAAGACTTGTACTTTGTAATTGTAATTAGTTCCTTTTTTGAAAAAGTACTTTGTAATTGTAATTAATTCCTCTTTTGAAAAAGTACTTTGTAATTGTAATTAATTACAAAGCACAAGTAATTACCCAGCTCTGCTGACTGCTACATCGAACGTTATAGGCATGCGCGAGACCTAACTTCACAGGATTAAAATAACAATCATTGCTGATTATTGCTATGATTATTGTCACCAGTTATCCACTTAACAACCTTGTTATATAACAATGTCCATAGAATCTTCTTACAGAAATGGGCTGATTATTCTCAAATGGAGTTTCGTTGAGAGAGGTCTCTGCATTATTTTGTTAAATACATGCAATGAAATAAACCTTCCTTAATATTTCCTATGTGCAGTTTTTAAATGATTCAGCATTGAAAATTGAATAGTAACCATAGCAACGTAATGTTAAAACCCCTATGTGCAATTTTATAAAACTCAGAAATGTTATCTGATCACGTAATTTTCGTCTATGTGCAGCATTGCAAGATTCTCACTGTATGTTACTTTAAGTGTTTGTGTTTATTTAATAGTTTAATAGATTAATATTTTCTGTAACTTGTTAAATATTCTTTTATTTAAAACCGACAATTTTTAATTTGGATAGCGCTTATCTAGAAGGTACCAACCGCCAAATCACGTCTTTTCAGATAAAGGTACCAAAGGCTTTGGAAAACAAAGACTTAATTACTGTAAAAATATCCAAACTCCACACTGCTCGTAGCAGCTTCTGTTAGTGAGGTTACCAAGTTGAATAACACGAATTATCGAATTCTGCTTCGTACTTTGGGTGAAAACAACTTTTTATTATTAATTATCCTTTTCTAGGTTCTTGATATGAACGTTCTAATTATACAGAAACAAAAAAATGTCTCTTTGTTTTGCATAATTTGTATAATTTGCAGGAACAATTTAATTCGATCTGACAATTCAAAATCAGTAGTGTCATTACTAACGACAGTAACGACGCATGGTAACCACGACGAATGAAATAAATTTGGAAATAATAATGTAATAAAGCTTCCATTGATTGCTTGTGTCTAACAGAATCCAGCCTTTGAAGCGGCTGCATGTTTTTCTACAGCGTTGACGTTAGACGACAGCGCTGCATAAAGCGGCTGCAGCCAAAAATTTTTCGCTGATCGCTTTTAAAGCGCTTTCGAGGAACAAATTTGTAGGTTATATTTTTAAATACGTTTTGTACTAGAGTGTTGTTTAGTATCACAGGTCTTTTATATGTGCAGGTACTGAAAATTATTTACGAGCTGATAATTTTAGTTCTTGTAAAGTTGCTATTTTTTGAAATGCGCATTTATTGAAACTTCAGATTAATCTGATAAGGTTAGGGTGACGCCAGCGTTCACTTACACCGTCTAATACGTTTGCAGCAAAACATTTGGCGCTTGAAGTCACATTGCTGAAACGTTGAATCCTGTTAGACATAAGCAATTACTATGTGCAGTCTTATAAGGTTCTCAGTGTATATAATATAAATATATTGCGCTTGCCTCTTCGACTGCGTGGACAAGACTAGAGGATGGAAGATCGTATTTTGATCTCTTTCATGCCGCATGAGCAACAACGTTGTTAGGCGGAGAGCATGGAGGGCGGACACTTTGCCGTTTGGCGCACGCGTAGTTTTCAGTATGCGTCATGACAGAATCCGAAGATACAATTTTTTGACTCGCTCTGTTGTTCACGGGTTCAACTTATAGGAGCAAGCACATGCAATGGACAATGCGCGATATATTTATATTATATACAGGTTGTCCCAGCGAGACCTTTCATTAGAAGTTTATGGGGTTCTGGCCAAAATACAAACATTTAGAACATTTAGAATTAGATACAAGTGATTGCGTTCTCTTCAGCTAAAATATTTTCAGATGTCTAGCACTTCCGGTTATACCGGTAGTCGTCATCTACTTTGTTATTTTAAATGGAACACCCTATTTATTTTTGCACTTTTAGATGGGAATCATAATTTTGAATCTTTTTTATTCAAACCATACCATGTCTATCTATTACAGTTTTTGAGATAAAAATTATTTTCCGAAATCATGGCAGGTGGTTGACGATTTCAAAATGGGCTGTAACTCTTAGTTGAAACGAGATAGAAAATTGAAATTTAATTAAGTTTGTAGTTTAAAGATCCCTTTACCGTAGGTATTCTTTAAAATAAACTTCTTTGCCTGAGAATAATTCTTAAATTTATACTTTTCATCAAGAGTTAAAAATGTAAAAAGATCGATTTTTTCAAATGGAATGCCAGATTTTTCGTTGCGTAATCAAATTGGTGATAAAATTTGGCACAAAGTGATATTACATGTTCCTATACCTAAATCAAACCGTTTTAGAGTTATTTCCAAAAAACGGAAAATTTTACGATTATAAAAAATAATTTTTCATATTTCAATAATTTTTCATTTAACGTCGGAGCGTTACTTACATTTATTACGAACTCTAGTAGAAGATTTTCTTAACAGCCTGCCTTTGAACTTGCGAAGAAGCTCTTGGTTTCAACTGGATGGAGCTCCGGCCCATTGCACCCAGGAAGTATCCCAAGAACTCACCTTAATGTTCGAAGACAGGTGGATAAGGCGGTTAGGACCATGGAACTGGCCTGCAAGGTCTCCAGATTTGACACCTTTGGATTTCTACTTTTGGGGACATATCAAAAATCAGGTCTACCAGACACCGGTGAACACGAGGGAGGAAATGGAAGTACGCGTGCGAGCAGCATTCAACAGGCTCTCTCCTCAAGAAGTACAAACAGCGACACTTGAGGGTGTTTCTTCACGCTTAACACAGTGCTTGAATGCGAACGGCCACCATTTCGAACATTTATTATAATTTGTTTCTAGTTTTTTATACCCATTTTTGCCATCTGAAGTAAGTGTGGATAGTTTTCGTTAAATATTCTGCAAGTTCTGCTAACAATTTTGTCGCATTTTCCGTGTATAAAAAATAAATTAAGAATTTCTTGATTTATATATTTTCGTTGTTTTTATTCATTTTGCAACTTGAAATGAAACTTCATAAAGGCACTCTATTAGTTAATGAGTTTCAATAACTTGACATTTGAAAAATTATTTTTTATAATGGTAAAATTTTCCGTTTTTTGGAAATAACTCTAAAACGGTTTGATTTAGGTATAGGAACATGTAAAACCACTTTGTGCCAAATATTATCAGCAATTTGATTACATAACGAAAAATCTGGCATTTCATTTGAAAAAATCGATCTTTTTACATTTTTAACTCTTGATGAAAAGTATAAATTTAAGAATTATTCTCAGGCAAAGATGTTTATTTTAAAGAATACCTACGATAAAGGGATCTTTAAACTACAAACTTAATTAAATTTCAATTTTCTATCTCGTTTCAAATAAGAGTTACAGCCCATTTTGAAAACGTCAACCACCTGCCATGATTTCGGAAAATAATTTTTATCTCAAAAACTGTAATAGATAGACATGGTATGGTTTGAATAAAAAAGATTCAAAATTATGATTCCCATCTAAAAGTGCAAAAATAAATAGGGTGTTCCATTTAAAATAACAAAGTAGATGACGACTTCCGGTATAACCGGAAGTGCTAGACATCTGAAAATATTTTAGCTGAAGAGAACGCAATCACTTGTATCTAATTCTAAATGTTCAAGTTTCTATTTTGGCCAGAACCCCATAAACTTCTAATGAAAGGTCTCGCTGGGACACCCTGTATATGTTCTATATGAACGAATACCTGGGCAAATTAAAGCCCAGTTTTCAGCATTGACATTTGACAACGCCGTGTTTAGATTTTATTAGATTTTTGCGTGTGTTTCTGTCAGACAAAATGAGTGGAAAAGAACATTTGAGTGGTGCACATAAAAGGAAAATTGCTAAAGATAAACAAAAAAAAGAAATTTTGAAAAAAGTACCGAAACTAGAAAAACTACATCGGCGGTATCTAATTGGTTGATGAGAATTTTTGTTTCCATTTCACTTTATATCTTTATAACAGAGATATAAAAATCTGCTAGATTTACAAGAACAACAACAACCAGAACAAGAACAATTTGTTTCCGACTTATTAGGTGGACCCTCTCATAGTAAGTTCATAAGAAAGTTATTAATTTGAATATATTATACCTAATAGATGATTGATGTATATGTATAGATAAAAGTGAAACTGTAATTACCATTATGACTAAAGACACAAGATATTTACATATACACAATTATAAGTAAAAAGTACAATAGGGTAAACTTGCTTAATTCGTACCCCTTAAGAACATATGACTATAACTTTACGAAGTTTGAAGAAAAGTAAACCGCAATAGCAATAATAAACTCCTTGTTAACAAAGTCAATAATTTTACAAGCAAATAAAAATGAAAATTTACGAATTCTTAAAGAAACAAAAGTTTTTCAAAAACACGAAAAAAGTACGATTTAAGATCAATGTTCCAAAATCGTACCGGACCAGTTTTCGGCCTTTTTGCCTATTTTTTTCTTCGTTTTCTCTTGTTGTCTTTATTGGCTGTCTTTGTTTAACGCTGTTTTTATTTTTGAGAGTTTCATTTGCTGTTAAGTTCTAAGGTGTGCTTTTCCTCTTTACTTTAGTGAACTTTTCATGTAAATTGTTTTATATGAATTTTCTGTTAGAATTTGGGTGTCCGTAGTTCCCTGGGACAGTTCATTTGAACATGTAAGCATTTAAAACCTCGGAAATATGTTTTCTATTTCAGTGTGAATTGATTTAGAACTATTTTCAGCTACTGGTACAAAATAGGTACAAACGCCATCATGAGTTTAAATTTGCCAAAGAAAATTTTAATAACTGGCCGGCGGTTAACAGTACCAAAAATAACATTGCAGATAGGTGTACTTTTGCATAAAAACTCGTTTCATTCTTTATCTTCACTAGAATTGATGCAAAATCATTATGAGTAACGTAAAAGTCATCGAAATAATGTAAAGACATTTGTTTGCAGATCAAAGGTTGCTAATAAAATTGACCACGCACTTCACAACCAATATTTGTTGAAGAAACAGTATTGGATAAATATATTGAAGCGAGTTGTCGCTACAATAAAATTTTTATCAAGTTGAGGTTTAGCGTTTCGAGGAACTACCAAAATTTTTGGAGCTCCTGATAATGGAAACTTCCTAGGTGTTCTTGAACTAATTGCAGAGTTTGATCCGTTCTTGCGAGAACATATTGATAAATATGGAAACCCAGGTAAAAGAAAAATATCTTACTTATCATCCACCATATGTTTATTAGCATAATAGCAACAAAAGTAACAAAATTTTATAGCCAATAAAGTGAAAAACTCCAAATATTTTTCTATAAGTGTTGATTCAACGCCAGATGTGTCGCATATAGACCAATTAACTTTTATTTTAAGATATATTTTGAAAGACGGGACACCAGTGGAACGATTTATCACTTTTTTACAAAGCGTAGGTCATAAGGTTGCTATAACATGGAAGTGGAAATTTTGAATGTTTTAGAAAAGTTATCTCTAAATATTGAAGATTGCAGAGGTTAATCATATGATAAGCTAGCAATATGCCTGGAAAGTATTCTGGACTGCAAGCTAAAATACTTCAACATAACAAATTAGCTGCTTTTGTTCCTTGCGCAGCCCATTCATTAAATTTAGTTGGATCATGTGCAGGAGAAGTTGTGAAGATGCCTCTTCGTTTTTCCTCTTTCTAGAAAAAAATTATAATTTCTTTTCTGCGTCTACTAATAGGTGGCAATTATTGAATGATTATGTAATAAAAAAAAACATGCATTGTCTGTGAAGAAACTGTCGTCAACCAGGTGGTCCGCCAGAGCAGATTGTTGTAGCAGATTGTTGTAAAGCACTACATCGTGGATTTTCCTGTATAAAAAATGCTCTTGAACAAATAGTAAATGACTTAACACAATCATATGTAACAAAAGTTGAGGCAAGGGGTCTCTTAAAAAAATTTCACAATTAGAAACAGGAATTATGACTTTTTGGAGTGAAGTCATGGATCATTTTGATAAAACAAGTAAATCTCTACAAAGTTCAGATATTACTATTTTAAACGTAGTAAATTTATATGATTCTCTTTTAAAATATATCACACAGTTAAGGGATGATTTTGAAAGATACGAAAATGAAGGCAAAAAATTGACTAATTGTTATGTGCATAAACTAGATACAAAGCGAAAAAAAATTCCTAAAGTTCAAAGCGGAGAATCAAGTCAACATGTAACTATTTTTGATGACTCAAGAAATATGAAGATTAACACATTTTACCTTGTCATTGATAGAATCGTTAGTGAACTAGCTAAACGAAAAAGTGCATATGAATCTTTTGTAATGAATTTTGTATTTTTATCTAGATTGTGTGAATTGGAACCACAGGCTATTATAAAAGATGCAACAAATTTAAAAAACATTTATTCCAATGATTTAGATAAAAATGAGATTCCTGAAGAACGTGTACAGTTTAAATATTTTGTGGAAGCAGTAACTGTTTTAGAAAAGAAGTCTTTCGATGTGACGAATATGCTTCAACTAATACGCAAAGAAAACGTAATAGCAACGTTTCCTAACGTAGACACTGCTATGAGGAAATTTTTGACCATACCTGCCACAAATTGTGCAGGAGAAAGATCTTTCTCTACCCTCAATAGAGTAAAGAACTTTGTAAGGAGTACTCTAGCTCACGAAAAATTGGTTCATTTGTCAACTTTAGCGATAGAATCGGAACTGTTAAAATCTATTGAATTTGAAACCATTTTGGAAGATTCTGCAGCAATGAAATGTAGAAAAATTAATTTTTAATTGTAAATTGTTTGTTTATTAAATTTGTTTTTATTAATAAATAATGTAACGATTTTAAGAGTTCTATTAATTTTTATTTTAAAACAAAACACGAAATAGTTAATAACTAATTTATTTAAAAGCAAACTAATTAACACTAAATTATTTACAAGCTTATACATGATCTATTTTAACAACCGAGCGAACGTCTACGGAACTTTTATGTCGAACTGTCTAACGCTGAATTCCCCCGAACTGTCGGTCGTGTACTTTTATAAGCCGGGGTTGTTTTTCAATTACATTCTAGTACGCGACAGAAAGTCTAGAGTTAATTTATCCCATTTATCCCACCCCCGGGGGCGTGCATTTTATATACCGAAGTTGTTTTTCGCGAACATTCCAATATGCGACGGAATGTCTACGGTTGATTCCACCGCTAGCGTAATATTGAGATACCCGAACTTTCTGGTTTAAGGCGCGTCGGCGATGACGCAAGAGACAGACTGACGCCGGCTGCTGTCGGCGAATCATTACACTGTCCCCTTCTTAAAAACGTTTCGTCTAGGAACGTTCCTCGCAATAGCCTTGAAGGAGGATGTCGAAATCGGCATGCTGGACCCTTTTTACAACTTCCGGTCTGGAAGAAATAGCAGTTCACGGTTTTCTTACTGCCGACAGCTGCCTGTGGGTGGTGACTGCAGACTAGAACTTCAATTCCTGTTCCGTTGAAGATGACTTCTATCATGCTGCGAACGACCCTCCAATCTAGTCCATCTAGTCCGCAGCCTAACTTGGGAATGGCTAATTTCGTCTCCTTGCCTTCCACCAGCTGTCTCCTGAGGCTCCATAAAGCTCTCCAAATACTGCGATAGTCAGGCTTACCGCTTGATGTCTTCTTGGTGACTAAGTAGTACACGTGTCGTCTTTGTTCCGCCTCCGTGTGGATGATCTGCAGACTCTTGCCCACCATGGGGTGCTGTCTTAGGAGTTCCTCGACCTGATCAAATTTCTTCCGAAAGACTTGGGCTATCCCCTTGGACATCCTTAGGTCTTCTGCCACACAGTAGGCCAGACTGTACTCTGGCGACACTTGAAAAAGATCTTGCTGTCTCTCTGTGGTCACTCCGAATCGCGCCTTACTTCCTGTGGCGTGATGAAACATAAAGGTTTCGAAGTTTACTTCGGAACTTTGCGTCCGTTGTAGTGTCCCTTCATTTTCTTCTCCGTTGTAAGGAGCCATTCGGTTTAAGTGGATAACTTCGGGTTTGCCATGCGGAATCTTCCTGATGCGGTAGATGACATCGTTGATCCGTTTCATCACTTTGTAAGGACCTTCCCAAGACGCCTGCAGTTTTGGGGATAGACCTCGACGTCTTTGAGGATTATTAATTATTATTATTAAGCCAGATCAGCGCTCCAGGTTGGTATCCCCCATTCTGAGCGTTGATGTCATAATGCTCCTTCCTTCGGTCGCTGGCTGTCCGTATGTTGTGACGCACTTGATTGCGAATGTCGTCCATTTTTCTGCGTAGACCGCTCACGTAATCTTCGTCGGCAGGGATTTCGCCAGGCTTCACGCCGAATTTCAGATCGCAGGGCAGTCTTGGCTCTCGCCCAAATACCACTTTTGCTGGTGTCTCTCCTGTTGTCTCATGAACGGACGAACGGTATGCCAGTAGAAAGAGGGAAATGTACGTGTCCCAGTCTCTCTGATGATCAGAGACTACCTTGGACAAATGTCGGTTGATGGTTCTGTTGAATCTTTCCACCATTCCGTCCGCCTGCGGATGAAGTGCAGTGGCTCTAGTTTTCCGGACGCCGAGCAGAGTACACACGTTCTTGAATAAAGCCGATTCAAAGTTCCTTCCCTGATCTGAATGCAGCTCCATGGGCGCGCCATACCGACTGATCCATCCTCGGACAAGGACTTCAGCAATAGTTATCGCCTCTTGGTTTGGTAGAACGCTTCAACCCACTTGCTAAAGTAGTCCATTACCACGACGATGTACTTATTTCCACTATTCGTTTGTGGAAATGGGCCGGCTACATCTATGGCAACTCTCTCAAAAGGACTTCCCACGTTATACTGTTTCATGGGAGCCTTACCTCGTTTGTGGGGACCGTTACTGGCTGCGCAGACTACGCACTTCCTGCACCAGTCCTTTACGTCTTCCTTGCAGTTTACCCAGTAGAATCGCTCGCGCACCTTTTCCATAGTCCTCTTGATTCCCAGATGCCCTCCCGAAGTTCCATCATGAAGCTACCTCAGAACTTCCGGCACGCTATTCTTGGGGATCAGTAACTGTGTCTTCTGTTCCGTGCCTTCCTGGTTCTCGACGATTCGTTTCAGAAGACCATGATTCAGCGCTATGGAGTCCTATTGCGCCCAGTACGACACAAGGTCTTCTTGAGAAAGCATCGGCATTTCTATGGCTAGTTCCGGCCGGATGCTGGATTTCAAAATCGTATTCCTGAAGTCGTTCGATCCATCGTGCGACTTGTCCTTCAGAATTCTTGAATCGGAGGAGCCATTTTAAAGCGGCATGGTCCGTCCTCAGGAGGAAGTGTCTGCCATATAAGTACTTGTAGAAATGTTCTATGGTCTTTACCACGGCTAGCAATTCCCTTCTAGTGACGCAATAATTTCGTTCCGGCTTTGACAGGACTTTACTGAAGTAGCCGATCACCTTCTCTTGGGCTTCTTGTATCTGGGACAGTACGCCACCAATACCAACGTTACTAACATCAGTGTCCACGATGAACTTGCCTTCTGGGAGAGGGTAACTTAGAATAGGAGCACTTATCAAGTACTGTTTTAGTTGTTCAAAACTAATTTGGCAATGTTGGTCCCATTCAAACGGACGACCTTCTTCGGTGAGTTTTGTCAACGGCTTAGTGATGTCCGCAAATCCGGGAACATAGCGACGATAGTAAGTGCATAGACCTAGGAAACTCTTTATTTGGTGTTTATTCTTGGGAGTTGGCCAGTCCTTCACGACCTGAATCTTTACTGGGTCCACGGCGATTCCATTCCCATTAACAATATGGCCAAGATAATTCACTTCCTTCTGGAACAGGTGGCACTTCTTGAGACTAAGCTTTAGTCCAGCTCCGCGAAGCCGCTGGAACACTCCTTCCAGGTTCTTCAGATGGTCGTCGAAAGTTTTTCCCACCACAATTATGTCGTCCAGGTATACCATGCACGATGTCCAGAACAGACCCTTTAGAACCGTCTCCATTAGCCTCTCGAATGTCGCTGGGGCATTATATAACCCGAACAGCATCACTGTGAATTGCCATAGACCCATACCAAGGGAAAACGCCGTCTTTTCTCGATCTTCGGGCGCTAGTTCCACTTGCCAATAACCACTCTTTAGATCCAAGGTCGAGAAGATCTTTGAACCAGCCAGGGTGTCCATAACAATGTCATAACAATGTAGACTTCGTTGTGATTTCTCCGGATGTAGACAATTCTGCTTTTTAGTGGTTATCACAAAATACCAAGAGAACGTTTATATTATATTGGAGTTTAGACGAAGACGTAGGCGTTCCACTTGTGTCTAAGGCCATGTCAAGGAACCGTTTCCAGGAGACAAAGAGATTTCTTCATTTTGCCAATAATACTAAGTTGGATAAAACCGACAAGATGTATAAGATAAGACCTATGAAGAGGCTCAATACAAATTTCCAACATGGGAATTTTCCATCCAAATTTATCCATAGACGAAGCTATGGTCAAATACTTCGACCATCACTCCTCCAAACAGTTCATTCGCGGAAAACCCGTAAAGTTTGGGTACAAAGATTGGATGTTGTGCAGCTCAACTGGATACTATTATAACTTCGACACGTATTGCGGAGCCAAACCAATAAAAGATACCGAAATCCAAAATAAAGCCAAATCTTCGTTGCCTCTAAGTTTTCAAGTAGTTTTGGATCTTCTGGAATGTGTTTCTGAACCCTCGGACCACGTGTTATTTTTTGATAACTATTTTACAAGTTATGATTTGTTGAAAACATTGCGTGAACGTGGTTACAAAGCAACTGGTACAGAAGAGAAAATCATACCAAAAAGTGTCCTTTACCTTCAATAAATGCAATAAAAAAAGAAGAGCGTGGTGTGTTCCACCACATGTATTATGAAACTAATTCTGTATTGTTTGTGTGCTGGAAGGACAATAATATCGTCACGATGGCTACCAACTACGACACTATCGAGCCACTGTCAAAAGTAAAACGCTGGTCTTCAGCAAAAAAAGGCGAAAATTGATGTGCCACAACCTCAGCTTTTTTCCAAATACAATATATCAATGGGTGGGGTTGTTCTTTTAGATCAGGCAGTAAATAACTACAGAATCAGTATTCAGGGAAAGAAATGGTGGTGGCCGCTATTACTCATATGATAAACGTATCAGTTGTGAATGCTTGGAAGATACAAAATTTAGCCTGTGAGGAGAAAATTGACTTGCTCGCAATTGTTCGAAATATTACACGTCTCATTACCTCAGGTGTTTCGAAAAATCCAGTATTTCGAAAAGGCCTTATGGATCAGTTCCAATCAGCATAAAAAAATACGAAGGCGGTCATTTCCCAGGAAAAAATGAAAAACAATTACGATGCCGACAATGCCATCTTCGGGCACGTTGGAGGTGTATCAAATGCAATGTTGTTCTTTGCATTGAACGCGATTGTTTTATAAAGTTTCACAATGTTTAACTAGTGTTGGACATGTAATAAAATCACCTTGATACGTTCTTTTTTCATTGTACAAGGCTTCAAAGTGCCCATTGTACTCATTTGAGTACATATTGTTTTCTAAACTACGTTTTTGCGAAAAATCAGAGTCATTGTGTTCAACTAATGTTGCTTTATTAGAATATGGCAAAATTTGCCAAAATTTAGAGAAAAAAAAATGTGTGGGATTATATGGGTTAATTACGTCATAATGTACGTCATACTATGTACTCCTCCAGTGGTATCATTCGCTAAAATAGAGCGGTATGTTAAAGTGTTGTAACGCAATGATACCGGTATGTTGCGAAAAATCGCCTTTAAATTCATTACCTAATTATGTAGATACATAACTACATAAGCAACAAAAAACAAAAATTTAAGGTTATGTACATTATAAATATGACATATTTAGCGTTTTTATATTCTAGCGATCGAGCAAGTGTTTGAACAATTTGGAAATTGTTCGAACATATTTGGTTTGAACAGTAGGTGTGATTTAAAAACGCACCCATAGCTAATCTCCTTCTAACTTTCGTGAAACAACCTTGCGACTTTTGTCTGATCTCTAGATTATATTACACCTACAAAATTTCATTAAAATTGTTACATAAGTGAAGAAATCAAAGAACCGTATCATCCGGTCATCTGAGGTGAAGGAAATGGTAGCATCTTTAATTACGTATTTCGAAAGAGAATGTGATTTTGGTGAACCGTTATGACCGTTGACTTCAATGAGAGAAGTATGTAACAGCACTAACAGCATATAATTTAAACAAATTATTGCAATTTCTTTTTTTGTAGCGCGTTGCTGAAGCTCTGTAATTAAGTTTGGGGACAATTAACCGTATATCAGCTGATGTGCACACTGGTAACGCATTATGCAGTCCCAAGAAAACACATCCTCGTTCAAAACCTGTCACTGATGAGGATAATTCTACACAAACTATCCGTGAGACAATTTACGAAATGTATGGACAAAGTAAGTTGACATACCTAAAAGCAGTAACAGTATGAGTATAACGTTGAATTTTATTATTTTCTAGAACATATCACTCTAAAAACATTGCTCACAAAACTCAACGGTAAAGAAATATTTAAGGGCAGTGAAGCATCTATTCTCTCAGGAGAATATTGAAGAAACTGGGCTTTAAATGGTTGAAAGATAATCCTCGCAGAAGTCTGTTAGAACTGAGTCATATTGCATTTAAACGCATAGATTTCTTACGATCATATATAGAAAATAGAAATGATGCTCTATATCAGTATTTCTCAAAGTGGGCGCTAGAGGCATACAGAGGGGTAAAGGGCACAGAGAAAATTGGGGGAAACAAGATAAGACTCATGTATGGCACTCTATAATTTAACTAAAGTTATTAAAGTAATGATTTTAAAATTTTAGGGGGCGCTAGAAATTATTTGATTCTCAAAGTGGGCGGTAGACGAAATTAGTTTGAGAACCTATGCTCTATATCAATTTGTATTTCTTGATGAAACATGGATATTTCAAGATGGCACTATCGGTGGATCATGGCAAAATAAAGATGTTAAAACTACCAAACTACCAAAACAAATGGGAAAAGGTAAGTTTAAATAAATTAAAATTATATGAAATATAAGATGTTTTATGTATGTTAGATATATCAGGGTTTGAAAAAAACCAACTTACATTTGCAACTTACATTTGCACACTCAATTCTTTCATTAATGTTGTCTGCAATATTTGCTGGTCAAAACTTAAAAGTGTTGCACATTATTGAATTTAGAAAAAGTAGCTCTACAAAATACAATAATAAAAAATATAGAGCCATTTAAAAAATAAAAGTTGATAATCGTTTGACCATGAAGGTAATAAAAAAAAATTTAATTAACCACACATTATAGTGTTTTTACTCTCATTTCATTTGGCTTTTTGTTTTTTAAAATTAGTCCATAAATAAAGGAGTTATGGCGGTTAGGAGTTATAAAACACCATCTTCTGCATGGAAAAAAGCTGCAATTCAAAATTGAAATAAGTACATATTCAATAACTAATCAAATTTGTTTGTTATAAAGGGTGTCCCAACAAGAGCGCCGGATTTAATTTTAAAGAAAAACACATTTATTTTTTTTAAATAAGCAAACATTTTTATTTCAACATAAAGAAAAATAGTTCCGATCAAACGTGAAATACAACATCAGGCAAATGGCCACCACGAAACCTCTGGCACAGGGTTATTCTTTTGTTGAAATTTTGAATAACGTTTTCGCATAAATGTGGCTGTATTTCACCAATAACGCGCCGTATTTCCTCTTTAAGATGTTCAACTGTTTCAGGCTCATTCGCATACACCTTTTCCTTCACATAGCCCCAAAGAAAAAAGTCCATCGGCGTTAGATCGCACGATCTTGGTGGCCAATGTTTTCGCAAAACTTTCACAATTTTTGTAATGTGTTTTTACAATAATAATTAAACGTTGTTCGTTTGAATACTTCTCCATATTCTTAAATCGCGTGGTCTGTACGTGACAACTGTCCAAAAAAAATCACCGTACAACTCGTATTAACAAAATGGCGGCAAATTTAAATCCGGCGCTCTTGTTGGGACACCCTTTAGAAATAAACCTCCAAAATCGTACGTAGCAGATAAATTAGCATTAAGAGGACTATGGATCAGTGATCAACTATTCGAAAGCCACCAGTACTCCCCCCAAACCCCGCATGACTGAAAACTCGCCTCTCTTATAATTGAAATAAGTGTCGTTTAGTCCAATCAGGCTCAATAGTTGAAGGACAAGGATAACAGCATCTACACTCGTCTTGTATAAGTTCACACACATTCATCGTATCTATCATAAGGCCTTTTCGGAAACTCGTTCGGGTTACCCCGGTTAATTTATTTTGTCACTCTTAAATGCACGGGAAACAGAGTCGTTGTTTCTCATATTTCTACCCGGGTTGTGCTCCGAGCGAGTTTCCGAAAAGGCCTTTAGTGGCAACGTCGCGTCGCAAAACTAGCACGTGGTAATATTCTTATATTCTGAAATAAAGGAAGAAAAGTTTGCTGGTTATATACGCGCGAAATTCAAAAGTATAAGATTTGAATAAAAATCATTTTTATATCGAAAAATAAATTGCGAAATACGCCAGTACTAAAATAATTCTTAATTAAATAATATTCATAATTAAGACACTTTTTGTTCGTTGAAATTTGTCAAATAATAAATAACTTTTAAAATGAAATAACTTCCACATTTCGTTTTGTGAAAAGTAGCTTATACTTTAAGTCAATTAGGTAATAATTTTCTTGATAAATAATTTTCTGATATTTGAAAACCAAACAGAATTTGATCGATACTAATTTCATTTCGAAATTTAAATGTAATACATAGATGTCTTAATAACTACACTACTTAGAAATTCTTTCAAAATTAAAATATATTTTTACTTTAGGAAAAAGTTTTCATTTCAAGACAACATCTTTACACTTTTAATATACAAATAGGAAATAAATTGTGCATAATTTTCTACATTTTATTAGTAATATTGTTGCAACTTTCCAAAAATCAAAAAATAACATTGTCTTGTAAAAATATTTTTAAAAAAATTTACTTATTTCACAACGAAAGCATGTTACAGTTTACTCGCTCACTGAATGATTCTAAATAACAAAAATAAAATATTTTTACCGAAAAAGAAAAAAAAAATTGTAGACGAAAATTATATTAAAAGTTATTCCAGTTTAAAATTTCATAATATTCAAAAAAAAGTTGAGAGTGATGCATAAATAGGAATAAGGAATGCTTTGTTAATACCACATTTATTTATCACACAGTGACTGCGGTTTCAACATTACAATGTCATTTTCAAACTGATAATTTAAACCGAAACCTAGTCTGTATACATATATGTTATGGACAATGTAATTAATGAGGGCACTACACAGAGAGAAACGACAAAGTGAAATTTTCTACAATTATACCGGGTGTCCCAGAACTCGCGTACAAGCTGTTAACACAAGATTTTAACATTTATTCTAAAATGGATTCTGCAAAAAAGTATAATTAAATCCTTTTAGTTTTTAAGTTACAAAGATTTTAATTTAACCAATCAAACATGCTTCCGTGAAGGAAAATTAACTCAATGTATGTATTTCCTAGGATATGACTGTAGGTATTGTCGATTAAAAATAATTATAAAGTTTTGATAAAATGTTTGGTCAACTTTTAATTATAGTACTGTCATTTTGACATTGAACCATAAAAAACGAAAAAACACTTTAAACAACTAACGATTTATTAAAGTAAATGTTCAAAAGAACCACCACCAACTTCAATACACAGCCTTGCCCGTCTTAGTACGTTGTCTCTTGCATTTTGCAACATAGCTGGAGTCACCATTGCTACAGCATTCATAACTCTATTTCGCAATGTGCCCACATTATTTACGGGTACGCGGTAAACAGTGTTTTTTATGTGCCCCCAAAGAAAAAATCTAATGGTGTAAGGTCGGGAGATCTGGCCGGCCAATTTATTAGGCTCCCACGACCTATCCAGCAATTTGGATATTGCTGGTTGAAAATGTCTATAACATTTCTCGCAAAATGTGCCGGCGCACCATCGTGTTGAAACCATTGGTTTACGTAATTTGCTAAAGGTACATTTTCTATCAGATTAGGTAAATTTTCTTGTAAAAACTTCTCGTAATTTTCACCATTTAATCTTGGGGGAAGTTCAAAGGGTCCAATCTACAAAATGGTTTGACCTGACAACGGAAAAACGTAAATGGTATGCTTACTAGAGAATCACCGAGAATACCAGCCCAGAAATTTATACTGAAACGATGTTGAAAACCATGAATAAACACTGCGTGTGGATTTTTAGTAGCCCACACATGGAAGTTGTGACTATTGAAAGTCCCTTGACGACAAAAAAACGATTCATCAGTAAATAGAACATTTCTAATAAAATTAGGGTTTTCTTCATTTTGTTCAAGTAACCAGGTACAAAACTCGACTCGAGGTGCATAGTCATCAGGCTGTAGATGCTGTACTTTGGTGTAATGATAAGCGTGCATCCTATTATCACGTAAAACTCTTTGCACAGTACTTTTCATGGTACTGGCCACATCTCTAATGCTTCTCGTTCCATCCTCATGAAAAGATTGAAGTACATTTTCTTCATTAATAGAAGTACTTACCGTCCGGTCGACACCGCCAACACCTTTTCTGACGGGCACCACAGAACCACTAGTTCTTGACCTATTAATTAATCTCAAAATGACGTTTGAGCTAGGATTTTGGCGATTTGGAAAATGTTCCCGATACAGCCTTTCTGCTGCTTTAGCGTTTCTTCCACCCTCACCATACATTATTATCATTTCAGTGTACTCTTCAGCAGTAAACATTTTTGTAATGCAGCTAAAATTTTTGAAATTTTGACTGTCACTGTGACATTAATGTGATGATGTGATGGACCAAACAATTATTGAAATTATTTGTTCTTTTAATATTAAATTTATTGTCATGAGAACAACAGCTCAGGTTAACTTTACCTACAATCTTTCTACTGTGATTGGATAATTTAAAATTACCGTAGTTTAAAAACTATAGAATTAAATAAAAATTTTATAAAGAAATTCCTTTCAACAGAGAGAGCAGAGCACGTGGTTAACGGCCTGTACGCGAGTTCTGGGACAGCCTGTATGTAAAAAGGAGTTGTGTAGCGTGGGTTTATGTTTTATTATCAAAAAAACACGATTCGTGGTGTATAAGAAAATCCATATATATTTTCACTAGTTTAATTATAATATTAATTTGCGTTGTAATTATTTTACTAATTTAGAAAACAATATTGAGGAAAAAGAAAATGCGTGAAGAGCACGTGACGACCGTGTCGTGTCCACTTTTTGCAACCGCACCCGCAACTCTGTCTTTTTGACCAAGAAAAATGTCACGCGCACCCCCGACTTAAGTTATGTTTCCCTCCGCGAGAGGGCGACACTGCACGACGTGCTATACACTCCCCCTCTGGCTTCGAAGGCATCTCGGCGAGGGAGCCAGTCGATCTGTCTTCCGAAGACGTCCACATTTCCTTCGCGGTAGTATTGCTTCGACCGAAGCAGCTTCTTCTCTAGAGTGGAAAGGTCGTAGGTTGCTGATATGGAATTTTCCCAATAGGTCACCGTCTTCACTCATAATTTCGTAAGTAGTTGGACTACATCGTCGATGGATCCGATAGGGACCGTCACGTTTTGATGCAAATTTAGAAGAAAAACCCTTCTTGGCGTTATTTAGCGGGTGACAAGTCACTAAAACCTGGTCGCCAACCCGAAGCGGAGCACTAAGGCTACGTTTTCCGTCGGCTTGGTCCTTTCGGAGATCTTGGCGCTTTTCCCAAGTTTCTCTCGCCTCCCATAGCACTCGCGAAAAATCCTGTAGATAAGGGGTGATTTCGGGGACGAAGTTGTCGCTGTCTATTATCGCCCTCAGGTCCCGTGTCACGTCATCGGGTGTTCGAAGCTGGCGGCCAAACGTTAAATATGCTGGAGTGTGACCGGTTGACTCACACAGGGCCGTATTAATGGAGAAACGTACCGCGGCGATATGCTCGTCCCATGTATTATGTCGCTATTGTACGAGAATGGCTAACTTCACCTTGAGATCTCTGTTTTCTCTCTCAACCGGGTTACTTTCTGGGTGGTAGAGAGGTATTAACGAGTGTTGTATATTAAGACAAAAGGGCACTTGCTGCATTACCGAACTAACGAATTGCGTCCGTTATCAGAAATTATACGACGCGGAGTACCATAACGCATACAAATGTCTTCAATAATGACTTTAGCACACTGTTCGCTCGTTGCCTGTTTCAGGGGAAAGAACTCCACCCACTTGGTTGCGGTGTCTTCTACACATAATATCAAACGGTTTCCCTCTGGTGTCTCAGGTAAGGGCCCAAAGAGGTCTACCGCAATTACTTCAAACCTTTTCGCGGCAACTGGAGTTTGTAACAGTCCGGCTGGCTTCATGTTGTCAGCCTTATATTTTTGACATTCTACGCAGTCTCGGATGTACTCGGCTACGTATTTTCTCATGCCAGTGAAATAATACCTTGAGGCTATCCGTTGCACCGTACGGTCGATTCCATAATGACCGGCCAATGGCGAATCATGGTATTCCTGCAAGATCGAGGCACGCTCTTGCGTAGGCACTACTCGTCGGGCTTCGTCACATCCATCCTCTTGATCATAACGGTACAGGACTCCTTGTGCCATGATATATCCCCGCTCTGCCCATCGGGTACCGGATATATCGTCACCTTCAAGAGCATCAATGATTTTTTTCATCTCTGGGTCCTGAAGTTGAGCCCCGCGAACTTCATGGCCTGCTCGGACTGGTAGATCTACACTGACAGGTTGAATTTCCACAATTGCTTCTGCATTTTTCGTAGGTAGCCTAGATAAGGCGTTGGCCAGTACATTCGCCTTTCCTGGTGTGTACCATAGATTTAGATGATATCCTTGCAATTGGAGAGCCCCCCGTGCCAAGCGTCCGGTCGGCAATTTTATGGAAAACAACCATTTCAGAGGCTGGTGGTCCGTCATGACAAGGATCTCGCTTCCCTCCACGTAACTTTGAAATTTCTCTACAGCCCAGACGACCGCAAGAGCTTCTCTCTCGGTCGTAGAACAATTTCTCTCCGTGGGCAATAGTAATCTGCTAGCGAATTCTATCAGACGTTCCTCAGCACCCTCCCCCTGCAGTAAAATAGCTCCCAGCGCATACGCACTCGCGTCGGTGCGTAAGAGATAAGGCTTAGAGAGATCCGCTTGTTGCAAGATAGGGGCTTGGGTTAATAGCGTCTTCAGATGGTCAAAGGCGTTCTGCTCCTCTTCCTCCCAATGCCACACGGCTTTCTTTTTTGTGAGCGCGGAAAGCGGTTTGGCCACCTCTGCAAAATTCGGGATATATCGTCTGTACCACGAACACATTTGGTAAAAGCTTAGTACACCTTTAACGTTCTTTGGCGGCGCGATGTTTAACATAGCGTCTACCTTACTTTTATCGACGTGAACGCCGTCTGCCGAGATTACATGTCCTAGGTACTTCACCGTGCTATCGGCGAGAACGCACTTTTCGCGGCGAGCGCACAATTTAAAAGTGTCCAGTCTGTCAAATACCGCACGTAAATCTTCTAAGTATTCATCGAAGGTGCTCGAAATCACTATCAAGTCATCTAAATAGGCGGACACCGCACGATCCTTTAATCCGCACGAAACCTATCCATTGAACGTTGAAATGTCATTGGCGCATTAGTTAGGCCAAACGGCAATCGCGTGAAACGATACGTTCCCAGAGGACAGATGAAGCAGGTTTTGTCACGGTCTTCTTCTCGAACCTGTACCTGCCAGTATCCTGACTGTAGATCCATGGTGGTGATGAAGTTGGTAGCTTTATTTGCGTGCAGAAGATCATCCAACCGAGGCATGGGATAACTGTCTTTCTTAGTGATAGTATTCAGACGTCGGAAATCCACACAAATATGGACGGCGACGTTTTTCTTGGGGACCATCACGAGCGGCGCAGACCATGGTGATTCACACTCTTCGATTATTCCATCAGAGAGCATCGTCTCTAGCTCCTTCCGTAATAGTTCCTTCCTTGCAGGGCTCATACGGTATGGTGGCACGGCAATTGGTGCATGATCTCCGGTATCAATTTTATGTTCTGCGTATGGGATAGGTTCTTTGTTCTTTTGGAAGATGTGCGAGTGGGCTTCCAACAACTCGTTTAGCTGCTTGCGTTGGTCTGTCGTGAGATTTTGTCCTTCATCCGCACGAAGGTGCACTTCGACTGTCTCGATTTCACCGTTACGTCAGCAGTTACAGGTACGTCATCCACGAATTGATACTTTACCTCTGGTCGATCTGCAAAATTCCAGGTATTATCGCTGTAATTCGCAACTGTACCAGCTCGACGAAGAAAGTCCATACCAAAAAGGGTCCTGTTGTTTTCAAGGTGCGGTAACGTTATCAGAGTTACCGATATGTGTCTATCTTTAATGACAACCATGACATCTGCCGTTAAAACGTTCTGTTTTTGGGGCACTCCATCCGCATACGCGATCGTCATCACTATAGTTTCGAATGGGTGATCTCTCATTTTCAAGAATTTATAAACGCGTCGGCCACCGATACTTGCCTGCGCCCCTGAATCAGCGAATGCAATTCCGTTGCATCTGAATAGGCGAAATGGTAACAATGATTTCGTACCCGGCGTGTCTGAATATGTTTTGAGGATGTCCGCATGTTTAATACAACGGGAGAGTCATCGCTTGTATGGCGCTGAGTCAGATCCGGATTACAAGTCGGACATTTTGCTCGGATCCTACCAGGGGTTCAGCAACCGTAACATTTTAGTTGTGAACCGGCTGACGTAGAGAGTGCATTAATTTGTTTCGCAGTTTTTCGCAGTTTAGTTTGGCACGCCTCCGTGGTGTGACCAAAATTACGGCAAAATGCGCACCACGGTCGAAATTTATTTTGGGTTTCTAACGGTTTTTGTTTTAGTAGTTTTTGTTTTGCACCATGCGCTTCAGTTAACTGCTGTTCCGTTTCGCGGGCAAGTTGCAATAAGTCGTCAAACGTTTTTGCTTCTTCTCATTTTACCCACTTTCTAATTTTCCGGTTCAGCAGGCCATAAATCATATCAAACTGAATATCGGTAGAGGGCGGATTTTTTAAACGCGCCAATAATGCCCTCGCTTTACTAACAAAAATGTCTGTCGTCGTATTTTCATCTTGCCCCACCGCGAAAAGTTCCCGATAGATTTGATGCGCGGGTTTTAATTACGGTTTGCCAGTCCGAAACGCTAGATTTAACACCTAGCCACCACGTGGCGGCGTTCCCCGTCAACAACATCGAGAGTCCCCGGATAGCGTTCTCGTCCGTAATGCCGACACAATCCTTATCGGTGTTAATTGCATCGATGAACGCTTCTACATTTTCATCCTTTGCCCCAGAATAGCGCGACGAACACTTTGTAAAATTTCCTTGCGATCCTATTATCGTCGAGACCGGTGTAGTGCTGCGATCCTCTAATTCTTTGCGGATAATAATTTGCATATCCTGCAATTGTTGTGTCACTTGCGCCTGTACGCCTGTTAACAATTGTTGAAGTTGTTGCGTGGTCATTTGTACGGCTGCGGGCGCGGGATCCATAATTTCTGATTCCCGGTTTAAATTACCCGAAAGTACCTGCTGCTTTCTTCTTTCGCTCCGGCGAGGATTCAACGACATTCACGAACTTTGTGTTTTTCGCGTCGCGCATCGTAGTAACTGCAACAGGTGTGTGTCAGCTTACGAATATTTAGGCGGATTTTTTCCGGAATTATGAGCAACGGCAACGCAACGGCGCGGCGTGGTTGTAATATATGCCTTTCATCAGGGTGGCGTGGTAATGCGTCCCGTCTTCAAGCTGCCGGGCTCCCACGTGGTGTCTTACAACGGTTGATTTCCCATCTAATTCACGATCATCTGATATTTTTCTCCTGGCTGATGCTGCCGGAAACACTTTCACTTATCTCTTATAAACACTACGAACTGTATTTTTGGGCCACGAGGTTGGGTGCCACTTGTAGCGTGGGTTTATGTTTTATTATCAAAAAAACACGATTCGTGGTGTATAAGAAAATCCATATATATTTTCACTAGTTTAATTATAATATTAATTTGCGTTGTAATTATTTTACTAATTTAGAAAACAATATTGAGGAAAAAGAAAATGCGTGAAGAGCACGTGCCGACAGTGTCCACTTTTTGCAACCGCACCGGCAACTCTGTCTTTTTGACCAAGAAAAATGTCACGCGCACCCTCGACTTAAGTTATGTTTCCCTCCGCGAGAGGGCGACACTGCACGACGTGCTATAGTTGTAGATATGCTTAACACAATTGTAGAGATTTTTTCAAAAAATTTAGATTTATTTCCTCCTCTGCTTGATAAATGTTTACATATGTTTGTAGTAAAATTATTACTCAATTTTGGAGTAAAGAAGTAAATAGCCATTTGACTTTTGTACTACAATAAATTCCTACAGGTGTGAAGAGAAAATTTGCATAGTTTATTGTAAAAAAATCTACAATGGAAGGAAAATTATACCAATATTGCGTGAAAACGTTTTCTATATTTTGAAAATATCGAAATTACTAACCCGCTAGAAAAAATTACTATTGAATGTGTCAACAGTTAACGTTTTAATTCAAACTGTTTGTATAGGATGAAAGTGAGGTACGAATCACCATAATTTCCAAGAGCAATGGAAAATTTAAATTTGTATTCTGAGGATATGGGGTGTTTATAAGCTGAACGAAAGATTTTTTTTAATTTTTCATAAAAAAATAAATTTGCAAATAGCAAAGAAAAATTTACAGTAATGTATTATTTATGTTTTACAGGATTTGTTTGCATAATTATTAAAATTCAAGTGTTTATCAGATATATTAAATTTGTGTAAATATTTATAGAGATAGGCGATTTTAAATTACATGTATATTATAAGTAAATTATTTATAATTATTGAAATGTAAATACGTAAAATTTAAGCTCAGAATTGTAATAATCAGAATAATTGATTAATAATGTCATGACGGACCGCACGTTTGTTGGAAAACTGTAAGCGGCAGCGCGGAGTTCGGAAATTGAATCAGTGAGGGCTCCGCGTGAGCTATTGTAAATTAAACCAACCGGCACAGATACCATATCCGCTCGTCTGCATTCAAGTTCACATACAAACTCGGAATTAATTATTTGCATAGTTTTTGTTAGCTTTTGATGCGCACATCAGTCTAGTCGTCTAGTCCATTGTTGCCAGGATTCGGGGAAAATGTTGTGCCACGTCAGTTCTATGCTCTTTGCACTCGCTCATAAACATAAATGCATCACTTCAATATGTCCATTGTTGCCAGGATTCGGGGAAAATGTTGTGCCACGTCAGTTCTATGCTCTTTGCACTCGCTCATAAACAAATGCATCACTTCAATATGCCTACGTAGCGGAAAAAATACGCGCAAAAGTTATTGCAAACAAGAACGAACTTGTAACGACTACTACATATTACTACAATTTTTTCCCAAATAAAAGGAACTATGTAATTCTACATAAAATACAATTCAAATCAACATATAAAGTACAAGTTTACAGTGTATTTTACAAATTTAATTTACATACTTTAGGATTACACGTTCATAAATAAATGTGTTAAACAATTTCTTCAATAAAATGTATTATTTTACCACAAATATTACTCTACAATCGCATGTAAACGTTTCACATTTATTATTCCTGTCTACATTTCAGGCACAATTTGTAGACACAAAGTCTACAATTGTGTTAACAAACACCATTGTTTTTTCTCTGTGTAAGAAGGGCTTAGTAGTAAAACCAATTGTAAGTAACGAAATGAACTCAAGATGTCAGGTTGACTTAATCGATATGCAATCGCAAGCCGATGGCGAATACAAATTGATTTTCGTTTATCAAGATTATTTTACTAAATTTGTTCAGCTGCGGGCTCTTAAAACAAAAAGGGCTGCAGAGGTAGCATACACTCTTTTAGACATATTTACGATATTTGGAGCACCAAGTATTTTACATGGCAACAATGGTCGAGAATTTGCAAATAATATCATTACAGAACTCTGCAGTATGTGGCCTGATCTGAAGATGGTGCATGGTAAACCCAGACATTCACAAAGCCAAGGATCAGTAGAAAGAGCCAATCAGGATATAGAGAACATCCTCAGTTCTTGGCTAGAGACAATAATACGAAAAATCGAGGATATGACACTGGTATAAGCTGCACCCCATATGAAGCCATGTTTGGTTCGAAATTGAAAGTTGGCTTGAAAAGTTCCTTACCTCCAGAAGCATTGGTCAGCATTCATACAGAAGAAGATTTGGAGATACTTTTTAAAAGCAATGACAATCATGTTAGTCATCCAGATACTGAAGAACTTAATATTCTACAAGACAGCACTACAAAAGAGTCAGTAATAAGGAGAGTCATTACAACTGAAGAACTTGAAAATTTGCATCCTGAGGTGAGTTTATCTGGTAATAATAATTTGGCTACAAATGTTACGGTTGCTGAACAATTTTCAAACAGTGAAAAAGAAAATCAATCACTTGAGTCAACAATACAAAAAAAAATTAAAAGTGTGGACCAAACCAGGAAGAAAGCTGTATCAAGTCTTAAGAAACAAGCAGATAAAATGACTGCTACTTCAAATTTGAAATATCCCGCAGTCAATGTAGGTGATACTGTAAGACTTCGCTTCCCAGACGTTGACCGAGCTCGTAGTGATGGTAGAAATATTTTGGCCGTTGTTCTCGCTTGTAAAGATCAAAATAATTACAAACTGGGTACTAAGCTTGGTCAATTATGCCATCTGTATTCAAGAAATCAATTTACCAGTTCGAAAGAAAAGTTCATTGCTGTTGAAAAGATACCACACAGAAATTTCACTTAGAGAGTGCGTAAGAATGTCGTCCATTTCTGGAGGCCAAGGTTACAGTAGATGTGGTTGCAAGAGTGGTTGCAGTACTACTAAATGCAAATGTCGCAAAGAAGAAAAGCAGTGTAACTCCAAATGCCACGAAAGTCTCAGTTGCACCAATAAATAGGTTTGCAAAAATAAAAATACTTACTATTTGCAACTTAAATACGTTACTAAAATTTAGTGAAACTTTATGAACATGGCCCAATAGTTTTTTCGTATGATGTATTTCATGTTAATTAACTCATAAATTTGAAATAAATATGTGATAAATAGTAACAACTTGTATTTTTAACAGAGAAATCACACTGCCCAGACATTATGCAGCACTATGCATAATGCCCTGACAATGTGATAAATTCAGTAATAATTATCACTTTGCCCCACTGTTTTGGGCATTACATATATTGCCCGGGCATTATGCATAGGGACTAATTAATTACATTGTCCATAACATATACACTGAGAAAACTAACTTCTAATCTAAACTATTACAATAACTGCGTAACATCTGGAGGGATTTTTTAAATACAAGCTTCGAAGAACGTTGAATACATTAGGTCAGTTTGGTCGTTCAATAAAATTTCTGTGGAATTACTCGCCGCTTTACGAATCTCTAGTGACTCCAAGTAGGCTTAATTTAAGGCTTTTTTCTGCGTAATGTAAAATTTGTGTATTACTGAAGTGAAAGAATGTTTTTCTGCGATTAAATGGTTGGCAAAATTTGAGTCGGTTTTTTATAGATTAAAAGACCGAATGTGTTCTTGAATGCGTGTGGCAAAATTTCTCCCAGTCTGACCTATGTAGACACCTTTACAATCATTACATTTAAGTTTATATACGCCAGATTTTTTAAATTTGTTTATTTTATCTTTAGTGTTAAAAACTAAATTTGAGATTTTATTATAGGGTTTATATGCAAGTAATATACAGTGCTCGCCAAAAAGTCGATATCAAATGGGAAACATTTTTATTTCTGATTTTTCGAAAAAGCTTTTTAGAGCAATGATTTGTGCTTGTCTGAAAACTTGTTTAGCACCTAATAGATACACTGAGTGATTTTTACTTGGTTAGAAAATAGTGTTTTTCGAAATTGCCAAAATATAAAAATTGTTATTTCTTGGAAATTAATCAAGATTTCAACGAGACTTTTTTACTGTGTATTGGTCTAGCTTACTGAACAATCTCAAGGCCAGAAAAAAACGTTTTTTTTCTTTAACTTCGGCAAAAATTGAATTTTTCAATTTTTGAACTATTCACAAAATTTCACATATCAAAATTTTAAATTTCAAATAATTTTAGATGAAACCTTCAAAGATTTGTAATTGGAACGAAAAATAGAGAAAGTTATTTATTGCTCTAGATATTTTATTATTTACCAAAAAGTAATATTTGTACCTAATCGCAACGTTTTTGATGCAATATGCTTTTGAGGAGAATAATATTTTTTAATGATCATTAACAGGTGTTGGAATGTCTTCTAAAAACTCTAATCCACTCCGGTTGATGAACTCCTGTCACACAAACCCCCTAAATATTCTTTTACAACGACTTAAATGAGGAGAGTTTTTCAATAACTTTACCTGACATTAAAACAATTCATAGCCGTCTCATAAACTACATAGGAAAAACTCTCCACATTTAGGTCGTTGTAAAAGAACATTTAGGGGGTTTCTGTGACAGGAGTTCATTAATATGGGTAGATTAGAGTTTTTAGAAGAAATTCCAACACCTGTTAATTATCATTAAAATATATTTCTCCTCAAAAGCATATTGCATCAAAAACGTTGGGATTATGTACAAATATTACTTTTCGGTAAATAATAAAGCAACTTTTCTCAATTTTTTTCCAATTACAAATCTTTGAACTTTTCATCGAAAGTTATTTGAAATTTAAAATTAAGTTTGGATACGTGAAATTTTGCGAAAAGTTCAAAAATTGAAAAATTCAATTTTTGTCGATGTTAAAGAAAAAAACGTTATTTTCTGGCCTTGAGATTGTTCAGTAAGCTAAAACTACTACACAGTAAAAAAAACCTGGTTGGAATCTTGATTAATTTCCAAGAAATAACAATTTTAGGATTTCGGCAATTTTGAAAAACGCTATCTTCTAACTAAGTAAAAATCACTCGGTATATCTAATAGGCGCTAAATAGGTTTTCAGCTAAAAAGTTTTTCCAAAAATCAAAAATAAAAATTTTTCCTATTTGATGCCGACTTTTTTGGCGAGCACTGTATTTTGATTTTTGCTAATTATTCTGCCTATTTTTTCGGATATTTTACCAAAATATGTAAGTGAAATGTACTGTTCGTTGTTACTCGAATTTACCTTGGGATATATTGTATTTAGTGTTAGTTTTTCTAGTTTATTTTTTAGAATTTTGTCAAAGTAACTAAAACCAAAAACAGCAATAATTTACAATAGCAATAGTTACTTTTTAAAGTAACTATACGAGGATAGATCGGAAAGTGTCTAGAACGAGACGGAAGAAAACAACTTTTTGGGGAAAATCGTAGTTATTTTTCTACGTAGTCTCCTTTCAGCCCTACACATTTAGCCCAACGCTTTTCAAGACCTTTCAATCCTTCAAGAAAATAGGAACCGTCTAAGCTTTCGAAATATCCATTTACAGCTTCTATGATTTCAGTTTTCGATGAGAATTTCTTTCCAGCCAACCATTTCTTAAGATTTGGGAACGGGAAGAAATCCAACAGTTATAAAACGTGGCAAAAAATCTTTTGGGTTACGTTTGAACATTGCTGATAAATGGTCATTCCAACTCACTTTTGATCGATTGTCAGCATACGCGGCACTCATCTAACAGCAAGCTTTCTCATGTCCAAATGTTGATGTAACTTTACTCGCCGATCATTCATCACGACTTCATGGACTTTTCCAATCATTTGTTCATCGGTAGCTGCTTTTGACCTGTCAGAGTGCGATGCATCCTCTATGCTTGCTCGACAGCGTTTAAATTCAGCAACCCAGTTTGCAACTGTTGCATATGAAGGAGAATACTCACCATGAACATCATCTAATTCCGGTTTTATTTCTTTAGCATTTAAACCTTTCAAAAAGAAATGCTTTATCACTGCACGGAACTCGTTTTTATTCATGATTCAGAAAATGCATGAATTGTTTACTTTGATCGACAGTAACGACTTTAGTTTATACACGATCTCTCTGAAAATTTGACAGTAGTTCTACAAACAATGGCGCTTTCAAAAACAGTGAGCAGAATCCGCACGTAGCGCCATCTTCTAGTTCGTTCTAGAAACTTTTCGATCTATCCTCGTAACCAAAAACAGCAATAATTTAGCATTTGATATTTTGATAGTTACTTTTTAAAGTAACTATAACCAAAAACAGCAATAATTTAGCATTTGATATTTTCCGAAAACCCACATACACAGATTCAGTAATTCCTGCAGATTCTTCGCACCCACACAAACAAAAACTTTCAGCATTTAATTCTATGATCCACAGGGCCATTCATCTTCCACTTTCACAAGATAATCTTAAAAAAGAAATAACAACCATAAAGCAAATAGCTATTAATAATGGATACAACAGCAACATTATTGACAAAATTCTAAAAAATAAACTAGAAAAACAAATACTAAATACAATATATCCCCTTGGTAAATTCGAGTAACAACAAACAGTACATATCACTTACATATTTTGGTAAAATATCCGAAAAAATAGGAAGAATAATTAGCAAAAATCAAAATATATTACTTGCATATAGACCCTATAATAAAATCTCAAATTTGGTTTTTAACACTAAAGATAAAATAGACAAATTTAAAAAATCTGGCGTATATAAACTTAAATGTAATGATTGTAAAGGTGTCTACCAGAGCCCTGCACGAGTGAGTAAAAATGTATCCGATTAATAATTGCCGATTACCTTACGCGGTAATGCGAGTATGTAATCGTAAATACAGCATCGGGGCATCGTCGCATCGTATCGCAGGCATCGTTACTCATCCAGGAAATGAAACAATATTTCTCCTACATTTTGTGATTTATAAGTTATTATTGTATTATATTATAAGTTGTTTTTATTGTTTGAATTATTGTAATTATTATGGAAATTAATAATTACAATAATTACACTACATTTTCTGGTTGAGTATACATTTAAACTCTCATAAACATATCTTTGTATGATATTTATTAATTCTATGATTGAAATAAGATGTGTGGTTATATTTTTAAAAAATTGTGAACACTGAAACTCAACAAGTTCAACCGTTTGTAATATGTGGAGCATGCAAAAACATATTTGAGTTTGGAAAAGGATGTAGCCCTTCAAATTTAAAAATGCTACAAGCGCCAAAACGTCGAAGAAAATTTAACAAATATAAGAAACAAAATATCTCTTGTTACTGTGAGTGACCAACTGGCAACTCTGCTCCTGACGATGCCGATTACTAATCACAACGATGCCACGATGCCGATTACCGACTACTATAGTCGTCACGGACGTATACGATTATGCGTATTGCGATACCCATCGTTGTAATCATCAAACGAGTATTCGTATCTGTACTCGGACGATTCTGTACTTACTCGTGCAGGTCTCTAGTGTCTACATAGGTCAGACTGGGAGAAATTTTTCCACACGCATTCAAGAACACATTCGGTCTTTTAATCTACAAAAAACCGACTCAAATTTTGCCAACCATTTAATCGCAGAAAAAACATTCTTTCACTTCAGCAATACACAAATTTTACATTACGCAGAAAAAAGCCTTAAGAGGCCTTTTACAAAGCGCTCATTTTTAAAAAAGTTTTTCTGGGTAACTATTGTAAATTATAAGCTCAAATCTTCAGTACGCAATCATGAGACAATTATCTAGATCTCAGGTTGACATTTAAAAAAAAAATAATTTTTTTGAAAAAATCAGGAAATGTCGTTGTAATACAGCACCTCTAACGGAGAGCTGTCTAAATTACAAATTTTGTAGCTAATGTACCCCGAATACGGAAATCTCGTCGTTGT
Source organism: Dorcus parallelipipedus (assembly GCA_958336345.1). Classification (NCBI taxonomy): domain Eukaryota; kingdom Metazoa; phylum Arthropoda; class Insecta; order Coleoptera; family Lucanidae; genus Dorcus; species Dorcus parallelipipedus. Next base: position 39,243,145 of record OY284475.1, read on the forward strand.
AATACAGCGCCTCTAAGGGAGAGATGTCTAAACTACAAATTTCGTAGCTAATGTGTCCCGAATACGAAATTTGTAGTTTAGACAGCTCTCCGTTAGAGGCGGTGTATTACAACGACGAGTTTCCCGAAATTTTTTAAGCTGTTTTTCTCAGCTATTATTAAATTCACAGAATTGATTTTTTTTAAATATGCTGTAGAACATCATATCTAGGTCTCACGTTTTCGTTTTTCTCAAAATTCCCTATAGTTTTGGAGATATCGATTTGATCTTTAAAAAAAAAATTTTTTCCTACACTAGTAGAAAATTCAATTTTACCGGCTCATCAGAGAGGAGAAAGCAAACGTTTCCACAGCTAGCCCGGCAAAACATCAATGTCTAGCCGAGAAAATAATTGACGATACTTTACCACTAGGTGGCGCAACAATAATTTCTGGAATGCATTCTTATCGACATCAAAAAATTAACAAACGTGTTTTTTTAAATTTAATTCCACTGGTATTTGGTTTTAAAAAGGATTAAAATTATCAAGAAAAAAAAACAACTCCGCGGCGCACAGTGGTCCAGAATTCAATTTTTCCGGCCAAAATTCTGAAAGTTCCGGAATTAACCTAAAATAGTATTACTTTGAAGGGAAAAATAATTTAAAAAATTGAATATTAGAATAGGGGTAGTTTGGGGGTGTCCTTTAGTACAAAGTAGGACCAAAATTCTGAGTTTCAAAATCAGCCTAAAATAGCATTACTTTTAAGGGAAAAATATTTTAAAAAATTAACTATTAGAATTGGTGTAGTTTGGGGGTGGGTTTCAGTAAAAAGTTAGGCGAAAATTAACCGTACGCGTTAATTTATAATTTTTTTTGTGAGACGGGGGGCAGGTCGGGCCAGCCAATTTTAGCAGGAACAGTTAGAGGAAGATCTAAGCTTCAAATTAAAAAAAAATCACGTCGGGATTGTGCGTTTTTTAAAAGTCAAGCTGGATGTGAAATTTATACACTCTTTCAAAAATTTAACACGCTAAATATAAGAGCCTAATAAAGACAGCAAATTCCTTTAAATTATATATGAAAAGAAAGTACTTACTTTGAAGAACATCCTCCATGGTTCAAACTGCCAAAAATAATGCAAAACTCCTCAAAAAATGTCCAAAACAATCACTTATTTTCACAGAATTATTCGCAAGATTAAGGCGCGTCGGAAGTATTCACTTCGGCGACTGGCTAGCAGGTAATGAACAGCAAATGGTCTAAAGTGATGATTCACCCTTAAAGTATGAACATTTTACTTTCTGTTTACGCACATTTTCGATAAGATCTGATGATTTCATAATTTGGAATTTTAGCCGCAAATTGAAGAAACTGGCCCACTGTGCGGCGGTGGGATTCGAACCTATGCCTCCGAAGAGACTGGTGTATGAAACCACCGCCTTAACCGCTCGGCCACGCTAGTATATAGAACATCGTGTTTTAAAACATTTATAATAATTTTAATAGTAACTCAATTTTAATACTTTTATTAATAGTAACTCAATTTTAATACTTTTACTTCAAGAAAAAGAACGTTTATGTGATATTAACAAAATTAATTATAATGTTGTGTAGGAAAAAAAATAATGTGTAAACCATGGCGGTAAAGCAGTTTTCGAGTCTCGAGAAGTGGCCATATCTTCTCTCGACTCTCGACCTGGAAAACAAGCACTTTATCGCCTCGGTCTACAATATACTATTTTTTGAAAAAATATCAACATGAGACCTAGATAATTACCTCATGAATACGTACTGAAAATTTGAGGTTATAATTTACAATTGTTACTCAGAAAAACTTTTTAAAAAATTAGCGCTTTGTCAAAAGCCTCTTAAATTAAGCCCACTGGAGTCACTAGAAATTCGTAAAGCGGCGAGTAATTCCGCAGAAATTTTATTGAACGACCAAACTGACCTAATGTATTCAACCTTCTTCGAAGTTTGTATTTAAAAAATCTATCCAGATGTTACGCAGTTATTGTCAATAGTTTAGAAGTTAGTTTTCTCGGGGTATATACAGGCTGTTCACGGGAAGCCGCTACAATAGCTAACTTTTTTATTTGAATTTTTACGAGGTAGCTTAAATTAGAAAAGTTTCAGGACTTCTCCTGCTGGATTTTATGGCAACATCATAAAAACAAATGACTGTCAGGTTTTCGAGATTTTCAATTCTTTTCAACTTTTTTAAATGGACCGTTATATTTTTTACCATCGTATCACGTTCAGGACGTCAAATTAATTATGCCTCTAAAATATTACCTTTCAAGGCCTACTATTTTTATAAATCATTTAATTAATAAATCTTGGTGTTCACGGAAAATGGCTACAATAGCTAACTTTTTTATTTGAATTTTTACGAGGTAGCTTAAATTAGAAAAGTTTCAGGACGTCACCTGCTGGATTTTATGGCAACATCAGAAAAACAATTGACTGTCAGGTTTTCGAGATTTTCAATTGTTTTCAACTTTTTTAAATGGACGCGATGCGATGTTAAAAAATATAACGTTCCATTTAAAAAAGTTGAAAACAATTGAAAATCTCCAAAACCTGACAGTCATTTGTTTTTCTGATGTTGTCATAAAATCCAGCAGGAGAGGTCCTGAAACTTTTCTAGTTTAGGCTACCTCGTAAAACTTCAAATAAAAAAGTTAGCTATTGTAGCGGCTTCCCGTGAACATCCTGTATATACAAGGTTTCGGTTCAAATTATCAGTTTGAAAATGACATTGTAAAGTTGAAACTGCAGTCACTGTGTGACAAATAAATGTGATATTAACAAAGTAATTATCAGTGTTTTTGTTATAATGGAATATCACAAAGTAACGGCGGAACGTGTTATTTGAAATAAGGAATGCATTGGAACAAATAGTTAACCAATAGGACTGCTCAATTGCCGATATGTGATGTAAGCAACAGACCGTACAAAATGAAATTAAGAAAGGCATAGTATCGATATCTTAAAAAAAAAAACTTTAAAATCCAGCAGCTATGCGTTTCCATTATTTTATTATGTTAAATCTTACTTCATTGCGAAGTCAGTAACCGTATTTTTGTTAACGCAGAAATTCTGAGGAATTCGTGTAACTATGATACTCTCTTCTATGCAAGCAAATATTATCCTATAGCAACAAACAACATTTACTTTAAGTACATATGATTGTCAATGACAATTTCAAATTACGATCGGTAGTAGTTTTATGCAGATTAAAAAGTCTTGTCCTATTAGTTTTTTATCATAGCAGTGGTAACAATTTAGAGAAATTTTTCGTAATTATTATTTCGTAAATATTTATGTATAGTCGCGACCAAAAAAAAATTGGTCGTTAGTGTCTTACTTTGACACATTGACCAGTGTTTTATTGTCAAGCGATCGTGATGGTCATAAACTTTGTACAGCGAAATATTTCAGGTGTCAATTATATTTGTCAAATTGATTAAAATCACACCTGACAAGCAGACAATTTATGATTATTCCATCATTCGTCACATCATGCGAATATGCGAACAGGGAATGAGTAATCATTTAAGGTGAAATAGTGCCGTTACTCCAACTCTCTCAGAGCAAATTTCGCCTTCTTAATTTTTATAAGAGCATTAATTGTCACACTTTGAGTCATTTATATGATAAAAATTTCTTTCTTGTAGAAAGGTTTTAACTAAAATTTTGAAACGTGTTAAATTCGTGTTTTTAATAGATGTAGGTGGTGCATTGAAGACTTCTATTTTAATCTATCACTATCAATACATATCGTTCGTAAAATATTATACTTTGCGATGCACTTTTGTTTTTTTTTTTGCAATAACTCTAAAAGATAAAATACATAAAATCCTACAACCTTTGCATTTACAGTTTTTCGTATCTCTTAAAATAAAATCTAAAAAAATAACCCTGCAGATCCGGCGTTTGCTCCTAAATTCAAATATATGTAGTTCAATTAAATGATAACACCCTCAGAATTTTGGAACGGTAAGGGTAATAAGTTTAAAAGCGTAGCGACAAGTCAGAACGCATCCAGTTTTACGATAACAACGTTGCCAAATTTATTTGACATGAGTTAGTCTTCCTTCAACCTTAAGATGGCAGCACATTACATAGCAAATGTTTATATTACGTATTTTTCATTTTGCACTTTTAGGAATAATTTCGTATATTTTTTTAAGCAAATAATGATCAGTTTTTTACGTAGAATGTGGGAAAGTCATTTTCCGTAGTGAGTTTTAAAATTTTATAATTTTTCTTTGTTAATATAAAACATTTTCCATAATTATTGACTTTCCCACATTTATAGTATTATTACAGACTGATCTACTTTTAGAATTTTTAAATCGAACGCGTTTTAAAAGCAGCATTTGAAAAATAAATTTTTGCCAATATGGCGGACCTCCATAGGCCTCTTAACTATGGGACACAAAGTGCTGCGTTTACCTTCATACCATTGCATGTTAATCCCATCGAACATGTATGGGGTAATGCCAAAGTTTATTATAATAACTACGTAGGACGAGATAGGAGGTATACAGAACATTGCATTGCTCTATGGCGTGAAAGTCTTGCTACTGTTACTCTAGAAAGATGGGCTGACTATGTAAAACATACAGAAAAAGAAATACTGGAGTGGTGGGTCAGAGAAAAACATTTGGATGCAGTTGATGTTGCACCTTTAATCATTAATACACAAGATAGCAGTGATGAATCAGAATTAGAAAGCTATGAGTAATTTATTTTAGAATTAATTTGATGTTTCACTTATGTTTTAAACCAGGGCCGAGCAACCGTAGGGGAACAGTTCCACCACCCCTTATACTTCTCCGCAAGTGTTTCGCGCTTATTCCAGTTTAAATTCAAATCGGCACGCCTAGAACCAACGACGCGCAATATAATGTTTGGACGAGTGGCGAATATTTTCGACTGTCGCCGATTACAGTTGTTGCTTGTGGAGGGGATGAACTCACCACGACTCTCGTGCCCAGCATTGTTTTAAACTAACTAAAGTATTTTCAAATTTATTACCTCACAAATATCACAATTTAGTATTAAAACGTTGAAGATGAAACAATTGTGAATAAATTAATAAATTTTTGGAACAATATAGTTTTATTTATTCATAACTGAAAAAATATTCTTTCAAGAAACCACTGCTGTGGCTGTTCAATATAAATGTGGTTAAATCAATCAAATAAATTTAAAATATCTTTCAAAAAATAAAAAATTGTGTTTTATTTCTAAATATCTCACTAACTGAAATGTAATGTAATTTTTTAACAATAGATTAAGACAGGCGCTTTCCAATTGCACAGACGAGCTGCTCGGAAGCTACTCCGGAGCTGCTCAAATGCATTCCAATTGCACTTTGAACAGCTCGGAGTAGCTCCGAGTAGCTCGTTTGTGCAATTGAAAAGTACCTATTTTTACACAAACATCTCTGAACTTGTTCTAATATTATGTCAACAATTGTAGAGGAAATTCACTCAAACTAAATAGGAGCAAGTGTAAGGAGTAAGTATAACGTAGTAAATGACATTATTTTTAGGTTCAACTACACTTTTACTCTGCTTCAACATAAAATAAAACGCTAATTTAGCTCCTTTACATTCCAATGGTGAGTCTCAGGTCCGCACGCACAAATCTCAAGGTGGACTTAAGGAAAAAGCGATACTTAAGGCGATTTTTCGCGACATACCGCTATGGTTATATTAGGTTACATTTTGTTACATTGTTACTTTATATCCCACTCTAATTTTTAAAACATTCTACATGATACAGTGTTTCTCGCTAAAAAGGTCCGGTTACTATATGAGAATACGAAATCTGAGGCAACTGTCAACGTACAGCGAAATTTTGACTTTTGATTTTCACAATTCTCCGATCATTTATAATAATTACATATTTTGTTACAAATTTATAGTTATAGATGTATAACCGTTGATTGAAGAAATATAAAGATACGCAAGCCTTATGCAATATCGCGTTCCCGTTTGCACGGTGACACAACTTGACAATGGGGAAAGAGGGGTGTCCCTCTGCTCGCCGCTGTCTACTTTCTGGTGCTGCTATCTTGTATCAACGTACGTAAGTAGAAATTAGATGATTTGCGTTTTACATTTATTTCTAAAATAAATCAATATCAAAATATTGGAAAGAATATCAGAATTCATTATTGGAAGGGAAGAAACATTTCGCGTAATTTAAACCTTAAATAGGCAACGCAAGACGTCGAATAATAATAGGTTCTCGACTAAGAAATATCGGATCCTAGCATTTAAATAGAGAGGTTTGTGACCAAACTAATCTCGGATCCCGTCCTTGCTACGAAAAAATACATGCGGCTGCGCCTCTTATTAAACTCCTTCACTCAACGGTATAACGTAACATAACATACATACCGTAGGTAACAGAGCTTGCGCTTTGGGTTACCTACAGTTACATGCAGTAAGTATTTTAACTACGTCATAATGTACGTCATACTATGCTCTCCTCCAGTGGCATCATTCGCTAAAATGAAGCGGTATGTTAAAGTGTTGTAACACAATAATACCGGTATGTCGCGAAAAATCGCCTTTAAAGCACAGCATAAATACATACAGCAGGTTCACTCTCCTTGGCGGGAAAATTTCCCGCACAAAGTGAGCCGCCATATTCCGGATGGATAATCTGTCTAAACTGTATGCGACTGGACGCACGGAGTGTTTCTTTTTCTCACTCTTACATGCACTGAAACGCAGTTGCTCTCCCTCACACTTCTGCTGATTGCGTGCATTGAACAATATGTCGAATGCGCCTTTAAATTGCACGAATACGATCAGTGATGTCTCGTGTAAATTAGCAGCATAATAGGTGCTTTCAACTATGCATGCTGGGGTAAACTTAAACTCTAGGCTTTCAAGTAGTGATCGGATAATTCAAATTAAAAATAATCTGTCATCCAATTATAAAAATAACCTAAATAATTCGATTATCAAAAATATTTTTATTGCGGCACTGGTGGATACATCCGCAAAATGGCGCCAAGGTCAAAAAATCTTGCCCCGCCAGATCAAAGGTGCCGACAAACAGTTTCCATGCTGGTTATGTTGTGCTTAAAGCTAACTTCATATCAAATTGTGCGTCATATAGTTACATTGTTCAAAGTAAAGGTTTACTTTGGCTTAAATCTAAGCCATCAATCACCATTCAACTCTTTACAATAAGTGCTTTCCAATTGCACATATGAGTATGAGCTACTCGGAGCTGCTCCTATTTGTTCCAATTGCCCTTGGAACAGCTCGGAGTAGTTCAAAATAGCTCATATGTGCAATTGGAAAGCAGCTAATAACTTCAGAGATGAGTCTTACGTGGAGTCTTACTACTTTCGTTTCCAGAAATGTACAGGGTGAATCAATTTTGATGTCTCTTATGAGCATCTCTATAACTATAGGAGATAGAAAAAAACTAATGGCCAAGTCTCAATCTCTTTTTTAGAGATAAAGTCAATAGACTAAACAAAAATTGTCTATCTTCTTTTGTTTTCGAGTTATAGGCAAAAATTGACATTTTCGACTTTTCGTCAATCGCGCATATCTCGTTTATTTTTACAGATATTAAAAAACTGTTTTGACATTATTAGGACACTTTTTCGAATACAATTCAGTGGTGTAGTTGGTTTCTTGATATTTAATAAAATTTTCGAGTTATAACATAAAGTTATAATTTTTTAATGGAAATCATAGTAGGCAATGCCACCTTCAAATAGAGATTTTTTCTGTTTTCAAAAATATATACTTTGTTGGGTTTATTTCTTACAATTAATAGAATAAAACGCCTTTTTTATTATTCTTGGGTGCATTCTATTCTTAGTAGGCTGGTTTGAACAAAGGCCGACAATTTTTTTGTTTGTTTTTATTAAATATCAACTCTTGTTCAAATATTTTGACAGTTGCAACCGCATAAAGAGAAAGAAAGATAGAACGAGCATCCTCTAAGAGTCACAAAGATAACAACAATACTGACATCATGTGGTTTGGGTCAAATTCTAAATTATCTAACTTAATTTAATATTTAAGTTTAAAACGCATTTTTTTTTTTTCGATTAAATATGCATTTCAGGGGATAATGAACTAAATTATATGTATAAATTAAAAACATCTTAAAAATAAAGAAATTATTACAGAAAAAGTTAAAGAATATTGAAATGTAAATAGGTAATAAACAAATGAACACAACTCTTGATATATCACAATGAATAACTTAAAACCCAGAAAATAATATCAACAATTTAAACACTGCCGCACTAAAATACGCAGCCAATTCATGTTTTAACCCAACCCAGCTCTATCGGTGCTAGCTTTCTATCTCTTATGTTCATCGCAATACCTCTCACTCTTGTGCTACCCAATCATCAAACCTTAGTTAATATTTAATAAAAACAAAAGAAAATTATCGGCTTTTGTTGAAACTAGCCTATTAAAAAAAGAATGCGCAAAAATAATAAAAACGGCGTTTTATTCTATTAACTGTAAGAAATAAACCCAACAAAGTATATATTTTTGAAAACAGAAAAACAATCTCTATTTAATGATGACATTGCTTACTATGATTTCCATTTAAAAAAATATAACTTTATGCTATAACTCGAAAATTTAATTAAATATCAAAAAATCAACTACTCCACTGAATTGTATTCCAAAAAGTGTCCTAATAATGTCAAAACAGTTTTTTAATATAACTCGAAAACAAAAGAAGATAGCCAATTTTTGTTTAGTCTATTGACTTTATCTCTAAAAAAGAGATTGAGACTTGACCACTAGTTCTTTTCTATCTCTTATAGTTACAGAGATGCCCATAAGAGACATCGAAATTGATCCACCCTGTACATATTATACATTCAAAAATTTTACCTAAAATATCTAATACGTAAATTAAAATAAACAAATAATGATATTTCTACTGTATTTTGAATTTCAACTGAGTCATTCTGATAATCCAAAAATTTCCAAATTAGGTACATTTTAACAATCCAAAAGTTCGACTCATTGTAATTATTGAGAAACTAGTTGAAAGAATTTTTGCCGTTCTTATTACCTGACGTTTTATGTAAATCCGTATTTGGCGTCACTATTTCTGGCAACATCGGCTCATTCTGACGTCATTGTTAGCTATGACGTATTACTCTTGTTTCGTGATTTTGCCTTGTCTAAAGCATGTTATGTTATTCACTTATTTTTAAATTAACTAATTATAATAATAAATAATTATTGCTAACTATTAAAGCCATACCTTTGAATAGCATCCATACAGATTTTATTCCCCAGAGAATGATTTATCAAATTTGTAGACGATGCTTAATTGCTTAAACTCATATAAAATCGTTCTATTTACAATGGCCGCGTTCAGGTAACTGCAGCACTACAGTGTTTTAATAAAGCGTAAATCTGAACGAGGTGCATGTGACGTCATTGTTTGCAGGTAGTTTGCAGCGCTTTCTTTAAGCGGCCGCCATTTATCAAGCGGGGTATTTATATGCTACATCGCAACGCTGCATTATAGCGTATTGAATTCATAACCTCTATGACTGAATCAAGTTCAGGTAAATTAAAGTGCTACAACTTTACGCTGTGCTGCAACGCTGAAACTAATTTTATACCTGAACGCGACCATTGGTTGTATTTGTTATCGCATCACAGGTCTTTTACCTGGGAGCAATGAAACTCATAAGGTTCATAATTGCAAAAAAGCACGAAATTCCACCGTGCCAGTCGATCACGCCGGTCGTTGGAAAATTAATTCTCATACTGTACCTAACGTGGACTGCGGTAGTATGATTAAAATAAAAAATAACAAAAATTTAACTGTCATTTAAATACCCATGTATGTAGTACTTTCTTAATGGAAAAATAAATAAATATTGTGACGATTGCGGTGCCAGCCCGTCTGTTGCGTCATCGCCTTCTAGTCGACGCGCCTTAGACGACTGGAGAATTCTGACGACGGAATAAACTAGACCAGACAGCCCGTCGCGTTCCAGGCCATTCTCGAAGAGAGAGAGCCGGTTTATAAAATGCACGCGGCCGGGGGTGGAGTTCAGTTCGAATGAAATTCAACGTTAGATGGTTCGAAATTAAAGTGGCCTGATAAACTTTCGCTCGGCTGTTGAAATAAATTACATGTAAGTCTGTAAATAAATTATTGTTAAATGTTAGTGTTAATTAGTTGCTTTTAAATAAATTAGTTATTAATTATTTCGTGTTTTGTTTAAAATAAAAATTAATGAACCTTTAAAATCGTTACATTGGTGCCAGGTGTGAGGTTCGTGAAAATAAAAAAACAATTAAAATTGAATTAAATTTAAATAAATTATTTAAACAAAGTGAAGTGTCGAAAAAGAAACAATGGCTTCAAAGAAAGTGCTGTTAAAAGATTTAAAAGTGACCGACTTGAATGCCGAATTAGAAGAACGCGAATTGGAAATTTCCGGAAAGAAATCGATTTTGCAACAAAGACTTCACCAAGCGCTACTAGAAGCAGGGGAAGATCCAGAAGCTTTTCTTTTTGAAATCTCGGGCGGCCCTGCAGATTTAAGTAAGATATTAGAGGATAAATTAAAGGAACAATCGGGAAACTTCAAAGATGAATTGCAAAATAAATTAATGGAACAATCTGGAAATTTAGAAACTAAATTAAAGGAACAATTTGGAAATTTAGAAACTAAATTAAAGGAACAATCTGGAAATTTAGAAGCTAAATTGCTGGAACAATCCAGAAATTTAGACGAAAAGTTTAGAGAACAATCCGGAAATCTGAAAGACGATCTTGGAAATTTGAAAGACGATCTAGGTAAATTAATGGAATATTCCAGAAACAAGGAAGCAAATGTGAAAATTTTAGAGGAGAAACTTGAAAATAAATTGATACAACAGTCGACAGATCTGGAAAGTAAATTGCTCGAACAATCTAGAAATTTAGAAGATAAACTAGTGGTGAAAATATCAGAAGAGACGAGGAATCTGCAAGAAAATGTGGAAGAAATATTATTCCAGCAGGACAACAAAATTAAGAATCTCGAACAAATGATGACAGGGTTGCGAATGTTCGGGGATCTTTGTAGTGCAGAATTGAAAAATACTATCAGATTTGGTCTAGCAGGTCTAGTTTCCGAAATACGACATATTCACCCTAGTTACTAGTTGAAATTATTTTTGTACCGCAACGGTACGCCACTGTACAGATAAACGAACCACTTTAAAATATGGTAAATTAAAAGTACTAATTGCCGTGTCCGAGTGTTTTTGCAATCAGAAAATATTTTAGGAAATATTTAGGGTATTCCAAACTTCTTGTCCATAATGTACACTATCGGACAAAAGTAGAGCAACAAAGTGTCAGAAGCCATTTTTTCTTTGTATCTTTTAAAAATTGAATAAAGAAGCTGTGTTATTTAATTGATTTTGAATTGTAATCATTTCAATATTATATCATAAAATTTTGAAACAATTCAGATACGATTCAGTTGTAAAAAGTTTGAAATTAAATAAAATTAGCAAAAGTACGTACGACAAAAGTAGAGCAACATTAGAATTTTCATTGATTTTATTAATAAGTGACTGTTTATTTGGAAATGATGTCGTGCGGATACGTCTTTCTATTTCTTCCCATAGATTTTCTATGGGGTTTATATCAGGAGATTGTGCCGGCCACTTCAAAACTCTAATGTTAATCTGTTCAAACCATTCCTTAACAAGCTGTGAGCTGTGTTTGGGGTCATTATCTTGCTGAAATGTAAACCGCAAAGGCATTTCCCACTCTGCATAGGGCAACATTACGTCTTGGAGTATATCTCTGTAGATAAAACGGTCCATAATTCCATCAATAAAATGTAACGGGCCTACGCCGTACCCCGAAAAACAACCCCATACTAAAACGCTACCTTTTCCATGTTTTAATAGTCGGTGTAACGTATTTAGGATTAAACCTTGTATTAATCGGCCGTCTCACACGCTTCATTCCATCAGAATTAAAGATTTTATAACGACTTTCATCGCTAAATAAAATTTTTCCCCAATCCTGAACGGTCCAGTTTAAATGTTGTCGTGCGAATTCAATCCTAGCAAGTCTATTTCTTCTTGATATGAGCGGCTTTTTAGCCGGAGTCTACTAAATAGTTTTGCTTCTACTAATCGCCTTTGAACTGTTCTTGCAGCAATATTTATTTCAGGAATTTCTGCTATAATTCGCGATGCAGACTTCCAAGGATCGTTTTGAGAAATTCTTTTGATCCGTATATCCATCCAGATTGTGGTTTTCCTGGGTCTTCCTGATTTTGGCATGTGATCCAAATGTCCTCTTTCATTAAAAGACGAAATTATCCTTGAAATAGTGTATTTCGGCACATTAAACTGTCGCGAAATATCCGCCTGCTTTTTACCTTCTAAAAAGGCATTTATCACCATCTGCTTTAGTCCTTGCAGACTGGAATACCTCTTGGCATGGCTAGACCTGTACAGAATTGATTGAAAATGGCCAGAATACTACACAAACGCACAATTCAGCTTACCTACACAACAGAAATGTTATTTTGGAAAGAAACTGAAAACGTTGCTTTACTTTTGTCGCGCTAATTTTGTGTATATTCAAATTTACGGGCGCTTAATTTTTTTGTTTAAAGGTTATAAGCAGTTAATTGTCGTTGGTGACAACAGCACACTATGATGTTTGAAAATGTAATATAGTGACATAGAATAATAAACTCAGGAATTTGTAAAATTAAAAAACATACTTTTTTCAAAAGTGTTGCTCTACTTTCGTCCGATAGTGTATATTCCACTACAATCGTTCCAAAGTCGCTTAGAATATTCCCGTCTAGCAGCATTGCCAGATTCTATCAAATTTCCATAAATTAGGAAAAACGTAGGTAAATATAGTAACGTCGCACCCCTATATGGTTTATAACAATGGGTTGAATAGTAATTTTTTTTTAAATTAGTGGTGTTGTATCTCAAAAAGTATAGCTGATAGAAAAAAACTGTTTTCATTTTTGGAATCAGCACACCAAATACAGTCAACATCAGGTCTAACATTCCAGGCACCAGACTAAATTTTTTTATTTGTAGGGCTGTGTAATAGATTTCGTTAATGAATTCATCAAATTTGTTGCAAGTCAGTTTTGATTGCAAAGGATTCCTTGAGCATCCTCTGGATAGGTTAGAGCCATATTCGGGCCCTTTTTAGCAAAAGAATAGCTGGAGAACTCCACTGCAATCAAACCGACCTATCCTAGTTATCTCACAAACGCGTGCATTAGTAGTCAATAGTTTAGGTTGTGACATCCTGCGACCGATTTTTAATCTAACATTGTATGAAAATTGACAAATAGCAACCAGTTTTCTGCTGAAAAGGCCCCAAAATAGGGCCAAAACAACTATCTAGAAAATGCTCAAGGAATCCTTTACAATCAAAACTGATTTGCAACAAAATTTATAAACATTCAAAAATACTTTGACAGAAAGCATGGCCGCCTTGTGTGGGATGGATTATTAAGGCCATATTACATGGAGCGATTTTTGCAAGCTATTTCTTGCAGCAATTGGTCGTGGTAAATAATTAACTCGTGTAAATGGTAAATCGCCCATGCAATTTCTCATAAATAGGGTAATCCTGTGTTTTAGATACCTATTAATGCGCATGCGACGGCAGGTGCATTACAGGCTGAATATTCAAAGCATTGTTGTCAGATTTAAATTGCAGAGCGAGGTAATTCAATTTAATTTGATGAAGATTAGTTATTTAAAATAAGTAACAAAAATTGTTGGTGTCTAGCAAATTGCTTAGTTTAATATGCAACTTGCGATTACTGGCGCATGCGCATTAATAGGTACCTAAAACACAGGATTACCATAAATAGTAGTCGCATATCCGATTTTTTAAATTAGAACCTGTTGCATGCATGCAATTGCATGCAATTTTTCTGTGCAATCTAGTTACTTCTCTAGTAGAATTTAGGTAGCAAAGTGTATCACCAACATAAATATTTTTGAGGTTATTAGTAACTGTACAGTTACGTTCTTTCAGTTGATAATACCGATTGTCGACATTGTCATGTAAAGCTAGCTCTAGGCAGCAAACTGGTTGCTTATTTGTCAATTCTCACAAAATGTTAGGTCAGAAATCAGTTGTAGGATGTTGCGACCTAAATTATTAATGAATTTATCACTGAAAATAAAAACATGCCGCTTATTGCTCTATTCTACCTATGCAGGGTCCACCGAGTGCCGCGCTCTTTTCTACCGTCTGTAATATATGATATAGAAAAAAAATTCAAACGAGCTAAGATGTAACTCAGTCAGCTCTACTTCATAACATCATCATGCAAAAATTATGAAATAATATTAAATATCTTCTCAACCGTCAGTAATTGGTATAGGGAAGTGTATAGCTAATTGAAAGATACTTTTATGGAGTTTCTAACGACGACATAAAAATAACACCGTTCCATTTAAAAAACAAAAGTTATTGCCCTTCAATTGTTGTCGAAATGGAAATAGTTTTACTGAATCCCCGTTTAAAGAAAAGTAAACTTTGTTACTGCGGTAGATACCTTCCACTTAACTTGTAACAGTACCACAATATTTGCATTCTAACTTTCTTCCTTAATGAGATATTAATTATAAAAGTTATATCTGTATTTTCCGAAAACCGCAAACAAAGCCTAATATCTTAAAAACCATAGGACTTAGGTATAAGGAACTCTTATCAAAATTACCCTAAAATAACCTGACAAGCTCAGATTCATTATAAAACATAGGGTGTTCCATTTAAAATAATGAAGTTACACATCGTACAGCCAAATTGGGACAGCCTGTATATTTGAAAATAATTTTAAATTATGCGGAACTTGAAAGGATGATACTTTTGTATAAAACATTTTTCCATATATTCAATAGGAACAGCGTTAATGAAGAAACCCGGTTAAATGCCACAGACTGTATGTCCCCGGATTGAGTTTACAATACGTATAATGGACCAAAAATTTTTGAATTAAGATTTCATGTTCTGCAGTTCAGGCCTGCTTGGCTTGAAATGAATTTGTGCCAAATTTGACGCCGAGAGTCTTCAAGGTGGCGGAATTAACACAAGAAGAAGTAAAATCTTTGTAGGTAAAGTGGTTTTCCTTTTGAATTTAGGAGAAAAATTTAGTAAGATAAACTGATTCTCATTTCAAATTAGAGAGATATACCAAATTTCAACATCCTAGAGAAAAAATTGAATTACGGAAAATTACTAATTAAATTAGTATATTTCAGTAAAATTGTAAAATGTTAACGCCATTTACATATTTGACTAAAAACAAATAAAATATGATTATTCAAATGACACTCCATCCATATTAGCACCTAGTGTTAATATCTTACAACTGTACTGAAATCCTAATATTCCATAATTCATTTCTTTTTTCTAGGGTGTTGGAATTTGGTATATCTCCCTAATTTGAAATGAGAATCATTTTATCTTACTAAATTTTTCTCCTAAATTCAAAAGGAAGACTACTTTACCTACACAGATTTTACTTCTTCTTGTGTTAATTCCGCCATCTTGAAGACTTTCGGCATCAAATTTGACACAAATTCATTTCACTCCAAGCAGACCTGAACTGCAGAACATGAAATCTTAATTCAAAAATTTCTGGTCCATTATATATATTGTAAACTCAACCCGGGGACATACTGTATATCTTTTTGGTACCTTGTGATGCAGTGATGAAATAGTTTCCTTCTTTGGAAAAAGTACCACAGAAGACTTTCCCATCATGTTTATCCAACTTTTCCATTTCATTGGGCAGAAACCAATTTGCTATCCTAGTTTTATTTGGCCTTGAAAATTTATCATATGTACATACACTTCTCTACAAAGAAAAAAAATTGACAATTTGTTGAATAAAAGACAATTACCCCATCACACCTCTCTATTGAGCAACATTGTAATTATGTTATTTCCAACTGGTTTCCTTTTCGAAGGAATCAATCCACTGGCAAGTTTGGTGTCATAGTAGAACTCGCTCCCCTGACAAAAGTTGAAGTAAATTCATAATAAGCTTTGTGTTAACTGCTAACCAAATAAATACCTACAACAAGCTTCGAGGTGCATGGCTTGTATTTGATCTTGGGTGCACGACTACCATACTGGTAGTCCTCATCGTAGTCATCATTGTAGAGTGTTGACAGCTGCCCGCTGAATACAGAGGATGTTATTTTAAGAAATTAATCAAACCTGTTGTACGTACTTTCTATACCTACTAATAAGTCTCTGAAACACTTCTGCATAGTGCACCTCATTGTCATCGCTGTCCCATTCGAAATCCGAAGACCTCGAATCATCATCGTCCATCCTTCGTGAATTACGGGATCCCATAAGAAAATATTTGCTAGCAAATCCACATTACTTTTTTAACACCTAATTACATAACTTTCTTTAGTTAAAAATCTCGATGTGAACAGGAATGTTACCATCCAGAAGTCACCTCACTTCATCTGACTAATAGAGATAATGTAAATTTTTTAAATAGCGACGTTGATATGAAATGACAAGCAAAATTTATTCCTATTCATACGATACATTGTACGTAACTTGAAAGGTACCTAGTGACTTTTAATGATTGAGACTTATTTTATCAGATTGGCAACACTTTTCAATGTTTATGTTGGTGAACTTGTTCAATAAAAAATGAAAACAATCAGATATTTAATTATCAAAATGGCTTTGAGCACAGAACAGAATACATTTTTAGTAATGGCTTATTTTCGAAGCGGAGAGCGAAATGAAAATGGTAATTGGATTTATTCACGGAAGCAGGCCTATAACGATTTTATTGAATTATACCCTGAACAACAAATTAAGTTTCGTCCTTTTTCACAACACTGTGGTAGATTAATTGAACGTTTCTTGCAAACTGGTAGTGTAGATAAAGGAAAATCCACTGGTCGCCGAACTATAATAACTCCCGATGTTATAGAAAATGTTAATGACATTGTACAACAGAATCCTCATGTTTCCATACGTCGTGCATCTCAACAAATAGGTATGGATTAGCAATCAATTTGGTTCTTTTAAGTTTTTCTATTTCAATTTCCTGTATTTAGGAGCTTCTTACGAATCCACTCGGAAGATCTTGAAAAAACACCTTCATTTCCGACCATACAAATTTTCAATGGTTCAACAACTTCACCCACCCGATTTTCTTCGACGAATTGAGTTTTGTCAGTGGTATAACAATAATCTGCTGAATAATATTGACCAACAGAATATTACATTCTTCTCCGATGAAGCCTGGTTTCATCTCTCTGGGTTTATCAATTCGCAAAATTTCAGGACTTGGTCAGCAGATAATCCCCATAATGTAATTGAAGTACCCTTACATCCACTTAAAATCGGTGTTTGGGTGGCAATGTCTCGAAAAAGAATTATTGGACCAATATTCTTCCGGGAAACAATTAACGCCCACAGATATCAAAGACTTCTATTGTAACCATTTATAAACCAGTTAGACGACATTGAATTAGCAAACGGCTACTTTCAACAGGATTCCACCACCGCCCACACAGCACGAGCCACAATAAATTATTTAGAGGAGTTTTTCCCAGGTCGTTTAATCAGTGCTGGTTTGTGGCCTAGTAGATCACCCGATTTGACAACCCTGGACTTCTTCTTATTTCCATATTTAAAAAATGTGGTGTTCCGTAATCACATTAACAATTTGGAAGAATTACAGCACGCAATTGAACAGGCAATTGCAAATATCACACCTGAAACGTTAATTAATGTATTCAATAATCTATCTCGAAGGGTTCAGTGCTGCTTACATGTAGAAGGCCAACATTTTGAACAATTGCTCTAACATTCAATTAAATCCGAACTTCTTACTTCCTTATTTCAATAATTTGGTGTTCAGAATACATATTAAACAATTTGGAAGAATTGCAACAGGCAGTTGCAAATATCGGACAACCTAAAACGTTAGTAATGTCTTCAATAACATATCTCAAAGGATTCGGTGCTGTTTACGCAAAGAGGGCTTGTAGTATCCTATGAAATAGTAACTTGGAGTTAGCTATGGAATTGTAAATAGCAACGTCAGACAGAAAAATATAGATATTTTTCAAAGGCCTTTAATTATAAAGTGATATTATATTGGCGACGAGGATTAAAAAGAAAGGTACAGCCCCAAGAAATGAGTGAATATACTATTCCGCTGTTCAACCCGAACGAAGACCAGAGCAGTATTTTTCCGAGGTGGGAGAGATGGCTGCGTGCATTTGAATTGTTCGTTATCAGTAAAAATATTACGGAGAAGCCTCGTATGAAAGCAATGCTATTACATCATGGTGGTTTTGAATTACAAGATATATTTTATTCGATACCAGGAGCAGATACAGTACCAGCAGATGGAGATGCATATGAAGTGGCAAAGACGGCATTGACAAATTATTTCAAGCCAAAAGTAAATACTACGTTTGAGCGACATGTTTTTCGTTCCATGGTACAACAAGAAAATGAATCAGTGTCGCAATACGTCACCAGATTGAGGCAACAGTCGAAAAATTGTATTTTTGCAAATGAAAATGACGAAATAAAAGACCAAGTGGTGGAACACTGCAAATCGACAGAACTACGTAAGCGATTATTGGAAAAAGGCGAAGTTACGCTTGAGGAAGTTTTGGACATCGCTCAAGCCCTAGAAACAACGTCCTTGCAAATTCAGAAGATGGAGTCAGTTCCAGTTTCGATATTGACAATTAAGAAAAGTTGTACAAAAGGCCAGTTAACGAAGGAGAAGAGAATAGTATGTTTCCGGTGTGGTCGAGAAGGTCATATGTATTCTGACCCGAAATGTCCAGCGAAAGGGAAGAAATGCAGTTTGTGTCAACGCTACAACCATTTCGCAAAAGTTTGTAAGTTCACCAGACACCCTAAGGATAACCAAGAGCATCCAAACAATAGGCGCAACGTTCGAGTCCGCGAGGTGAAGGAGGAGTCTCTAGATCAAGAAGACTACGCATTCGGTCTGCTTCAGCACAATTTTGTTAATGCAGTCGGCGGTAAAGTGATCAAGTGTACAGTTGGAGGTATAGATTTAGATTTTTTAGTAGATTCTGGCGCAGCATGTAATATTCTCGATGATGAAACGTGGAAAATTTGTAAATCTCGTAATATAGTTTGTAATTCACGTAAAATGTCACTAAAGAAAATTTTTGCTTACGGTCAAAAGAAAGCACTAGATTTGCTTGGTGAATTTGATTGTTCTGTTCGTATTGGTCAGAAATGTGTTCGCGCGACATTTGTTGTTATGAAAGGACAGGGAAGATCTCTCTTAGGTTACCAAACAGCAACCGAATTAGGTATTTTAAAGATAGGTACAGATTTGCAAATAAATCAAGTAGAAAACCACGAAAAGTACGAAAAGCTTTTTCACGGTATTGGTAAATTAAAAAATTTCAAATTAAAAATTCCAATTGACGAAACACACACACCTGTTGCACAACCATTGCGTCGGATACCTTATCAGTTAAGGGATCTAGTTGAAAAAGAAATTAAAACTTTGTTAGAGAAAGATATAATTGAAAAAGTTGAAGGCCCTACGCCATGGGTATCACCAGTCATACCTATCTTAAAGTCAAATGGGAATGTTAGACTTTGTGTCGACATGAGAAGAGCTAATGAAGCTGTTATTAGAGAAAGATATCCTCTTCCTGTTCTTGAAGAGATTCTAACTTTAGTAAAAGGCAGTCGATGGTTTAGTACGTTAGACCTTATGTCAGCGTATCATCAAATAGAACTTGACGAAAAATCCCGCGAAATTACAACTTTTGTTACCGATAGCGGTTTGTATAGATATAAGCGTTTGATGTTCGGTATTTCTTGTGCTCCAGAAATGTATCAACGAATTTTGAGAACAGTTATATGTGATATTGAAGGAGTTATAAATTTTCAGGATGACATCCTTATCTTTGCAAAAACGGAGCAAGAACACGATTTACGGTTAACAGCGGTTTTTGATCGCATGTTAAAGAAAGGATTAACATTGAGTAAAGTTAAATGTGTTTTTAAAAGACAAAAATTAAATTTTCTAGGTTTCCAACTTTCAGAATTTGGTTATCGTCCTACTGAGTCGAAGATTAAAGCTGTTGAATCTTTCAGAAATCCTGAAACGGCCGAAGAAGTTCGCAGTTTTCTGGGCCTAGTCAATTTTTGTGCGGCTTTTATCCCAAATATGGCAACCATTAGTAAACCTCTTCGAGATTTGACAAGAAAGAATGTAACATTCAAATGGGGAAAAACAGAAAGTAACGCTTTTTACGAGTTAAAGAAACGGTTAGTCGATACACATGTTTTGGGGTATTATGATAAGGACGCGAAGACTAGAGTTATTGCTGATGCAAGTCCAGTTGCTTTAGGCGGTGTGTTAACGCAGAAAACACCACAAGGATGGAAAGTAATCAGTTATGCCAGTAGAAGCTTAAGTGATTGTGAGAGACGATATTCGCAAACAGAAAAAGAAGCACTTGCTTTAGTTTTTGTGTGTGAGAAATTTCACAACTATCTGTTTGGTGCTGAATTCGAATTAGTCACTGATCATAAAGCTTTAGAATTCATTTTCACACCGAAGTCTAAACCAAACGCTCGAATAGAGCGATGGGTTCTTCGATTACAACCATACAAATATAAAGTTATTTACGAGAAAGGAAAGACGAATATTGCAGATTCACTGTCACGATTAAGTCAAAATACCACACAGTCAATAAATGATGAAGATGAGAAATATATAAATTGGATTACCGGAATGACAATACCAAGAGCCATGTCGTGGAAGGAGATTGATCATGAATCAGGACATGATAAGTTATTGACGGAAGTAAGAAACGCTATAAAAACAGGAGATTGGAGAACGTTATCTAGTTCGAAATTCAGAATTATTAAAGACGAATTATGCGTCAATGGTAACGTAGTTTTACGCGGTACGAGAATTGTAATTCCTGAAAGCCTGCAAAAGCAAGTTATAGCTATTGCACATGAAGGTCATCCGGGTATTACCAGTATGAAAAACAGATTGCGAAGTAAAGTATGGTGGTGTGAAATGGATAAACATACTGAAAATTACATTAAGACATGTGAGAGTTGTCAAATGGTACAGAAAACAGTCTTAACTACACCTTTAGTCCGAAACGAACTTCCAAAGAAACCATGGAATATATTATCGATGGATTTATTAGGTCCATTACCGAGTGGAGATAACTTGTTAGTCGTAATTGATTATTACAGTCGATTTTACGAAGTGGACATTTTGAGAACAACTACGGATATAATTATAAATAAACTTCGAACAATGTTCGCGAGACACGGTTTTCCATCTAAAATAATTTGTGACAATGCTCCTCAATTTGCTACGAAAAAGTTACATGAGTGGGCAGAAGAAAACGGTTTCCAAATAACACACATTGCACCGTATTGGCCTCAAGCAAACGGTGAAGTAGAACGCCAAAATCGTAGTTTGTTGAAGCGGTTGAAAATAGCAAATTTTGAAGGCCGAGATTGGAAAATCGAATTATGCGATTATTTACTTATGTACAGATCAAGCCCTCATTGCACTACAGGTGTAAGCCCATCTGAATTACTCTTTGGAAGAAAATTGAAAACTAAATTACCCGAAATTGGAAACGAAATTAGATTAGATGAGGAAATACGAGAGAAAGACACTTGGAGAAAACTTAAAGCTAAAGATTACTATGATAGAATAAATCGAACGAAAGAGTCAAATGTAAAAGTAGGAGATACTGTTTTAATTCGAAAACCGAAAGAAAATAAGTTGAGCCCTGAATACGAAAAGGAAAAATTCATTGTTCGCGATAAACAAGGAAGTACAGTCACTGTGCAATCACCAAGTGGTGTCGTCGTATACAGTGTGGTGATAAAGTAACGCACCAAGCGAAAAAACACCCTTAGCGTTGACTTTTTCGAAAAATGCTCGGACAGGTCGATTTTATTTTTAAAAAAGACATCTTTTACAACCAATTTTAATTTTATGTCAGTTACCACTTTTGCGCCGTGACGTCATCGACTCTTTTTTTAAATGACAACCTATTTTTTTGAATATGTCATTTGAAAGCATCCATTTTTCTGAGTACAAAAATGTTAATGAACCACTAGTTGCATAAGAATATTTTGAAGAAAAAAATTATTGAAAAATGGAATGTGATTTTTAATCTTAATAAAATTTCAACGTAAAATAATACTTTCTTATAAAAACATAACAAAACAACTTAATAAAATTACAATAAATGCTGAAAATGTCCTCCATTAACCACTTGACAGTAACCAGCTCGTGTGTAAACGCTGTTAATGAGTCTTGCGATGGTTTCACAACTAATGTTATTCATTTTCGTCCTAATTTTGTTTTGTAAGTTTTGTTTTTATGGGGTTATCTAAAAGGTCGAGTTTACGTGAACAGATCTCAAAATGTGGAAAACTTACAAAACAAAATTAGGACGGAAATAAATAACATTAGCTGTGAAACCATCGCAAGACTCATTAACAGCGTTTACACACGAGCTGGACACTGTCAAGTGGTTGGTGGAGGACATTTTCAGCATTTATTGTAATTTTATTAAGTTGTTTTGTTATGTTTTTATAAGAAAGTATTATTTTAGGTTGAAATTTTATTAACATTAAAAATCACATTTCCATTTTTCAATAATATTTTCTTGAAAATTTTCTTATGCAAGTAGTGGTTCATTAACATTTTTGTACTCAGAAAAATGGATGCTTTCAAATGACATTTTCAAAAAAATAGGTTGTCATTTAAAAAAAGTGTCGATGACGTCACAGCGCAAAAGTGGTAATTGTCATAAAATTAGAATTGGTTGTAAAAGATGTCTTTTTTAAAAATAAAATCGACCTGTCCGAGCATTTTTCGAAAAAGTCAACGCTAAGGGTGTTTTTTCGCTTGGTGCGTTACTTTATCACCACACTGTATAAAAGAAATACTCAACACATCAAACCGTTTTTTGTGAAACAGGAAAGAATTGATCCTATTGCAATCGACGATGAACCGTCAGATGAAAACAACAAATCGGAAGAAAAACCTGAAAATAAAAAATTATCTGAAAATGAAAATTTGTCATTACCAACTTCATTCCCGTTAATTAATAAATCACCTCGACCAAAACGAACAAACAAATTACCTAAACGTTTTGATAATTTCATAATGAATTGAAATAATTTATTTTGATACAGAGTTTGTGTATTGATTAATTTGTAACATTATAATGTATTGTTATCAATTTTATAAAGATAGGAGGGATGTAGTATCCTATGAAATAGTAACTTGGAGTTAGCTATGGAATTGTAAATAGCAACGTCAGACAGAAAAATATAGATATTTTTCAAAGGCCTTTTATTTAATTATAAAGTGATATTATAGGGCTAATGTTTCCAGATCTTCAATAATAATAATCTAATGAAACAGTTTTCATCATCAATGTAAACATCAACTCTAACCTGTAACGATGCATTCCCGCAAAATTAACGAACTTTCAGGTACTGCCAATTCCTCAGTGTTCCCAACGTACTAATTTGCTTCAATCATTAAAAGTCACTCGGTATTAAAAAGATACACTGTAGGAGCGTGTTCGTAAACTCTCTTATGGCGTTTTCGATTCACATGCACCGGTTGCACTCAGTGTATTTTCATCTTCTTCTAACCTCATGTAATAACACGAGATGAAGCTATTCTGAGTGCGCACTAATACGGTCAATCGAAAACGCTGTTAGTTACTCCTGAGTAATATTCTTTCTCTCTCATAGAAATGATTTTGTATATTTTATTGGGTGCGTTTTTAAAGTGTACGAACAAGTGTTCGTGTACTCGAACATATAAAAAGGCGTTTTTAAATACCGAGTGACTTTTAATGATTGAAGCAAATTAGTATGTTGTGAACACTGAGGAATTGGCATTACCTGAAAGTTCGTTAATTTTGCGGGAATGCGTAGCTATAGGTTAGAGTTGATATTTACATTGATGATGAAAACTGTTTCAACAGATTATTATTATTCAAGACCTGGAAATGTTAGCCCCCTTTGCGTAAGCAGCACCGAATCCTTTGAGATAAGTTATTGAAGACATTATTAACGTTTTAGGTTGTCCGATATTTGCAATTGCCTCCTCAACTGCCAGCTGCACAATTCATCCAAATTGTTTAATACGTATTCTGAACACCACATTATTGAAATGAGGAAATAAGAAATTTAATTGAATATTAGAGCAAATCTTCAAGCCCCCTTTGCGTAAGCAGTACCGAATCCTTTGAGATATGTTATTGAAGACATTATTAACGTTTTAGGTTGTCCGATATTTGCAATTGCCTGCTGCAATTCTTCCAAATTGTTTAATACGTATTCAGAATACCAAATTATTGAAATAAGGAAGTAAGAAGTCCGGATTTAATGGAATATCAGAGCAATTGGGCCACCAACCAGCACTGATTAAACATCCTGGGAAAAACTCCTAAATAATTTATTGTGGTTCGTGCTGTGTGGGCAGTGGCGGAATCTTGTTGAAAGTAGTGATTTGCTAATTCAGTGTCGTCTAACTGGTTTATAAATGGATCCAATATAAGTCTCTGATATCTATAGGCGTTGTTTCCCGGAAGAATATTGGTCCAATAAATCTCCAAGACATTGCCACCCAAACACCAATTTTAAGTGGATGTAGTGCCTTTACATCAATCACATTAAATGGATTATGTTCCGACCAAGTCCTGAAATTTTGTGAATTGATAAACCCAGAGAGATGAAACCAGGCTTTATCAGCAAAGAAAGTTGTATCTTGTTGGTCACTATTATTTAGCAGATTATTGTTATACCACTGACAAAACTGAATTTATTGACGAAAATCGAGTGGGTGAAGTTGTCGAACCATTGAAAATTTGTATGATTGGAAATGAAGGTGTTTTTTCAAGATCTTCCGAGTGGATTCATATAGGAAACATGAGGATTATGTTGTACAGTATCATTAACATTTTGTACAATATCGAGTGTTATTATAGTGGGGAGACCAGTGAATTTTCCTTTTTCTACATTACCGGTTTGCAAGAAACGTTCATTTATTAACCGATTTTGAACTGAACTGACTTTAAAGTGAATAGAGAGACTCATAAAAGGAATGATATTTTGGAACTAAAATTAACATAACCTCAAAATACGTATGAAATCACATGAAACTGATAACTGATTTAGAGAACCAGCATGGTGTGCGGGAGGGGAAATTCAATCACTTCCTTATCATTGGTCGCCAACTGAATAACTAAATGGAATACAATCAACGATTTTTAAGTGAATTTGAATCGATTCGTGTTTGTTGTAAATGGAGGATGGCTATTCTAAAACAGTGTTGTGAAAGAAGACGAAACTCAATTTGTTGTTCAGGGTATATTTCAATGAAATCGTCATAGGCATGCTGCTGTGAATAAATTCAATTACTATTGGGCTGATTGAGCAGAACATATCAGTAACAGTTCCTGCTCCAACAGTTGAGACTGAACACTTATTTCTGCTGAATGAAGTTCACTCATCATAACATGTTCCAGTCAGGTAGCGGAGAAGTTACGCTACAAAAAATGGCGAACCCTCCAACTCATCAACCTCATGAGGTCGCATTCAGCAGAAATTTGTTCAACAGTTGCACAACTTTCGGGTCTGCTGAATGTGCCCATTTTCATTTTGTACTCCGCTTCAAAAATAAGCCATTACTAAAAATGTGTTTTATTCTGTGCTCAAAACCATTTTGGTAATAAATTGTGATAATTAAATATCTTATTTATTTGGTTTTCTTGATTCGACAATAAACGAATTTATTTGAGTTTGACAATCTAGTGCACTAACCTAAATCTAAATTTTGAATTTGAAAATCCAGTACATCAACATAAATATTGAAAAGTGTTGCCAATGTAATAAAATAATTTTCAATCATTAAAAGTCACTCGGTACAAATCGAACAACCTCGAAAATTTTAAAATTTCCCGAGTTGTTCGAACATAGTGTTCGAGTTGTATTCTCTTGCACCTACTCGGCAGGAAGTGCACGAAGTACAGTGGCGGGAATTGAATAAACATAACCTAAAAATTCTGAAGTACGTCGATCACACAACACGATGGATACTTCGCCTTCATCGTCAGAGCATTATAAGAAAGTTTACATGTCATAGAAATGAACATTTAAATTCGTTACCTATTTATATAGATACATAACTACATAAGCAACAAAAAACAAAAATTTAAGGTTATGTACATACACATAAATGACCTATTAGCGTTTTTATATTCTAGCGATCGAGCAAGTGTTTGAACAATTTGGAATTGTTCGAACATATTTGATTTGAACAGTAGGTGTGATTTAAAAACGCACCCATTTTTCATTTTATTCAGTATTCACTCCTAGCGTTATATACCCAAGGAGACTTTACGAACCATGGAATGCTAAGCTCCTAAGCTAGACGGCCTGATTGATGCCTTTTTTATGGAGGGGGAAATAGTTGGATCACATCTCACGATTTGTAAGAGGTCGCTGCGATTGAAATAGAGTGCGTTCAGATACTACCGAGTGACTTTTAATGATTGAGACTTATTTTATCAGATTGGCAACACTTTTCAATGTTTATGTTGGTGAACTTGAATTTCAAAATTTCAAAATATAGGTTGGTACAGATTGTCAAATTCGAATAAATTCATTTGTTCAATAAAAAATGAAAACAATCAGATATTTAATTATCAAAATGGCTTTGAGCACAGAACAGAATACATTTTTAGTAATGGCTTATTTTCGAAGCGGAGAGCGAAATGAAAATGGTAATTGGATTTATTCACGGAAGCAGGCCTATAACGATTTTATTGAATTATACCCTGAACAACAAATTGAGTTTCGTCCTTTTTCACAACACTGTGGTAGATTAATTGAACGTTTCTTGCAAACTGGTAGTGTAGATAAAGGAAAATCCACTGGTCGCCCCACTATAATAACTCCCGATGTTGTAGAAAATGTTAATGACATTGTACAACAGAATCCTCATGTTTCCATACGTCGTGCATCTCAACAAATAGGTATGGATTAGCAATCAATTTGGTTCTTTTAAGTTTTTCTATTTCAATTTCCTGTATTTAGGAGCTTCTTACGAATCCACTCGGAAGGTCTTGAAAAAACACCTTCATTTCCGACCATACAAATTTTCAATGGTTCAACAACTTCACCCACCCGATTTTCTTTGACGAATTGAGTTTTGTCAGTGGTATAACAATAATCTGCTGAATAATATTGACCAACAGAATATTACTTTCTTCTCCGATGAAGCCTGGGTTTATCAATTCGCAAAATTTCAGGACTTGGTCAGCAGATAATCCCCATAATGTAATTGAAGTACCCTTACATCCACTTAAAAGCGGTGTTTGGGTGGCAATGTCTCGAAGAAGAATTATTGGACCAATATTCTTCCGGGACTAAAAATAGTAAAGGAGACTGTGGTTTAAGGAATAATTGAAATTTATCTCCGCCCACAATAATTTTATATCCGTAGATACGTATTTCGGCAGCTAAGCTGCCATCTTCAGTACAATTTAATATTTATATAAAACTACATTGAAATCTAACAGCTACCTACCTACCTACCTGATCATATTATCTATACTACTAAAACTATCTAAAAATAACAAAATTAACACTAAAAATTAGTAAAAGAGAGAGACTGTGGTTTAAGAAATAATTGAAATTATCTCCGCCCACAATAATATTAACAGTCAAAACCTACCAAAAATGCAAATCAAATAAAACGGAAATGAGTATTAGTCTAATAACCGAAAACGGTTCTTATTCTCCCGAATAAAGAACTTCTGTAAGCATTTAATTCCCTGTTATTTGATACCGCTTGAATTTATCCCTGAAAAGAAATTATATACCTATATATGCATATGTATGCACCTATATATATATATGCACAAATCGCCAAAAAGCAACCTACAGATTAGAGCAGATTACACCCACACACCACAAGTTAAGAGCACTTTACGATATTTATCTCGGAGAATCCTCTCCTTATCACATATCGAGTGCAAGTGCGCTTGACTGTCTCTAACACCCCTTTATATAAAATTTAAGTCGCGACCTCTTGCGGCTGACTTTTGACCTAACAAAAACGACATCTGGCGGCCGATTCCTGACTAAAACACATATATATACACAAACACATAAATAAAAATATATATATGCACAAATCGCCAAGAAGCAAGCTACAGATAAAAGCAGGTCACACCCACACACCACAAGTTAAGAGCACTTCACGATATTTATCTCGGAGAATCCTCTCCTTATCACATATCCAGTGCAAATGGGAATTAAACAGGGAACAGGGAATTAAATGCTTACAGAAGTTCTTTATTCGGGAGAATAAGAACCGTTTTCGGTTATTAGACCAATACTCATTTCCGTTTTATTTGATTTGCATTTTTGGTAGGTTTTGACTGTTAATATTATTGTGGGCGGAGATAATTTCAATTATTTCTTAAACCACAGTCTCTCTCTTTTACTAATTTTTAGTGTTAATTTTGTTATTTTTAGATAGTTTTAGTAGTATAGATAATATGATCAGGTAGGTAGGTAGGTAGCTGTTAGATTTCAATGTAGTTTTATATAAATATTAAATTGTACTGAAGATGGCAGCTTAGCTGCCGAAATACGTATCTACGGATATAAAATTATTGTGGGCGGAGATAAATTTCAATTATTCTTCCGGGAAACAATTAACGCCCACAGATATCAAAGACTTCTATTGTAACCATTTATAAACCAGTTAGACGACATTGAATTAGCAAACGGCTACTTTCAACAGGATTCCACCACCGCCCACACAGCACGAGCCACAATAAATTATTTAGAGGAGTTTTTCCCAGGTCGTTTAATCAGTGCTGGTTTGTGGCCTAGTAGATCACCTGATTTGACAACCCTGGACTTCTTCTTATTTCCATATTTAAAAAATGTGGTGTTCCGTAATCACATTAACAATTTGGAAGAATTACAGCACGCAATTGAACAGGCAATTGCAAATATCACACCTGAAACGTTAATTAATGTATTCAATAATCTATCTCGAAGGGTTCAGTGCTGCTTACATGTAGAAGGCCAACATTTTGAACAATTGCTCTAACATTCAATTAAATCCGAACTTCTTACTTCCTTATTTCAATAATTTGGTGTTCAGAATACATATTAAACAATTTGGAAGAATTGCAACAGGCAGTTGCAAATATCGGACAACCTAAAACGTTAGTAATGTCTTCAATAACATATCTCAAAGGATTCGGTACTGCTTACGCAAAGGGGCCTTGAACGTTTGCTCTAATGTTCAATTTAATTTGAACTTCTTATTTCCTTATTTCAATCATGTGGTGTTCAGAATACGTATTAAACAATTTGGATGAATTCTGCAGCAGGCAATTGAAGAGGTAATTGCAAATATCGGACAACCTAAAACGTTAGTAATGTCTTCAATAACATATCTCAAAGGATTCGGTGCTGTTTACGCAAAGGGGGCTAATGTTTCCAGGTCTTCAATAATAATAATCTAATGAAACAGTTTTCATCATCAATGTAAACATCAACTCTAACCTGTAACGATGCATTCCCGCAAAATTAACGAACTTTCAGGTACTGCCAATTCCTCAGTGTTCCCAACATACTAATTTGCTTCAATCATTAAAAGTCACTCGGTATTTCCGGTAAAGGCCCGCCAAAATTTATCTTTGTTAGCTATATTGACAATACAATAAAGCCATCTTTATCTATTCCGGCTGTAATATCTGCGAAAATCTGAATACATCCCAAGAGCGTGACAACTGACATGTGAAAGTTGTGGTGACAATCGTACTGTGCTGGACTTGTGTGAACTTGGCAGCCAACCGTCAGCAGCCGAATGCGTAGTAAGACGTGAAAACGCAGGCCGTTTTACACTGTAGAAGCTGGCATCGATTTCGGATTTTCACTCGTATTTCATGAAATACACCCTCCCGCAATATAAAATCAACACAAGGACTTAAGACAATCCAATATAATAACACAGCGATCACGAAAACTAAAGAAATATCGAGTTATATGCATCACGGAATTCGCCCTGAAGGTATCGGTCGCGCGTCCGATGAAATGTCGTGGGGCGAATTATAAAAAATAGTACTTTTTTAATATGTAACGCAAACTTTTCTAATTGCATGAGCACTTGCATCTGTGCATGTGTATTGATAATCCGGCGTAAAAAAAGTTTATACCCCCTACACATTTAAATTATATGGCATAATCGAAAACTCCCGTCAGCGCAATGTTCATACAAACGTACATAGCTTTTCCAATAAGCAACGCAGTAATGTGAAAAATCATAAGTGGATAGAGGAAACCTTCCGCTTTCGGAAAATGGTACCAAAAAAGTTTATACCCCTTACACTTCTTAATTATTTCAGAGAACGTGTTATAAACCTGCGTAACTCTTTCAATAAGCGACGTGGAAAATCGAAAATGCAGAGGTGGATAGAGGAAATCTTTAGCATTAGGAAACTGGAATCAAAAAAGTTTATACCCCCTACAAATTGGAATTACATCACGAAATCTGAAACGATGTAGGTCATTATGGGTAATACCTGTAAGGCGGATTGTCTAAGTAACAATGCAGTATATTTATTAAATTGCATAATTGCGCATAATCCGAAAATTTACGTGTTATAAACCTCCATAACTTTTTTCATAAGCAACGGAGATATGCGACATTTCAGAGGTGGACAGAGGAAACCTTTAGCTTTAGGAAAATGGAACCAAAAAAGTTTTTACCCCCTACAAATTTGAATTATTACACGAAAACTGAGACGATGCACAACAGTGTCCGTCTTACGTGGGCGTGACTTGTAAGGCGGATTGTCTAACTACCGATGCTCCTGTCACAAACGAAAGAAACCGCGGCAATCTGTATCTGGCGCGAAATATTCATTTATACTGTTTTACAAATGAAGTCTGAGATCATAGAACTCTAAGATTAGTGCTGTTCACAGATTAATAATTGACAAATTAACATATTTCGTATTGTCAAGACATACGTTTTCGAGTCATGGCAAACTGCGAGGTAAAATTCATTTGATCGCCTGATATAAGTTATGTATCCGCATTTTTTTCTGTATTGGGGCGCCATATTTTTCATTGCACACAGGCGGCCATACCTGATTCTACTACGTCTCTTGTGCTTGGTTTTCATTTAACTTACACAGACCTATTAATTTATGAATTACCTACGTATTGTTCTATAGGAATTTCAACACTGCAAAATTGGGCACCTAAAATGGATATGCAACAGGGCTATTGAAAACGGTTTTGCAATTTTTGCAAATTGCAGGGAAGACTATGGTAGAAACTGATAGATTAGTAGTTCTTCAGTATGATGAGATGAAAGTAGCCGAAACGTATGAGTATGATGTAAAACATAACCAAAAAATCTGTGTTTATATTAAATTAGATATTTTTCAGGAAAAATATTGAACTCGTTTAAACCCGAAATCACTTCAAGGTATAAATCTCTGAACAGTTCCTGTATGAAACAGATTTCATTTTAGATGTTAACTTTTAAAATGAAAATTGTGGACTGGTCCGGAGACTGAAAGAAGTTTTCCACCACGTTCCATGTGCGGCTATTAGGATTCAACCATTGCAACTTGGGAAATAATTGGACTTACCAAATTCTAACAACAATAAAAAACCACCCGGGTAGCGGCAAATAATTTACCGCCGTGTTGTGTGCCTCAACTGAACACAAATGAGATTTTTCAAGATCCAGTCTATATTGTAAAATATTTGAAATTATCCGTTAAAATTGGGATACCTGACAACGTTGTTACCTCAGCTACGTTGAATGTGAATTGGACAATTTTGTTGCTATCCAAAAAGCTTTGCCAACATGTAACACACTTAGTACTAAAGTGTCATGCATTTGCATTTTTACATAAAATCAGCTCTTACTTCAGTATTAAAGAAGTATTAAAGAAGCGTTTAATAGCAGTTTGTTTGGAGTCGCCTAAACTTACAGCTCCCTTAAACGGTAGTCTAACTATAAAACGACCTTCCTTCTCTCTTTCGAATGTTTTCTGAAAATGGGTTTCACATTCCTTTTCTTCCAATGAATATGTACTAGAGGGGAGAATTTCCTCAATTTCCCAGAACTTGGTCACTTGACGGTGTAATGAGTCAAGTTTTGATTCACGAACTGAGAAATGACACGAAATCTTAGATTGTGGACTCCTAACCATGCCACTAATAATCCATCCCAACTGGGTTTCTTGAAATATAGGCTGATGTTTGGAAGTTTTGATTTGGCCTGAACTCAGCAAATTCCAAAATAATTCTGCGCCTATCAGCAGATCAATTGGGCTGGAAATATGAAAATGTGGGCCCGCTAGATTAATATTAGACGGGATTTCAATATCCGACAATTTTAATGATTTTAATGGGAGATTCGTTGTAATGGTATTTAAAACTAAACAATGAATATTTTGGCGGAATGAGGTGCAACGGGAGTGTATCGTGACCTTGGCAGATTGATTTACCTCGCTCATGGATTGATTGATACCAGGTACAGGTAGTGATGTTTGTTTCAGACTTAAGCCGAGTCTTTTACAAAGATCGCGAGTAATGAAATGAGCTTGTGACCCTGAATCTAACAATGCCCTGCAATGTTGATAAGTTCCCCATTTATCCGGGATTGAAATTAGTGCCGTTGAAAGTAATATTTCTTTATTTATGGCGGTTAATGATGCCAAGGAATTTTCGCTACTACTACGTGGCTGAGATTGAATAGAATCATCAACAGTATTGAATTGATTAGAAGAATCATTGCTGGAATGAAGCAATGTATGATGTCTTTCCTGACATAGCGGCACCTTGAATTATAATTGCAATTAGATGATTGGTGACCATTTCTTAAACAATTAGCGCAAGCTTTCAACTTGTTTATTTCGCTTACCCTTTCAGATATACCTAACTTTAAAAATAAATCGCAATAATTTATATAATGATTGCCTTTACATAAAATGCAGTAGGGTTCCCTGCTAGTAATAGCATAACTTGCCGGTTGGACCTTTCTAGGAAGGACAGTTTTACCGATCTTGCCGATATTTTCGTGATGTTTGAAATTGTTTTGATATTTATTTTGTGTTGGTTGTTGTTGTAACTAATGTTGTGTGTTGATTGTAACTAATGACTCTAATACGGTGCATTTATTTGACAAAAAATCGAGGAATTGTTTCAATTTCGGAATTTCTTTTGTTAAGGTTGACTGCCAATTACGTTGTGTTTTAGTATCTAATTTTTCGGCTATTATTGGAACCACAAGCGCATCCCAAGAATCTACTGATAATTCTAATAACTTCAGCGCTTCAATATTAATATTCAGTTCGTCTAAATAGCTCCGAAGCTCTACATATGATTGTTTAGCTATTGGGGCTATTTTGATGATATTTATTACATGTTCTTGCACAATAAGACGTTTATTTTCAAATCGATTTTTTAATAAATCTAGCGCGGCATCGTAATTTGCATTTGAAATTGTTAAATGCTCAATTGCTCGTAAGGCTTCATCTTTAAGGCATCCCTTTAAATACTGAAATTTTCTGCATTTATTTAATTTAACATTTTCATGAATCTCAGATTTAAACGTCTCAAAAAATGAATACCATTCAGAGTAGTGACCAGAAAAATTGGGCAATTTCAAGCGTGGTAAATGATTAACATTACTTGATTCTTCGCAGTGAATAGTATTTATAAGAGTAGAGCCTGATGTTTGTTGCGATTGAGGAAGGTTTTGATCTAGATTTATGGCCTCAACAAGGGCTAAAGTTCTAAAAAATTGTTGTTCTACGTTCGTCCGCTCATTTTCGTGTTCTATTTCCGATTGTTGATTAATAGGAGACTCGGATTCAATTTCTGCCTGAATTAATTCATATTCTTTGAAATAATTACGCAAATATTCTGCTCTTGATTTAATATCTAAAACATCATCTCCCTCTTTTAAGTTTAAATATTAGTTGCACACACTTGAAACCGTACAAGGGAAGTGGAAATGAAAAATTAGGAAACTGACCTTTTTCGATCTTGTTTTTGTAGCTTAATCACTCTGGTACGGCTTGACAACGTTGAAGCGTAGATTTGGGAATGTTTTCTGCGAACTTCAAGTCTTCGATGTGTGCACGTTTTCGATGTTTCCAATCCGGCTCGATTGGGACCAATGTTGCGGTCGTGAAAAGGGTAGACCGACTTGACTTACTCGAAGGACCTTTTTTAACTTTAATTTGTTTTAAAATAATAATAATTTTTGTATATAAACTGAGTCTGGTTTATTTGGCTATTGAATCAGAACTGGTTGTACAAAGTGGTGTTACAAAGTATATATTGGTGTTTAGTTTCTAAGTACTAGGGTAAAAGCAAATCTCTAAGAATTAACGGAAAGAACAGAATGACTGTTGCTGTTCGGAGAACGGAGGAAACGTATTTTGTACAAATTCTAATACTTTAATGTCAGACCCATCAACTATATTGCTTCTTATACTCTACGATGGCATTACGTAGTGTGTTAGATGTAATTTTCAACCCTCCACCCTTCAACCCCTAAGCGCTAGCAACCCCAACATTAAAAATTCAAATAGCAAAGTACTCCTTGTGATACCTCATGTAATAGCTGAATCAACAAAAAAAAAGTTCTTTAGAATCGGTTGATAAATAACTGATATATTCAACAAAAATGTATTCAAACGAAACAAAACATAAAACTTAAAAAAAATTGAAAAATAAAACAATATTAAAATTAAATTAAATGTTCAAATTGCTGTCCATTAATAGCGAGGCAATGTCCTAATCTAGAGACAAACGCTTCTTGAATATTGTTTACCACTTCAGGGGTGACTGAGCGAATTTCCTGTCGAATTCTCTGCTTTAACTCCTCAATATTTGGAGGCCTATTCAAATAAATTTTAGATTTTAAATAACCCCAGAGGAAATAGTCCAAAGGGGTTAAATCCGGAGATCTTGCTGGCCATTCAATAGGTCCCCGTCTACCAATCCATCGATTAGGAAATATTTGGTCGAGATATTCCCGTACTGGACGTGCATAATGAGGAGGTGCACCATCTTGCTATAACCAAATTCGGGGATCGGATAAATCAGGATCTTCTGCATTAGGAAACAGTAACGCTAAGACCGGAATTAATTCAAATTGGAGAAAGTTCAGATACTGTTCACCAGCCAACGTTTCAACAAAAAAATATGGTCCAACAATTTGGTTACCCACTATCCCAGCCCACACATTGACCTTCTGGGGATATTGTGTATTTGCCTCCATCATCCAATGTGGATTTTCAACCGCCCAATAACGGCAATTTTGCTTATTGACGGTACCGTTTAAGCAAAATGTTGCCTCATCAGAGAAAAGAATATTTCTAATGAATGCAGAATTTGCGTTAGAGAGTTCCATCATTGTCTCCTCGTCGATCAAAATCATCATCGGATAGCTCTTGTACCAAGTGCACTTTGTAGGGATGAAATTTTTCCTTAAGAAGAAGTCTGTAAACTGCATTTTTTGATGTATTAAAATATGAAGCGATTCCCACGAGAGTTGAATGTGGATTTTCCTGCACCATTAACATAGCATCCAATTGTCTGTCTTCATCTAAAGCCTTTGGACGTCCGGCTTTAGGTTTATCTCGCACATGTCCAAGATCGCGAAATTTTTTTTCAATTCGACTTATAGTTGATTGCGATATTGGAGGACGGTTTGGGTGAGTTTCATTGAACAAAATACAAACTTCTTCATGCGTCCGAATTGTATCTCCAAACCCAATCATAATTAAAATTTCGATTCTTTCGGTTTCAGTAAGTTTCATTTTTGCTATCTAATCGTTAAACACACTACGTAATGTCAATAAATTTTATTTGACATTTAACTACAAAGAAATTGCAACTGTTTTTAGCACTTATTGCTAGAGCCGTATCAACGCCTGCTCGAATATCAGCACTTTCATTTCAATACATTTTTGTTGAATATCTCAGTTATTTATCAACCGATTTTGAAAAACTTTTTTTATTGTATTCAGCATAAAAAATGCTATTAAATGAGGTATAACAAGGAGTACTATGCTATTTGAATTTTTAAAGTTGGGGTTGCTGGCGCTTAAGGGTTGAAGGGTGAGGGGTTGAAAATTACATCTTTCAATAATGGGTTAAAAATAAAAATCGACCTGTCCGAGCATTTTTTTGAAACATTTTTCTCAACCATTTTATAGAATTTATCCGTTACTTTCGGGAAACACTGTATACCTGACAACTAGCACTACAAAGTGACCATAGGAAATCTCTCTATCATCATCTGGTAATTAAGAAAAAAATAATTAACATCGAAAAATTGTAGTTGAACTTTACAGCGATAGTAAAAATACTTCCAGATCGAATTTTGAAAAACGCGTTGGTCACTTTGTAGATTGAAGTTTTGTTAACAAATCAGTGAAAACAGCTTTTAAAAATATGTAACCATAATTAAGTTATGAAGTCGCCCGATTTGCATGTTTTCAGTGAATTATTTCTGTAAGGCGTGAATATATTCTCCCCACCTTAAGAGCTGAGGGCGGTAACAAAATAGACAATCACGTGGTCTTTTTTCACGGCCTGAGAATATATTTTGCGTTCCGATTTTTTAGGGGTTATTGCGCATGATCTCAGATAGGACTAAGGCGGATAATTTAAACATATTTAAGTTTGTACATTGCTTTTTCCAGTATGTTTTTGGTATTTTAATATTTATTTATACATACAGGCTGGTACAAATTCGAGGCTCACCATTGGGATCTCGGAAACGGTAAGAGATACGAAGTCGGTTAAATTGGGGTAAAGTTGCGTATTTTAGTGCTGAACAATAATCTGTTTTGAAATATCTTCTACGATTTTTAGTTCTTGAAATATTTCCAAAAAGCCGAAAAACGTAATTTTCTTTTTTATTTTTTTCTGAAGTTATTATTACAGGGATCACAACAAAATGAATACATCCTACAGGCACTTTTTTGAGCTCTTTACGATGATATCATTAGATTGTACTTACAACGTTTCGTTTCGCTCTGACCATCATCAACTTCATTTTTTCTTATGGCCGCCATATTGGATTTTAATACCATTAAATAGATCTATTTTTTCTGATGTTTCTACATGTATCACACATCCCTATTTAATAAAGTGAACTAACTATAAATGAAAGAAACTGTTGAAAATAACAGTGCAAAGCGTGCAGTGCAGTGCAGTGGCGTAAGCGCCATTAGAATCCTATGCTGATACGTCCTTCTGATATGACGCCCTCGATATGATTTGCTGGGAAGACAAAAACAAAAAAGATTTGATATGCCTTCGAAGTTTTATTTCGTAGGTACATTACGAAAGCTAGGATATTTGAAATGTGAAAGTCATGAAAAATTTTTTTTGACAATATTAGTTAAAATAAAATTCTATGATATAAGAAAGTTGTTTGCTTATTATTTGTGTATTGTATGGTGATCATGGATTAACTTTTACTTACCAATAACGTCAAAAACGAAAATATATTAATTAAATTCATAAATCACTGGAAAGGAAGAAAAATGTAAATCTGCTGTCAATATAGATGTGAAGTGTGTTTAGGTTAAGTATAGTGTGAAGTTGGTTAGTTATTTAGATATGTAAAAATTGGTTTTATGTTTAGATATATTTGATCGTTTATGCAATTTACGTTGGGATTTAGTTTATGTTTATCTCATAAGCTTCGAGTAGGTTAAGTTTATAACTTTTTTCATTTTGGTGTAAAGGTTTTGTATTGAGTGTGTCTATTGAGTGTCCGGTTTCTAGTATATGTTTGCCAACGTTGGAAGTGGTTTTATTACGTATATGTTCTTTGATACGTTTGTTTATGGTTCTGCCGGTTTCACCTATATATATGGCATTGCAGTCTTTACAATGAATTTTGTAAACACCACTTTTTTCAAGTGGGGGTATTTTATCTTTGTTATTTTGTAATATGTCGAGCAGTGTTGTTTTTTGTGATGTAGCACTGTTGATGTTGTATTTAGGTAATATTTTTTCTATTTTGTAATTTATGTTACCTTGATAGGTGAATTGTTTGTAATTTTTGTTATTATCTATGTTGTTATGGTTGTTTATGGTTTTATTTTTGTTAATAATGTTGTTTTGTATTTTGTTGATTATATTTGGGGAGTATTTATTGTTTATGGCTATAGCTTTAATAAAATTAAGTTCTTTTGTGGTGTTTTCTTGTGATAGTGGATAATTATTTAAACGTTGTATGTAATAGTTGAAAGCTGCTTTTTTATGTTTGTGTGGATGATGTGAGTCATTGGGTATGATTATGTCTGTTTGTGTGGGTTTGTGATAGATGTTAAATTGTATTTTGTTGTTGTTTTTTGTAAGTGTTAAATCAAGAAAATTTATTGTTTTGTTTTGTTCGATTTCTATTGTAAATTGTATGTTTTTATGTATGTTGTTGATGTGATTGTGAAAATTATTAAGTGTATTAATGTCTCCTGACCATATGCATAGAATATCGTCGACGTAACGTTTCCAGTATTTTATGTATTTGTTGTATGTATTGTTATTGTTTAGTATTTTTTGTTCGAAGTTGTCCATATATAGGTTTGCTAGTAAAAACGCGTCTGGTGAACCCATGGGAAGGCCGTCTGTCATTTTGTAGTATTTTTCATTAAATTTGCAGATGTTGTTATTAGTTGTGAGTTTGAATAGTTGTGTTATGTTTTCGATGTCGTTGTTGTCAATGTTGTTGTCTTCTAATATTTGTTTTATTATGATTATTGTTTCGTCTGTTAGTATGTTTGTATATAGATTTTTTACGTCGAATGAAATGAGAATGTCTGTGTCTTGAATGTTGATGTTTTCTAATTCTTGTATCAATTTTGTTGAGTTTTTTATTGTGTGTTCGCTATTGTAGTTAGTTATGTTGTTAAATATTTTATTTAGTATTTTGCTAAGTGTATATGTAGGAGAATTTATGGAGTTTACTACAGGTCGTATGGGTGTGTCTTTTTTGTGTAGTTTTGGTTGTCCGTATAAGCGTGGTATTGTGGGATTCATTGATATGATTTTATTGTATTGAAATTGATCAATATATTTCATTAGAGTGTCTTTTGTATTTTTCAGTATGTTTTTTGTGTTATTGATAAGATTAGGTAAAGGGTTTTTGTTGATATTAATGAAATTATTTTTAGTTAAGAAAATTTCTGTTTTTTGTATGTATTCAGTTTTGTCCATGATTACCATACCTGCATTCTTATCTGCTTTGATGATTATGGCGTTCTGTTCTTCTATTTTTTGTTTAAGTTGTTTTATTGTTTTTTGTTCTGTTATGGTGGTGTGTGTTGGTTTGTAGTTTTTAAGTTTCTTTTCTTGATTCTTGAGTAGTTGGATACATTCTGCCCGGATTTCGTCTTCTTGTTTGTGTCCTTTTATTGCGTTGTCTATTTCGATGGAGATCAAGTGTAGATTTGGTTTTTGTGGGATTGCGTATTTGTATCCTTTTTGTAATAATTTATTTTCGTTTTCTGTGAGTTGTATCGATGACATGTTGTTTATTCTTGGGTAGAATTGTTCAGAAGTATTGGTTGTTGTGTTTTCTTTTGCTTGTTTATAATTTCTAACTTGTTGGAGTTTAAGATTTTTCTTTCGTCTGTTTTCGTGTATTTCTGGTGTGAGGTTGTTATTTATTTCGTCTAAAATGGCTTCTATTTCGATGTGGTGTAATTGTTTGGTTGCTTCTTGATATTCTTCGTTAAGTTGTTTTCGATTATTGCTAGTTTGTTGTATATCTTGTTACGTGCTTTTTTAAGGATTTTCTTCCTAATTGTTTCTATTTCGTGTTTATTGTGTTGTGTGAGTTGTGTGATTTTTATTTTTGTAAAATTTGGTAGTAGGTTTTCTCTTGTACATGTATTTAGAAAATAAAGATGTTCTTTGTTCTTTCTTCTCTTGTATGCGTTGTTGGATGTCTGGCGTATTCGCAGTTGATTGATGTTGTGGCATATCCATTAATTAGGTATTGTAATGTTGATTGAAATAATACGTCCTAATTTTCAGTATTCTTTTATTCTAATGGCTAGATTGTTTAACATGTTATAACATGTTAAACAATCTAGCTAATAATTTTCCTTCTTCGATTGTAGGCCTGATGAAGGTCTTAGACCGAAACCGGTAGCCATTAGAATAAAAGAATACTGAAAATTAGGACGTATTATTTCAATCAACATTACAATACCTAATTAATGGATATGCCACAACATAGAATATTGTTTCATAAATTAGATAGAAGCATTGCACTTTGTGGATCTTTTCATAAAACGCAAAAGAAGTATGGAAGTTGCCTTAATGATGAGAGGAGTGAAGAAATATTAGAATAATAATAATTTAAAACAAAACAAAACGTTCAGAGAAGATATTCGAAATATACTCCGTTCTTTTCTATACATAAATTTATTCTTCGTCGAATGTTGTTAATAGCACGTTGAACGTCTCTTCTTCGTAGTGAATTAAAAGAAAGTAAAATTTTATTTCGTAGGTCGGCAATATCGTTAATTGGTTCTGCATAAATTTTATTTTTTAAAACTCCCCACAAAATGAAATCTAGTGGAGAGAGGTCCGGTGACCTTGCAGGCCAACGAACTACTCCCCTATTCCCAATCCACTGATTTAGAAATTGTTCGTTCAAATAATCACAAACAGCCCTTGCATTGTGCGGTGGTGCACCATCATGTTGAAACCATAATTCTGGAAGTCTCCTTAAATTAATATCATCCAAATATTCTTCAAATGTAGTTCTAAGAAAATTTAGATAACGTTCGGAATTTAGATTTTCCTCATAAATAAATGGTCCAATAATTTGATCTCCCAAAATTCATGCCCAAACATTTAACCCAAATCTGACTTGATTTCGAACTGGCCTGTTGATTCTTGGATTTTC
Source organism: Dorcus parallelipipedus (assembly GCA_958336345.1). NCBI lineage: Eukaryota > Metazoa > Arthropoda > Insecta > Coleoptera > Lucanidae > Dorcus > Dorcus parallelipipedus. Next base: position 39,284,241 of record OY284475.1, read on the forward strand.
AAGCGACCAGACGTGTTCGTTATTTCGATTGAATAAACCATGATTTGTAAATTTACTTTCGTCCGACCAAATAATGTTGTTTAAAAAATTTTCATCCCTCTTGAAGTGATTGCTTAGCCAGTGACACCATTCTAATCGTCTTTTAGTATCCCCAGAAAGTAAAACGTGCGATACGTGTACTTTGTAGCATTTGTAATTGTAAATATTTAAGAAAGATATTCTTTTCTATAATTTCCAAATGTTCTTTATTGCAAACTAGTTTCACCTATAAAGGCATCTTCAGTGCATCAAACCTTCAAGTTAAAAAATACATAATAGTAAAATATAATATTAAGTTAACAATAAAAATTACTTACGGGTATTTTATAAAATTAAGATTTTAAATTATGTGTAGAATAGATGTAAGTTGTATGTATTTTGTTGGTTTTATTCAACTTGAAAATAGCAGAGTTTAGTTTATTGAACGTAAACGTAGTGACATGTATTAAAAAGTACAGAATAATTAGGAATTGTTATTACTTCAATTGTTATCAATTCCTCTAGCCGCCTACATATTAACACTTATAATATACAAATTGTCCATCACTTTCAACACTCCCACTTGGACAATTGGCTCTTAAAACTTGTGCGACCAGTCTTTCAAAATTTTTAACGTTCCAAGGCCTTTGTGAGGAAGTCTGCAAGTTGATCTTCTGATGGAACGTATTTCATTTCAATGCGTCCACTTTGCACTTCGTCTTTAACAAAGTGAAATTTATTTTCGATATGTTTAGTCTTACGGTGAAATTCTGGACTCTGGGCATATCTAATAGCTCTTTGATTATCACACAACAGAGTAACAACTTGCTCTTCTTCATTAATTAACGAAGAAATAAGACGGCGCAGCCATATTATTTCTTGGGTAGCAAGAGCTGCTGCTACGTATTCGCTGTGAAGGCTGCAGGTGGCATTTGACTCTTGCTTTCTTGATGCCCAGGAAACTGGACCACCACTGTAAATCATCAGATAGCCACTGGTTGACTTCCGATCATCGTTATCGCCCATCCAGTCAGCATCGCTGTAACCAACTAAAGTAAACAGATTTACATTTTTGCCACTATAAACAATGCCTTTATCAATGGTAGTTTTTAAATACCGAACGATGCATTTTGCTGCAATCCAATGGGGACGACCCGGATTAGACTTGAATCTGCTTAGTAGATTCACGGGGAACGCAACATCAGGTCTAGTAACATTTACCAAAAATTGTAAAGAACCAAGTAATTCATTGTAAGGAATCTTTTGCATTTCCTTCTTTTCTTCTGGTGTGATTGGACCCATCTTGCTACAGTACTGTTCTCCTTTAACCATAGGAATATGTTGAGGTTTTGCATCAACTAAACCAAACTTTTGGATTACACTTGTAAGGTACGTTCTTTGATGTAGTTTTATCGTCTTTTCTTTTCGATTTCTTTCAATTTCGAACCCAACAAAATATTTTGGATTGCATATTTTTATTTCAAATTCGGATTTTAGATCATTCATTAAATCTTCGAGTACCTTTTCTGAGCTAGACATCACCAATCCATCGTCAACATACAATGCAAGATACAGTCGATGACCATCTTTCCAGCCGACATAAACGCAATCATCTGCTGGAGATTTTCTTAAATCAAAACTCTTCAACACTGAATCAAATTTTCTATTCCAACAATTAGGGGACTGCTTCAAACCGTAAAGACTTTTCTGTAGCTTCACAATTTTGTTCGCATCTGACCATGGTCCATCGGGTAACTTGATCCATATATCTTCTTTTAGTTCACCATAAAGGAATGCCGTCTTGACATCAAACTGCGTCCATTCAAGATCCAGAGCTGCTGTCATAGCAAACAGAACTCTGCAACTTTCGTACCGGACTACCGGTGCATATGTTTCATGGAAGTCAACTCCTTTGCGCTGAACGTAGCCTTTGGCCACTAATCTTGCCTTGAACCGATCAGCTTCTCCTGGTGTCTGCTTTAATTTAAAAATGAGATTGGTCTCAATCACTTTTCGATCTTCTGGGAGTTCTTCGTCAACCCCGGTTTCGTTCTTCAAGAGAGCCTCAAATTCTTCATCAGCTGCTTTTTGCCATTCCTGTGCAAATGGACTACTGCTGGCTTCTTTCCAGTTCTTCGGTTCAACAACTGCTAAACATGCGCTAGTGTTACCCTTTTTTGGTGCATAGCAAACAGGCTTCCGATTTCGTAATTCGTACGGATCTCGTGAATCTTCAAATGAATTCAAATCTGTTTCTGTGCTCCCACTTTCTTTGGTGAGAGTGTCGTTGTCATTTCCACAATGCAACAGAGTGAACTCATATTTTCCTGTTTCATCTGTGTCAAAACAGACAGTAGCTGACGTAATTATTTTACGTGTATCTTCATTATAAACAAGTACATTTTCAGATTCTCCTTGATATCCAACGAAGATCCCCTTTTCTGCCTTCTTGTCGAGCTTTCGACGCAATGTCTTTGGCACTTGTGAGTAACATGTCGATCCAAATACTTTAAACTCGGACAAATTAGGCACTTTACCATGCCATCGTTCAAAAGGTGTCTTCTCTCTGTCCTTCTTCGTCTTCACACAATTTAACACTTGTACAGCATATTTTATTGCTTCAGGCCAAAGAAACTTAGGTACATCTCGTCCATACAGCATTGATCTTGCACATTCGGTAATTGTTCTAATGGCTCGTTCTGCCTTGCCATTTTGCTCTGGCGTATGTGGTGCTGATGTTTCATGAATGATGCCCCTATTACTGAATTCTTTCGCCAATGTCTCGTTGACAAATTCTCGACCGTTGTCAGATCTGAAATACACTCATCAAAATGGTCTAGGGGACACGTCTAAAAATAAACGCTGTTGCAAATAGTGGAAGAACTATGACAAAATCTTGAAATAAATGTAAAGTTGAACAAGAAACTTTTATTTTTAGCATAAACCACAACGAAGTTACCATAGTTTTATTATATAGGGTGTTCAACAAACATAAAGCAAATTTATAATTTAAAAATTATAACGAAATCGGAACGAAAATGAAAGATTTCACATTTAATACAGTGTATGGCCACCTCTGGCGTTAATCACAGCACGGCACCTATTGGGCATACTTCTAATTAAATTGTTTATATCATTTTGATCAATTTGTTGCCACTGGTCTCGTAAACAGTTTGACAGCTCCTGCTTTGTTTGAAACACCATGCCATGATTCTGGATACGTCTTTGTAGCACATCCCACACGTGCTCTATTGGATTTAAGTCGGGGGATTGCGCAGGCCACGGTAATACTGCAATATTTTGCTCATCCAAAAAATTTCTAACTGTTCTCGCAACATGTGGTCGAGCATTGTCGTGCATAAGTAAAAACTGTCCCCCGACTTGCCTGCGGAAGGATAACAGGTTGTAGAATTGTGTCCCGATACGTATTAGCTGTTAAAGAGCCTTCCACAAAAACGAGGTCTGTTCTACGGTCAATTCCAACTCCAGCCCAAACCATCACAGTTCCCCCTTGGTACCGCTCCACTTCCTGAACAGTTGCCAAACGGTTTTCGTTTCCAGGTCTTCTCCACACCTTCAGCCGTCTAGAATCTGGCCTCAAACTGAACCTGGATTCATCAGTAAAGAGCACATGATCCCAATCTTGTTCTTGCCAATTGACGTGTTCTTCAGCCCATTCTAATCTTCGTGCGCGATTGCCACGCGATAGCACAGGAACCCTAACCGGACGTCGAGCATGGAGTCCATTCTCATGTAACCTGTTTCTTACAATTTGATCACTGACATCTATGTGATGGACATTTTGGAGTTCCATTTTTAGTTGGTTGGCCGTAAGATTTCGATTACGAAGTACTTGCATGCGAAGAAATCTATCCAGTACAGCATTTGTTTTTCTGGTGGGGCCAAGATGTCTTTCTTTTACATCACCACTTTCTCCATAACGCTGCCACAAGCGACCGATGGTACTTTTTGTAGAATTTACAGCCTTCGCCACATTTCGAATAGTTATACCACCCTGTATCATGCCTACAGCTCTTAACTGAATTTCACGACTAAGAAGCCATCTCTCCATCTTTATTAATTCCAAAAGCACTATAAATCTCAACTTCTAATCCTCTCAGACAAACATCAAGTAAATTAATGTAAAACGTATTCAGAGCACAAACAACACTTCGACACAAATGTCATTAGCTAACTCTCATTTGATTACGGAAACAAAGTTAAACATCGCCAACTTGATCCTAAGGTTGCCACATTAGAGCTCTGTTAGCTATATTCGCGCAAAATTTTGATTCATGTACGCAAGCATACTTCTTACGTTTGTCCCCTAGACCATTTTGATGAGTGTATTTTATTTCACAGCCAAACTTGTTCCTGACCTTATTGCAAAAGTCAATAATTCTTGATGCCGTTTCATCCTTGTAACATAAAATATATGCTGCCGTGTACTCACTTGCGTCATCCTTCAGAATCAAGAAATATTTAGCACCCTTGAGTCCTGACTGATCCATCGTACACACGTCCATGTGTATGAATTCTCCCGGATTTGTATCCTTAGGAACTGACGTTGCAAAGTGTCGTCGAGACAGCTTGCCATATTGACAGGCTTCGCAGAAAAATGAACTGTCGTCTTCAATTTCAATGCCGAGGGATAAATCCTTCGCCATTTGTCGAAGCTTATCCATGCTGACGTGTCCAAATCGTTCATGCAACTCTTTTAGCGATTGCACTTCAACTGAATTCGCTTGCTCTGGCCATACAGTTCGAATATTCATTCTGTAGACTCCACAAGATCGCTTAGCGATCAATATCGATCTTCCTTCGGGACTGATTAATTTGACATTTTCATTATTGAATATAGCTTGATATCCACGTTCCGCAGAAGAACTGATACTGTATAAGTTCTTTCCCAACTCAGGTACCCACCGAACATTATTCAGAGTTGCCTGCTCCCACTTTCCTTCTACAAAGATTTCAATTTTGATTGTTCCAATACCTTTGACATTTACTTGATGGTTGTCTGCCAAAGTGATTTTCTCTCCATTATCTTTTTTAATAATTTCGCTAAACATGACTTTGTTGTGGCACATGTGATGACTTGCGCCACTATCAGCAATCCAAACATGTTCTGCACGAGCTACATTAGCTTCATCCATCATACATATTAAACTTTCACCTTTTTTCTTACTTCCAGAACTTTTCATATCTTCACAATTTGTTTTCTTCTGAATAATTTTTGGACATTTAGCTTTTATATGGCCAAATTGATTACAGTTAAAACACCGTCCAGGAAACTGTTTCTTAGTATCACTTTTCTTGTTGTCCTTCCATTGACGGCTCTGGTTTGTCTTCTTAAACTTCGTCGCATTCATTGCGATTACTTCTTCGTCGTGTTTCTGAAGACGTTCGTCGGCCGCTGTAAGCGCTTCCATTAGCGCTGACAGATTGTTCGAATCTGATCGATTGTCCCAAGTATTACTAAAATGTACAAAACTAGATGGAAGACCGTTTAACACAATGGTGCACACCATACTTTCTTCAATATTTCCTTTTGCTGCTTTTATTTCTGCCAATTTTTGATTGACAGTTCCGAGGTAATCTGACATTGTCTGATCAGGTTCCTTCTTCAATGACATCATTTGCTGTTGCAAATTTCGAAGACGTTGTTTTGACGTATTTTCGAACAGACTGAGTAGTTTTGTCCACATTTCAGCCGATGTACTACATCCCATCAAATGACTAACAATTTTCTCGTCGATAGTCGTTGCTATAATTCGTCGAGCCAACTTATCTTTCTGCATCCATTCAGAAATCTTCTTTTCACCTTCCTCTGGTTTCAGCACTTTCCCTGTCACTACATCATCTATGCCCTTCTCTTCAAGAATAATTGTAATGTACCACTTCCACGTTTGAAAGTCCTCCTCGCCTTTCAGCTTCTTAATTTGAGCCAAATCATTCGACGTCATCTTTGGAGATATAAAGTTATATCAATCAGCTTTTTTTTTTACTTCCTTCTCGATCCTTGCAATCGAATCCCGAGATTATCGGCACTTTAACCAGAACTGTTTCCGATTAAACGAACTAACTGAGTGTCAATTAGTATTCACTCGCGCAGTGGAAGCGTGCTGGGCCCATAACCTGTTGGTAGTGACATGTATTAAAAAGTACAGAATAATTAGGAATTGTTATTACTTCAATTGTTATCAATTCCTCTAGCCGCCTACATATTAACACTTATAATATACAAATTGTCCATCACTTTCAACATATTTTTTGTAAAATGTCATGAAATAATAAATAAATAAATATCTGAAGAACGTAAAATTTAGCTATGTGTTTTATTAGATACAGGTTACGAATTCAAATACAAGATTTCCAATCAATCGAACTAAAGAAATTATTTGTGTTGAAAAAAGTTTGTTCATTAAGAATAGCATTAGGAAATAAGAAAGTATGTAAAAATATTTCTAAATTTTCAGCGATATCTAATTTGGTACCTTTCAAAAAGTTATGTAATAATTTTGTGTTAATTGTAGGGTCAAAATTATGGGAAGTTTCTAAAAGGTGATTAGCAAAACTAGAATCAGATTTATTTAAACGTAAAGATCGTAAGTGTTCTTTAATTCTAATTTGAAGACTTCTTCCAGTTTGTCCAATGTATACTGCTTGACATGAATTACAATTTAATGAATAAACTCCGCTTTTGGAAAAATTATCAATCTGATCTTTATTTTTACAAAATAAATTTGAGAAATTAACTTGATTTGAAAATGAAATTTGTATTCCTAATGTTTTTAATAATTTCTTTAGTTTGACTGACAAAGTACCCACATACGGAATAGAGAAAAAATTATTTATTGAATCATTATTTTCTGTAATTGTTGAGAAAATGATGTTGTTTAGTAATTTATTTCTAATTTTGTTAAAAATATTATGTATTGGTTTAATAGGAAAGTCATTAAGATAAGCAATTTGGATGATTATACTAATTTCTTTTCTAAAATTTATTTCATTCATAGGAACAGAAAAAGAACGATGAAAAAATGATTGAAAAGCAGCAAATTTATGTTCAAAAGGATGAAAAGACTTAAAATTTATGCAATTATATGTTTGTGTAGTTTTACGAAATATTTTATATTGAAGAGAGTTAGTAAATTTCGTTATTGTTAAATCTAAGTAATTAATTGAATTATTAATATTATTATTTTCTAAAGTAAATTAAATTTTTGGATGTAATGAGTTAAATTCATCTAAAAGATTTATAAGAGAAGGAGATGGACCGTCATAAATAATAAGAATGTCATCAACATATCGAACATAAAATTTAATATAATTTTTGCAAGAATTAACTGAAGAAAAATATTCCGATTCTAATTTATCCATGAATAAATCGGCCAAAAGGGGTGATAAGCCACAACCCATTGCTAATCCATCTGTTTGAGAATAAAATTTATTGTTGAAAACAAAAAATTTTTTGATCAAGAGAACCTGTATCTAATAAAACACATAGCTAAATTTTACGTTCTTCAGATATTTATTTATTTATTATTTCATGACATTTTACAAAAAATACATACAACTTACATCTATTCTACACATAATTTAAAATCTTAATTTTATAAAATACCCGTAAGTAATTTTTATTGTTAACTTAATATTATATTTTACTATTATGTATTTTTTAACTTGAAGGTTTGATGCACTGAAGATGCCTTTATAGGTGAAACTAGTTTGCAATAAAGAACATTTGGAAATTATAGAAAAGAATATCTTTCTTAAATATTTATAACAGAATCTATAAACAGCATGGAGAATTTCAACATTAATTTGTAATTGTGTTTTTTCAAGGCTCTCCAAACTTTAACATGATGTGTAGCATTTACAGTATCCGCAACTTGCCGGGTAGAATTGGATGGGTTATTGTTAATCTAAAAGAACAAATTATAAAAGAAAACAGATAAGGCAGTAGTTGATTAGATTTGTAATTAAATTATATATTTTTATTATTAACTTTATTTCCTGTAATATCTAGTTTCATACATTTTATAAATAACTATTAATTACCTCTTCTAATATTTCTTCGTTCTCCTCATCATTAAGGCGATCTCCATACTTCCTTCGAGTTTTATGAAAAGATCCATGAAGTGCAATGTTTTTATCTAATTTACCAAACGTTGTTCTATGTGGTTGGCGTCTTTCTGGGTATTGTTGGAAATAAATTTCGCTCGCTATTACTGAATTGCTATTGTTACCATAATAAATTCTTAACATGTCACGCTTTTCTTCGTTGGAAAAATTCATTGTGATAAGTTTAGACTAATTACAATCGAGTAGTAAACAACACAAGATAGTACGAAGATGTGTCAAAATGTATTTTCTTTTTTGTCTTCACAGCAAGCCATATTTTTCCTTGCACTGTTATTTTCAACAGTTTTTTGCATTCATAGCTACTTCATTTTATTAAATAGAGATGTGTGATGCATGTAGAAACATCAGAAAAAATAGATCTATTTAATGGTATTAAAATCCAATCTGGCGGCCATAAGAAAAAATGAAGTTGATGATGGTCAGAGCGAAACGAAACGTTGTAAGTAAAATCTAATGATAGTCCAGTAAAGAGCTCAAAAAAGTAGGATGTATTCATTTTGTTGTGATCCCTGTAATAATAATTTCAGAAAAAAATAAAAAAGAAAATTACGTTTTTCGGTTTTTTGGAAATATTTCAAGAAATATTTCAAAACAGATTATTGTTCAGCACTAAAATACGCAACTTTGCCCCAATTTAACCGATTTCGTATCTCTTACCGTTTCCGAGATCCCAATGGTGAGCCTCGAATTTGTAACAGCCTGTATACTGAGGTGTAGCAACAAGTACATTTCTTGTTAGTCAAGAAAAGATCAACTTCACTATCTCTAAATAGTATTCAAAGGTACGGCTTTTTCCACGGTTGGAGAAAAAGGTATTTTTATTTTATTTTATTTACTATTACATCACTCGGAAAATTACATTTTTATAGAATTATCGTTTTACCTATTCCGACTTACAACTTTCTTTAGTGAACTTTCTCGCCCTGGCTTGAAATCTAAAAAGAAAAAATTTGGGACGCATTTCACTTCGAAAACATTATTTTGTGTAACTAATTTTTGCATCAACTTCTTTTTCTCATTATTAATTTAAATGCACTCCTTAAAATTTGAAGTGGGACACTTAGGTTTTTTTTTTTGTAAATTTGTGTTTGACTCAACTTATGTGTATTAGAAGCGAAATACATAGTACAAATATAAAAATTTACATTTAAATAGAGTTCAAAAGAAGTAAACTTTTTATATTTTCTTAAATTGTCGCCTTTTTTTCAATCAAAAATTGCAAGATGCGAAATACTTTTACATTCTGGATTTAAAAGACTTTTAGTTTTATATTTACAAAGAAACAGAGAAAAGTTCAATTAGGAAGACAGGTATACAAACATGAACTCTAACAAACATTATTGTGTTCCACTTCAAATTTTGAGTAGTGTATTTCGGGACTGAGTTTCTTTCTTCTTTTGTGCGTCTGTGATATATTTAGGGTCTCGTATGGGTAAGTTTCTGGTGTGTCGTGGATCCACAAGTTCAGGGAGTATACAATTTAAATAAAATCTAACCAACTTCTGTTCCATTTTTGTTTTCCAGAATTGATCGTTCTTAAGAATATATTCCACTTTCATGGGAAATTGGCTACCAGTCCAGAGTCCAAAAATACATGCACGTCTACCGGTTACGTGAAGCTGGCCTTGAATTTGATAATACCACATATGTTTTACATTTATTTTATATACGTCGTGAGCTTTATCGCAAGTCCAAAATTTTATTTTGCCTTGTCTAATTGCCTCTTCTGGATTGATGTTATATGATGTTATTGGACATTTAATTTCTACTATTAATTCGTTTCCTACAAGACCATCAGGTGTTGCTGCTAAAAAATTGAACTCTGAATAATAATAATAATAATAATAATAATAATAATAATAATAATAATATATATATTTTTTTTAATAATAATAATTTATTAAACACACGCAATAAATTCAACATAACATACTGTATAACACTTAAAGTAAATAAGAAATAAACATAATTAAGTAACTAATTAAATTAAAATTCAATTCAATTCAATTAAATCAAAACAAACAAGAAGTTCAATAACATATTGTGTAACACTTAAAGTTAATAAGAAAATGAAAATAGTTAAATAACAATTAAATTAAATTAATTCAATTACATTCAAATTACATTCTGTTCAATTAAATCAAATTAAATTCAAACTAAATTAAATCAAACTAAATCAAATTTATTAAGTTGAATTGAAATAAAGTGGAATTAAAGCGCCACTAAGCTAATAGCTTGTCAGTGGCATTCCATGTAATGTAACCAATAGATTTATTATAATTATGCGGTTAATCTAATCTAATCTTATGTTGGACAGCCTGAAATTTGAGATGCCAACCTAACATCACCCAACTGTCGACCTAACCACAATAGATCATTACCGCCACAGATTGCCGCTCAAAGTCAGAGACCGTTAACCACCCAACCTGCACGCGCACAAGGCACCAGGGAGTTAAATAAGCACAACCCGGCACCAGGCCCCCAGGTCCAAGACACATGGCATGTCAACAGCCGCAGAAAAAACAGTTTGTCAGTTCAACGTGATGCAAGTCGACTATTGCGTACTGCTTTCTATTAACCACTTTTTTGTCTTTCTTTTTAGGTCGCTGAAACCGTCGACGTGTCTCAGCCAAGGAGGAAAAGAGTTAAGGATTCTCGGCAGCACCACTTTATCTGTCCTAAGTCCGTATTTATTGGTAGATATCGACCAGGTTGCATAGCCACTGTCCATGAGTCTTGTTTCGTACCCATGCACTGTCATATCAAGAGATTGAATTTTGAAATAGTTGTTAACTATTGTTCTAAAATAATATAAGTTTGTGACATTAAGTATATTGAGTTCCTTGTAAGTATTAATTACACATTCTGGATGTTCATTTTGTCGTTTTAGGTTTTTAATAATTTTGTTGACAGTATTTTGTAAACTATCAATGTGTGTTGGTGAAGCACGTCCCCATATGGTGATCCCGTAGAATATAATGGGTTCTATTAGAGTATGATACACCAACTTTAAAATGTGTTCCGGGAATAGGTTCCTGAGGTAGTACAGACGACCAGCTAAACGTCTCAATCTCTCGCTTAAGTTGTGAATGTGACTGTTCCAAAGAAGGTCATCGTCAATTTCAATGCCCAGGTATTTTATTGTGCTAACCTTTTCTAGGAGGGTATTGCATTTACAGATCGTTTCGGCTAGTGCGTTTTTGCTGTTATGTAAGCAGTCGTTATTGTGAAAGATAATATCCATTTGAGTGTTCTGGAAGCCTTTTAGGTGAGGAGATCGTATATGCATGAATTTTGTTTTATTTGCATTTATCACCAGACCTTTATCGTGGGCCCACAGCTGGAACGCACGAAACTCTTTTTTCAGGTTTTCTATTGCAGTAGCCTTATTTTTGTGCACTGAAAAAATAAGTGTGTCGTCGGCGTATGATGTGTACTCACACCTGTTGAAGCACGTACCAAGATCATTGATGTAAATAAGATACATAATCGGGCCCAGAATGCTGCCCTGAGGTACTCCACGAGTAGAGGTAATTTCATCACTCATAGACGAGCCAATTTTAACACAGTATTTTCTATTTTGAAGGTAATTCTTGAACCAATCCAAGGCTGTACCTCTCACTCCTACATTGTATAATGCTTCTTCCAGCTTCTGGTGATGAATTATGTCAAAAGCCTTGGAGAAGTCGACAAAAATGCAGGCTACGTGTAGCTGACGATCCAGACAGTCATTTAGTCTGTTTGAAAGCTTTTCCAGAAGCATAATTGTACTCCTATCTTTCTGATAAGCATATTGGTTTTTATCAATTAAGTTGTTCTTTTTCAGGTATGTAATAAGTATGTTTGATACGTATCTTTCCAGAACCTTGTCTATTACAGAAAGAATGGAGATGGGTCTATAATTTACGTAGGAAGCTTTGGATTTACTCTTGTAGATTGGTTTAATGGTGGCCTTTTTTAGTTCGTCAGGAATCGTCCCTCTATCTATGGATAGGTTTACTAGTTTCTTCAATGGATAGCAGAAAATTTCTGGCCATTTTTTCAAGTGCGAAGGTCTGATGTTGTCTGCTCCTGGTCCTTTATTCTTGTCAATATGAATTAGAATTTTGTAGATGTCCTGTAATGATGCATGAGGTAGGTACATTGAGTTTACTGGTGTACAAAAAATTTTGTGGTTTACATGAATGTCTGTATAGTCAAATAATACTAATTGACAGTTATGTCCAATCATTTGTATCTGATCCTTGAACGATATGGCGAAATTGTTGGCTATGTTTTGTTCAGAATCGTGTAAGTGCTTAACTATTTGGCCGTCGGATGATTTAGAAGGCCTACCAAGAGCTTCATTTATATTCATCCACGTTTTCTTCATGTTATGCTTATGTGTTTCAAACTGATTACAGAAATATTTGCTTTTCTCCATTTTTAAGTCTGCACAAATCTTATTACGCAATTTTTTGTATTGATCTCTTAAATATTCTTTTTTTTCAGGTTTATCCTTGGACTTCAAGCATCTTTGAAATATTCTATCACGCTCTTTCATCTGCTGTATAATATTCGGTGTGATCCATGGTTTTATCGGATAACTCCTTCTTTTGCTTTTGGTTACAACGATCGAGGCTCCATTTAGTGCGTTAGCATAAACAGTATTGATATAGTTGTACAGGTCATTTATATTGTGAAATTCATCTACTAGATTCGCATGTAATTTTTCAATTAAAGTCTGTTCAAACTTATTTTCGTTTATTTTTCTGTACAAATTGGTCTGTCTAATTGGAGGTCTTTGTCTAGAAATGTTTTTAATTGACCCACAAATCATATAATGATCAGATGTTTTTGTTTTTATAATGGCAGAGTCGATAATGGGAAAGTTATATACAGTGTGGTGATAAAGTAACGCACCAAGCGAAAAAATACCCTTAGCGTTGACTTTTTCGAAAAACGCTCGGACAGGTCGATTTTATTTTTAAAAAAGACATCTTTTACAATCAATTTTAATTTTATGTCAGTTACCACTTTTACGCTGTGACGTCATTGACACTTTTTTTAAATGACAACCTATTTTTTCGAAAATGTCATTTGAAAGCACCCATTTTTCTGAGTACAAAAATGTTAATGAATCACTAATGCATAAGAAAATTTTGAAGAAAAAAATTATTGAAAAATGCAAATGAGATTTTTAATTTTAATAAAATTTCAACCTAAAATAATACTTTCTTGTAAAAACATAACAAAACAACTTAATAAAATTACGATAAATGTTGGAACTGCCCTCCACTAACCACTTGACAGTGACCAGCTCGTGTGTAAACGTTGTTAATTACTTTTGCGATGGTTTCACGGCTAATGTTATTCATTTCTGTCCTAATTTTGTTTTGTAAATCTTTCAAATTTTGAGGTTTGTTCACGTAAACTCGACTTTTTAGATAACCCCATAAAAAAAAGTCTAGAGGAGTTAAGTCGGGTGAGCGGAAATGAATAACATTAACCATGAGACTATCGCAAGAGTCATTAACAGCGTTTACACACGAGCTGGTCACTGTCAAGTAGTTGGTGGAGGACATTTCCAATATTTATTGTAATTTTATTAAGTTGTTTTGTTATGTTTTTATAAGAAAGTATTATTTTAGGTTGAAATTTTATTGAGATTAAAAATGACATTTCCATTTTTCAATAATTTTTTTCTTCAAAATTTTCTTATGTATTAGTGATTCATTAACATTTTTGTACTCAGAAAAATGGGTGCTTTCAAATGACATTTTCAAAAAAATAGGTTGTCATTTAAAAAAAATGTCGATGACGTCACGGCGCAAAAGTGGTAACTGACATAAAATTAAAATTGGTTGTAAAAGATGTCTTTTTTTAAAATAAAATCGACCTGTCCGAGCGTTTTTAGAAAAAGTCAACGCTAAGGGTGTTTTTTCGCTTGGTGCGTTACTTTATCACCACCCTGTATAAGTGATCTATACACGACGAAATCAGTTCGTCTACTCTAAATTCCTCTCTTGTAGGTTTATTGATTTTTTGTATAAAGCCCATACCAGATAGTAATGTATCGTACTTTGTAGTTTTATTGGAATTATCCAGTAAGTCAATATTCATGTCTCCCATGAGAATAAAGTTTTGATGATTATATTCAAGTATGAAGTCTTCCAGTTCTTGTATGAATGAATTAGGATTAAGATTTGGAGGCCTGTATATGGCCAAAAAGTAGATACTAGTTGTGTTACCAATTGTTATTTTGAAGTATACGTTTTCGCAGTGGTCTAATTTTTTATCAATAAAGGTTGCGTTTAATGAGTCTCTTACATAAACGAATATTCCACCTCCATTCACGTTATCCCTGCACTTAGCGTGAATCGTGAAATTAGGTATTTCATAAGACGTAGCAGAAAAATTGAATTCATCTGCGTTTATGTAAACTTCAGACAAGACCATTACATCTAAGTTTTGGAGTTTTTCGTTTATTAGGGTAAGATAGTCATCGAAGTGCGATTGCACAGTTCTGATATTCAGATATGTGAAAGTGAAGCTGTTTGTGCAATTATCTAAGGTTATCCAAGATTTTAAATCTTCAGCTACTTGGCAAGAAGTGTCATTTGCCAGATCCTCAATGATGAAGGAAATATCCATTTTTTATTTTAAACAGAAAATATGAAAAAGTTCAATATTAATTTTAAAAGAAAATATATCCTAAAATGGTTTAGAATTTTTGTTTATTTTATAGTATTTAATTTAATTTAATTTTAATTTAATTTTTCTAAATCCGATAATTCCGTGATTTGAAAGACCTTGGCTTCCTCGTCCCGTCTAGTCAGAATTTTACCGTTTTTCGTCCAGGTGTACTTCCAGTTTAATTCCCTAGCTTTATTCTTTGTTTCCCACAAAAGTTTCTTGTTATAAGGAGAAAGTTGTTCAAACAATAAAATTTTACCAGCAGCTGTATCGTTTCCGATGTCCGAATTTAATACTAGTTTTCTCTTCTTTTGTAGTAATTCACTCTTCTTTTCTCTCCTGACTAGCTGTACTATGATTGGACGAATTTTTCCTTCTTGTTTTTTTGAGTGTCTATGTACTTCCGCAATTTCATCTTTTTTTACATCCGCATCATATTTTTTAAATATTTTGCAGACTAGCTCTTTTACGTCCTCTCCTTCTTTTTCTTCCACACCTCAATTCCTTTATCGTATGTTAGTTGTTCCAGTTCAGCTACTCTTTTTTGTAATTCATATACTTTCAAATCTTTCTCCTTATTAGCACTAACTAATAGGGATATTCTTTTTTCCAGTTTGTTGATATTATTACCCAATTCTACTTGGCCCTTCAAGATCTCATTGTAATGCGCATTTATTTCAAGTTGCTTATTGTTGTTTGTATCAATAATTTTTTGTAAATTTTCGAGCATCCGTTTTAAACCATTGATTTCTTGAACCACATCTTTTAGATCTATATGTTTACTATCTTCTGATTTTTTACCCAATCTACACTGTTCGGCAGGCAGGCCTGATCAGCAGGCAATTCATTTTCACATTTTCCGCAAACGTGACTGCTCATTTTTTTTTTGTAACAAATTTAAATCCGAAAATGTTAGGATTGGGAAAAATTTCTTTTTAAACAATCCAGTTGATTATCTTACAATAATTGCTTCGTGTAAGGCCAAGAAAAATTTGTCCGTAAATTCTCCGTTAGCGCGGCCGAAAAACTTCGAGCGCACCTTGTTTGGCCAGTTCGCATGCCGACACAGACACTTTTTTCCGCACAAAAACACGTAACTTTTTGTCCACCACTCAGCCTAACATTAGTTGCTTGATTAATTCAATAGCAGAATTAATTAAAACAATTTGATTGATAAACTTTCCATAGTTTTCGAGGAGTAACTATAAAGCACGACCTTCTCGTTCGACTGCACCGCGAATAATAATAATAATAATAATAATAATAATAATAATAATTTTATTGTCTACTTGTCATTCAGACATGGACATTGTCAATATAATATACAAATTAGTACTTATTACAAACATTGTAAATATGTATATGGACGCTGAAACTTTTCATTCCGACATGGACATTGTCAATACAATAATACACAAATAATTTTTATTACAAAGATTGTATATGGACGCTGAAACATTGTATACCTTGTACATGTTCAAAAAATAAATAATAATCATATAATAACTACTTGGTAACTATGCACTTATTGTTTTGCAACATATTCGTCAAAACCGTAGAAGCAATGTGTCAGTAGATATAATTTTAATTCTTTGGCAAATTGTTTAGAACTTTCTATTCGTTTCAGGTTGGGAGGTAATGCATTATATGCTATAATCATTTTGTACTGAGGACCACGTTCATAACGAGACGAATGGTGATTGGGTATGGCGAGATCATAAGCATACCTCGTTGTCATAGTCGTCGACACATCGCAATTTCTTTTAAAGGAATAATGGTGCTGTCGGTGAAAGACTAACAGTCTGTAGATATACAGGCAGGGTAACGGCAAAATATTTAAGTCTTTAAAGTAGTTTCTGCATGATGTTCGTGATGATAAGTTTAGCATACATCTGATTATTTGCTTTTGCATTGTGAACACCCCATTAGAATAAGAGGATGATCCCCAAAATAATATTCCGTATGATAAATGACAGTAGACGTATGAGTAATAAAAAACCTTGACAATATCTAGACTAACCTTATTTCGTAGATGGTAAATTGCATAGAATGCCTTTCTCAGTTTAGCACATACGTCTGTAGTATGCTGTTGCCATTTCAGTTCTGTATCCATACTTATGCCGAAAAATTTTACGGTGTCATTTTCTGGTATAGTTTTCCCGTTGATTTTAATACTGATGGTTTCTGTTTTCTTACGTTTACTATGAAAGCCAACCAGAGTGGTTTTTTGTGCATTTAAGTGCAGAGAATTTAATTTACACCAGTCTGTCATTTTTTTAACAGTATCATTAGCTATCGAGGAGAGGTTGTCAGTGGTCGATTCACTGAAGATACACGTGGTATCGTCGGCAAACTGATATAGTCAATTTATTCCTAAATGTGTATTCAAATCATTGGTATATATTAGAAACAGAACGGGACCCAAGATAGAGCCCTGTGGAATTCCTTGGTTACCCAAGGTTACCCTTGGTTACAGCCGAAGAGGATAATATATTTTTACGTGTTCCTTTTACTACTGTATTGATGTTAACTCTGTGTTCTATTATTTAGGTATGACTCAAAAAGGTGCAGAGCTCTGCCCCTAATACCGTACGCGTACATTTTATCTAATAGTATTTTATGGTCGATTGAGTCGAACGCTTTGGATAAATCAAAATAGACACCCGTTACTTTATTGTTCTTTTCCAACTCCTCCAGTACAAAAGTCAAGGATTCGTAAATCGCCATCTCGCAAGATTTATTTGGTATAAAACCATAATGACTGCTACTTAAAATGCGATTTGAATTAAGATGGGACAATAATCTCACTTGTATAGCCTTTTCAAATATTTTAGAAAAGGAGGATATTAAAGAGATAGGACGGTAATTATTAATATTGGTTTTTTCTCCTTTTTTGTACACGGGAGTTACTTTGGTCTCTTTAAGCTTAGTTGGAAATTTGCCTGATTCATACATCTCATTTATGATATCAGCCAAAGGTTTTTATATGTATTGTGCACATTTACCAATAATTATACCGGGAATCTGATCTAAACCCGATGACCGTTTAGGACGGATTTCTTTTATTATCTTATAAACTTCTAGATCACTGCATGGCATCAAAAACATAGTTGATGTTACAGTATCGGTAACTGTCGACACTAATCCCTTACTATTAATGGATGGTTGTCCCTTAGTGAAATGAGAGTTAAATAATGAAGCTACTGAATCAGGTTCATTTACAATGGTATCACCATTAGTTAGAGAAATACCTGAATCACTAATTCTGTCAGGTCTGTTTTTACTTTTTAATATTTGCCATACCGCCTTAGATTTATTTTTAGCAGTTAATATTTTAAGATCATTTGATGATTTTCTAAAATTATTTGTACAATCAACTGCTTCTTGTTTTTTCTTCTTGTAGTGTTGCAGCACGTTTTGATCGTTTGTGATTTTATAGAGTGCATACAGTTCACGGACATTTTCCCACATATTTTGGATATCTCTATTAATCCATTTATTGCATTTTTTTGGTACATCGTTCACTTTCGTTAAAGGGAACGCGGCATCAAAATAGTAGAAAAAAGTATTAAAAAACTGATCGTATTTAGAATCTATACGTGCTCCCTGATGATTTCCTCCCGAGATTCATATTTAATTGAATTTAAGAATATTTCTATATTACTATTACTATAGAACCTCCTATGGCAATACGAGTTTGTACGCTGAATTTCTAAATTCAATTTAATTTCAATGATGCTGTGGTCGGATAAACCCTCGTCTGTGATAAGAGGGTGTGTAAGAGATACAGGGTAGTTTCCGGAAACATTGTCAATGCAAGTTCCTCCAGAGGTACCGGATCTAGTCACCGCATCCACGATGTACGGCTCTAGACAATAAGATGCAAATAGATTTTTTATCTGTACTGTTCTAGGTGAGCTCCAGAGCTGTGCCAAGTACTACTTATAAATACAACAAGCACAAGTACAATAGTGCTTAATTGCACTTAAATACAAGCACAAATCCAAAAGTAATTGTATTTGGACTCGTGCTTATAAATACTTATTAGTGGGGGAACGACTCGCTGCTGGCCAGACTATGAAGCATCAATATTTTGTCGCGCAGATAGGCCGCGTCTCTCTAGATATGTACATAATGTACGTATCGCATCATCAAGGAATATGCGGAAAATAAAAATAACTCAGCGATAGATATATTATGTGCATTTGTTGATTCTAAAACTAATTGCAAGTACCTAACTATGGAAAAACAATCTCATTATATTCTAAAACTAATTGCAACTTTGGACAATCTCATTTTTATTTATCTTGCGTTATTTTGTAAATGTTAACATTAACATTTTAATACTTGTACGACTGTACGTATAACCATAAGTATACGCACAGCTGTGAAGTGTACTTGCGGTAATAAGCACAAGTATAAATACAAGTACAAGTACTAAGCACAATTGCAATTAATTGTGCTTAAGCACAAGTACGAGTCCAAAAGTGCTTGTGCTTGTAATTGACTTGTATTTGTAACAGTAAATACTCGCACAGCTCTGGTGAGCTTTCATTAAAGTTAACGTTAAAATCCCCTGCTACGAGTACGTAATCACTGCTATCGCAAACATTATATAGTATATCATGCATGACTAGTTCAAAGTTACCACAGGGTGGTCGGTACATGCACAATAACGAAAAGGACGTGTTCATTGAATGAAATTTTGCTGTACAGAATTCTAAGTTGCCTTCTTGTACATTTGTTTTAAGATTTAATTTATTCACTGCAATTTCTTTCCGAGCATATATCGCACATCCTCCACCTTTTGATTGCTGTCTACAATAACTAGCTACCAAGTAGTAATCATTAAACTGAAACTCGTTTATCTCCTCACTATCTAGCCAATGTTCAGTTATACATATTATCATAGGCGATTTCCTGTGTAAGAGTACTTCAATTTCGCTTATTTTATTTCTAATACTGCGCGCGTTAAAATATAACAAATTCAATTTTTTGTTTTTTTTGTAGTCACGTTCGTTTTGACTTATTTTAATATTTCCATTTTGTGATCGCCGCGAAAATTTGAATTTTCTGTTTTCGGTTTATCTTTAGATACCCGGACAGTATCTTCAAATACTAAGGCAGTCTTATTCTCCGATGCTATAAGGGTGTAATAAAAATTAAGTTTTGTTTGTTAATATAAGAAGTCCACGTTGAAGAGGAGGAGGAAAAGCTGCTCTCCACACATGAACATTGCTATGTTATGTATCTGGCAATTTCAGAAAATATTAATACCTTTCCAGTTGCTGTTAAATGTAGGCCATTTCTTGTTTTGTGCTCATCGCCAACAATTGAATTTACATCTAGAAAAACTGCATTTGCCGTATTTTTTAGAAATTGATACAATTTAAAGTTATAGTTATAGGCTAATTTGTTAAATGCTGGCTTTCCTTTCCAATAGGGTACACCAGTAAATCTATAAATCTATAAATAAGCCATTTGGAAGAACGTCTATATTTTCTTGGAATGCTAATTCTGCAATTGCAATTTTTTCATATTTTTTACCATGATTCAATGATTTTATATTCAGATCGGATGTTCTGTATACTATTTTTTTTTTACTAAGGCGGCACAACTTGTAGTATCACTTGTAGTATACACTTGTAGTATCAGTTTGTATATATCAGTATACAAACAGAATGAAAGTTTGAAGCAGTTAAGAGTTTCCTTCGTTCCTCTAACCAAAAACCACTTTCCGCTTGTAATATAGTGCTTCTTTCTACAAACATTTTTTCTTCATCAGTACGTTGTAAATTAGATAAAAATTTCTGTTTTTCAATTTCCAATATATTTTCGTCCAAATCAGATTTCAAACAATAGTCTTGATCCATAGCATTTTTTGGATTATTTTCTCTTCCTCTGTTATTTAAATTTCTATGACTCTGCAAATTCCTTTTCCTAATTTCAACTTTTCTCTGTCTACGTACTTCAAGTCTTTTAATAAACTGATTTGGGCATTTTTTATGAATTTTTTATGAAATTTATGAATTTACAATGTGGAGAATGGGAATTTAAAGAGACTACAGCTGCATGGCATCTACCACTGTACGATCTTCCTTTAGCAAAGTTTATTTTTTTGCCACCGATAAATTTTGTTATGATTGAATTAAATTGTTCTACTCTATTACTATCTACGTTATGTATTAAACTCCTGCTTTGATTAGAAATCATAGAAACTATAGTTCGGGGCATTTTTTAATATCATCTATATGATTAAAATCAGAGGAATCTTTCTTGCAGAAATATTTTTCACAGTTTTTATGGCAACCAAAAATGTGGAAAATACTGTTATCGATGTCTTTCTTTAAAAAAACAGCGGCCTCATGTATATTATCATTATGGTTCTTTCTGTATTCAATAGCACAAGTAATAGCAGTTCGTAATCGTAGTAAGTTTTTTGAAATTAATTTTCTATGTTTTAAGGGGAATCTGGTATCCACAGCTATTCCTCTTAATTTATTGCAGTAATTTCGAAGTAAGTGATTTCGGCATTCTATTTTTTCAACTGTTAATGTTTTGTAAGGTCGAGCTTCCAGAATTTTCCTGTATATACTGCTATTACCGTCAGCTATTAGAGTAGCATATCGTATTCCATACATTTCTTCACTGCTTTTAAAACCTTCTACTATACCTTGGGCTTCCATGCCTGTTGAACTACCGGTATAGTTTTTATAGCAAACATGTTCTTGTGGTTTCAATGAACTACAGCAAATGGTACAAAATTTATTTTTAACTGCAAGAAATAAAACCTTTCCAAAATGATGTCTAACAATAGCTGCTGCTCCAGATAAAGCATTATAATTTGTTCGATAAGATCTTTTAGACCAGCATCCATCGGCAACTACTGTAATGCAAGGAACGCCATCTTTATCGACATTGCCAATACTAATCGCATATTCAGCTTCTTCTCTAGCAGCTTCTGCAATTAAATCTTTAGCAGTCAATTCCCAACCATCACAGATAATGTTATGATTCTTTTTGTACAATCTAGTAGACATATATGGAATTGCAAGTAGGTACAGAGAATAATTCTTCTGAATTGTAATATCCAATTCCCACACTAGTAGCTCCCTGAACAGCATCTAAATTGTTGTCAGTCTTAGAAGAAGCCAGAGAAAAGTTTGAATTACACATATTACAACGCAAAATAAAGGTAGAATTTAGTCCTTTCCTTCGTTCTTCGATAAAACTGAGATTATTTATAGAACAACCAAATTGTGGTCCATGGCTGTTTAATACTTGTAATTGTTCAAAAAAGAACATTATATCAATAATCCGTTGTCCTTCAATGATTATGGATGTTGTTTGTGATGTAGCTGATTTATCATGTTTAGTCTGAAATAATGAATACAATGAACAATGTGAGGAATCGGTATTTTTAACGAAGTTCACTCTAGAAATTGAAATAATAGTACTATACAGGCTGTTGAAAAAGTACAATATTTTAGACAGTGGCGCAGCGAGGGGGGTTGGGAGTTAAATCTGCCCCCCAGAAGGGTTATACATATAATTTTTTTTGCAATTGAATCGAGGCTTAGTCATCTTCATTTTTTTTACATAATCTATCGTGGAAAACATTCCATATACTCTTCATATAAAAATAGAAAACTTCCGCAACTAACTTTTTTGAAAACATGGTACTTTTAATTTAATAATGCTAAGAATTTTGCTGGGTGGCTCTATTATGAACTGACACTTACGGATGACAAACAATAATTAAGTTTGAAAAATATTGGCTTATATTAGCCATAAAGATTAGGCAAAAATGGAAAATGAATTTATCTTTAAAAAAGTTAATTTGTTTGTCATTCATAAATGACAATTCATATTATAGCTATGCAGCAAAAGTTTTAGTATTGTTAAATTTACGTCAAGTAAAGTGTCCACTTTTTTTGGCGGCGACAGTATAAGCTCAAAATGACAAGAATGGACAATAATAAAAAAACGTATATTTGAATCCTTATACTTTTTCCTTTTCACCCTTTTGGAATACTGTAAATCAAGGGCGCTCATGAAGGGGACTTGAACCCCAACCCTAGACTTTGAAAAATATAGTTACAGTGGGGCCAAATGCTCGCTCCTCCACCATTATGTTAATTAATAATTAAACTGTTAATTATATTTTATCTGAACTTTCATATTAGTTAAAATTTACTTAAATTTATTAATTGGAATTTATTATTATATCAGTCAAATTATTAAGCCACGGCCTGTCAGCCCCCCCTGGAAGTTGCCATATGGGCACCCATGATGAAAATTCCCAAGAACTCCCCTAGAAGAAATTCCTGTCTGCGCCACTGATTTTAGAGTCGGAAAGTAAGAACAATTCAAAAAGTTTAATAAATATAAGTTCGCAAACTAACCGTTTTTAAATTAAATCTAACGCGTGATCAATATCTTTTCTAATCAAGTGACCTATGGAAAAATATGTCTTTGTTTGGTTCATTATTTCAAATGCCATTTAAATTATTTTTAAATATGTAATTCAAGTGGCCTTTGAAATAATGAACTAATCAAAGACATATGATTTTATTTCCATAGGTCACTTGATTAGAAAAAATATTGATCGCCTGTTATTTTTAAATTTTAATGAAATTCGTATCTTAAACATTGAAAATTATGGCGAAACTGCAGTTTCTTACTGTTTTCCTCTCCACTATTTACGTTATTTCAATTTAAATGTAAAGATTTTTGTCATTATTTCACATAAAGTACGTTGACTATAAATACTAAAATTATTGAATGTGAAGTTGAGAAATAATAATTCCTAATTTTATTTTATATATTTACGTGCTATCGGTTTCGACAATATAATGTCTTCATCAGACAGTTAATAGTAAAAAATAATAATGATAAACATGATATTAATAAAATTATTGGAAAAGAAAAATACATATTAATCAAACTGTAACGGATGAAGGTAGGCAAATTATTATTTCTCAACTTCACGTTCAACAATATACCTAATTATGCACATCAACACAAAAAACTAAAATTATTCTTTAAATAAGTATAGTTCAGACTTTTCTAACACCATGTATATCGAATAATTTTGTGTATTATTTTTTGAAAATTTTATAAATATCTAAATTTATTACGTACAGGTGGAAAGTCAACAATTTCGCTGTTAGATATTGCCGGATAGTTAGAAGTTGATGGTATCGATATATTTACGATAGGCTCTTCATCAAGTGTTGATAATGAAATATTACTGTTAGAGTCTGATTCTGGTTTTATACGATCTAAAATAATATGCATATAATAATTAATAAGGGAAACTTTGGTTAAATTTTAAAGAACATACCTATACACTCCGTAATTAAAGACGTTATAAATTTGAGAGTATTGTTTTTTTTAATACCGCCGATTTTTCTTTTCTTATAAGTCACCTTTTTGCTAATAGAGTTTAATTTCCCCATGTTTACAATTTAAAAGCAGCTTCCTAAAACAATGTAATGGATTTCACACTAATCACATGTGTACTAAATTATAGAGTTGAGCTGTAAGTAATATTAAAATTGCGCATGCGCATGAAATAGGATTATACGTAAAATTTTTGGTGTTGCAGCTCCAATCCTCTTCAAAACTTTTACAAATGTAGATACCTACTTGTTCCTTTTCTACCATACGACGCATATGTGTAATTAAAAATAAGGTCTATTTTGAACGATAATTGCGTCTCATTACAATTTACCGAAAAAAAATGAATATAAATGTTGTACATGTACACATGTACATGTGTATTTCTGAACCCGTTGAATGTACCAATATTATGACCGAACGCAGCCTAGTAAGTTGCTCTAAATCTGACAGCCACCGACACGCGAGAGTTATTATCGTTCTTTCTTATATGTATTGAACAGAGGTAGCGCTAAGCAACTATGTTGGTGGTTTTCAATAGAAAACTAGCCGTATGGTGGGAAGGCGACTGTAAACCAACCAATCATAATATCACAAATATTTCCCCTTAACGTGGCAAAGTAGGGGGTTATTCTCGAACTGGAGGGAAGTGATCACTACCGAAAATGACGTCAAAATGACGCATTTCTCGAAAAGTTTGCATAGGTTTATATGAGAGTCTACGTCATTTTGACGTCACTCTCGCAAAACGAACCCTCTCCCTCGTTTCGAGAATTCAGGCCCTGGAGATTCACACCATGGGGGTTATCGGGGTTATTCTCGAACTGGAGAGAAGTGATCGCTCCCAAAAATGACGTCAAAATGACGCAAATCTCGAAAGATTTGTATACTTTTATACGAGAACCTACGTCATTTTGACGTCATTTTCGGGAGCGATCGCTTCTCTCCAGTTCGAGAATAACCCCCCATGTTAGAACTTTTGGGGGAAGAAATAATACATATTCAAAGTAATACAGATTCGCAGTTAGCACTGCAACTCAGTTGTTATTATTAAAACACAAAATAAAAATAAATATGTTCGTCACTTCTAATTATTAAAACTTATATTGTGCTTTTATATGTATAAGAAAAATTAAGATATATTACACATAAGATGAACATACTCTGGGTGCATTCGGCATAGCGATCGGAGTAGAAAAAGCGTGCGCGATTTACTTTTTTCTGTTTCTTTATTCGTTCGGCGCACACTCGATTATGTTTCAAATTTATTCAGAGCACTACACGGAGCGTACTTTATGTGCTCCTACTTCAATGTGCGAGCAGAGAGAGTAAGGCGGTAAAATAAATCTTTTGATTTAAATAAAGCAAAAAATGTCGAAGATGGTATAATATTTTATTATGTAATATGTGATTTTATAAGTGCAAATGCTTTAAATTGTTTTTGCGTCGTGTCAGGTAAATTGTGATATCTTTGTAAGCAATATTTTTAATTTCTTTTTTCCATCTTCATCGTTCCTGTCTAACATATGCCATATTTCTAGCGCAATAAATCCAGCAACAAATTTTGCGCTCATTTCATCGTACATTTGCAATATTAAAAAATAGAAAAACCGTTAAAACTAGACAAATGCTCTACTTGTGTTCCAATTCATTCCAATAACCCTAAATGCTTTCATTGATTTGTCACATGACTAGAGTTACTCTGCTCCAATCTGAGATTCTTATGCCGAATACACCCTCTGAGTGCGCACTAGTGCGATCAATCGAAAACGCTATAGGATTGGCAACTCTGCGTTGTTGCTGCATTGGCAACTACCACCAACTACTTACAATGATGTATCAAGTAGTTAGATTATCCTGTAGACAAAGAGGAATTAATATTAACTTAAGAGGAGATGGTATATACAAAGGCACTCTAGTAACCTGTGAGCAACTAAAAATCAGATTAGAGTCGGCGGTGCAAAGAAAATGTATGTCTGTGATTAACTCAATTAATTAATCTAATACATTCATGAACTGTCAGATCAGCCTAACGCCGCGTTAGTAACAGACATACTTTTTCTTTGCACCGCCGACTCTAATCTGATTTTTAGTTGCTCACAGGTTATATACACCCGTATCAAAAGCCTTGTTCATCCTAAGTCACGTGATTTAGGCTTTGAGTGACATCCTTGTGTGAAATTACTCACAGATATTCGCTACTTCACCGCAGTCTATACAGTCGTTTCACTGGCGCTAGTTTCGCGTTCTAAAAAATTTTTTTTCGTCGTCACTTCTGGCGGAATGCGCAATAGTTTGCAGCAAGCGGATTGGAAGTTTTGTCTACATTTGTCACATGCTTCGAGTGCGAGAACTTTCCGCCAATGTAAAATCGAATCCTGGCGGAATGCGCAATAGATATTTTTCGGACACCAAAACATCAGATCAAAAGGTACCGACGCGAAGTGAAACGACTGTATAGACTATGACTTCACTCACATGCTGATATCAATCGAGAATGCGGGAAACACTGGGAGACATAAGGCACGATGCATCTAGGTCTTATCATATCATTGACTACTTAATGTCATTGACGTGAATGTACATGCTGACGTGTACTTATGTTTAAAAGTCTGTGAATTTGTTTAACAAGAACAAATATCTAGAAGTAGGTATGGAATGTTTCATATTATTGTAATAAGGAGAGTAACCACATATGCGCACAATTAAATCCTAGACTACCAGAAGCAATGACCCCCTCACAGAAAATTAACCTGAAAGACAAGGTACAAGATGGAGAGATTGACTTGAGTATGTGTGATCTCCAGGATGTGCCCGTGCGAGAAATCGTAAGTTACTGAAAACATCAGGAACACTAATCCTCCTCCGTGTATTTTAGGCAAACATTAGAAACATTTATAGCTTGGACTTATCCAACAATCACTTGACAAGTCTTCCTGTAAGTTTACATATAGTGCATTTATTGTCGAGCAGTTGTAATCTTAATGTAAATTATAGAAAAACTTCGTCACTCTAACTCACGTAACAAAGCTGGATCTCAGCAAAAATGTCCTTAAAGAACTGCCCGAGAATTTTGGTGAACTAACTAAACTTAAACACCTAGACTTGTACAAGAATGAGTTGAAACACTTACCACTGAGCTTTGGTAAATTAAAAGCGTTAAAATGGTTGGACTTAAAAGATAACCCGCTAGTTTCTGCCATAAAAGATATGGCTGGACCGTGTCTTGATGGTAAACAGTGCCAGGTGTGTGCTAAAAACATCGTGCAGTTTTATTCAGATTTCCAACAAAAAGTAGATACTGAAAGGGATGCAAGAGAAAGGCAAAGACAAAAGGACAAACAAGCGAACGAGCTTGCACTTCAGAAACTTAAACAGCAAGAGAAGAAGAACAAAAAGAAGGAGAAAGTGAAACACAAAGCAAACGGAGATATCCTTCATGATGATGAAATTCCAACTATTGACCAAGTTTCCACAGATTCATCCCAAGAAAAAATTAATAAACCTAGGCGCAATGAGCAAAGCTCGCCGAGTATTATGTTTATCAAGTTATTTTTATTACTAACTATGATAGTTGTCTTGGTGTTATTTTTGACAACATCTATTAAATTAAAGTACACACAATTCATAGAAACCAAAGTTGAAGAAATATGGAAGGACTGTGTAGGACGGGCACCGTTGAGTATGCAACTGTTAGGGAATAATTTCGCACACTATATCAAGAGCTTACACTTGATAACTGGAGAGGGATTATCTTCAATAGCTTCTTACATTCAGGAAACTAAGCAACAACATGATTAACCAAAGGAATTAAAGTAACTGAAACAATAAATTTTATAAGCAGCATATGAAGCAAAAAGAAAGCATCTATTTTTATAAAAAAAATACAAATTTAATAAATCTCTTTGTTATTGTTATTATATTTAATTGCTTACTACATTGCTCAAAACGATTAGTAGATATTCCACATATTTAATAACAAAAAGTAGTGTTTGCGACAAGGTCACATTAAAATTTGTCCAGACAAGTTTAAAACAATAATATGTCGAGATACTTGCTTATAAATAATTAAAACCAATATACTGAAACTGGAAAATTGTGTTAAATCGCATTTTAAATTATTACCATTTTATGAAATACTGGGTGGTTCATTGAAGGTGCATCAAACTTGTATGCGGGTAGAAAGAAAAGAAACGAAAGAAAAGTTTCTCTGTAAATTTTTCTGTCAAATGAATAGGTTTCGAGAAAATCGAAGGGAAAGCAAAGTCGCATATTTGTAGGACGGACTTTAAATGAGAGTGAATAGATTGTTACGCATTCTTATACGAATCGCTTTATTGGTTTATTACTCTAGCAAGAATGTCGTCCCAGCTGATTTGGCAAAACACATTTAAAACATCGTGGTTGTTGGAAATCAATAAAAATAATAATTAGTCGTTTATTTTCGATTCTCCATTTAATACGAATTTTGTAATTGTTAGTTGAAGAATTTTAGGATTGTTCAAACATTTAGTAGTTTGCGCTTATTTAAGAATTTATTATTCACATTTAGTAACAAACCGTTTCATGAAATCGTTCGTAGGAATTTAGCGCAAAAGTGCCTGGTTTTACCCAAAATATTTCGTTCGCCGCACTACCCCAATTAAGGACTTTATGGTATTATTTATTTTTTGTGTGTACAGCAGAAGGAGACATTTTTGAACATTTCTTGTAATAATAATGTAATAAAAAGAAATATTTTTATTCTTAAGATTCAACAAATTTTATTTTAATAACAATTTTAATGTACGACAACAATGCATACTAAAAGCACATTTTTGCATAGCCCTACATTTGTAATTTATTATTAAATTAAATAAGATTAAATATCCACGCGATTTCACATCCCAGCTGCTGCTGTAGTTGAATGACCGAGCGAGTGAGTCTTTCGGTCAAGGTCAAAACAAAATATAGTCATAAATTTCTTCGCTTTTATGACTTTATTGTCCTCCTGCAGCTGTGTACCATTCATAATGCAATTTAGACCGCTGGTTTGGTTTCACAATTCCGCGGTGCTGAAGTATTTCTACAAACATCGGCTCCAAATTATGCAAATTTCAACTTGCTCAGATTAAAATTTTATTAAGATATTTTGTTTGAAATAATGTCAGAAACGTGTCCCTCAAGTTTGGTGCATCATCAATGAAACATCCTGTGCTATTTCAGCGGTGCAAAAGTTAAAAAAGGTGGTGCATAAGGGTGCATTAGGGGTGCAATAAGGTGCACTAAAGAAACTTCGAAAATTTTCACGGGGGAGGGGGGGGGGGCTATGGTTAACTTGATCCCTCCCTCCCAGTGAAATTTGCCTGCAGTTTGTCTCCAAACTGCAAAAATTTACATTTGTAACCTGAAATGTATAGTTAGCATACAAGTACAAAAAGATTGTTGTTTGTTTTGTATATACAATTTGTGAAATACCAAAACGAGCTAGGTATTTAGAAATAACTCTTAATTAAAAGAAAACTCGTCGTACAAAGATTTAAAGGCTAATGTTTTTTAATAAAGAAAACTGTTAAAAAGCTGATAAAACATAAATTAAACATGGACATTTTTTCTAAGGTAAAATTGTATTCATACGACCCGTGGACTTATCAGCGTCATGTCTACTGACTGATCCTTCCACTCACTCTTTAGCCCCTCAGAAACTTTGCAAGTCGTGAACCTTAAGTGACATATTTGGACCAATCAATACCTACTTAGATACAACACATTTCTATGTATTGATTGGTTAAAATATGCTACTTAACAATTGGCGTTATTTAACGATGTCGTTACGAGTTACAAAATACAGGAGTAAATCACAAAATGGTTATGGTTGTTACAATTGAAGGATTTGGTGCAAAAACCGGTCAGCTCCATTTTTTTTATTTTACGGTATCAACGAAAAACGGTTTTATTAAGAATGTAATAGGAACATTTTAACAAAAACAGACAGCTCCATTTATATTTACATGCATTTCGGTTACTAAATTCTGTAGCTGTCCGGGTATTGTACCGAAAGATTCGAAATGTTTTATAGAGCTAAATTCATTCAAATGTCATTCTCGCCTAAAAGTGGAGCTGACCGGTTTTTACACCTAACCCTTCAATTCGATCATATTAAACTAACTTTATCTACGACTAAAATATAATGGAAGTATTATATGTGTGGTTTGTGAACAATAATGCCATGCAATATTCTCTTAGGGAATAATGACGAGGGATTAATAGTCATTATTCCCTCTTGCTCACCAATTACAAAATTTCTCTAATCAAATAATACCATGGCAACAAAATACACAAACTCAAAACTGTCATTGTTAAACGCGTAGTGTTTGTGAATTTAATAATTTAGTCGTAGATAAAGTAGAGTATACTACTCGCAATAATGGCTATTATTACCTCGGAGTGTTACTCCCTCGCGCTGCGCGCTCGGTTCGTAAATACTTTTCCTCGGGAATAATAGCTATCATTATTGTAACACGATCTAATTTGATGTTGACTTTTTAACATTTCTTTTTATGTTTTTAATATTCAGTTGTGTTCTGACATTAAGGAAGTACTATTAGTAAGTTTTATTGAAATTATCATTACACTTTATCGAGTTAGGTTAGGTATTTTAATCATAGAGGCACAAGTAATGTAACAATATAAGTTGCAAAATATTCAGAAAAATTTTATAACTGATATACTTTAGATTCCTCTTTAAGATGAATGAATACGACCAATGACACTGTTGCCGTCTGTGAATACATCAATTATAAATTCAATCAGATTTTCTAGCGTTATTTTTTATCAGTGTATCAGTGTCATTTAAATTAATTGTTTAACCTGGTGAACCAACTCTTCATTATATTTGTTATTTGAGGGGAAGTCTTTCGTTTCTTCGTCCAACGCATCGAGGTAGGTGAACATCTTAATTAGGATATTCCGAAGGTCTGTATTACTTAGTCCCGCATCTTCGTTTGCTGCTAACAAAACGTGAAAACGATCATCCTGAGTACCGATGAACAATCTGAAATCTAAAATAAAATTTATTTATCTCTTTCAACTAAATTAAAATGAAAAAACAAGACTTGTCGGAGTAATTTTTTCTAAAAATGTTAATGTAAATCATGCCCGACTGTATTAATAAGTACAGCTCGGGATTGTTCATATAATCTTTAAAAGTTTTTTGCGAAGATGCGGCAATATGTAGTGTGCACACGTTAAATCTAATAAAATACACGTTTGCGGTTGAATTTTTGCCGACTTTTATACTGATCTCAACTGCGACATAACGAATAAGAGAAAAAAATGACTAATGCAGACCATTGGAAGTGAGGCTCCCAATTAAATGAAATTTACGTGGCATAGGGTCACTTCGCCTGTTTTCGACCACCATTCAACTACTGCCAGTTGGCCGTCCACTTACATAAACTGTTTTAAAATTGTGTTTATATAAGTGGATGACCAACAAACTGGTAGTGGTAGTGGCTAACCCTAGGTGGCCTAAAACTAGGAAGGTAATCGCCGATTAAGCAAAGTAAAGTTCTTTTACTATTATTCTTAGTTCTAGTGAAAATTGGACGAGAACCGGCAGTGGTCGGCTAACCGGCGAATTGACCCTATTGCAGTGCGATTGTTTTAAGCTTCGGCGCAAAAAAAGAAATGAGTTCACAGCAAATTTCACGAGCGTTAGAAGATCCAAAAGAAACACAGCAGTGAAATTTGAAGTTTCTGCATGTTCAAGAATTTTATTGGTTTATTTATAACTTTTAAAGTGGGATTCATGAAAATGATTTTTATAATTTACAGAACAATTTGTAACCTATGTACAAGTAATAAAGAAATTAATAAAGTACACTAGAATTGTTATAATAGAATGTTATTTCCATTTAGGTACCATAAAATGTTTCCATTGCTTTAAGCCAATTGATTCAAAACGGGATTGCATTAGAAAATTCGATCAGTGGCTTATTTTCATTGCCACAAGCAATAGGTACATTTTCTAACCATTATAAATTATTAAATTTAAAATCGGACCCCAAATTAGATAATTCCAAACTAATTTTAGCACTGAATGACGTAGGAAAAACAATACGAGATTTTAGTTTTCTGACCATGACGGAATTAATTTTTTTAAATTGCCGCGTTTAAAAATTGTTACTTCAGCGGGTTTGTGATTGACAAGAGGTTCTAAACTGGCTTGGTGGAAATAACAGAAAAAGTACGATATACAGACTGAGTTAAAAAAAAAAAACGCCTACCCGAATAGCGTCGATGTATTTGAGCGGTCAAAAAATCAAATAAAATGGCAGAAAAAACTCTACAATATATCATATTTTGCATCTTTAATACATTTAAGACAGCTGCATGACAGCTGTCAACTTTTGTTTTTTAAATGCAATGGTATAATTACTGCAATAAATTTCGAAAGAACTTTTTTTTTTCTGCGTTCAATGATGTGCTGCTATTAACACTTATTTTTTAAAACAATAGAAAAAAATAAAAGGAAATTAATTAATTATTAACATGAAACGATGTAAAAAACAGTTGCTGAACAATATACTTGTTTTACGGTAAAGAGTGTAGTAACGAGCGTCTAAATAAAAACCTGGTCAAGTTGGTTGTGATCGAGAATTTATCCATTGCATTTACATAGCAGAATTACTAAATGTAGCCTACTTAGGGATGGCAAAAAAAATTATATATCGATATATCGACTCATATGATATATCGTTAACCATATATCGATCGAGATATCGATACATTCGATATATCGTTAGAAATATATCGATATATTTAACTGATTGTTAAAAAAAGGTAAATAAAAATAAGTCCCAGCATATTTTAATAGATTTCAATTTAATAGTAAGGCAGATTTTATTTTAATATACTCGCACAAAAATGAATAACATAAGAACTAATCATATGTACTAATATTGCTTTTCGGTGGTGCCATTACGATGTTTTATTAAATAACTTATAAATATAAGCCACAATTTAAAAAAATCAATAATTTTCAAAACCGCACTTCAGAAATCAAATCGTTACTTCCGCAAGTTACAAGAACGAATGACTCACAAAGTTCTTTGATTCCTTGTGTCGGCCGTTTATAAAACCAATAATGTAATTTGTTCAGGGATTTACACAGCTAATCCTTAAAAATACATTTTATGGGGATGCATGATTGTGGGTTTCTGCAAAAGTTCAACGCAAGTTATTTTCTTTACTACTTACTAGAGGGCAGGGCAGGCGTAAAATAAAAGAAATTTAAAAAATATTTCAAGTAGTTTTCTGTATCACCACTATAAAGGTACCAGTAACAGATTCCATTGTTCATTAAAACTGCACAAGCTAAAAAATATATCGATATTTTTACCAATATATTGAATTATAATATCGATATAATATATATCGATATTTTTCGTAGCAATATATATCGATATATAATATATATAATATATATCGATATATAATATACATATATAATATATATCGATATATATATAATATATCGATATATATAATATATATCGATATATAATAATATCGACATTTCTAATATATCGATATATCGTTGCCATCCCTAAGTCTACTCGACCAGGTTTTTATTTAGACACGAGTTATCTACCGTATGATTTTTAAAATTTTAGATCAAGGGAGGCCGTGAAGAGGAAAACATACAGCTTAAATTAACTCATACGTACGTTTTGGTTAACACCGTTTTGGTTAGCACCGTTCAATTATGAATGCATTTTGAAGTTTTGTAAAAATCATTTTGAATAAACTGTTGTATTTGCTAATTTACGCCATACGTTTTGCTTTCACGGCCTCCCTTGACCTAAAATTTTAAAAATCATACGGTATAAGTACTTCCTCATAGGCAAAGAAATGACGATAACTGTCAATGTTTCCTTTTTTGTTTTTGCTGACAACAAAAAAGTGTTGACAGTTATCGTCAATGCATCAATATCATGCGGTAAGGATAGCGCTGAACATAATTTGTGACACGTTCCCACAGAAAGTACAATCTGTTGTGATAATTGGCGGATAGAGGTGTGAGAAGCATTTTTTATTGTCTTTCAGTTTCGATAACTTCAGCAATAAGTACGTTTTCGAGGTTGACACGTTGTTTTTCTTCGGAAAAGAAGTCGAGCTTCACGAAACAACTGTACACACCAATGCTGGTTGTCTTTGAGTGTTTTGTGGTCAATGATGACATCGGGAAATTCAACTCTAAACTCTTCCAAGCAGTTTCATATTCCGTATACAAATGTCCCATCGATTTTTTAACTATTACGAAAATAACTTTCAATCACAAGTGCTTTCTGCTCTAATTTAAACGCCAAATTGTAATTCAGTAAATGTAAAGTAAATGAGTCCTGAAAATAATTTATACTCGACAGTGGACAACTCTGTTCGCGGCGAGCTTAGGCTACGACATGCCTTCATGAAAACAAAATATTTCCATAGCCAATGCTACCGGAATATTAAATGAACACATGATAGTTTCAAATGATTGGAGTACATTTGAATTTGAATGTTGTATCTGACCTAACTGAACGCAATGAATATAATATGCAGGATACGTAAGGTTCATTACGATCAGTTCTAGTGATCAGATCAGGTAAAACACGTTAAAACTAATACGTTGTATGTGTTATGCTTTCTGTTAATTTTGTTTAAAAGTGCCTCCTAAAATAGTGCATAACACAAACTGTTGTGTTTTTAATTGCCATTCTAGAAAGAATAACGATAGGGCATTGCATTCTTATTTATTGTTTTCGGCGAAAAATGCAGGTTCTCGTACTAACCTACAAATTTGTTATACTTTGCTTAACTAAGTGTAGAATATTATGGTTGGCACTTATCAAAAATGATAATTACTGCTTTTGGAAAATATAACTTTCCAAAAAGTTTAAATACGAAAAGCAGATCTCCTACATCTGTTGATAATAAAGTACAGATATTAGAGTCTGAAGCACCGTGGTCTGCAGATACAATCAATTCGAATATTACTTACTAATGAACTCGCAATAATTTGCAAAACAATAACAATAATTTTTTTTTACAAAAAGTACACTTAAATGTTTAACTAAACATTTTATCACAAATAAATCAAATGTAAACAAAAGGCATTACTTGTCTACGTAAGCTTCCTCACACGTGCCGTGGTCATTTTATTTCCCAATATTATAAAAAACACGTGATTCCAACAGGGAATTGTAATCGTTTATTAATAGGTAGTGTGGCATGACTGAAGAACCTTAAGTTGGCAACATTATGTTGCCATTATCATGTCCCTAAATTATAATTTTTCTTTTTTCTTCCGTTTATCGGAATTAATTTTATTGTAGGATGGTAAAAACTATCAAGGCAGGACATCTTAACATAAGATCTCTGCTACCAAAGGTTTTAGATTTGGATAAATTTATTTTTGATAACGGTTTCGATATCATGGCAATTTCTGAGACTTGGTTGAAACCAAATACTTCATCTGATGAAATAAAAATAAATAATTTTTCCTTCTTACGCAATGATCGTAGTAGTCGTGGTGGAGGAGTGGGAATTTACGTTCATAATTCAATTCGGTTTACTGTTATTGATACAAATAATAATATAGAACAATTGTGGTTATTATGTAATGTATCCACTGATCATTTTATTTTTGGCGTTGTCTACAAACCACCGCATGTTGATTATAATCAATTCCTCAATGAATTCGAAAATTCTATTTCCTTGTGCATGTTACATTCAGATAAAATTTTTTGTAGTGGAGATTTTAATATAGATTTATTATGTCCTGCTGATCCTAAATCAATGTATTTTGCTGACTTTCTAGAATCTTTAAATCTTATTCAACTCATTAAACAGCCTACGCGGCTAACTGCTACAAGGCAATCATTAATTGATTTATTTATTGCCTCCGACGATAGTTTGATTGAATACTCTGGTGTCACATCCTGTTTATTGTCGGATCATGACTGCATTTTTTGCAATATTGTAGTTAAAGCGGTAAATTTTTCTTCAGTAACACGTCTGTGTCGTGATTATAGGAACATCAATTTAATAAATTTTGAGAGAGATTTACACTTGTTACCGTTACATTTAATGTTTAGAATTGCAGACATAGGAGACAAAGTTGTTTTTTTAAATAATTGCATCTTAGATTTATTTAACAAGCACGCTACTTTAAAACTCTGCAAATTTAATAAGCCATATACACCATGGTTAACAGATAATCTGAAACTTCTTATGAATTTGAGAGATAAAGCAAAGGCCAAATTTCGAAAAACTAAGCTCCAACAGCATTGGAATTGTTATAAATCTCTAAGCAACCTTACTTCATTTACATTTAAAAAGGAGCGTCAAGGATATTTTGATTTCATATCTAAACAATCTAATAGCAAAATCTTATGGAATGAGCTTAATCGCATTAGATTAAATTGTAATAAAGAATCCTCGATTCCGGATCACCTTATGAATGCGGATGCAATTAATGATTTCTATGTGAACAATATTTCTAACTGGAATTTGCATCATAATGTGGACCGGTACAAAAATCTGAAGAAAGATGCTAACATTAATTTTAATTTTCACACTGTTGACAGTTTAACGGTTGCTAGAGTTCTAAATGATTTAAAATCTAATGCTGCTGGCTGTGATGGATTAGATGCTAGAATGATTAACCTTTGTTCACCATACATTATCCCATACATTACTCATTTAGTAAACTGTTGTATCATTGAAAACACTTTTCCTTTGCCACGGAAAGAAGCTGTAGTAAGACCTATACCTAAAGTTAAATCCCCTATACAGTATAAAGATTTGCGACCAATTAGCTTGTTGCCAATTCTCTCAAAATTGTTTGAGAAAATTGTCAATAGTCAATTGAGGAATTTCCTCAGCGATAATTGTATTCTGCCTGATATTCAGTCAGGTTTTCGTGCAGGCTATAGCTGTACTACGGCTTTACTAAGCGTTACCGATGATTTGTTGGTCAATTGTGATCAAGGAAATGTCACAGCCCTTATGCTACTTGATTACAGTAAGGCCTTTGATACCGTTAACCATGACATTCTCATTTCATTACTGTCCTATCTTGGACTTTCTTATGACGCAGTTACCTTGATACGAAGCTATTTGGCTGGTCGTACTCAAGTGGTTAAGCTAGATTCGTCGGTATCAAGTTCATTACCCGTTACCAGAGGAGTACCGCAAGGATCAGTACTTGGTCCTACACTTTTTTCCATTTACACGTCAACTTTTGTCAATGGCCTTAAATATTGTAAAGCACACATGTATGCAGACGACACACAGTTATATACTAGTTTTCATCCGTCATTGTGGCAACAAGCTGTTTCAAATATTAATATCGATCTGGAATATATAGCTAATATTTCTCAAGAACATTCTCTCATAATAAATCCCGATAAATCTGCTGTTTTACTTTTTGGTAATAATAATATATGTAATACTTTAGTAAATATTTTTGATATAAAAATTAATGGTTCTAAAATACCAGTCGTGAATAAGGTTAAAAGTCTTGGCCTGACTCTAGACAATTCCTTCAGATATAGGGATCATATTACTAAATGTATTAGTAACGCCTATGCTTGTCTCAAGAATTTATACCCTCATAGAACATATCTTAATATTAACATAAAAAAGACACTCTGTGAAGCATTGATTATGTCTCAATTTACGTTTTGTGCACCGTTATATCATACTGCAATTGATAAATGAACATCTTATCGTATTCAAAAAGTACAAAACTCTTGTCTAAGGTTTATTTATGGTATAAGGAAGTTTCAGCATGTGTCTCATAAACTTATTGATGTAGGTTGGCTTAACATGTACAACAGGAGAGAATTACAAACTATATGTCTTTATCACAAGATATTACTATTTCGTTCTCCTCCTTATTTATATAACAGAATCAGATTCCGGTCCGATGTACATAATATCACGACCAGATTTAGAGGTCTCATTTCACCTCCTATTCATATCTCTTCGCTTTTTGAAAGATCATTTTCATTTCAAGTATATTATAAATATAATAATCTGTCTCAAGATTTCAAATCTGTCTCATTACCTGTTTTCAAAAGAAAATTACGATCTTTCCTATTAGAGAAACAACGTACTGTCAAATGTTAAAACTTATTGTAATGCTCTCAGGGGTTTGTGTTTTTTGTAAATTATTCTGACTTATTGTACACCGCAGAATTAGGTTAAGTTACATTTTTAGGCATTTTTCAAATCCTTTTACAGTTGTTTTTTTTCTCATGGTTTAAGTGGTAGAGCAGGCTGTAGGGTAATCTACATACTGAACTTCGCCGTGTGGTTGCAATTATTATAATTTTGGTTTATACTTTATATAACTTATATTATGTACGCAATAAAGTTCATTTATTATTATTATTATTAATTGTGAGTTGTGTCGTAAAACAAAGAGGCATTTTTCTTAAGGCCGATTTATAAAGTGACGCCCGTACTAAAGTCCCTAGATAATAATAATATGGCTTATCTATTATGGTGTTTTAAATATCATTTATTTCGTATTTCTAATTCCTTTTGGGAACTGACATTTTATCAACTGCCAAAAAATCTAAAACTCCTTCGTCTCCATGACAAATATTTGTTTATTCAACTCAAATACACAAGTCTGTTTGTGTCATGTGACACAGACGCCATTTTTTGGCTAGTTTTTAAAATTTGGTCACAGAATACTAGGGCACTTTTCAGAATTAACTAATTAATTAATTAGCTATAATAAGTATATAATATTAATACATATTTAATATACAATATTAATACAGTTATAATAAGTTATTAACTTATCATATAAGTTATTATAGGTAAAATAACATATCATAGCTTTACAGTGGATTTTAGAATTTTAAAATGTCTACCGGTGGAGTAACCGGTTAATTCTGAAAAGTGCCCCTAATCTAAACAGAAGCATCACTTGAAAAGGAGATTAAGGGCCGTATTCATAAACAAAACTTACGCTATGCGTTCACCAAGAAAAGTGCCCCTAATCTAAACAGAAGCATCACTTGAAAAGGAGATTATGGGCCGTATTCATAAACAAAACTTACGCTATGCGTTCACCAAAACATTGGGAATATGTGTTTATGCGCTGCAATGGTCGCGTTCGCCAGAACCAAGCGCTCACGCAGCATTCGTCTGTGATTGGCTTATTTCAAAAAAATTCAAAAAATCCACCAATCACAGATGAATGCTACTTGAGCGATTATTCTGATGAACGCGGCCAATGATGTCTTTTACGAAATGGAATTCATAAACTGTTGTTTGTGCGTCCATTACACGTGAAATGTGTACATTTAATGATTTATTAGCGAATTATTATCGACCGCATAGCGTAAGTTTTGTTTATGAATACGGTCCTAATAATTAGTAAGAATAATGGCGGATTTCACCAACGTTACTTAAATTTATTCATCCGTTAAAAGTAAAAGTTACCATGGTTACATGTGTTGAAGGTATAGGAATAATAATTCTTAATCGATGAATAAAGTTAAAGCCTAGTCTACAATTGTCGGGGAACGTTAACGAGAACCGCAACGAAAACGAAACGTGAACGGGACGGGAAAATTATGTATTTTCAGATTGTGTCCACAATTAAACGTAAAGTAGAAAACGTTTGTGCTATCGTGGGTGGAGCCAAGCATTTCATAACCTAAAATTTAGTTGTGGATTGAAGTTATACAGTACTTATAAACAAAAAATTATGAATCCACAAGTTGAACCAAACAATATTCTAATTTACGGTTTATTTATTTTCATATTATATTTATATAACTGCTATTTTAGTTCGAACGAGCGCAGGTAAAAATTGCCGCGATCTTATTGGCTCCGTGAGCAAGCCGAGAACGGCAAAGTTGAAGTTAAACCAACTTTTACGTTCCCGTTGCGGGGCTTTATTAGCGTTACCGTATTTACCGATGCATTGTGGACACTTGTACGATTATGAAATGATTTAACTTTTTTAACGTTCCCGTCCCCGTTCCCGTTTTCGTTCCCGGGCAATTGTAGACCAGGGGGTTGATTCTCGAATTACGATTACCGATGTCGCATGCGACATGACGTCAAAATGACGTAGACTCTCATTCAAAACTAAACAAATCGTTAGGAAATTGCGTCATTTTGACGTCATGTCGCAGGTGACATGGATAATCGTAATTCGAGAATCGATCCCCCTCGATTGTCGATGTCGTCTGCGACATGACGTCAAAATGACGCAATTTTCGAACGATTTGTAGAGTTTTGTATGAGAGTCTACGTCATTTTGACGTCATGTCACATACGACATTTGTCGAGTGATTTCAAGAATTGAGACCCAGGCTTAAATCATTTCATAATCGTACAAGTGTCCACAATGCATCGATAAATACGGTAACGCTAATGAAGCTCCGCAACGGAAACGTAAAAGTTGATACGTTTCCGTTGCGGAGCTTTATTAGCGTTACCGTATTTACCGATGCATTGTGGACACTTGTATGATTATGAAATGATTTAACTTTTTTAACGTTCCCGTTCCGGTTCCCGTTCTCGTTCCCGGGCAATTGTGGACTAGGCTTAAGTGACGTTGGTGAAATCCAACATTTAAAACTGGTATACATTTAAACTGGTATACTCTGTCCGCCGATAGATTGGAAAATTTCAAATGTGTTAACATATTAAAATACCCTAGAATCGAGTAACGTTAACCAATAGTATTACTTCGCGGGCATTTATACCAACCGCAAGCGTATGATGTGCTTACTCGATGCTACTCGATTCTAGGGTATTTTAATATGTTAGGATATTTGAAATTTTCCAATCTATCTCCGGACAGAGTATAGTCAATGGTATAGTGCACAAGTTTAAATGTCTTTCGTGTCCACTCGGCAACATTCGCGCGTTTCCTTCGACGCGTTGCTTGAAGGCATAAAGCTGGATTTACATGGAGCGTTGAGCGCGTAAAAACGCCGGGCGTATTGTACTCTCATTGGTTACTGCTCTTTACATAACGAGCACTAACCAATGGGAGTACAGTACGCCCGGCGTTTTTACGCGCTCAACGCTCCATGTAAATCTAGTTTCACGCGAGAGAGAAAAAAGAATGCGTTACCCTGAAGTTAACGCAGGATGGATAAATTTGCCTGTGAAGACGAATGGCGGAGTAAAATTTCGTAAGGAGAACTACCCAAGTGCGACCTAGTAAAAGTCGAGAGAAAATTTTAATAATTATAACTGAATAACTTTTACATTACAAATGTCTGAAATGAGCGATAATCGTATAGCAGAGAAAAGGAAATGGGGTACCGCTTGTGCTTATAAGGGTTGCGAGTACAAATTTTATTCGAAAAATATGGAATATGTTTTATTAGGTGCATGGTACAGCTGAATTTAAAAAAAAACGGGAAATGAAATTTTTTCAATTGTAAATTTGGTTGCATTTGTCAATTAGTGTCTACATGACGACAATACACACCTTTTAAGAAAATCTAACTTAGTTATTTAGAAACTGACGTAGCGTTAAATAATTCTAACCTATTTCTAATAAAGTCATTTTCACACTATGAAAATATTGAAAAAATGTGCCAATATTTTATTGACATTTCCCGTTTATATTGATTT
This sequence comes from Dorcus parallelipipedus, assembly GCA_958336345.1. Taxonomy (NCBI): domain Eukaryota; kingdom Metazoa; phylum Arthropoda; class Insecta; order Coleoptera; family Lucanidae; genus Dorcus; species Dorcus parallelipipedus. The sequence goes on from OY284475.1 coordinate 39,326,133, forward strand.
CAGCTGTATGTCTGTTTCTACAGCGTTCCGGGCTAGATTGAAACTGTTAAATATATTCGCCCGTCAAATTAATTACCGGTTTTAAGACCTGCGTTAAATGTGAGACTTTGATCGGCGCATGGTTCTAACATTTTTGGGTCAGTCAGGGACTGCTACAGAAACAGACTCGGGTCCGTGTATGCTCAGACAAATCTCAAAGTGGACTTAAGGAAAAAGTGACACTTAAAGCTAACTTCATATCAAATTGTGCGGTATAATTACATTCTTCAAAGTAAAGGTTAACTTTGTCTTAAGTCTAATGTAGGATTTCACAAACGTCACTTAACTTTAATCATCGATTAAGAATAATCATTCCTATACCTTCAACACATGTAACCATGGCAACGTTTACTTTTAACGAATGATTAAATTTAAGTAACGTTTGTGAAATCCGCCATCAGTGTCTAAGATTTGTCTGTGCATACGGACACTAATGATATTCTGAGTGCGCACCAATGCCACAAGTGGAACTGGCTTTAAAATTAATAGCGGAGATTATAATCCCCAATGAATTATTAAGCATAGAAATTGCATCCAATATTAAAACTTTGAAGTTGACATACCTCTATAATCCATTCACAAAACTCCCGGTGACGTTTACATTTTCATATTGAAAATTTGGAGTGTATTTGATAAGTAGTAATGTATTTAAGAGTCAATAGCTCACAGTTGTGTATTTTATACTGAAAGAATGATAAACATTCCCCTGCTGTGACGGTACGCTATTGGTCCTGTGGGAAATGTAAACAAATTTATAATCCATTCACAAAACTCCCGGTGACGTTTACATTTTCATATTGAAAATTTTGACGGTGACGTTTTCATTTTCGCTTATTTACATTTCAACAAACGTAACTGATAAATGGTGCTACAAATAGCATAAGAATTAGTCATGACACAAGTTATCACATTAATTTTTATTCAAAACTACTTATTAATACGCAAAATGAACAATTATTTGACTCTGGCAAGTCAGTTGTTCACGAATGCGTCCATGATATCCCCCTCGTCCAATCAGACGCTGTGTCTGATCAAAATAAAGTCATAGGTTATCCCCAATTCAATAACTTGTATAGGGACCATGCACATGCGAAGCCAGCGCCACCAATGACCATATTCTGCATTAGTGGTATGAAAATACGAGTTGTTTCAAATTATTAGTGTACATTTGAACTTGAATACTGTAATGTATTTCAATACCAGGAAGCTCAAGTATTATGTACTACAATCGTAAATTGTCATAAGAGTGATATTATTCCCATGCAAAGAGTCTCAAGAAATATTTTCGAATCACTAATTCACAAATCACTATGCCAGGCGGCGCTGAACGCAGAGATGTGCATGGCGACTATACCATACTATTTCTATTTATCCGATTTCAGTGATAATCCCATTTCTACCTCATTTCTAAATATTTTCGAAGCACGCGCGCATCTCTACTGCACTACTGATTTAAATGGCCAAGGTCATCGGCAGGTTGTACGGAAGATCAAAGGTACCGCCTCGAGTGACGCTTCTGTATAGATTAGTATTCTGTGATTAGAGACGATTTTTCGCGACATACTGGTATCAAATTGTGTTACAACACTTTAACATACCGCTCCATTTTAACGAATGATACCACTGGAGGAGAGCATAGTATGACGTACATTATGACGTAGTTAAAATACTTACTGCATGTAACCCAAAGCGCAAGCTGTGTTACCCACGGTATGCATGTTATGTTACGTTATACATCTATAACTACACTCATCAAAATGGTCTAGGGACACGTCTAAAAATAAACGCTGTTGCAAATAGTGGAAGTACTATGACAAAATCTTGAAATAAATTGTAAAGTTGAACAAGAAACTTTTATTTTTAGCATAAACCACAACGAAGTTACCATAGTTTTGTTATATAGGGTGTTCAACAAACATAAAGCAAATTTATAATTTAAAAATTATAACGAAATCGGAACGAAAATGAAAGATTTCACATTTAATACAGTGTATGGCCACCTCTGGCGTTAAGCAAAGCACGGCACCTATTGGGCATACTTCTAATTAAATTGTTTATATCATTTTGATCAATTTGTTGCCACTGGTCTCGTAAACAGTTTGACAGCTCCTGCTTTGTTTGAAACACCATGCCATGATTCTGAATACGTCTTTGTAGCACATCCCATACGTGCTCTATTGGATTTGAGTCGGGGGATTGCGCAGGCCACGGTAATACTGCAATATTTTGCTCATCCAAAAAATTTCTAACTGTTCTCGCAACATGTGGTCGAGCATTGTCGTGCATAAGTAAAAACTGTCCCCCGACTTGTTCTGCCTGTGGAAGGATAACAGGTTGTAGAATTGTGTCCCGATACGCGTTAGCTGTTAAAGAGCCTTCCACAGAAACGAGGTCAGTTCCACGGTCAATTCCAACTCCAGCCCACACCATCACAGTTCCCCCTTGGTACCGCTCAACTTCCTGAACAGTTGCCAAACGGTTTTCGTTTCCAGGTCTTCTCCACACCTTCAGCCGTCTAGAATCTGGCCTCAAACCGAACCTGGATTCATCAGTAAAGAGCACATGATCCCAATCTTGTTCTTGCCAATTGACGTGTTCTTCAGCCCATTCTAATCTTCGTGCGCGATTGCCACGCGATAGCACAGGAACCCTAACCGGACGTCGAGCATGGAGTCCATTCTCATGTAACCTGTTTCTTACAATTTGATCACTGACACCTATGTGATGGACATTTTGGAGCTCCATTTTTAGTTGGTTGGCCGTAAGATTTCGATTACGAAGTACTTGCATGCGAAGAAATCTATCCTGTACAGCATTTGTTTTTCTGGTGGGGCCAAGATGTCTTTCTTTTACGTCACCACTTTCTCCATAACGCTGCCACAAACGACCGATGGTACTTTTTGTACAATTTACAGCCTCCGCCACATTTCGAATAGTCATACCACCCTGTATCATGCCTACAGCTCTTAACTGAATTTCACGACTAAGATGCCGTCTCTCCATCTTTATTAATTCCAAAAGCACTATAAATCTCAACTTCTAATCCTCTCAGACAAACATCAAGTAAATTAATGTAAAACGTATTCAGAGCACAAACAACACTTCGACACAAATGTCATTAGCTAACTCTCATTTGATTACGGAGACAAAGCTAAACATCGCCAACTTGATCCTAAGGTTGCCACATTAGAGCTCTGTTAGCTATATTCGCGCAAAATTTTGATTAATGTACGCAAGCATACTTCTTACGTTTGTCCCCTAGACCATTTTGATGACTGTATAAATTTGTAACAAAATATGTAATTATTATAAATGATCGGAGAATTGTGGAAATCAAAAATCAACATTTCACTGTACGTTGACAATTGCCTCAGATTGCGTATTCTCATACAGTAACCGAACCTTTTTAGCGAGAAACACGGTATCATGTAGAATCTTTTAAAAATTAGAGTGGGATATAAAGCAACAAGTCTTTTAGGCGATTTTTCGCGACATACCAGAACATACCGGTATGGTTAAATTAGGTTACATTTTGTTACCTCGTTGCTTTATATCCCACTCTAATTTTTAAAACATTCTACATGATACCGTGTTTCTCGCTAAAAAGGTCCGGTTACTATATGAGAATACGAAATCTGAGGCAACTGTCAACGTGCAGCGAAATGTTGATTTTTGATTTCCACAATTCTCCGATTATTTATAATAATTACATATTTTGTTACAAATTTATAGTTATAGATGTACAACGTAACATAACATACATATCGTAGGTAACATAGCTTGCGCTTTGGGTTACCTACAGTTACATGCAGTAAGTATTTTAACTATGTCATAATGTACGTCATACTATAGTCATAGCAGTGGTATCATTCGCTAAAATGGAGCGGTATGTTAAAATGTTGTAACACAATGATACCGGTATGTCGCGAAAAATCGCCTAAAATGTAACCGAATTTAACCATACCGGTAAGTTCTGGTATGTCGCGAAAAATCGCCTTTGGTCTCAAACTGTGTATTGCCGTACCGCAGTATAGGGACCATGCACATGCGAAGCCAGCGCCACCAATGACCATATTCTGCATTAGTGGTATGAAAATACGAGTTGTTTAAAACTGTTAGTGTACATTTGAACTTGAATATTGTAATGTATTTCAATACCAGGAAGCTCAAGTATTATGTACTACAATCGTAAATTGCCATAAGAGTGATATTATTCCCATGCAATGAGTCTCAAGAAATATTTTCCTATCACTAACTCACAAATCACCACGCCAGGCGGCGCTGAATGCAGAGATGTGCATGGCGCCTATAAATAATTAACCAGTAGCGTCACTTAAACGTCAGTGTCAAAAAAAGCGCCATTGTATTTCATACCCTTATGGAAATGTAATGTGGTTTGTAAATCAAAAAGTATCAAACAAAAGAGCAAATGTGACAGTTATACTCGAGTGACGCTATTGTGTGATTCTTATACATATGTAGGGTAAACTTGCCTAATTCGTACCTGCGCCTAAATCGTACTTCCATAATTTCTCGTAAGGCCAATATTACAATATAAAAGATGTTTGACAAAGATCTTTTATAAAAGATATTTTATAAAAAATATGACAGTGTAATAGCACAGTATAAAGATTACACAGTAGCGCGACTCTCATGAAAATATGAAATTCGCGCATAACATCCCGCGCAAGGTCTGAGTCACAATCTCGGGATGCAGAGCTCATTCATTCATGGCTCTGGTGCCGAATGGATCTTTATAATTATGTTAATACAGATTATTTATGCCTTGTTTTTTTTTTACCACGTCCACTAAACACTACAATCCGGCCCTAGTGTATGAGCACGTGTGAGTTTACAATTTACAACAAAATCGCTCACACTTAAAGCAGAACAAACAGTTCGACACATTCCCTTTAATCTACTCGAGGTCAATGAAAATCCAGTAAAGAGATCAAAGTGCCGACAAGCGAGTTGCGCTACTGTATTCTTTATACTGTGGTAATAGGCAATCTTTTATAAAATATTTTATAAAAATAGAAATACTTACACTGTTATATTTTTTTAAAAAATATCTTTTATAGTGTAATACTGGCCTAAGCCGTAATAGTAATAAGCGCTTGTAGCAGCGGAAACTGTAAATAACATTGAATAACAGTGAACTACATGATTTAACCTAGCCATGTTATTGTGGTAGGCACACTATGGAAAATTATTGAAAAAATAAGTTTTTGACTAGTTTTCAGTAAGACTTTTACGTCACTCATAATTATTTTGCATCAATTCTAGTGAAGATAAAGAATGAAATAAATTTTTGTGCGAAAGTACATCTATCAGTAATGTTATTTTTGGTAGGTACTGTTAACCGCCGGCCAGTTATTAAAATTTTCCTTGGCAAATTTAAACTCACGATGGCGTTTGTGCCTATTTCGTACCAATAGTTGAAAACAGTTCTATATCAATTCGGACTGAAATAGAAAACATATTTTCGAGGTTTTAAATGCTTACATGTTGAAATAAACTGTCCCAGGGACACCCAAATTCTAACAGAAAATTCATACAAAACAATTTACATGAAAAGTTCATTAAAGTAAAGAAGAAAAGCAGACCTCAGCATACTGAAAAATTGAGACAGAAGCTGAAAACCAGAAATGATATAATGCTGATAGGTTAAAATCACGTAAGCCACTGTGGAAAGAAGATTTTTTACACCGACCTTTTTCTGTTTCTGAAGCTTGGAAAATACAATGGCAGGAAAATCAAGTTTTCAATCAAAATTTTAATTGAGGACCCAACACAGAGAGTAGCCGGTTTTGACCTACCAAGGAAAATTTGGAGCAAATTAAATCGTCTTCGAACAGGGCACGGACGTTGTAATGATTTGCTTTACAAATGGAATATAGCTGAAAGTCCAGTTTGCGATTGTGGAGTAGAACGCGAAACGATTTCTCACATTGTGGAAGATTGCGCCATAACTAAATTTCAACTTGGTTTTGCAGGGCTACATAATGTCAACCCTGAAGCCTTACAGTGGATGCTGTACATAAAAAATTTATAACTTTCAACCTAACTTATTGTTAGTGAATGTTTATTGTAACTCGGTCCTCTGACATTGTTATCAGTTTAAGTTATATTTATGTTTGTCATGTTTAACACAAAGAAAAAAAAACTATCCAACATGAGAAATGAGTTAGGGGTAGACGTTACCAAAACGACAGAATCATCAGACATTATACACGAAATTCGCAACGATGCGAATGCTAGAATTATGACGGAGCAAAATAAAGCTAAGAAACGTTTTGACGCAAAACGGAGAGAGGCTCCTAAGTACGATGTGCGTCAACAAGTTGTGATCCTAAAGAATGTTCGTCCTAACGATGGAAAAAGCAAAAAGTTGCTTCCAAAGTACGACGGTTAAAGAGGTGTTGCAACACGATCGGTATGCCATCGAGGATATACCAGGCACGACGCGTGCAAATAAGTTTTACAGGGGTGTGTGTTCAGTTAATAAAATAAAACATACCCTAATGTCACCTTCGACGAGGAGAGTGATAACGAAGGAAGTGTATCAGGTGATGCCTAAAGTTTGGCAGATTTCACAAATACGCTAAAGTAAACCGTTTAAGTAATGGTGATCAACCGATGACGTATTGGTTGAGTAGCCGATGAAGTATTGGTTCAAAGCCGTTAACGTAATGGGATAACCGCTAAAGAGTGGGTAGTAACGAAAGTCGTTAAGATGGGGTTGATCAAGTTGATCAGCACAAAGTTTTTGTTTATATGTTTCAGAGATCAGGATGCGCGTAGATACCCGCGACGACGCAGGTATTGTAGCATGACCGAAACTGTCAGCAATTTTCAAAAAGAAAAACAACTCAAGCGATACTGGCCGCTGAATCAGACGCAAGTGTTCGATTCTAAAACATAAACAAATATGTTTATAGAAATGTAAGCAGTTAGGTCGGTGGACCGAGGACCGAGAACGATTATTAACTCTTCAACTTTTGATGTATTAAGAGCTACAATAAACTTTTAAAATATTAGTTATTAATTCATTTTTTGAGAGAGGAGTCTCACAAAAACAGTAACTGTTTTTTATCCGAAAACGTTTCGCTTCATCAGTGTGAGCGCAGCCTTAAGAGAATATAGAAAACAAAACTTGCGACGTGGCCGCAGCGGCGATGCCGCGCGGCGAAGTCGCAAGTGTGGCGCGCGCCTAAAAGTTGGGCTCGTTGCGCTTAAGAAACATTCACACGAGAGCGGTTTAAAACCTCAAGCCCTACTTCACATTCACCTTCTCCGCTCGACAAGTACAGAGTACTTTGTCCTTTGTTACTAGTTTGCCTGTTACAACACGTGCAGTTCTTGTTAAAGAAACGGAAAGTAGACATTAAATCATTTGGTATTTGGACATTTTAAAAAACCGGCCGGACATAAAATTTTGAGTACAAAAGTATGACATGTCCTCCTTTTTCCAGACGGATGGTAACCCTACATATACACGTTACTATCAGTAGTTTTGTAGTTTCTTTAATAGGGAGCGCTGAGGGGAGTACTCCACTAGGGTACCTATATTAAAGAGGGTAAAGACATATCCGGATCAATCGCCATGAACACGCCAAATTCAAATAAAAAAGTGTAAAAATAAGGGACTTTTTCCGTCCTTTCTTATTTTCTTTCGTCTTAATATAGGTATCCTAATTTCTAAGTATCGAAAAAAATAATGGAGGATGGAAAAAACCCATTATTTTTACACTTTTTTATTTTAATTTGGCCTGTTAATGGCGCTTATGTCTTTACCCTCTTTATACAGGGTGTCCCGTAAATAAGGGGCCATAATGCGAGGGCTAACACAATGGTGCATATAGAGTCCGCGAATGTAAAGGAAAGTAGTCTGCTTCGGTAATTTTTTTGGGAAATTTTTCAAAGAAATTACGATCGGAATATGGTCCTGCTTTGCTTATACGTCATAGGTAAGCGGATGCGATTCAAAGCGAAGAAAATTCGAGAATAAAACTGACCTGCTCAACATAATGACACATATTGCTGAGGTCTTTTGGACTGCGATTGTTATGTCATTAGTTACCGTGAGGTCTATAGCAAGTGTTCGAAATGCCCTCCGTTGCGCAGGTCAAGGAAGGCAAGTTCGTACTCAGTATTATACTTTAGCATATCTCCCAAACGATGCTGTTTTCGTAATTTTATTAGAAGAAAAAAAGTTATTGTATATGGTCACCTATGCATTGCTACCGTATGGCCCCTTATTTATGGGACACCCTGTATAGGTATCCTATACTCCACGGCATGTTTTCTCGGACCCGAATTTTAGGCGAATTGAAACGGCCATACATACACGTCAGTGAATGTTAATGGAGCTGGCCATGTATAAACTTTATAGATTCAGGCATAAATCATTTGCGTGATAAAGAAAACTGTCATTTTAAAATGCTTTCGTGTTATGAATAATTACAACAAGTTACATGAAAGAGTTTCGACTTTTGAAAATGTAAAACGTGTTGAAAAGGGCGTTGATAATTACGCAGAATGAGAAAAGAAGCTTTATTATACATGTTGTAACTTATCACAGAAATTTTGAGTACCTACCTATATGCAGGTAAGACTTTAATCTAAAACTGTAATAATTTAATGTTAAATTAAATTATCGAAATTGGACATAAATATCCAGCTTATTCCAACGTAAATAATATCCAGTATGCTCAAATTTTTACAACAATAACATTAATTTATTGTTCTTACACGAACTCATCCACCATTCACATGTGACAGAACTGTCAAGATTTTAGGTTAAGAAAGCGCCTTGTAAGCAGTACTTGGTGGAGCACGTCTGAACTGCATTTTTGCCCAGGCCAGATAGAACTCGCTTTTCATTTAGAAGGCCTTGGCCCTAGATAACCGCGGAATCGTAAAAGTCCGCTAAAAAGTTGGTCATGATTTATGTTTCGCGTTTACGTCTGCGTCAGATGTCATCTGAAAATAAAATTTGACGGAAATTTACGATGAGTGGTAAAAAGAATTATTGATTTGTATTATAAAGATTTTCGATGTAAATTATCCGTTTTAGATGTTTTCAGCGATAATTATTATGTCTGTTTTGATGTTTGTGAACCGTTGAACTATAAAATAGAACACCTGTTGCGGTAGCGTATCCGCAAATGATTACTCATGCGCAAATGGGTGCGTCGCGTGAACGGGCGTCAATTTATAAATCGACCTTAACTTTAATTACATTTAATAACATTTATATTATTTGTACTTAAATATAGTGTCTACAGAAACCTGCCTTCTCACTCGAACATATCACAGGTCGTAAAGTAATTAATTGTGTACAAGAGTCGCTCTTGCTGCTCATTGGAAGAAAGAAAATGAAACACTTAAGGCCGCTTTACAGTTTGTAGTTTTCATTGCCGGCAATAAATAATTGCAGCAATGAAGAATTGAGCAATTTTTAATGCGGAACACTTTACAGATGGCAATAAAGGTTGCTGATGAATCAAGCATCAAGTTTGCAACTTACTAAAAAACAATCATTTTATCAAATTTGTTTTTCTACTTCGCGTTCACAATGAACTCATTGTGACACCAAAAACAGTTTCACAATGAAGCTCATTGTGAAACTGTTTTTGGGGAAATTTTAGTCAATTTTTAATTGAAAATATTTAATAGATTTTACAAAATAACTCATTATTTATTTGTTATTTAACAGAATACTCACAATGAAGCTGGATAAGAAAAATTAATAACTTGTTAATGTGACTTGATTAAAACGAAAGGGTTTCAGTGTTGCCACGCATTACCCCATATACTAAGGAGATAAAAATTTTTGACAGTATTTTTCATATTTTTGTTCAATAAGTGACGCAAAGTGGACAAAAAAACTATATTTTACACGTTTCACAAGAGGCATTGTAACACTCGTTCCGTTGGGGTACGACGAGCGAAGCGTAGCAAGTAACCCCACTCGTGTTACAATAAGCCTTCTTGTGAAACTCGTAAAATAATATACTATTGTGTTAAAGTGGCAATGTATTCCAACAATTAAATAAGTGCTACTCTCTGCATACTTATTGCAAGTTCGGCGTTAATGGTAGAAAATCGATCTAATCGTTGTCACATAACATAATTGTGTCGTAAGTCCACTTTTTGTCAAAACTGAGATTTTGACACCATTTCGTTAACAAATGACTAACCTACCTCCTAAAGAAATCGTAGCGCAGAGACTTAGAGTTTTCTATTATTAAAGGCTATTTTAGAAAACAACGTCACTCCAGCACTTGACAATTTGAATAAGAAATTATGGCAAGTCCGTCAGTTTACATGGTCAAATCAATAGTGTGTGAATCATTTCAAAATAATAAAAAAGTATTATTATATTATCTAATTCAATAACAACAAAATTACAGTTAAGGTTGTGTGCCCGCTTAGAGCCGAACTGGATTTCAACTGGGCGTTTCACTACTTTTCGCAGATATTTAGTAGACGCTTACGTTCAATATGTGTTTCTGCATTTTGGATTCACTTTTACACGCAAAGGAAAAGAATAGAGAACAAAATTATCTCCTGAGCATTTTTCTTGTAATTCTTGTAATCTCTTGCCGCTGATCTTTATTTACGGCGGACTTACTCTGTTTTTCACTCTTACACGCACTGAAACGCATTCGCCCTCACTCAGACTTCTGCACCGGAGAATAAATTCATGAAACTTGCCTCTCTTGTACTTGGCGGAAGGTGGGGACTAGCGCGTATCACATACCACATTTGATTTCAGCGATTTCGGTCCAAAAATCTCGAATTTGTTTCCCATTTTGTGAGCTTATTTGTAAACATTTTTTAAGAACTAAAACGGTTTATTACTATTGTTGAATACTGCGAAATTTCGGGTAAAGGCTTACATTTTCGAATTTTTTCAATTTTATTTTTTTTAAGGCCTTTTTAACAAAATTTTTATAAAACGGACCTTTACCCGTCTAACAGAATTTATTTATAAATTTTTCGCAAAAATTTGGTATGATTTTAATGAAAAATGAGCCTACGAAATGGAACAAACTATTTTATGGCCGTGCAAACAACCGATGAGAAGCTAGCAATAAAATTCCAGCAATAAATTTATAAAATTTCAAAACGCTGTTGCCGCTAAAATAACGATCACAGATCAATAATACTTAATCCATTGCAAAGAGAGAATGTGTACATTCTCCTTGTACCAAGAAATTGGATAAATATTTGATATTGTGACGATTTCGGTGCCAGCCCGTCTGATGCGTCACCACCGACGCGTCTTAGACGAGAAGCTTCGGACGCTTCGACATCATGTCAGCGATGGAATCAATCTGAGACTTTCCGTCGCGCACTCGAATGCTCGAGATAAACAACCCCGGCTTATAAAACACGCGGCCGGTGAATTCGAAAATTAATTCAGCATTTGACAGTTCGGAATCTAAGTCGCGTTATAAACTTTCGCTCGGCTGTTAAAATAAATTACGTATAAGTTTATAAATAAATTATTGTTGAAGTTAGTGTTAATTCGTTTGTTTTTAAATAAATTAGTTTAACATTTTCGTGTTTTGTTTTAAAATAAAAATTAATAGAACCTTTAAAATCGTTACATTGGTGCCAGGTGTGAGGTTCGTGAAAATAAATAAACAACTAAAATTAAATTAAATTTAAATAAATTAATAAACAAAGTGTAGCGTGAAAAAAAAACAATGGCTTCAAAGAAAGTGTTGCTAAAAGAGTTAAAAGTGACCGAATTAAAAGCCGAATTAGAAGAGCGTGAATTGGAAATCTCCGGAAAGAAATCGATTTTGCAAGAAAGACTACACCAAGCGCTACTAGAAGCAGAAGAGGACCCGGAAACCTTTCTTTTTGAAATCTCGGGCGGTCCTGCAGATTTAAGTAAGATATTAGAATTGCAAAATAAATTGATGGAACAATCCGGAAATTTAGAAGCTAAATTAAAGGAACAATCTAGAAATTTGGAAGCTAAATTAATGGAACAATCCAGAAGTTTCAAGGAGGAATTGCAAAATAAATTGTTGGAACAATCCGGAAATTTGAAAGACGATCTGGATAAATTAATGGAATACTCTAGAAACACGGAAGAAAATGTGAAAATTTTAGAAAATAAATTGACAACAGTCGGAAAATCTGGAAACTAAATTACAACAGTCTGATAATTTGAAGGATGAATTTCTAGAGCAATCAAAAGGGCTCGAAGATAAACTAGTCGTAAAAATATCAGAAGAGACAAGGAATCTGCAAGAAAATGTGGAAGAAATACTATTCCAGCAGGACAACAAAATTAAGAATCTCGAACAAATCATGACAGGGTTGCGAATGTTCGAGGATCCGTCACCAGCAGGAATACCAGAAAATAATGAGGCCCAAACTGTGGTAGGACCAGCGGAAATTTCTAAATTGAAAATAAAACCACCGACGTTCGATGGGAAGTCATCTTGGCCTAACTATTTCAAACAGTTCGAAGCGGCAGCAAAGGCGAACGGATGGACGGTCAATGAAAAAGCCACTTCGTTAATTGTGGCCTTGAGGGGGGACGCTAGCGATGTACTACAAATGATGCCGGCAGAGGAACAAGAAGACTTCCACAAGCTAGTGAACAGGCTGGAGATGCGTTATGGCCACGCGCATCTGACCGACGTGTACCATGCGCAGCTGAGAAACCGTTGCCATAAATCCGGAGAGAGTCTTCAAGAATTCGAGGCTGATGTAGCGCGCCTAGCCCGGTTGGCATATCCTACAGCGCCTGATGAATTCCTGCAATGTTTGACGATGCAGACCTTCGTAGATGGAATCCGTGACCCGAACAACCAGCAGGCATTGAGAATGGCCCACCCTAAGACATCCAAGAACGCATTGGCCTACGCCTTGGAATACGAGGCGGCGAAGCGAGTCTCGAGAGGACATGTTAAGGTACGAGCTGCCATGGACTCCCAAGAAGAGGAACCCGCCAGCGTCAAGGTGCGATCTGCTGCAGAGAAGCGGCCCAAGGATTACACCACACAGGAGGATATTCGCCGCATTGTGGAACAAGTCCTGAGGCAGAAGAATCCGCTGGTGTGTTGGAATTGCCAAGAAGAGGGACATGTTCGCAGGCGGTGTCCCAAGGCCAGGCAAGATCGTCCACGAAGGAAGCCACAGGGAAACTAAGCCGAGTCGGTGCAAAGGGGCAAACGTCGACCCGTATTCAAAGGCCCGCAAAGACAAAAGCCACAAAAGTAATAGCCCTGCGGCGATTAACCAACCGAGATCTTTCGTTTTAAGTAAACTCTGAGTTTTAACCGGTTGATTTGAAGTAATTAGAAATTAATTAAAAGTGACGTTTTCAGCCGCAAAACAGTACTAGCTTGAAACGCTGAAATCTCATTAACTAGAATTTGCATAAACATTTTCTTTATAGAATATGAAAGTACACATCGAGATCTTTCGTTTCAAGTGAAGCCTGAGTTTTAGCCGGTTGATTTAACATAATTAGGAATTAATTAAAAGTACACTTTCAAGGTCATATAACAATAGTCACTTTAGACGCTTAAAGCTCATTAACTAGCATCTGCATAAATATTTTATTTACAGAACATGAAAGTACACATCAATATCAAGTTGATACTGTTTTATTGCTGTGAACGTCACTTTCAATTAATCTAATTATTTCAAATCAACCGGCTAAAACTCACAGTTTACTTGAAATGAAAGATCTGGATGTGTACTTTCATATTCTGTAAAGAAAATGTTTATGCAAATTCTGGTTAATCAGATATGAGCGTCTAATTTGACTATTGTCAAATGACCGTGAAAGTCTACTTTTAATGTATCTGTAATTTATTAAAATCGACCGGCTAAAACTTTCCAAAGGCATTATTGAATAGATGTAGATGTTTACTTTATGACTGCGTGAAAATTTTCATTGAAAACATTTTTTATAGTGTGTTACATCAGGGCCGAGCAACGGTAGGGGAACAGTTCCACCACCCCTTATACTTCTGTTTCGCGCTTATTCCAGTTTAAATTCAAATCGGCACGCCTAGAACCAACGACGCGCAATATAATGTTTCGACGAGTGGCGAATATTTTCGACTGTCGCCGATCACAGTTGTTGCTTGTGGAGGGGATGAACTCACCACGACTCTCGTGCCCAGCATTGTGTTACATGAATAATGACTCATGCTGGTTTAAATAGTGGTTTCTAACTTAATATCAAATATTTCTTCAATTTCTTGGTACAAGGAGAATGTACACATTATACTCTTTGCAATAGATTAAGTATTATTGATCTGTGATCGTTATTTTAGCGGCAACAGCGTTTTGAAATTTTATAACTTTATTGCTGGAATTTTATTGCTAACTTCTCATCGGTGTGCAAACAGCCTTAATAGGTAAACTGTCATTACGGTTTTTATCATCTCCTGTAAAATTAGTAAAAATGGAGTTACGAGATTTGTGAATTAGGGTAACGATATGCTATTTATTATTTTTATGAAGTTGGTATTTCACAAATTACCAACAAATTCCCCAGAATCGCCGTTACAATGCAAGAAAAATAGGTCCGGAGCTATTTTCTGCAATGCAATGAAAAATTGCCACAGTTGATCTATAGGCCAGGCCGCTTTACAGTTCGCAATTATTTATTGCCGGCAATGAAAATCGCAGCGATTTGCATTGCACGCATGCACGGTATTTGCATTTTGTATAAAAATACAACACTGCGCACGCGTGCAATACAAATCGCTGCAATTTTCATTGCCGGTAATAAATAATTGCGAACTATAAAGCGGCCTATACAAATACTGCGCATGCGTGCAATACAAATCGCCGCAATTATTTATTGCAGGAAATGAAAATTGCGCACTGTAAAGCGACCTTTTCGCAATTTTTAAAGGCCGCTTTACAGTTCGCAATTATTTATTGCCGGCAATGAAAATTGTGGCGATTTATATTGCACGCATGCTCGGTATTTGCATTTTGTATAAAAATCAGTGGCGGCTCGTACTTTATTTTACAGGAGGGCACATATTTAAAATGTTTCTTGTATATATCATTATTATCAAACAAATGCAGTGAAATTGTGAAAACAAAGTGTGTAAGATATTCTCCTCTTGATGGAAAATATTTAGTGAGGGTCCATCTTTTGCAGAGAAAATGACAAGAATAAAATTAAAACGAAGTCCAAACTGCGATAATTTATTAATATTCCACCAAAACATATTAAAATAATAAGTACGGTGCGGTGGCTTGCAAAAAAAATCGCGTACACTTAATTTCTGTTGTATTTTAGTCGGTCTTAATTTATAATCTGTCAGTGTCAAACAATAAACATGCCGAACTTTACATTTCGTTTATTCATAAAATCTGTTACCTCTGTTATGTTTGTTTCCTGATACTTTAATAACAAATATATGCTTAAATAAATCGTTGCTTAAAAGACAAATGAAGCAAAATAATTTTTTCTTCTCCACACACCCGCTAATTCACAATAGTATATTATTTTATAAGTTTCACAAGAAGGCTTATTGTAACACGAGTGGGGTTGGGGTACGACGAGCGAAGTGAAGCAAGCTCGGAGTACCCCAACGGAACGAGTGTTACAATGCCTCTTGTGAAACGTGTAAAATATAGTATTTTTTCTACTTTGCGTCACTTATTGAGCAAAAATATGAAAATACTGTCAAGAATTGGATCTCCTTAGTATATGGAGAATTTTAGTTGTAATGCGTGGCAACACTGACAACCTTTCGTTTTAAACAAAATCACATTGACAAGTTATTAATTTTTCTTATCCAGCTTCATTGTGAATAGTCTGTTAAATAACAAATAAATAATGAATTATTTTGTAAAATCTATTAAATGTTTTCAATTAAAATTGACTAAAATTTCCCCAAAAACAGTTTCACAATGAGCTTCATTGTGAAACTGTTTTTGGTGTCACAATGAATTCATTGTGAACGCAAAGTAGAAAAAAACTTATTATAGGCATTTTCCTTTTTAAAATATCGATTAAACTCCCTAGTTTTACCTACTGTTTTTTTAGTATTTAATTTTGGGGTGGGTCTGCCAAGCTTTTTTATGTAGAGCTTGTCTTTACAATTGAGAGGCCTTTATAATAAAATGTACGTCACCGCATTCATTTTTGCAGCACTGCAACACAGTACACAGTGAACATTCGAGTAGGTACACGAAGTAAATTGTGCTCCTCTGTGGGCGTTCCTGGGCTCCGTTGTCAGGACAACCTGATAAACACACCGTCTAATTGTAACGGCAATGACGCGTTCTCGGGACACGTGAACTTATAGAAGTAAATATTGGTCAGAAACTGCGAAATAAGTATTGAGACTTAACAAGCTAATTTCTTACAGTTTGGTCTTATTATTTATTATTAAAAGAAATAAAATAGTGATAAACGAATAAATATATGAAAGCTTGATTAACTTGGGGGGCACGTGCTCCTGTGTCTCCTTGAATCAGTCGCCACTGATAAAAATACAACACTGCGCATGCAAATCGCTGCAATTTTGATTGCCGACAATAAATAATTGCGAACTGTAAAGCGGCCTTAAGGGCTTTACGAAGCTTAGCAGGAAGGTATGATTTCAGTAATAATTTAAATGAACGCCTCGAAAATCAATCATTGGTTTAGGCAACACAAGCTGGCAAAAAGAACTTATTCGGTTACATCAAACAAACGCCACAACATTAGAGGATATGAAAGCGTCAGCTTTGGTCTGAAGCAGCGAAGTGTAGTGTACGTGCACACTGCCGGCCGAACTGAACGATGCCTAGCCATGCGAGAATTGCGGGAAACACAAGTTAAAGAATGGCGGACAAATTAGTTAGCCTTTTGAAGCCGATTAACTTGTTTTAATATGGATACAGAGAAATTTATCGACGAAATTTACGTAAGAACCCCAATATGGAATCAAAAAAGTTCAAAATATCATAATCGCGATATTATTACTAAATTATGGCAAGAAGTGGCGGCAACATGTGAGATAACAGGTAGGTAGTTTTATTCAATCAACTTTATTATTATATTTTTTTTAGAAAATAATATAATATTAATAAATTGACGGTGCAAAACCAACTAACACGCATCAAAATACACGCTTTCAATATGCACACGTTCTGGCATCGCTCGGACTGGCTAGGCCTCGCTCAGCTCGGTCTCGCACGTACCCTTAGGGTACGAGGGTACGAGCAAATACAAGACGTACCCTTAGGGTACAAGGGTAGGTGCAAATACAAGGCCGAGATTAGCGAGACCGAGCTGAGCGAGGCCTAGCCAGTCCGAGCGATGCCAGAACGCATGCATATTGAAAGCGTGTATTTTGGTTATCAGTTTTGCATTGTCTTATGGATCTGTACCCTTCCAATACAATATGATATGAACATGAAATATATTATTTTTAGAAAATAATATATTTAAAGTTGGTTCTTGTACAATGAAAATTGTATCACAAAATCTTTTACACGGACACTAAATAGCGCACAAACACTTAACGTATATAAAAATAATATAATATAAAGATAATAATGCTGCTCGAATAAGTCTACCTACCTGTTATCTCACATATTGCCGGAACTTCTTGCCATAATTTAGTAATGTAATAATATCGCGATTATGATATTTTCAACTTTTTTGATCCCATATTGGGGTTCTTATGTAAATTTCGTTGATAAATTTCTCTATATCCATTAACATTAAACAAGCTAATCGGCTTCAAAACGCAAACTGACTTGTCTTTACTAGCATGGCTCCGATCGTCCTCGCGCGGACTCCCACGGCTATACGTTCAGTATGAACACCGCCATTTAGATCCTTTAACTTGTATTTCCCGCAATTCTCGCATGGCATCGTTCGGTTCGGTCAGCTGTGTGCACGTACACGAGAGCATTCGCATCCGTATATGCATATCTTTGAGGTCATTTGCAATTTGTCAAAGTGAGTCAGTTTTACGTGGGCGAAGGTTTGTTCACAACTTTGTACAAATGTTTGCGATAAGTGTGGGAGCGGCTTTAGAACAAACAGACCTATGCTGGGTTTCATAAAAGCCAATTAAATTTAATCATTGGTTAAGAATAATCATTCCTATATCTTCAGCACAATTAACCATAGTAACGTTTACTTTTAACGCATGATTAAATTTAAGTAACGTTTGTGAAATCCACCATTAAGCCACACAACGCTTATCAACTTATACCTACACCCACATATCCAAATACAAAGAAAGTCGAAACAAAAACATCCAAATACAAAGAAAGCCGAAACAGAACAAAACTACGCCCAATAAAATTAACAAATCTATTGTACGACTACTAGATTCAAATAAAAAAAAAAACAAAAAAAGAGTATTACTTTCTTAGGTCATATATACTATCGACAACGAAGGATTACATTAGATATAAGAACACATAGGAGCTTTAAAAGAAATGTCGTCACCTAAAAATGTGACAGATTTAAGATTATTTTAGGATGCATAAAATATTATAGACGTTTTCTTAAAAATTTACGTGTGAAATGTGTACCTTTGTATCAACATCTGAAAAGGAGAATGAAATGGAATTAGTCAAAACAAAACGAACAAAATTTTACACAATTCAAGAATATGTTGACATCATCTGACACTCTTATCCATTATGACTCAAATTTACCATTAATAGTTAATATCCAATGACGCAAATGACAAAGTTGCCGGAGCAGTCCTTTTTCGTGAATTATCTAATAGAGAAAGACCACTTTGCTATGTTTCAAGAACTTTTAATGAAACGGAAACGAGGTATTATACTATTGACAAGGAAGCATTGGGAATTGTATTCGCAGTAACGAAGTTTCACCAATACCTTTATGGTCGGCATTTTATTTTATTCGACGTGGCTAAAAGTTCACCGGCGGAACCCTGCATTATTTCGAAATTCCGCCGTCCGGCGGATTTAAATAAACTTAGCCCACAATTCCGCCGAAAATTCAACTGATTTGCGCACGTACGGCGGAACACTACCTAAAAAGTAATAATACCGCCGAACGACGGATTTTATCGAATAAAATGCTTAATCCGCCGTTCTGTTGCTGTGATGTTAAAGTAATTCACTATTCTAACAATTAACTTTATATTACAGATATGTTGACGATATTTTTTTAATTAAAATTTTAATTTTAAAATTTTGTGCAAATCGGCTTTGATTAGGTCAAAAAGCGATTGCAAGATGTCGCTACTTAAATTGTTTGATATTTTTTAATTTTACCTCATGATAAAGAAAATTATATATTGAAAAGAAATTAATAATGCCATCAAATATTTAGACATACTTTACAATTCACTTAAAATAATATAAAATATATCGTAAACCAACTCAAACTTATAATTGTGTTAATTATAATTCATTTTACCCTTTTGAACATAAAATGGCTGCATTTCGATCTTTCTTTCATCGTTCCTTTTCAATCCCAATGAATGAATTAGACTTCAGAGAAGAAATTAATATTATTATTCAAATTACTTATCTTAATGACTTCCGAATTAAAACCATTTTCAATATTTTTAACAGAGTGAAAAATAAATTATCAAATAACAATAATAATAATATATATACCCACCAATAATAGACAAGTAAAATTCAACAAATATTAACTGCTTTTCTATTCCATACGTTGGAAATTTATCAATTAAGATAAACAAATTACTAAAATCTTTAAGGTTTAAAAATTTCATTTACCAAACAAATAACTTTTTCAAATTTACTATGTCATAATAAAGACAAAATTGATAATTTTTCAAAAAGCAACATACACAGATAAAAATGCAGTGTCAGATTTAACACCGTTTTAACTCTTTTTGGGTGTTCCCTCGCGTCCATTTGCACAAGTAGTTAAACACGAAGAAGTTAAAATTTCAAGGAGTGAGAGTAACATCGAAAAGGAAATAAAGGTGTTAGTTTGACTACACAAAGGTGTTGAAATTATTCTTTCAAGGAATTGCAGTTACACTTTAATGGTGTTAAAATTACTCTTTGTGGGTGTTATAATTACACTTTTATTCATTCTTTAACTACCAATAAGTGCTATATTTTTCATTTTTAGGTGAGAATGTAACATGAAAGTATAACAGAATGCTTTTAGAACTTTTTAACACCGCTTTGTTGTTGAAATAATACTTTTTCTCCTAAAATGAGTTACATGTTCACACGTTCGGAAACATTTCAACACACAAATATGTTAAATTTATCTTCAACACTGTAAAAGTGTAATATTTCTCCGTTTTGTATATTCAAAATTTTTAACTACTATACAAGTAGTTAAAAGAAACATCAAAAAGAGTTACTTTGACAAAATAAAAGAATAGTTTTCACTACATCCGGTGAAATTTTCACTCTTTTGGTATAATGTTTAACTACTTACTCCTTAAAGTCCGCAAAATTTTTATCTGTGTATATTGGTCAAACTAGTAGGAACCTAAAAACTCGTATTAATGAACATCTAAGATCACTGAGATTAAATAAATCCGATTCGAGTTTTGCTAATCATCTACTAAATACATCCCACACATTCGATTATTATTTATTATTCCTCAAATACCGTGCGGCCCAGAGTTCGCTTCAGAATCTCCAAACATATGTCTTAAATAAATTCTATATATTCTATATATTCCTATATATTCCTATACGCTGATATAGCCGAGAATTTAGAAATATTTTTACATTGTAATTTTTTTCTTAATACTGTTCTCAATGAACAAAAATTTTTTCATAATAATTTCTTTCATTCTATAAATTGAAAATTGTGTATCTGATTTCTTAACATTCATTCAATTTGCAGTACAATATATTACCAGTTATAAAACTGAACTCAATTTTTCCTGCTAATAAAATGGTATATTTATTTATTTATTTATATTTTCAGTCATTTACAGAAATATTTTATACACATTTACACATATAATTACCAGAATTTAGAAGATAACGTTTTTTACTATTTTTAAGTATTATAATGTATGTTGGATTGATTCGGCCTTTACTTGATGAAAATTCGTCGGTGCGCGTACAAAAGGATATAAGTACCTAAAATATAGTTTCGAGATATTAGCACTTTAATGTTTCAAACGGATCTATAAAATCTGCAGTAAAATGACATCACTTTTGAAAATCCGCACAATTTTCAAAAAGTTTTTTCTCGAAGTATACTGGCTATCGAATTTTAATTAACATAAAATATACTAAACATTTTGAAAATTATATTAAATATACCTTTTTTGCACAAAGAAATGTTGCATTTTATAATTGGGTATGCAACATTTCTAATAAATTTAAAACTATCACATATATTGGACAACGTTCACTTAAAATTAACAAATTTCTAAAGAAACAAAACATTCAAATAGCATTCAAGACTAACAATACTATATCAAGATATATCAAAAGTAATAAAGACAAAGTGGCAACCAGTAATAAATCAGGAATATATAAGTTATTCTGCAACACGTGCCCAAAGGTATATATAGGTCAAACAGGAAGATCATTTAGAAAGCGTATAACAGAACACAGAAATTCATTCATTAATTTGCAAATCATTTAATAGACAATAACCACCACTCTAATTTTGAATTAAAAATAATGCATATAGAAAATAAAGGTAAAAGATTAAATTTGCTCGAATTATTGAAAATCAATAAACTTAAAAATTCTAACTTTTTGCTAAATGATCAAACGGAAACGAATAGTTCACCCGGGGACATCCGAACTGCGGTCGAAATTGAAACAGGTAAGAAGGTCATTAAGAAGGTTGTTTTTCGAACTGTGGTCAGGCCCTAAATCCCGGGGCGGGGGTCTTAATCCCTTAGTACATCCAATAAATGTACTTGTAGTACTGGGTTAATTATTCTGTTTACAAAATATGGGGAAACGTTGAATTAATAAATACGGAGTAATTATTGAAACTGAATTAGTTTTGCTAAGACATGGAGTTGCAACGTATGTTGAACATAATGTATGAGTATGTGGTAAACATAATCATAGTTTAACAGAAAATGTTCTTGTGCGACAGAAAATTAATAATAATGTGAAAAGAAAAAGTAAAGAAAACTTGTCTGAAAGATCTTCCAAATTGATCTATCAAGAGATCAACAGCAAGGAGGATTGTTTGGATTCACTAACGTCAAAGGACATACGATACATTCATAAAAATATTAATCACACACGGTTGCAACGCAACTAGTTTCCAAACTTCCGAAATCAATATACGAAGTACACGAATTTCTAAATAAATCTTGCGTTATCACCGTTTCTTTTCATAAACGACAACTGAAAATAATATTGTCGTATTTTCATGTGATCTTCAGGATACAATATACATGGACGGTACCTTTGACTACTGCACGAAATACTTTTTATAAATGTTTACAATTCATGCTCTTTCCAAAGAAACGTAAGTTCCTGTTGCTTTTTGTCTTTGAAAGATACACAAAAATTCAGTTACATAAAATTATTTCAATTATTAAAAGACAATTGTAAATCGCCAGCACTCAATCCGAAATCTATCGTAATTGACTTCGAACAAGGCATATATTCTAGTATAATTCAAGCTTTCCCAGAAGCAAACATAATTGGCTGTCGTTTTCATCTTGCTCAGGCTTGGTAAGTGTCCTAAATTTTATTAATCCTTAATGTTGCCCCACTTTGAAATTCTGACCGCAGTTCGGACAAGGATTGCATCCTACCAGGTAAATAGAAATGATTTGACCGCAATTCGGTCACTTTGGAAAAACGGACCGCAGTTCGGTTGCACCGGTTCACCCTTATTAAATTTATTCTACTAGTAAACATCTGTTTTTTGTCATTCACACATTCCACAGACTTTAGTCGGTTATTTTCGAAGCAGGTAGTCCATATAGGCATGTTGTTGTACAATTATGTTAGTTAGTTTAAGCTCACATCTGATGAAGGTACTGTGTACCGAAACAATTGTTATGTGAAAGTAATAAACTGTGAAAATCTAAACACATTTTGTTTAATTAATTAATCAATATTATAATGTAGGTATAATCTTTAATTTTTACTTGAACGTTAAATATTTATCAAATGTTCTATTGAGGATGCCGACTAGGCGAAACAGGTTTAGAAAGAAATAAAGATTTTGTAGCGAAAAGACTTCTCATTTCTTAAGTTTAAAACTTGAAATATTTCACTTCTAAATTTAGTAGAAAGAACTGTCAGCCACCAACTATCTATCTAGTCTTCAGGTTTGTTTAATGTAGTGTTACTTAGCTTAAAGCATGTGTGATTATGATTACACGCTAACAAACGATATTGGAGACTCTTCAATTAAGCAAGTTAAAAGCATTTTAATAAGGGCCTGCATTTAAGATGTTTCTTCGTTGACGGCGTTTATCTCGGTAAATACTAGGTTTAGGTATAGAAATATGCCAATAAAATAATTTCCAAATTGATAGATCTATCAAAATCTAATAATTTAAAGGGCATTCCGTTTGAAATATTAAAGGTACTTGCTGACACTTATAAAATGAACACCTTGTGTAATTGTAAATAAATTTAACGTATAGAGTTTTATGTATTAGACGATGATAGCGTTTGAATTTTTTTTCTATATTAAATGGTTTAAACATTACAAAAGAAAACCACACTTGGTGGACACGTGGTGTATTTGATATTTGATTCTTTTGTGAGTTTGATAACATTTACATTTGTTAGATGTTTTACACGATTATTTATTACAGATTCATAAGTTTTTTAGGATATGAATTTTAAGCAAGAATTTCTTTACCTAAGGAAATTTATATTTTCGACAATGAATAATTTGTCGGAAAGTAATATTGCACGATCAATCAAGCTAATAATAGTTGAAATTTTGTGACTTTTTGGTTGATAAGAATTATAGTTAATATATCTACCTGACCATGTGGGTTTGTGATACCAATTTGTTATAAATTACCATTTTGTCTAATAATATTTACATCTAGAAAGCTTATGCTATTATTATTCTCTCTTTCGATAGTAAATTGCAACCTGTTATGAATAGAATTGAATTGATTTAAAATATAATCTACTTTAAAAATAGTAAAGGAGACTGTGGTTTAAGGAATAATTGAAATTTATCTCTGCCCACGGATATAAAATTATTGTGGGCAGAGATAAATTTCAATTATAATCTACTTTATCATGAGGTAAAATGAAAAAAATGTCGTCAACATATCTGTCACATAAAGTTAATTGTTAAAATAGTGAACTACTTTAACATCAGAGCAACAGAACGGCGAATTAAGCATTTATTCCATACCGTTCGGCGGTACTATTACCTTTTAAAGTAGTGTTCCTCTGTACGTGCCCAAAAGAGTTGAATTTTCGGCGGAATTGTGGGCTAGGATTATTTAAGTCCGCCGTACGGCGGAATTTCGAAATATAGTGCACGGTTCCGCCGGCGGACGTTTAGCCACGTCGTTAAAAATAAAACAATTAGGGATGGTGAACCGTTCAAATTTGAACGGTTCAATAACAATAATAATAATAACTTTTAAGGTGAAATTATTAACATCACAGGAATTTCGTGAACGGATAATAAATACATGTCAGTTGGAAATCGAATTCTATTTTCAATAAGTGCTAACAAGTTCTGAACAGCATTTTTGGAAAGTCGAAATCTGTGAATAAATTCCAAATCGTTCCAGTAATTCATGTGATCTGGCCGTTGACGAATTACATGTACTCTTCTATTCAGGCCCATAGCGTTTGCTAAATCATATACATCATTGTCCGAATCTGACTCGTCAGAAAATATTGTAATGATTCGTCGACACCAACCGGCGTCAGACTGTCTCTTGCGTCACAGCCGTCTAGCCGACGCGCCTTAGGCGACAGCCTAGGGAAATCCGAAGACGGAATAAATTAGATCAGACAGTCTGTCGCCCTCCAGAAAATACTAGAACAACAGCTTCGGTATATAAAATGCACGCGGCCGGGAGTGGGACAGTTCGGGGGAAGAATTCGGCATTAGACAGTTTCGCATTAAAGTTTCGCGCTCGGCTGTTAAAATAAATTAGATATAAGCTTGTAAATAAATGTTAGTGTTATAGTGTAAATTTATAAATAAATTAGTTTATTAACTATTTCGTGTTTTGTTTTAAAATAAAAATTAATAGAACCTTTAAAATCGTTACAATATACCGGATGGAGTATAAAAAACCTTTGGTGCTGTAACTTCCTTATTTTTTATCCGATTTTAATAAATGATATGTCAAACAAAATCGTTTTAAAAACACTCTAACCTGATCTGCTGTGAATTTTCTTTTAACAACTATTTCTTGACAGAACGTAGATATCTTTGTTTTTTTAAATTGCACTATATATCTTTTTGTACTTATTCTAATAGAGATTTTCTTTCTGAATATAGCTACATTAAAGTGAGAAGTCAAAAATTTATTTTAAATGAAAAAAATTAAAATTTACAAAAATCAAGTAACGATAGTTTTTATTACAGCAACTGTTCGAAGTTAATCCTATTCTGTCCCTGTACACATTCGACATCTCTATTGACGCTCATTGCTGCAAAACATTTGATTCTAAATCTCGTTCTTGAATATCGCATGTAATTGTTTTGGGTTTTTTGAAAGATACACAATTTCGTAAATTTCGAACCAGTTTTCCAAATTTATCGGCACTTGGAAGTAATCTGTCAGGAAAACGACTTCCATAAAGCCACAAGGCAGCTGCAGCATTTTTCCCTTTTCAAAATATGCTTGAATCAAATCCACATAGTCCCCGTTATCCGTTTTAATCACAAATGTAAGAATTTATTGTCAATAACTTTAAAATTTTAATAAAATGCGCGACTGACAGACATTCACAGCTCACTTGTCCTTTCGCAAATGTAGAACATACCCGTGGAACATGCCGTTATTATTGTTTAATGTGATTGCCTGATTTTTAAAATTTTACATTAAAACCTTAAATTCACGTTTCTTTTTCCATTCATGGTATGGTTGTTTATATTTTCGTATTCAGAAAAAAAATCTCCATTAAAAGGAATAAAAAATTAATAGGAGTGTAATTTGAAAATAAAAAGTTGACTATCATCTGTCAAAAACGGAACTCAAAAAAAATTTTTAATCGATCCAAATTGCGGCATTTTTTAAGCGATTTTGTTTGACGTATCATTTATTAAAATTGGAGAAAAAGTAAGGAAGTTATAGCACCAAAGGTTTTTCATATTCCACCCGGTATTTACATTTCCCACGTTCTTCATTTTCAATTTTTAAATCAAACACAAAGAAGTAGAATTGTATAGTCGCTTGCGCACATTTATGTATCCCCTCTACTTGTTTACCGCTAACAAGCAAATTTACTGACTGTTAGTTTACCTCCTTGTTAAAAGGAATTTATGTCATTGTTAACAATCGGATAACGCTAACAGTCACTTTACCAATCCATTGAAAAACCGGGCCTTTTAGTGTTGTAGATTAGACCATACATTTACACTACCATGACCTACCTTTATCAAAAATTTATTTGGACATATGGTATGAAGTCCGATAACAAAAGACAAAACTGAGTAAGAGTAAGATGGTGACAATGGTGTAGTAGACATCTGCAGACGCAGCGTAATGTAACATGTACAGGAAAATCACAAATGATTTCAACCCACGTGATCCCGCCGCGCGCCGTATACTCTGTTGGTAGCAATCCTGTGATGTATGTTAAATCGTTTGAGAATGTAATGCTTGTGATTGGCGAGGCATCGAAATTTACATCAGACATCACCATCTGGGAATGCTTGGTTGAAGTGGTTAAACACAACCATGGCCAGCTCCATTAACATTCACTGACGTGTATGTATGGCCGTTAATTCGTATAAAATTCGGTTCCAAGAAGGCATGCCATGAAGTACTCCCCTCAGCGCTCCCTATTAAAGATACTACAAAACTACTGATAATAACGTAATGACCACGGCTTCCTCGATTAATGAGGCCCAGTGTGCTTCATCCGGCTAGCCGCATTCTTAGTTCAAAGGTTTTTTTTCTGTGCATAGAGGGAGCTACAGTACAGTAAAACATCATTTGACATTTCTTATTTGTCAAGTCACGATTTCAAAGTTGATTTTGGATGATGTTGAAGTAAGTCATGATCATAAGTTTATTAGTGCTCTTAAATAAATTGTGTAATGGCAGCAGTATCAACACGATCAGCAATGATCGTTTATTAAGCTTTGGTCCGGCTGGCTTTGGCAATGGTTATTGTGATGGGTGTTTGCATAAGGATAAAATCTTCAATTCTGACTATGAATTTTGATGTGATTGAAGCATAAAATTTAATGCTAAGTGGAAGACACCTTTAAGCATTGCAAGTTATGTGTATTTTGTACATTTGAAAATAATTTATTATTAGTTTGCAACTTCAGATCTGACACATTGGAACTGTTGCTTCAACTAAATCAATAGGGCCTGTTCAGGTGACCGTAGCAGTTGAGTTGCTGAGTTATTGTATAATATGTTTTCATTCTGAAAATGGAGTGGTTTATTGTCAAGAAATGATTTATTTTGGACTTATCAATCCGTAGCTGTTATTAACAGGCTAAAATTAGACACGGTAAGTAAAGTTGTAAAGTTTAATTTAATTTTAAAAGTTTTCGTTTTTTTGTGTAAATATTATTACTTTTTTTTCTTATGTTTTGTGTTTGCAGATTACAAAAATTTGTTAACAGTGGAGGTATTAATTTCGATATAATAATGTTACAAATATTGGCGTTGTGCAGTTCACATGAGAACATGGGATTACCACTGAGATATGAGACAATTACTCTTTTTAAAATTATTTCCAGTTCTTGTTTAGGTAAGCTTGGTAATATCTCTATGATAACTTGTATTACATAATGAATTAAGCCAACAAACTTTTCAGAGGGATAATTCAGTTTTCCTCTGTCCTGGTTGTAGATCAAGTCAAGAAGAGGACTGGTTTTCTTGCAAGAATCATCATGCAGAGTAAACAAACATGAATTACATTCCACAGACTCTTCAACTTTCATGATTAAATATCCACATAAAAATGCAATTGCTGCAGATTCAAACGAAAGAGAACCTAAATAACTGCCTTCAAACTCCCTCATTATCTCCAATTTCTTAATTATTATCTCGCTTAAGGTAATACTAATTTCATTATCTTCTAAATTTTCCTGAGTATTTCCAAGTTTTGCAGTGCTGGCATAATGAACTTTACTCATCGTGTTACTGGTGTTTACATTTTCAATCAAACCACTTTTTAAAATTTGCCGGAGTGCATATTCAGCTGCTCTACAATCAGTCAAGTCATTTGAACCACCAAGAAGTCGAATATTTGCAAAAATGGATTCGACAGCATCAGAACTAAAACACCTGGTTAACACATAATGAAAATTTAAATCACGAATCAAATATGGGATGCAGAGAGATGTGCTTCTGGCTGTGAAAACTAAAGCTTCTGCTGTTTCGTTAGTTAATCCAGCCATACCTGCTTCTCTTGATGTAAACTGTATGTCAGCAATAAAATAGGTAAATTCATTAAGCAGCCATGAAAGACGTGCATCTTGAATATCTGTGTATGGAGCAGTGTTAGGTTCTCTTTGATGGATGTATTGAGTTTTATTGCTGACATCGTGAATTTGAAAGTATTTGTACATGTTTTCCATATATTTTACTGTTGCAATGCAGTCTTTGAAGTGAGAATATTCTGCACCACCATGATGAATAAGATAGTTCAAAGCTGCTGTTACTTGAGGAGAAAACAGATTAACAGCCAAATTAACTTTCATTTTTTCTAAATTAGAAGGGTAAAGATGTTTCTTTGTTAAGTATCTAACTGGTTTAATCACAAGGTGTTCTTGAATTTCAGCCAAATCAAAGAGGTATTTAGCTGAAATTATACCATCGGATGATGTCATGTCATGAGCCAGCATTAAATTTCTCGCATTTTTTATTGCATGACAATGGTCAAAACTGAAGAATAGCTCAAGTCCTGGATTGTAAGGATGAGAAACAACATTTTTAAGCATTCCATTGCCGAAATGCTTGAAAAGAGCTACATGGGATCTGTGGTTATCAGCTACCATTCTTATCACGATAAAACCACAGTCGGACAGTAATTTTAAAACGTCTAATGTTAATTTGTATAAATCTTTGCTGTTTAAATGTCTATGAAAATGGTAACTTGCTGGTATTATATATTTTGTTGACATTCCCTGAATTACGTAGGAAAGCAGTTGATTAGCAATAACAGGTTTATTTCCTATTTCATCATGAGATTGAGGAATAGTCTCTAAGCCAAATATATGATCTTCTGTTTTGGAATAAAACACTGCTTCACGTACTGCCATGTCGTCAAGAATTAGTGAACATACTCTCTCTGAGGCACGTAATGTTTTAATTTCTGATGTTAAGCGATCCTTGATTAAATTTTTGTTGTCAGTTCCCATATATTTCTTTAGAGTGGTATGACTTGGTAACTTAAGAATTGAATTACTTGGAAATTTATATCCTTTTGGTGAACAAAATCTCCAAGCAATACAATGTCGAATTGTAATCTCAGACCATCTGGGAAGCTTTTTTTTATAATTTCGAATTTGATCTAATATGAATGTTGCACGAGGATTCATTTGATTGGCATCTTCTAAAATTTGTTCTAAATGTTTCCAATATACATTTTGTGTTTTCTGCTTTTGTGTTTGTATTTCTTCTTTCATTTTATTATACTGTATTTGTAAACGTCTTAATTTTTGTGTGACACATTTATTAGTATATATTAGATCTTTTATTTCAATGGTTGGTGCTGATGTTTGAGTTGCACCAGATATTTTATATGGTACTTCAGGCGTTAAATTTTCCAAACAAGTTAGATTTTCATCGACAAACTAAAATTATTATTTAATGTAATTGATATGTATGTGTATATTTTAATAAATAAACCTCAAATATAGAAGGCACAGCTTCTGCAGTTAATAATTTACGTTTCTGCGTAACTAAAAAACTGTCGTGGGAGAAATGTTTACTGCAAACTACCGCATACTCCGATAAAGGTGCAAAATCTAAAGAAACGTAACGACTTTTAACATAAAGTAATTTTACAGCATTAATGTTGTACCTGTATGATTTAACAAAATCTCCTTCCACTTTAAATTTACTTCCATATTTGCTGGTATGCAATGGAAAGAAACATTGTCTTCTGAATTGCAATTGCTTACGCAACATCTCCGCCGTAAAGGCATTTTTTTTTATAACGAAATCAAATTTAAAATGAATTATTTGAATTATCCGTCAAATCGTACAAATATTTCAAATTGACGTGTACACATAGTTACTTGAAAATTGTCCAGAGGGCGATACAGTACAGTGCGTCAAGGTCATTTTTCCAGGAACAACTTTTTTTGAAATGCGGCTAGCCGGGTAAAGCACACTGGGCTTTACTAATCTAGGAAGCCGTGGTAATGACAACTGCAATTACTTAAAAACTCACAAGAGGCGCTGAGAGGAGTACCCGTCAAAATTCTTAAAAGTAGAATTGAAACGGCCATACATACACGTCAGTGAATGTTAATGTAGCTGGCCATGACACAACAGAACACCTATAGTCACGAAAATCAATGATAAATCCACATTAATTTGAAACAGTAACCTCACTTTTTTCAGTGTTGCCACTTCTAGAAAACAAATCCTAATTCAAATTGGTCACGTAGGTTGGAGTAATTTATGATTTCCCTGTAGTAACTGATAAGTGTAATTGAGTATCATCCGTCCACCATGTAAGTTTACTTATAATAGATACTTTAGCTCTATCATCTGAGTTTAGGTGTTTTCCGTTTACCGCAAATCTTACCTCAGATCAGATAAACGTCATTTCCGTTAGCACGAACAAGTGAGTGTGAATTGAGATTTCGACTTCCCACCTTGCCACTTAAGCACTTCCATTAGTTGCTAGGTTGATACATCCATTCAAACTTACTTGTTTAAGTGATATGAGGTAAGATTTTTGGATGTCTA
This sequence comes from Dorcus parallelipipedus, assembly GCA_958336345.1. Lineage (NCBI taxonomy): Eukaryota > Metazoa > Arthropoda > Insecta > Coleoptera > Lucanidae > Dorcus > Dorcus parallelipipedus. The sequence continues at coordinate 39,357,203 of OY284475.1, forward strand.
CGCCGACGGTGAATTGAATACTAACTGTGGCAGCATTCCCGCAAGTGAAACAGCGAACCATTACCCGCTTCTCCTTTTACACAATTATTAACCAATTTTAACTGTCACGGTTGACAGTTGTATTAGAGGGAGAAGCGGGTATGCGATGACATAACGGTTCGCTGTTTCACTTGAATGCTGCCACCATTCGTATGTATTCAATTCACCGTGGTCTACGCCAACCCTTTACGGAAATTGCCGTAACAGTATAGCTATAGACGACTATAATTTTGTTTACTACGATAACAAATAGTCAAGGAATGGATTATACCTAATTCAAACTTATTTTTGCTCATAGTTGAAAAAGCAACGTCTTTTTTGAATATAGCAATAAATGTATGATCTTCGGCTTCAATAAGCCGAGTATTTCTTTTATTACTGCAGAGACCTATCTTACTTTCGTCGAGCACCAATGGAACGTAGAAAAAGAAACCCTGCAGTATCGCCCCGAATAAATTATTAAGGTTAATTCCTGGTAAGTTCGTCAATCCAATGTCAACACCATATAGTAAAGGCAAGCACAATTTAATCAGCCTATCAGGCCAATACCGCAATACAATTTTTCTGAACCAAAAATTCAGCTGAAAAGATTTCCAAAGTTTAGCAAATATCAAGTTTCATCTTTTATTTTTCCACTTACTTGGTCGTCGAGGATATTTTTCGGCCTCCACTTTCTATGAACTGCAAGAAGTCTTTCACTAATTCGAGAGAATTGACCAAATGGTAGTGGAAAATATGCCATGATGACGTGATTGCCGAAGTGATCTGAGTCATAAATTCCTCTGTAGAAATTCAGGTTTTCCTCACAACGAGGACGAGTCATCATGACGAAATTCAGATTTTCAGGACATTTGCCTTTCTGAAAAGTAAAACTATATTTAAGCTCTGAATCATGTGAAGTGACATAATCAAAATACTTCAAGAAATTTTACGGCGGGGTGAATCTTTTTCTGCTATTTTTCTTTAAAAATATAGTGCAACAAAACTCGATTCAAAAAGAGCATATTAAAGCCAGCTGTAATTGTAATTAAAAATTTTAACAAAAATAAATCAAATATGATGGATTCGGATCTGGGTTGTGCTAAAAATAGGATATTTAAATAAAACTAGATTTTCGAATATCTTTTCTTATTTATTAATTACACGTGTAGGTAACAGTGAAAAAATACTTTTGATGTCATGTAATTTAGGTTGTAGGTCTGGTCGAGTAATGAACTTTGGTATGTAAGAAATGCTCCCTATACCCATAAAAAATGATGCTATGGTCAAGAAATCGATTTTCGGTACATGCATGCACTTAAAACTTCGCTTTTCTATTACCAATTTTCGATTGTAGCACCCTGTCCATTTTTCGAGTGCCACTATGGGGATCTCGTTTATCTTGAGAGATACGAAATAAAGTTGGGCAAAGTTGCGCATTTTCGTGCTGAATAATAATCTGAAAAGAAATTTGTAATATCTTCAATAGTTTTGAAAATATTGCAAGAAAACGAAAATTTCTGATTTTTGTTTTTAATTTTTTCACGATAAACTAATCGTACTAGACATTTCTAACCAAGACATTATTCAGTCACTCTTTTGTGGAAAATTCGAGTATGGCATCCTCTTTTCAATAATTTTCAAGATGACGGAGAAACACCTGGCAACTTCATTTTTTCTTATGGATGCCATTTTGGATTTTAACATTTTGAGATAACGTTCTTTTTTCTCTTTACAACGATGTTTCACCCATGGTGGTCCAATATCACATTTTTGCCAAAAATCCAATTTTTAATTTTTTGCGAAGAGTGCTTTGGAAAAATAAAACGTTCTTTTGTTGTGAACAAAAGTTTGACAGTTTGATCCTATTTCAAGTCTTGTCATTTACGTTTGTGCTAAACTAATCGTACTAGACATTTCTAATCAAGACATTATTAAGACACTTTTTTATTGAGAATTCGAATATGGCATCCCCGAAATACATAATAAGAATAGATAATAATTAACGAATGTAACATCACAACATGTGTTCAAATTGCCCACCGCCTAATTCTAAGCACAGTGCCACTCTCTCCCTAAGAGTTGCTATAACTCTTGACACATCCCTTCTTCTAATCTTGTGCCTGAGAGTGGTGACAATTCTTTGAGGAAGTTCATCAAGATCGGCTGGCAATGTTTTGTAAATATCATTTTTCATTGTCCCCCACAAAAAATAGTCCAAGAGAGACATGTCAGGTGACCGCGCCGGCCAGGATACGTCGCCATTATTAGCAATAACATGGTTGGGAAACATTTCCGATAAGCATTCCCTAACCCTTCTAGCATTATGGGGTGGTGCGCCATCTTGTTGGAACCAGATAGCGTTCAAACGATGAAGAGGAACGTTGTCGGCAATAAAATCTGTCAGGAAATTGAGGTACCAATCAGCATTTAAAGTCTCTTCGTAGATGTAAGGACCAATTATTGTATCGCCCAATAAACCGACCCACACATTAAGGCTAAAACGTATTTGTGGTCGCCGTTCTTGAAATTGATGTGGATTTTCAACTGACCAGTAATGTTCATTGTGGCTATTAAATTGCATTGGTGAATTTACATTCATCAGACCATATGACATTATTAAGGAAATTTGGGTTTTCCTGAATCTGATTATTTACAAACGTGCAAAAGGCTAACCGTCGTTCATGATCTCCAGGATGAAGCGTTTGAGAAATATGAATTGCCCAAGGCCGATATTTGTGTTTTTTAAGTGTTCTCCAAACAACTTGATGTGACGGCAAATTCAGCTGGGCTGCAACTTCTCTTGAGGAAACAGATGGATTGTCTTGCACCTAATTAAGAATTAAATGATGAATACACGTATTTTAGTACTTGTAATCATGTAAAACTTTTACCGCTTGCAAAATTTCCTGCTCCGGCCTATCGCCATATTTTCGTCTACGTCTTTTAAACGAACCATATTCGCTCAAGTTTCTGTGCAGCAAAGAAAAGTACCTCAAACTAGGTTGTTGCCGCTCTGGATAACGCTGCGAATATTTTGCCGCAGTCGTGTGGGCATTTCGATGCGAAGTGTAGTAAATTTGTGTCATATCTCTTTGTTCTTCACTTGAAAAAGGCATTCTCGCGATAAAACTAGCACAAACGTAAATGACAAGACTTGAAATAGGATCAAACTGTCAAACTTTTGTTCACAACAAAAGAACGTTTTATTTTTCCAAAGCACTCTTCGCAAAAAATGAAAAATTGGATTTTTGGCAAAAATATGATATTGGACCACCACGTGTGATCGTTGTAAAGAGAGAAAAAAACGTAATCTCAAAATGTTAAAATCCAAAATGGCGTCCATAAGAAAAAATGAAGTTGCCAGGTGTTTCTCCGTCATCTTGAAAATTATTGAAAAGGGGATGCCATATTCGAATTCTCCATAAAAAAGTGTCTGAATAATGTCTTGGTTAGAAATGTCTAGTACGATTAGTTTATCGTGAAAAAACTAAAAACGAAAACCACAAGTTTTCGTTTTTTTGCGATACTTTCAACACTATTGAAGATATTACAAATTTCTTTTCAGATTATTATTCAGCATGAAAATGCGAAACTTTGCCCTAATTTAACCAACTTCGTATCTCTTAAGATAAGCGAGATCCCCATAGTGGCACTCGAAAAATGGACAGGCTGTATACAGGGTCGCTTATATGTATGGAAACGGTCGATTATTTCTTAAAATAAGATAACTAGCGAAAAATGTTAAATACAAGAGTTTTAGGGCTTTTTTTTATTACAGTAAAGAAAAATTAAGTATACACGATCACTCAAAAAATCATAGGAAAACAAAGTTACTTTTTTTAAATGATATATTACGCGATATTTCAGTTCCTCTCAAATTCTAAAAAAAAATTCTAAAACACTATATACCTAAACTTAACCGTTTTCGAGATATCGAGTTACCTCCTTCTAGCTCCATAACAACACCCCGCCGCCGCCGTTCTTTTATCTTAAGTGATATTTTTGACAATCTTGAACAATCATAATCCCAATTTACCGGCAGAACAAATATGGTTTCAACAAGATGGGGCTCCTCCACATTTTAGAATATCTAGACGAAACTTTTCCTGGTAAATGGATTGGACGCAGGGGTGCAATTGAATGGCCAGCTTAGGTCTCCCGATATGACACCACTTGTCTTTTTTCTATGGGGACACCTTATAAAATAGGATTCCAAAGAAAATAGTTGCTTATTAAAACTTGTTGGAGCGTTGTTATGGAGTTAGAAAATTTCTAAGGTAACTCGATATCTAGAAAATGGTTAAGTTTAGGTGTGTGGTACAATTTTTTTTAGAATGTTGAAAGGAACTGAAATATCGCGTATTATACAGGGTGTTCCATTAAAAAAAAACTAACTTTGTTTTTCTATGACTTTTTGACTGATCGTGTATACTTAATTTTTTTTTATTGCAAAAAATTTTAAAAAAACCCTAAAAATTTTGTATTTAACATTCTTCGCTAGCTATCTTACTTTAAGAAATAATCGACCGTTTCCATACATATCGGCGACCCTGTATAAAAATTGAAAATCGGTTCAAAACTGGCAGAATTCCACATGTAAATATTTCGAATTCTTGCAATTTTTGCACATTTTCCATATTCATCGGCAATTTATGAAAAATTTTACTTTATAGAATCCTTCTAAATTTTACCTAAAACTATGTAAGTACAATTGTACGATCATTAAAAGACGTTAACCGAGATATTTAGTTTTGAATATACAGCCTGTGGCATTTAACCGGGTTACTCAAAACAAGTAAAATGTTTGAGTAAATACTCACTCCTGATTTTAATTAATATGTTAAAGTGCAGAAATTATGAAATAATATTAAATATCTCCTCAACCGTCAGTAATTGCTATAGAGAAGTGTATAGCTAACTGAAAGATAATTTTACGGAACATCTAACAACGATATAAAATTAACATCGTTCCCTTTAAAAAACTAAAGTTACAGTCCTTTTCTTTTGGCTTTCCTCTTTTGTCAAATGTGTTTCCGAATTTGTCAAATGACTTTCCAATCTGTTCAAAGTATAGTAGGCCTGCGGATTGGAAAGTCATTTGACAAATTCGGAAACATAATTGACAAAAGGGGAAAACCAAAAGAAAAGGACTGTATTGTTCTTTATTTGTTGTCGAAATAAAAATAGTTTTACTGAATCCTTGTTTAATGAAAAGTAAATTTTCTTACTACGGTAGATCCCTTCCACTTTGCTTATAACTGCTTTCTAACTTTCTTCGTTAATGAGATATTAATTATAAAAGTTACATCTGTATGTAATTGTATAATTATTAAAAAAAAATATTGTATACATTTATTTGAAGACATATACCTACTTCCTAATTAACATGTCGTCTATTACTTTTTAAATTGTTTATATTGTGTCTACATAATACAATTAATTTGATAGATTCATAAAATTTGCTGGCAACTAATTGTTTGGACGTCTACTTTTTTACGCTTTAAAAACAAGAAAATCTTGAAAACAGAAATCATAAATCGTTCTCAATACAAGTTAATTGTTGATTTTACTACAAAGAACAAAATGTTTAGGAAAAATATGGCTCGTAGTGTACCAACTCATAAAGAAGTACGTGAAATTATAATTCGACAATATGCCACCGATAAAACCGTAAAAAAATTGCAAATGAATTTAACTTATCGAAATTGACAATTGGTGATATAATAAAAATAATATGGAGACACGGCAAACATTGATATTCGCAGCAAAGTCCTGGAAAACACTGTAACAGACAGAAATACACGAAGAATTCTCACTAAAATTTGCAAACGGAAAAGACATGTAATTTAAAAGAAATTCAGTCCCAATGGAATGAAGAAACTGGTCTAATTGTAACTAGGTAAAGTTGCCGACAAATTTGGCTACGGTTTTTATAAAGTAAATAACATTTATAGCACTCAATACTCATTTAAATTTGAGAACCTAAATTTTAACACATTTTGTTTTTAAAAAGTCGAAACAAAAAGAAACAAAAACGACTGCTTATCGAAGCACAAAAGAAAAGACGTCTGGACTGGGCAAAATCTAAAGTTACATTGACCAGAGAAATGTGAAGCCAAATAATTTTTAGTGATGAATCAGGGTTGATGTCTGTATTGGTGATTGTTGGAAGAGAGTGATCAGAACAAAATTCGGGGCTTTCTATAAAAACTGTTTTAACGAACCATAAAATTCCACAAGGGGTTATCATTTGGGATTGCATGTAAAGATTCAGGCAAACTACAGTTTCTTGATGGTATCATAAACGCAGAAAAAATTAAGGTATTTTAGAAAGAAATTTCCATGTTTTATTAATTGGTATTGATATTTAATAAATTTTACATTAATAATTCCTTATATTTAGCAATACTTCACTAGTTTTTTTCTGTCTGTTCTATTTCTTGCTGTTTTCTTAAGTATTCATATAACTGAGATTAATATTACATTAAGACAATAACATTTCTTTAATATTTTGTCCTTTTTAAAATACTTTACAACTTTCATTTAAACAAATAATAAAACATAAAAATTTGAAGAACAAAACTAAGTTTTAAACAATAATTACAGATTTAGAAATTTGTTGCAAGTCGGTTAATAATAATTTTTTAACAACATTCTTCACAAAAACTTTTAAAATTTAGTGGGCTAATGTTTAATTTATCGTTATTTATTTTGACAAAACGTCAGTAAGTTCTTTAAATAAATATACTTTTACTCGATAAAAATTTATTTTCTCTTTGATATAATAATTACAGACTTTGTTATTCTTGCAAAATATTTAATATACATTAAAAATATCAAAATGGAGTACCACTTCAGGAACTAAATATTATTTCTGAATATACAGCCTGTGGTATTTAACCGGGTTTCTTCATTAACGCCGTTTCTAGTGAATATATGGAAAAATGTTCTATACAAAAGTATCATCCTTCCAAGCTGCGCATAATTTAAAATTATTTTCGAATATACAGGCTATCCCAATTTGGCTGTACGATGTGTAACTTCGTTATTTCAAATGGAACACCCTATGTTTTATAACGAATTTCAGCTTGTCAGTTTATTTTAGGGTAAGTTTGATAAGGATTGCCTGTTCCTAAGTCCTATGGTTTTGAAGATATTAGGCTTTGTTTATGGTTTTCGAAAAAACAGATGTAGGGTAAATTTGCCTAATTCGTACCTGCGCCTAAATTGTACCTCCACAATTTCTCGTAAGTCGTAATGGTGATAAGCGCTTGTAGTAGCAGAAACTGTGGATAACATGGTTTAACCTAGCCATGTTATTGTGGTAGGCAGTGTAGGCACTCTTTGACAAATTTTTGAAAAAATAAGTTTTTGGACTAGTTTTCAGTAAGACTTTTACGTCACTCACAATGATTTTGCATCAGTTCTAGTGAAGATAAAGAATTAAATAAGTTTCTTGTGCAAAAGTACACCAATCTGCAATATTATTTTTGAGCTGTGGCGTTTGCGCCTATTTCATAACATGTGAGCAAATAAAAATCAGATTAGAGCAGGCGGTGCAAAGAAAATGTATGTCTGTGATTAAATAAAAAGTCAATAAATTTGACAGTCCATGAATATATTACATTAATTAATTCAGTTAATCACAGACATACATTTTCTTTGCACCGCCTACTCTAATCTGATTTTTATTTGCTCACTTTTTATCAATAGCTCACAATATTTCTTTATCAATTCGTACTGAAATAGAAATCACATCTCCGAGATTTCAAATACTTACATGTTCAAATAAACTGTCCCAGACAACTATGAACACCCAAATTCTAACAGAAAATTCATACAAAACAATTTAGACGAAAAGTTGACTACAGTAAAAAAGAAAAGCACACCTAAGGACTTAACAGAAAATGAGACTCTCAAAAGGACAAACAGCGTTGAAAAAAGGCAGCTAATAAAGACAAAAAGAGAAAATGAAGAAAATAAGAAGCAAAAAGGCCGAAAACTGGTTCGGTACGATTTTGGAACATTGATCTTTCAATGTTCTGTGTTTTTGAAAAACTTTTGTTTCTTAAGAATTCGTAATTTTTCATTTTTGTTTGCTTGTAAAATTATTGACTTTGGTAACAAAGAGTTTATTATTGCTATTGCGGTTTATTTTTCTTCAAATTTCGTAAAGTTATAGGCATATGTTCTTAAGGGGTACGAATTAGGCAAGTTTACCCTAACTTTTATAATTAGCTTTGTTTTGGTTCCAACTTAGAACTGTTCTGAAACTGTTCGCACATGCGTATTATGCTTTTAGTGTTTTGGTTCGTTCAGAATCAGTTCCGAACTAACAATTCACTGTTTTGGTTAATTTCTGGAACTGTTCCAGAACCGTTCTAGAACAGTTACAGCAGTTCCTACCTTTTAGTAGGAACTGATATGGAATTCCGAGTTCATACGTGCGCAAATCTTATGCAGTCAGTATTGCTGTATTATATTAATCAAAATAAGCTTTATATAATTAACTATTCATATAATTATGAAAAAATAATGGAAATGTTTTTATAAAATACTTTCGCCTAAAATATAATTTTGAATTAGGTAGTGATTATACATGAGTTAATCAACAACTAATCCAGTGTATATGAATAGAGTTAAAATTTAAGAAAGTATTTTTATTTAGAAGCTAGTTTATTACAAATAGATAGAATGTACTCTAACTTCTGTTTTGGTTTATGCAGTACCAGAACTATTACAGAACTGTTCTAGAATTGAACGCTCAAGCGCAACCAGTTCTGCACAGTTCGGGAATCGTTCTGAAATAATAACGAAAACAAAGCTATTAATATCTCATTAACGAAGAAAGTTAAAAAGCAGATATTGTGGTACTGTTACAAGCTAAGTGGAAGGTATCAGGCGCAGTAACAAAATTTACTTTTCATTAAATAGAAATTCAGTAAAATTACTTACATTTAGACAACAATCGAAGGCCAATAACTTTTGTTTTTTAAATGGAACGGTGTTATTTTTATGTCGTCGTTAGATACTCCACAAAATTATCTTTCAATTAGCTATACATTTCCTTATACCAATTACTGAGACGATATTTAGAAGTGAGTATTTACTCAAACATTTTACTTGTTTTGAGTAAAGTGTCAATTTTCTAAGTTTATCAAGCTCTGTTATACAGTGTGGTGATAAAATAACGCACAAAGCGAAAAAACACCCTTAGCGTTGACTTTTTCGAAAAACGCTCGGACACGTCGATTTTATTTTTAAAAAAGACATCTTTTACAACCAACTTTAATTTTATGTCAGTTACCACTTTTGCGCCGTGACGTCATCGAAATTTTTTTTAATGACAACCTATTTTTTTGAAAATGTCTTTTGAAAGCGCCCATTTTTCTGAGTACAAAAATGTTAATGAATCACTAATGCATAAGAAAATTTTGAAGAAAAGAATTATTAAAAAATGGAAATGTGATTTTTAATCTTAATTTTAACCTAAAATAATACTTTCTTGTAAAAACATAACAAAACAACTTAATAAAATTACAATAAATGTTGGAAATGCCCTCCGCCAACCACTTGACAGTGACCAGCTCGTGTGTAAACGTTGTTAATTACTTTTGCGATGGTTTCACGGCTAATGTTATTCATTTCCGTCCTAATTTTGTTTTGTAAATATTCCAAAGTTTGAGGTCTGTTCACGTAAACTCGACCTTTTAGATAACCCCATAAAAAAGTCTAGGGGAGTTAAGTCAGGTGAGCGGAAATGAATAACATTAACCATGAAACTATCGCAAGAGTCATTAACAGCGTTTACACAATAGCTGGTCACTGTCAAGTGGTTGGTGGAGGACATTTCCAATATTTATTGTAATTTTAAGAGAAAGCATTATTTTAGGTTGAAATTTTATTAAGATTAAAAATCGCATCTCCATTTTTCAATAATATTTTTCTTCAAAATTTTCTTATGCATTAGTGATTCATTAACATTTTTGTACTCAGAAAAATGGGTGCTTTGAAATGACATTTTCAAAAAAATAGGTTGTCATTTAAAAAAAATGTCGATGACGTCACGGCGCAAAAGTGGTAACTGACATAAAATTAAAATTGGTTGTAAAAGATGTCTTTTTTAAAAATAAAATCGACCTGTCCGAGCGTTTTTCGAAAAAGTAAACGCTAGGGATGTTTTCTCGCTTGGTGCATTACTTTATCACCACACTGTATAAAATGCATACATTTTGAACACTTATTGTACAATTACAAGACATCTTAGAATTATATTGTTATTTCCACAGTTTTCAAAGATTTTGTATTTATTTTGGAAAATCAGTATTTAATTTTGTTAGTTGTTATATTCAATGAAATTATGATTAATAAATATTTTGTCAATAATGTGTAGAGCGCACTTTATTATTTGATATAAAACAAAAGTTAAACTTTAGTACAAGAAGTCTTAGGGCCAATTGTATGAAACGTGGTTAACCACAGGATCAAAGTTAATTGTGTATTTAAGCAAAATCACTGCAGGAAACTTAACAATACTTAAAAATACCAATCAAAATTATTTCTCTCGTTACTGTTTAACCTATCACAAACCTTAACAATGGAATTAAATAATCATGTATTTAACAATATTTTATACGACCAGCACTTAAAAGCTTAGCCAATTGACATGTAACTCAAACCAAGTACATATTATGTTTGAATAAATACTCACTTCTGCTTTTAATTAAAATGTTAAATGTTAAATATCTCCTGAACCGTCAGTAATTGGTATAGGGAAGTGTATAGCTAATTGAAAGGTACTTTTATGGAGCATCTAACGTCGATATAAAAATAACACCGTTCCATCTAAAAAACAAAAGTTATTGCCTTTCAACTGTGGTCGAAATGGAAATAGTTTTACTGAATCCCTATTTAATGAAAAGTAAATTTTGTTACTGCGGTAGATACCTTCCACTTAGCTCGCAACAGCACCACAATATCTGCTTTCTAACATTCTTCATATTAATTATCAAAGTTATATCCGTATTTTCCAAAAACCGTAAACAAAGCCTAATACCTTAAAAACTATAGAACTTAGGTACAGGGAACCCTTATCAAACTTACCCTAAAATAACCTGACAAGCTCAAATTCGTTATAAAATATAGGGTGTTCCATTTAAAATAACGAAGTAACATATCGTACAGCCAAACTGGGATAGCCTGTATATTCGAAAATAATTTTAAATTATGCCGAGCTTGAAAGGATGATACTCGAGTTACTCTAGCAATATTTTCCAGCAATAAATCATAGAGATTAGTTTATGTGTGATTATTTTTATCATTAACTCTACAGCCAACCACTTATATATTTTGAATATTGCCAGGTGGCAGCACCTAAAAAGACAATCTGAGCATAAATTCGTTTTATCGGTGTTGGGGGCGCACAGTGGAACGATTCAATGTAATAGGTCGGACATCTGACGAAAATCCAAAGTTACAATTTAAATGTAATAGCTTATTATTATCATTCCTGAACATATTTTACATGTTATGTATAAATTTTGTAGCAAGGCGATGATCGTACAAATGACACGCTTGCAAAGTGACCCATGCCTGGCTACTTCATAAACTGGCTTATTTGAAATGGACATTTTCTAAATTTTTTCTTTCAAAGTTGAAATATATTTATGTGTTTTTTTAAGTTATATATTCTTTGTCAGATAGTTTCCTATCCAATTAAATCGATTTCTGACATTCGAGTCCTATATTTAATATTTTTATTGGCGCTTAATTGCAAAGACGCATTTTTATTTTCATTTGGATAAAAAAAAACATCCTTTACTTAAAAGCCTCGCAGTTCCCCGCTGTACCAATAATACTCTCTAAAAGTAGACTCTATAAGGATGATTTTGATACATAAATTAGCTGCTACTTTCTGCAACTTTGGGTGTTATTTGCATTTGATTTGTACATATGCATTCAATAATAAATATCGACAGCTTTAATACTAAAATAAATTTAACGTAACAGCTTAATTTAAGAAAAAAATTCATAGATTGCCAAGTGTATTTAATCATTCAGAACATAGTCAGTTACATTAACAACTGGTGACGCATATTGCTGTGGTATTTAGCATATAACTTTTTAGAAATAATAGTGATCTCAGGGTCTATTGATTGAATTATTAAACAAGTTACAACATTACACGGGGTTCCTACGCAATGAAGTAATTTAAATAGCATTGAAACTCTGAAAACATTCATTGAATTGTTGTTGTGCAAATTTATGAGCAAAGTGGTAACTGGGGTAAGTAAAAATCAAATATCTTAGTGACAAAATATATTTAGTTGGTATTATTGACGTTACACATAAAATGTCAAAGCAACAATATACACATAACCAAATAATTATCAGTTGCAAATGGTACATAAAATTATAATCTAATTTGCCACGACGAATTGAAGTTAGTAGATCTCTACCTCACATTCATCATGAACAAACAGGTGTGTTATTTTCAGTGACCGCTAAGGTAAATAATACCTTGTTCCGTGTCCCCAAAAATTCTAAAAATCGTTGAATGCAAAGAATGAAATGTGTGTTGTGTTGAATTATTATTTAATAAACAAATTGTGGTTAGTTGAAATTTAGTGTGTATTTTGAATCTGTTTTAACAAATACTCAATGTATTTATTCCATTTTGTATTTGCCGATAACACATCTTAACCATATCAAGTTAGATAAAAGCATCTTCTCTGAATATGATAACGTTAAATACAAAAATGTGTTTGTGATAAAAATATTAACTTGGTTATCGAAAGGCGGCATGTAATTATTCCATGTCGTCCTTGCTAACAACAAATCTAATCATATCAGTTTGGATAAAAAAACATCCTCTCTGTGGAGAGTTAAATATGAAAATGTGTGTGTCTGAGGTAAATCTAATAACTTCGTTGTCATAAATCGGCATGTAATTATTCCATGTCGTCCTTGCTAACAACAAATCTAATCATACCAGTTTGGATAAAAAACATCCTCTCTGTGTATGATACGTTAAATGCATAAATGTGTGTTTAAATCAAAATCAACAATAATAATATTAATAAATTTTAAAACTGTTTACCATTCTAGAAGATGTTATCACAATCACTGACCAAGGAAGACTTAATTCTACTGAAAAATTGTCCCACTTATATAGGGAAACAAGCCCATAAAAACTTGCCCCAAAAGAAACTTAACCTTAAAATGCAAAAATAAAATTAAAAATTCATCAAAATTAACTTAAAAAAATGTGATCCTATACAATGCAAAAGCATGAAAATTAAATTAGCTTTTCCTAGGCCAGCCAATCAGTCCCAGTCGAAGTGCCTCCACCTTCAACATATTCACCTTCGCCCCATCAGGAAGGTGCAGCAGATATCGGCGCTTGTTGCCTCTTCGGTCCTTAAGGAACTCACGAGGAAGTTTTTTAACTGCTTCCTCGAACTCAGCAGCTTCCATCTGCTGAGGGGCAGGGGTTTCAAGATCAGGCAACCCAACCTCCCTGACCGATGCGCTCGGGACCTCAGGCATCGATAACACAGGCCTAGCAGGTCGTGGAAGAAAATCAGGCATGGCCTCGGTATCTGAGTCTTCCCCAAAAAGCTCACGGAACTTGCCTTTTAGCCAATTGGCAGTATTTGGGGAATCGAGACTCAAGGAATCGTCTTCCAGGTTATGTAAACTCTGCATTTTAACAAAACAAAGATATAAGTACAAGAAATATCTTAATGAAAGTTTAATTTTTAGAACTCTAAGGGATGTTATACAAGCATGATAGAAATGTGGCAAAAAGCCAAAAGAAAAATCATCTATCAAAATAAAACAAATTCAACGTGTGTATCTTTTTCATTAAAATTTAATTTCTCCTCGAAAAGAAAATAACACAGCAATATGTATAGCCATTTTAAATAAATCTTCTACATTGATGTAAGTTTTTGTATAAATTTATTGCAATTATCGATGGCTGCTAGTGACCGCCGATAATTACAGTGAATTTACATTAATGCGCAAGTATACATATTTATAACTACTGTACAGTATGTCCCCGGATTGAGTTTACAATACGTATAATGGACCAAAAATTTTTGAATTAAGATTTCATGTTCTGCAGTTCAGGCCTGCTTGGCGTGAAATGAATTTGTGCCAAATTTGACATCGAAAGTCTTCAAGGTGGCGGAATTAACACAAGAAGAAATAAAATCTGTGTAGGTAAAGTGGTCTTCCTTTTGAATTTAGGAGTAAAATTTAGTAACATGATTCTCATTTCAAATGAGGGAGATATACTAAATTTCAACATCCTAGAAAAAAAAATTGAATTACTGAAAATTACTAATTAAATTATAAATATTATTATAGTAAAGTTGTAAAATGTTAACGCCATCTACATATTTATTGACTAAAAACAAATAAAATATGATTATTCAAATAACACTCCGTCCATGCACCTGACAGTGTTAATGTCTTACAAGTGTATTGAAATCCTAATATTCCGTAATTCATTTTTTTTTCTCTAGGATGTTGGAATTTAGTATCTTCCTAATTTGAAATGAGAATCATTTTATCTTACTAAATTTTTCTCTTAAATTCAAAAGGAAGACCACTTTACCTACACAGATTTTACTTCTTCTTGTGTTAATTCCGCCACCTTAAAGACTTTCGACATCAAATTTGGCACAAATTCATTTCACGCCAAGCAGACCTGAACTGCATAACATGAAATCTGAATTCAAAAATTTTTGGTCCATTATACGTATTGTAAACTCAATCCGGGGACATACTGTATATTAAAGAATTTTTTTTTTTGTAAAATTTAATAAAAACTTAGGAATTTACCTTATAAATTAATGAAGGTATTTTAAATATCCTATTTTGTATGTATATTTCGCATAAAAAAAAATTATATTAGTTTTTATGTAAAATTACTAATTTATTTTTTTAATTTTACACATACTTTTATCTGTATACTTATCGTCATCTTATCAACGTTTCAGTAATGTCTGCATTCGTAGCCTATAATGATTACCTACAATTGTCATTTAAATCACTCTTCTTTTATAATAATACAGTTTCTCTTAAATTGTTATATCTTTAATATATTTATGTTTCATTTAAAACACTTTTCCATTTTCATAAAGAAAATAATTTACTAATTAACCATAATTTCACAGTGTGCCTTAATTCTGTCCTCATTTCATCATGACATGACAGTTTTTTGACGTCATATAAATAAATTTTACTAAGTTATAATTTTATAACACTAAATTACTTAAACGTAATGATTTTGTAAAAATAAAACGCTAAATTATTTGAAAAATCAACGATGTCCGACCAGTCACAATATGATCGTTCCACTGTGGGGCGGCGCGGTACTACGTGACTTTTTTATTAGAGATCCTGCCACTTACATATTTTGCATGTCGCTTCTAAGGAGCAACTAAAAAGATAATCTGAGCACAAATTCGTTTTATCGGTGTTAGGGACGGCGCGGTACTACGTAACATTTTTATTAGAGATCCTGCTACTTACATATTTTGCACGTCGCTTTTAAGGAGCAACTAAAAAGACAATCTGAGCACAAATTCGTTTTATCGGTGTTGGGGGCGGCGCGGTACTACGTAACTTTTTTATTAGAGATCCTGCCACTTACATATTTTGCATGTCGTTTCTAAGGAGCAACTAAAAAGATAATCTGAGCACAAATTCGTTTTATCGGTGTTAGGGACGGCGCGGTACTACGTAACTTTTTTATTAGAGATCCTGCTACTTACATATTTTGCACGTCGCTTTTAAGGAGCAACTAAAAAGACAATCTGAGCACAAATTCGTTTTATCGGTGTTGGGGGCGGCGCGGTACTACGTAACTCTTTTATTAGAGATCCTGCCACTTACATATTTTGCATGTCGCTTCTAAGGAGCAACTAAAAAGATAATCTGAGCACAAATTCGTTTTATCGGTGTTGGGGGCGGCGCGGTATTACGTAACTTTTTTATTAGTGATCCTGCCACTTACATATTTTGCATGTTGCTTCTAAGGAGCAACTAAAACGTTAATCTGAGCATCAATTCGTTTTGTCCGTGTTGGGGACGGTGCGATACTTCGTAACTTTTTAATTGTGTTTTTGGTTTAGTTGATGTGATTTGGGAGATCCTGCCAGTTACATATTTTGCACGTTGTTTCTAAGGAGCAACTAGAAAGATAATCTGAGCACAAATTCGTTTTATCGGTGATGGGGGCGGCGTGGTACTACGTAACTCTTTTATTAGAGATCCTGTCACTTACATATTTTGCATGTCGCTTCTAAGGAGCAACTAAAAAGATAATCTGAGCACAAATTCGTTTTATCGATGTTGGGGGCGGCGCGATACTACGTAACTTCTTTTATTAGAGATCCTACCACTTACATATTTTGCACGTCGTTTCCAAGCAGCACAGCTAAAAAGATATTCTGTGCACAAATTCGTTTTATCGGTGTTGGGGCGGTGCGGTACTACGTAACTTTTTTATTAGAGATCCTGCCACTTACATATTGTAATGATCCGTCGACACCAGCCGCCGTCAGACTTTCACTTGCGTCACAGCCGTCTAGTCGACGCACCTTAGGCGACAGTCGAGAAAGTGCTGGCGGCAGAATAAACTAGATCAGACAGCCTGTCGCGATGTAGAAATTACGAGAACGACAGCTTCGGTATATAAAATGCACGCGGCCGGGAGTGAGACAGTTCGAAGAATTCAGCGTTGAACAGTTCGGCGTTAAAGTTCGTGTTACATTTTCGCTCGGCTGTTAAAATAAATTACGTATAAGTTTGTAAATAAATTATTGTTTAAGTTAGTGTTAATTCGTTTGCTTTTAAATAAATTAGTTATTAGCTATTTGGTTTTTGTTTAAAAATAAAAACTAATAGAACTCTTTAAAATCGTTACATTGGTGCCAGGTTCGTCGAAATAAATAAACAATTAAATTGAATTAAATTTAAACAAGTTAATAAACAAAGTGTAGTGTAAAAAAATGGCTACAAAGAAAGTGCTGCTGAAAGATTTATAAGTGACAGAATCAAAAGCCGAATTAGAAGAACGCGAATTGGAAGTCTCCGGAAAGAAATCGATTTTGCAAGAGAGATTTCACCAAGCGTTACTAGAAGCAGGAGAGGACCCGGAAACCTTTCTTTTCGAAATCTCGGGCGGTCCTGCAGATTTAAGTAAGATATTCAAAGATGAATTGCTGGGACAATCAAGAAGTTTGGACGAGAAATTACAAGAACAATCTGGAAATTTCAAGGACGAATTGCAAAATAAATTGTTGGAACAATCTGGAAACTTCAAAGATGAATTGCAAAATAAATTAAAGGGTCAATCCAGAAATTTAGATGAAAAGTTTAGAGAACAATCCGGAAATCTGAAAGACGATCTTGGAAATTTGAAAGACGATCTAGGTAAATTAATGGAATATTCCAGAAACACGGAAGAAAATGTGAAAATTTTAGAGGAGAAACTTGAAAATAAATTGATACAACAGTCGACAAATCTGGAAAGTAAATTGCTCGAACAATCTAGAAATTTAGAAGATAAACTTCGAGAACAGTCTGGAAATTTGAAGGATGAATTTCTAGAACAATCAAAAGGGCTCGAAGATAAACTAGTGGTGAAAATATCAGAAGAGACGAGGAATCTGCAAGAAAATGTGGAAGAAATACTATTCCAGCAGGACAACTAAATTAAGTATCTCGAACAAATCATGACAGGGTTGCGAATGTTCGGGGATCCGTCACCAGCAGGAATACCGGCGTCAGACTTTCACTTGCGTCACAGCCGTCTAGTCGACGCACCTTAGGCGACAGTCGAGAAAGTACTGGCGGCAGAATAAACTAGATCAGACAGCCTGTCGCGATGTAGAAATTACGAGAACGACAGCTTCGGTATATAAAATGCACGCGGCCGGGAGTGAGACAGTTCGAAGAATTCAGCGTTGAACAGTTCGGCGTTAAAGTTCGAGTTACATTTTCGCTCGGCTGTTAAAATAAATTACGTATAAGCTTGTAAATAAATTATTCTTTAAGTTAGTGTTAATTCGTTTGCTTTTAAATAAATTAGTTATTAACTATTTCGTTTTTGTTTAAAAATAAAAATTAATAGAACCCTTTAAAATCGTTGCACGTCGCTTCCAAGGAGCAACTAAAAAGATAATCTATACACAAATTCATTTTATCGGTGTTGGGGGCGGCGCGACTACGTAACTTTTTTATTATAGATCCTGCCACTTACATATCTTGCACGTCGCTTCTAAGGAGCAACAAAAAAGATAACCTGTACACAAATTAGTTTTATCGGTGTTGGGGCGGCGCGATACTACGTAACGTTTTTATTAGAGATCCTGCCACTTACATATTTTGCATATCGCTTCTAAGGAGCAACCAAAAAGATAATCTGTACTCAAGTTCGTTTTATCGGTGTTGGGACGGCGCGGTACTAAGTAACTTAGAGATCCTGCCACTTACATATTTTGCATATCGCTTCTAAGGAGCAACTAAAAAGATAATCTGTACACAAGTTCGTTTTATCGGTGTTGGGGGCGGCGCGGTACTACGTAACTTTGTTATTACAGACCCTGCCACTTACATATTTTACACATTGCTTCTAAGGAGCAACTAGAAGGACGATCGGAGCACAAATTAGTTTTATCGATGTTGGGGGCGGCGCGATACTGCGTAACTGTTTTAGTAGAGATCCTGCCACTTACATATTTTGCATATTGTTTCTAAGGAGCAACTGGAAAGATAATCTGAGCACAAATTCGTTTTACCGGTTTTGACTACAGAATTTATTTTATGTCAAAATGAAACGTACGATATTAGTTGCTTGCCTGAATTTACAAATACAATTATAATGCCGTTAAATACTGGAAATCACTGGTATCTTGCCGTCGCAGATATTGTCACGGTATGGGCGTAGGTAGATGGTAGTAGATGGTAGAGCTTGAAACACAGTTGTTTAAAAAAGAAATTAATACCTCTTTATTAACGAAAAATTAAATAAATTTAGTTGCGGAGGTTCGTCTTGAAGTGTTGGGAATGCGGTCCGGGTGTTTACGGCGACGACTAGCTCACGTCGTTCCTTTTCTGGACGGAGTGGTATCGTTTCCCTTGGCTGGCGGGGGAAGAGGGTCCTCGTTCCCGGGGTCGTTACTGTAGATGGCCAGCAGGGTTGCAGCAGCTCGATGCAGTGGCGTTCCGGCGTAGGACAGCGTCTCGATGCGTGGCGTCCCGGGGCGTCGGTACTGTAGATGGCCACGGAGTCGGTTGGGTAGAACGACATACATGACTGTATCACTCTCCACTCCCCCGACTGTCTGTCTGACTGACCCTCCAACTGACTGACTGACTGACTGCCTGTGTTCCCAATTTTGGCCCGCACTTTAAATACACGTTTTTTGGCTAGTTTGCATGTTGCATCTCTTTGTTCTTGCCCCGTGTTTCGCCCAGCGATTTCGTATGTCCGCGGCCTCGTTTAGCGCAAATTTTGCTGAGCTCTATCGTTGCGGAATTTGAACCGATTACCTATTTATTTCGACACGGTTGCGGTGCCCTCGATTACACAAGTTCGCGTTTAGATTATTTGTTCGCGGAATACAACCCGAAAGTTCTTCGTGGTTTTTTTGGAAAATCCCTTTCGTGACATTATTAAATATAAAGTATTTAAATATTTTGATCCTATAAATACAACACAAGCATCAATTAACAAATACACTGCGCCAATAAATTAGGGGAACACCAGCGAGAAACGCAACTAAAAACTGTAATATCTTTTTATTGCCTTAACGTAATAAACTAAAAGTTTTTACATGGCTGCTATAACACCTTATTTGCCAAACAATAGTAATATTTTGTTACTCAAGTCATAATAATAAAGAAACTAAACGGAAACAATTATTAAGAAAAAAGCAATTTGTCACCAGTGAATAATTTTAAGAACAATTATACTTAAACAGGTGTATAAATTTAATATCGAGTATGACCTCCACGAGTTTGAATAACAGCTTGGCATCGTCGTGGCATACTTTCGATTAACCTTTGGATGTTCTCTTGAGGCAGTTCCGTTGAGTTTCTTTATTATTGTCACTTGAGTAACAAAATATGACTCTTGTTTGGCAAATAACGCGTTATAGCAGCCAGATAAAAATTTTAGGTCATTACGTTAAGGCAATAAAAAGATATTACAGTTTTTAGTTGCGTTTCTCTGGCGTTCCCCTAATTTATTGGCGCAGTGTATTTCAAATTATTCGTGTAGTTTCTTAAAACTTACAACCTAAAGGCAAGACTCCCGGAAGGAGGTTAGTATCATACAGGAAGTGGACAACAACAATTTTCGTCCAGAGTAGACAGACAGTTACAACTGCGGAGCTTTTGTTTTATACATTGCAAAATGTCTACATATATAAAAACACAAACCCACAAGCTGATTTTAATCCAACGCAGTTTCGTACATTGTAGAACTACTTTTGAAATTCTCCGATAATATGGAACATGTGTGTCTATTCTGTAATCAGCAAATAAAACAAATTACTGAATGGGTTTGGTGCGAACTATGTAAGAGGTGGTTTCATCAAGATTGCATTTCTGAATTTACGGGCAAAAATTTGAAGTGCCAATATTCAAGTACGTATGTTCTTTTGCAATTTCGCGCGCACGAAACATCCAAATTAATTATAGTCTTTTTATACGTATATTTATAAATATATCAAAATAATGTCGATAGAAACACCACAATAATGCCAAAAAAATTCGCACTGATTCTCTCTTTGGATATTACTCAGAATAATTATACAAAATATGTATCTTAGCCCAACACTGACATTTTATCAAATTTTGATTAGTTTATTTGTATGAAAATTTAATACATTGGCTACAGAAGAAAATATATAGGGTTTACTGATTTTTTAATATAATTATATAAAATAATATTGGAAAAAGCAAGAATTTCAGCGACTCAAAATGTAAGTGTTTAGACTAACATAAATATCAGATCCAAAAAATAATTAAAATGATTCAATGCTTGTAGAACATTCGTTAGAAAATAACCATAATTTTTATTTTGAAAATAAAAAGTCAACAAATAAAAATCAGATTAGAGTAGTAGAGTATGTCTGTGATTAACTGAATTAATTTATGTAATACATTCATGAACTGTCAAATTTGACTTGAACTTACAAATTTTCTTCGCACCGCCTACTCTAATCTGATTTTTATTTGCTCACCGTTTATTAATACATACATATTTTATACAGCGTGTCCGTTTTTCGAGTCTAACCATGGGGATCTAGGTTATTTTAAGAGATTATGGTTAAATTAGAACAAAGTTGCGTATTTTTATCTCAGTCAGTAATCTTCAAACAAATTTTGCCTATTTTTTACGGTTTTCAAAATATTCAAAAAAGTTTAAAACGGTTTTTTAAAAAAAATTTTCCATAAAAACCAACGAACGTAGGCATTTTTAGGTCAGTGATTGTTAAGGCACATTTTTATGAGGAATTTAAATATGCCATTGTCTTTGTCATGTCATCAAAAATTACGAACAAACTACATTCAACTTTTTATTTTCTAATGGACACCATCTTGGATTTTTACATCACTAAATGAAGCCCTTTTCTCTGATTACAATGATGTATCACACTTGATCCTGAAAATTTTTCCAAAATTTCAAACCCGGAGAACGAGAAGTGCCCGCTTCTTCCAAATCTCCAATTAAATCTCCGGCTTGATGGTTTAAATAAGATACAGGTCAAAATTTCAAAATTATCTGACAGTTCTGTACGTTTGCACTTTATTATTGAACATAGTTTATAACAAAATAAAATTTAATATAGCAGAAATAACAAAACAAACAATTACAACAAATGCTCAAATTGTACACCCTTCAGCTCTGTGCACAATTCCACACGTCTTTTTAAATTAATATTGCTTTTTCTTATGTAGGTATTTCAAATTTGTAACAATACTTCTAAGCAATTCATCAACATCAACAGGCACAATTTTGTTTTCATAGTACCTTACAAAATATAATTTAAAGGATACAATTCTGATGACCATTTAGTTGAACGTACTCGTTCGGTTGAAGTTTTAAGGTTAGCTGCAGATATACATTTTTGAACTACATAATTTGCGAGTTGATGAAAATCGTAAAAATTTCGAGCATTTCTCGTTTTCTCTAGTTTAAAAACGACATTTTATTACAGCAATTCACAATAAACGTAACTATCATACATACTATCAAAATTGAATTGGACTGTCAAATTTTCTTTGAAAACAAAAGTGTTGTTTCTTGTTTCCAAAGCAGTCTTTGCATAACAGATGATTTCGAAATTTTGTCCAGAATCTAATTCAAATCATCTAGTATGATACATCATTGTAATCAGAAGAAGACGCTTCATTTAACAGTGTAAAAATCCATAAGAAATGTGTCCATAAGAAAATAAAAAGTTGAATGTCGTTTGTTCACAAATTTGACAAAGACAATGGCATATTTAAATTGCTCATTAAAATATGCCTTAACAATGTCTGGCCTAAAAATGCCTAGCTTCATTGGTTTTTATAGAAAAAAATAATAACGAAAATTGTGATTTTTACTTTTTTTTCGAAAATTTTGAAAACCGTAAAAAATAGGTGAAATTTGTTTGAAGATTATTGATTGGGTTAAAAATATCCAACTTTGTTCGTAGTTTTTTAGATTCATTAAACAGCGTATACATAGATCTGACAATAAATTTTAATATTTATTAAATCTTAAAAAATATTTAAAAAATTAATATAGAAAATAATTTTTAGATTGAAAAAGACATATTACCTTTACATTTCTTCTTACTTTCTCTTGACAACTTTGTAAATTTTTTTTATTCCTGACGAAGCTATCAGGTATGAACAGATAGTGAAACTAGAGCGAGAGATAGAGAAACCTATAATCTAGAAGGGTGAGCACATGGCATGTGACAACCGGTATGTAGCTTTCTTTCTTTATTTCTATGACAATGTAGTTATTAAACTTTGCACATCCTATGTTGATCAAAAGACATGAATACATAAACAAATAAAAATGTGAACGACATTATAAATTCATATATTTTAAAAATTAATTCGTAAGTGCATATGTAAACGTAATAAATAAGTTCTTACCTTTTTGATTCGTATTATGTCTGTCAGACTAAAACTTTGAATTTCTTGAACTATTATTACAATCTTTTCTATTGCTTTTCCTATTTTGTCAAATGACTTTCCAGTCCGTTCAAAGTACAATAGGTCTGCAGATTGGAAAGTCATTTGACATATTCGGAAACATAATTGACAAAAGGGGAAAAGAAAAAGAAAAAGACTGTAGCATTGAGTTGTTAAGTTGATTTTTACGCACTTCAATTTATTTGTTGTTTTTGTTTTGTTCTTGTTTCTGTTTTTTTGTTGCAAAATATGTAAGTGGCAGTATCTCAAATAAAAAAGTTACGCAGTACCGCGCTGCCCCCAACACCTATAAAACGAACTTGTGCTCAGATTGTCTTTTTAGTTGCTCCTTAAAAGCGACATGCAAAATATGCAAATGGCAGGATCTCTAATAAAAGAGTTACGTAGTACCGCGCCGCCCCCAACACCGATAAAACGAATTTGTGCTCAGATTATCTTTTTAGTTGCTCCTTAAAAGCGACATGCAAAATATGTAAGTGGCAGGATCTCTAATAAAAAAGTTACGTAGTACCGCGCCGACCCCAACACCGATAAAACGAATTTGTGCTCAGATTGTCTTTTTAGTTGCTCCTTAAAAGCGACATGCAAAGTATGTAAGTGGCAGGATCTCTAATAAAAACGTTACGTAGTACCGCGCCACCCCCAACACCGATAAAACGAATTTGTGCTCAGATTGTCTTTTTAGGTGCTGCCACGAGGCAATATTCAAAATATATAAGTGGTTGGCGGTAATCACATTTAAACTGATCTCTATGATTTATTGCTGGAAAATAAATAATAAATTAATTAAAAATTAAATTATTATTTAAAACGAATAAGTACAATGTATTTTTTTAAAAATGCCATAAAGGTTGGCCATGAAAATTAAAACTCATGTCGTAGCTTGGCATATAACGCATGCCAAATCTGAAAATTTAAAGTAAATGAATGGAGCTAAGACATGAATTTTCTTTTCCACAGCCACGCCTTATGGCATTTTTAAAAAAACACATAGTATAATATTAACATAGGAAAATTAATTCTAACAGTAATATAGGAACTGTTTTGCTTATTTGCTTGTTTATTCGCTTATTGAGGACGGTCGTGATGTTTACTCCGGCACTGGCAGGTAATGCAATAAAATGTGCAATAAGGCTCAGTACCGCTAGATCCTAAGAGGCATTAGTGCCAAGCAAATTTTCAATCGTTCCGCTTATAGTGTCCGCGATAGTATGTACGCATTTTGCTATATTAAACGGCATACACCCTTTGTAGTTTTCTAGATTCATTAAACAGGATACAGATCTGTCAATTTATCAATCTGTCAAATTTAAGAAAAAACATTTTTAGATTTAAAAAGATCATTTTACCTACCTTATCTGTCTTCCTTCACAACTTTGTTCATTTATTTTCACTCCTGACGAAGCTATCAAAGGATAGTGAAAAGCTGAGCGATTGTGCAAATTTTAATTCCGTTAAAAGAATATGTTATACAATTTTTATCAGACGAGAATCCTCGAGCTCCTTTAATTACAATAAATTAAACTGTTCATGAAAAGAAATGCATACTGTATGTTTCTGCAAGGATTTCATACTTCTTGTTTCTTAATTATTAACGTGTTCTTTTATTTAAACTATCTAATTTTGTATTTTCAGAAAAATCCACAACTATGCATTTTATTTGGTCACCAAATTTTATACCGAGTGTCTACTTTAATTACGCACCATAGGAATTTCATTGCAATTTTTTATTATTGTAAATTCCTGCTTCCCTTTCAAAGTTATTGTTAAAAAAAGCACCATACTGAATGCAAGCTTGTTGATCGCAGTAAAAATAGTCTCAGCTACAACACAACACAAAGCTACCTGTTATGCCGTTTAGTACTTTATGAAATAAACGATAGGAGAGCAGGAATTTACAATTAAAAATAATTGCATTGAAATCCCTATGGTGCATAATCGCGGACACCCGGTATTACTTCACTCTGCCAGTAATGCAAATGAATCCACCTCCAACCCAACCTATTTTTACTTCTCAAAATATCTCAAGTAGTACATTATAAGACAAACTGGTGTTACTAATGATCTTCTTGGGGATTTTAATACGTCCAGACATTTTTACCAACGCATATTTACAAAAACGTCTTTTGCCTAATTATAAAACGTCATAATCAGCCTTTTCTGGCCTGAGTTAACCATTTCTCATTTTGCAAAAAATGACAGTTGAAAGGTTTAATGAGAACAATATGCATTCTATTGAAGAAGTGAATCTGTTTCCAGTACCAGCATATTGGTGAATAAAAAGAATATGGAGACACGGCAAACATTGATATTCGCAGCAAAAGTCCTGGAAAACTGTAACAGAAAGACAACGAAGATTTCTCACTAAAATTTGCAAACGGCAAAGACAGGATACTTTAAAAGAAATTCAGTCCCAATGGAATGAAGAAACTGGTCTAATTGTACACACATATCTAGGGGATGTTGCCAAATATGGTTACACAAATTCGGCTACGGTTTTTATAAAGTAAATATCATTTATTGCACTCAATATTCATTTAAATTTGAGAACCTAAATTTTCATACATTTTATTTTTAAAAAGCCGAAACAAAAACGAATGCTCATCGAAGCACAAAAGAAAAAACGTCTGGACTGGGCAAAATCTAAAGTTACATTGACCGAAGAAATGTAAAGTCAAATAAGTGATGAATCAGTCATCACTCTACTGGTGATTGTTGGAAGAAAGTGATCAGAACAAAATTCGGGGCTTTCTATAAAAACTGTTTTAACGAACCATAAAATCCTACAAGGGGTTATGATTTCTAAATAGCTGGTTAATAAATTCGATTCTTTAAAATTTCCGGAAAACTTTTCAGTTGCCAACACTTCTGACTTAATCTCCAATATAAACAAAGATGAATTAGACCCTGGAGATAAATTGATATCGTTCGATGCAGTTTCTCTTTTCCCTAGTGTCATCATAGAGACCACCTTAGAAATGTTAAAAACGCTTTTAGAATATAACTCAGTCCCAAGTGAAGAAACAGTAGAATATCTGAAACTAACAAAATTTTGTATGGACCAAAACACCTTTAGTTTTAACAACAAGTTCTATAAGCAAACTTTTGGGACAACCTTTCCCCGTTCCTAGCCAACCTTTTTCTAAATAACTTAGAAATTGCCAAATTTCTGGAATCGGTGTGTAGATGATGTTCCGGACATCTTCGACACTGACCATCTCTTAAACTTCATTAATACTCAATAGGACTCAATCAAATTCACATACGAACTAGAACAGAACTGTAGCTTACCGTTTCTAGATTTGAAAAGACCAAAAATTTGAATTTGAAATCTATAGGAAAATCACACACACTGACAATTTGCATCCATAATGATTCATTCTGCTACTATAAATACAAACAATCAACGTTTCACTTTTTACTCAATCGCTTACTGTCAGTTCCTCTATCCGAAGAAAAGTACGACCAAAAACTCAACCATATTTTCAAAATAGCAAACATGAATGGTTATAGCAAAACTCATGTGACCAGAACTCAGAATTAAACAGAATAAAATCCTTAAAACCACAACCAACAACACTTATACCCACAGGAACTACACAAAGAAAGAAATATTGCAAAATATTGCGTTTGACACTATTTGGCAACACAAAATAAAAGATTTATTTAAAAAATTTGGTTTAACCCGCCTTTAGCAATAACAACAGCTTAAAATTAAAACTCACGAAAAACTTGACCACTGACCCTCTACTAAAATCAAGCATTTATCAAATTTGTTGTAATTCTTGTTAAAAATCCTATGTAGGGCAAACTAAAAGAAACATACAGACAAGATTCAAAGAACACATTTACAATTTAAAACAACATATAATAGACAAGTCTGCCGACAGGACATAACTTCTCCATAAACAACGTAAAATTATTAAAAACATCGACAAATAAAAATTTAAATATGTTAGAAGCAATATACAGAGCGTGGCATTTAACCGGGTTTCTTCATTAACGCCGTTCCTGTTAATGTTAAAATGTAGAAATTATGAAATAATATTAAACATCTCCTGAATCGTCAGTAATTGGCATAGGGAAGTGTATAGCTAATTGAAAGATATTTTTATGGAGCATCTAATTACGATATAAAAATAACACCGTTTCATTTAAAAAACAAAAGTTATTGCCCTTCAATTATTGTCGAAATGGAAATAGTTTTACTAGATCTGTTTATTGAAAAGTAAATTTTGTGACTGCCATAGATACCTTCCACTTAGCTTGTAACAGCACCACAATATCTGTTTTCTAACTATCTTCGTTAGGCCCAGTTGTACAATTTGAGTTTAACTTTAAGCGAAGCTTAAACCCATAGCCACGTTCATTACAACCATGTTATTGTGAAGCGTTTGAACTTTGGTTTAACGTTAAACTCGAATTGTACAACTCGGCCTTAATGAAATATTAATTGTAAAAGTTATATCCGTATTTTCCAAAAATCAAGAACAAAGCCTAATATCTTAAAAACTATAGGACTTAGTATCACAAACTCTTTTAAACGGACACTAAATGGCGCACAAACACTTAACCAGCTTTAATTATAGGACTTAGGTATAGGGAACCCTTATCAAACTTACCCTAAAATAACCTGATAAGCTCAAATTCGTTACAAAATATAGAATGTTCCATTTAAAATAACGAAGGAACACATCGTACAGCCAAACTGGGACATCCTGTATATTCGAAGTTAATTTTAAATTATGCGGAGCTTGAAAGGATGAAACTTTAGTCTAAAACATTTTTCCACATTTTCAATAGGAACGGCGTTAATGAAGAAACCCGGTTAAATGCCAGAGACTACACAGGCTGTCCCAACAGTGTGTTCTCGGGCCATATCTCCATAACTACTGAAGATACAAAAGAAATTTCCACACAATTTCGTTTTTAATTTAAGAGATCTACAACACAAAATTATTTTCATCTATACAGAGTGAATTAAAACAGTGGTGCAGGACACAACTTTTTTATTTCAAATGACATCCTCTATATAGGGTGTCCCGTGACGTAATGTCACCACTTCACCTACGTGATAATCAATTCAAACTAAGTAAAAAACTCTAATAAAATTTTGTTCTAAAGTAAACCGTTTCAAAAATACTGGATGTTTAATGTTTAATTTTTTATTTTCTAAAATTTTAAAGTTCATCTAATCATTTATCCATTCACCTAATAATCAATTCAAACTAAAAAAAAAAAACTCTAATGAAGCAAACCATTATTTTTCAAAAGTACGAAGTGTTTTGTAATTTTCAGAATTTTTAAACTCTCAAAAGGTGTTCAAAATAGCCCCCGTTGTTTGCTAAACACATTCTGGCATGCTTCAAAATAGATGTAGTTGCCTTTGAAGACCTTTTGAGATAAAGTTTAAAAATTCTGAAAATTACAAAACACGTCGTATTGTTGAAAAATAATGGTTTGCTTTATTAGAGTTTTTTTTTTTAGTTTGAATTGATTATTAAGTGAACTGATTAAGTGAACTGATTAGGTGAACTTTAAAATAAAAAAAAATAAAACATTAAACATTAAACACTCAGTATTTTTTAAACGGTTTACTTTAGAACAAAACTTTATTAGAGTTTTTACTTACTTTGAATTGACTATCACGTAGGTGAAGTGGTGACATTACGTCACGGGACACAACTTTTTTATTTCAAATGGCATGTCCTATATATGAAACCAAATTTGGATTGCCCATAAAATTCTACACATTTTCTGTATACCATTGCCTATACCTAAACCTAACCGTTCTTGAGATATTTAACATTTTGTCTAAAAACTGCCATTTGCAGCCACTATTTTATTATTCATACTTTATTTATTTTTAACTCTAAGAAAAAGATTTCTGGTATAGATGTAGTTGATACATAAGCTTATCATAAGCCATTATTAAATGTACGTTTATCGCCAGGGTGGCCATGGTAATAAATAAAATTTCAAAATGGTAATTTTGTGAAAAGGGTGTTTTCGTTTTTGCGTTTAAATTAGAGTTTATTGATGGTATCATAAACGCAGAAAAAATTAAGGTATTTTAGAAAGAAACTTCATGCAGATTGCAAGGCTGCAGTTCGGAATAGAAAATTTCATTTTTCAACGGGACGAGGCATCGTGTTACACGGCCAAATATACAAAAAAATTGTTTAGGGACAATGATATTAGTGTTGGCTTGGTCCTCAAATAGCTCCGACTTAAATGTCATCGAAATCCTGCAACATGACATGAAAAAGATTTTGCGAAAAAGTCCCCAACGAATAATTCCCGGACTAAAGGCTAAGATACAGTAAATATGGTATTTTTTCACCCCGCAATATTATGAATCCTTAGTGGATATTAAAAGTTTTAAACGTTTTCTTATGAGTTAGAGGACAACTTTTATAAAATCAGTTCTCGTCCGCATATTTAGTTGTTAGGGCGCGTATAAAGAAAAATAAATACCTGAGAATAGTGTTCATGTAAACTTGAAGTGAAGGCAGTGAATAGAACTTCCGTAAATGTCAATCCTTCGATTTTGCTTTTGATTCTTTTTATTAAACCCACATACTTTCCATGGTTTTCTTCCTCATAATATATGGCCATTCGAGTGGTCCTCTCGTTTCTGATTTGCAAATTTTTTCTCTTACATCTCGTTAAAATATTGGAGTGAATACGCCTTTTCGCCAGATTCGACACATCGTGGCGAATATTTGAAAACTCCTTACAATCAAATTTAATGTCGACCTTAATCGTTCCAAGCATGGATTTCTCTTCGTCAAATACCTTTGCGAGTAGACTGAAAAGACTCACACCGTCCGCTATAGCGTGGTGATATTTCATTACGACAGGGAAAATTTTTCCGTGTATCCTAGAAGAAGATAACGACACCATCTTCACACTCCATAAAGCTGGAAGTGGCGGCTCATCACAGTCTTTCAGGATTCTTAGAAGCAGAGTTCCTTTAGAAAGATTATCCGCATTGGGATAGCTAATTTTTTGCACGACTTCATGGAAGCTAGATCGATTTTTCACGTAGTATGAGTATCCCGAAAATTTTGACAACGTGCTCGAAAATCTAAAATCGGAATTGTAAAATTTAAAAAGCGCTTGCCTTATGAATGCGCAAAATTCATCTTCGGCTCCGTCGTAATTAAAAAGGAACAGAAACGTCACAAAACATGGTTCTGCGGCTACATTAAATATCGTTTCTTCACTTAAACGACCTCCGTATGTTTCTCCTAGTTTAAAATGTAGTACAAGGTCTATAATTTTAACATATAGAAACGTGATAAATACGACACCGCATAAAAACGTCAGACTACACGCTGTTATTATTATGGCCATTAAATTAACGCAAATATTTGACTGATTTTTACCACATTGTATAGTACTCTGAAACAAAATTAAGAAGTCGTTGTAAAATTATTTTAAGAATCTTACCTTTACGAGCTCGTACATGCAAAAAACAATTTCTATTAAATCGTACGCTCTACCTAAAAAAAAAGAAAATATGATACTTCACATGAGCTAATTTTCCACAGATGCATCAGAAATAACATGTACTACTTACTACAAGATTTAAAAAAATTGCTTTTGAAATCTGTCATGTTACTTTTCCTCTTTTCTTATAACATTTAATTAATTACAATTCTACGAGGTTAAACATAGTGAAACAAACACTGAACTAAGGCATTACTATTTAACTTGCATCATACGAATCATTTTTATGGAGCCGAGGCGAGGTCGCTTTACTATCAAGGTAATAGGTATATTGCTGTTCAATTCAAACGGTAGGAGAAAATCTGCAAAAGTAATTTATCAACGCATTTGAGAAATAAAATGTTGAACATTCTTTCAAAGGTATTTCGATGCATAGCGACTAAAATTGAATCTTGAGCGTTAAGCAATTCACAGTACATGGTTATTATTTTTTATTATATCTGCATCAAAATCTCTGTTTTTAAAACTAAAAAGCGTGCGAAAAAGAGCGATTAAAGCACGCCGTGTTTTAAAGTTGCCTAGGAAACAACACATACAATATCCACGTTAACGATTCAAAATGCGATCCACAGGCAACTTTACAAAATGAATTTAAATTTTAATGTCATTCAAATTTTCACATTTTAGCGCAGGTATAATAAAAAATATCGTATAATACACGTGCATAAGAGCCTTTAAAGCACTTGCGCCGTTAAAAGCGCTCCGCTTCGCGTCGCGCGTGCTTTAAAGGCTTTCTTATGCACTTGTATGATAAGATACTATTAGTTAAAGTAGATTCTTATTCGATGATTATTTTTTAATGTTTTTCAATCTTTTAACAATATTTTTGATTATGGGTTTCATTATGACCAATTGTATCATTATTACTGTAAATAGGCGAATTGTCCTTAAATATTCAGTAATAATTGCAACATGAAAATTATAATTTAATTTAGAATGCACTTATAAAAGGTAATAGATTAATTTTGTTTCCCGCATTAGATTAAACATGTAGGTCTTGCTCTGGGCCTTATTCCTGAAAAGTATGGACTAGTAATTTACAAGCGTTTTGTGGAGAACTTGTAGTAATACAAAATTAAAGCGTTCCTCGAAACATTTTTCTGTACTTGTAATTTACAACTCCATAATTATAAATAAATAAATAAATAAATAAAGGTCTGCATCGTCAAACATTGCAGGAATTCATCAGGTGCTGTAGGATATGCCAATCGGGCTAGGCGCGCTACATCAGCCTCGAATTCCTGAAGACTCTCTCCGGATTTCTGGCAACGGTTTCTCAGCTGCGCATGGTACACGTCGGTCAGATGCGCGTGGCCATAACGCATCTCCAGCCTGTTCACTAGCTTGTGGAAGTCTTCTTGTTCCTCTGCCGGCATCATTTGTAGCACATCGCTAGCGTCTCCTCTCAAGGCCACAATTAACGAAGTGGCTTTTTCACTGTCCGTCCATCCGTTCGCCTTTGCTGCCGCTTCGAACTGTTTGAAATAGTTAGGCCAAGATGACTTCCCATCGAATGTCGGTGGTTTTACTTTTAATTTCGAAGTTTCCACTGGTCCTACCACAATTTGGGCCTCATTATTTTCTGGTACTTCTGCTGATGACGGATCCCCGAATATTTTCAATCCTGCCATGATTTGTTCGAGATTCTTAATTTTGTTATCCTGCTGGAATAGTATTTCTTCAACATTTTCTTGCAGATTCCTAGTCTCTTCTGATATTTTTACAACTAGTTTATCTTCGAGCCCCTTTGATTGCTCTAGAAATTCATCCTTCAAATTATCTGTTCTTGTAATTTAGTTTCCAGATTTCTCAACTGTTGTATCAATTTATTTTCTAAAATTTTCACATTTTCTTCCGTATTTCTAGAGTATTCCATTAATTTAACCAGATAGTCTTTCAAATTTCCGGATTGTTCCAACAATTTATTTTGCAATTCCTCCTTGAAACTTCTGGATTGTTCCATTAATTTAGCTTCCAAATTTCCAGATTGTTCCTTTAATTTAGCTTTTAAATTTCCAGATTGTTCCTTTAATTTAGCTTCTAAATTTCCGGATTGTTCCATCAATTTATTTTGCAATTCTAATATCTTACTTAAATCTGCAGGACCGCCCGAGATTTCAAAAAGAAAGGCTTCTGGATCCTCCCCTGCTTCTAGTAGTCCTTGGTGTAGTCTCTCTTGCA
This sequence comes from Dorcus parallelipipedus, assembly GCA_958336345.1. Classification (NCBI taxonomy): domain Eukaryota; kingdom Metazoa; phylum Arthropoda; class Insecta; order Coleoptera; family Lucanidae; genus Dorcus; species Dorcus parallelipipedus. The sequence continues at coordinate 39,390,158 of OY284475.1, forward strand.
AAATCGATTTCTTTCCGGAGATTTCCAATTCGCGTTCTTCTAATTCGACTTTTAATTCTGTCACTTTTAAGTCTCTCAACAGCACTTTCTTTGAAGCCATTTTTTTTTCCTTTTTCCGACACTGCACTTTGTTTAATAATTTGTTTAAATTTAATTCAATCTTAATTGTTTATTTATTTTCACGAACCCCAAACCTGGCACCAATGTAACGATTTTATGGGTTCTATTAATTTTTATTTTAAAATAAAAACACGAAATAGTTAATAAACTAATTTATTTAAAAGTAACACTAATTTATTTACGAGCTTATGTCTGATTTATTTTAACAACCGAGCGAACGTCTACCGAACTTTCATGCCAAACTGTCCAACGCTGAATTCAATTCGAACTGTGTCCCACTCCAGCCGCATGCATTTTATATCCGAAGCTGCTCTCGCATTTTTCTGGAAGGCGACAGAATGTTTGGTCTAGTTTATTCCGCCGTCGGAATTCTTTAGGCTGTCGCCTAAGGCGCGTCGACTAGACGGCTGTGACGCAAGAGACAGTCTGACGTCGGGCGGTCTCGACGAATCATTACAATATGTTATTGCCATATGTACTGGGAGTACAAAAATGATGTTATTAAATTTTTATCTCAGTCCGTTTGTTTGTGGCGGCCATTTTTGTTTTGCAACGCGCACCAATTAGGGAGTTTGCAGACGTAATCTTATTTTTCTTAGGGCTGGATTATGCTAGAACACTGCAACAAAGACTATTTTATTCAGCATTTCCTCCTCTTTAATTTTGTGTCTCAGCATAAAAAGCCTTATTTGTTTCCTTATAGGTGAAAATGTTCCTTAAAGTTTGGCAATGGAATTTAACAAATGCCACTTTTTGGGGCCTAAGTTTATGATGAAGGGGTGGTATATCACAGTTGATTTTTTTAATTACAATTACATAGGGGAGATCCGGCCGTGATGGACCCCTTTTTGAAATTCTTGTTTTGCTCTTTGAATATAACAACTTTAATTTTTTCAATATATGTCAGGTATAAAACGGATATTTATGTAATATAAAAATGAATAAAACAATAGATTTCATAGTATTTCTTTTAGCTGTTTTAATTTGTAACTTTAATTTTAATTTTATCATACACGAACATCAAGGTATGTTGGCACCCCAACAAAAAAACTAAACGAAATCGGAAATATTTGTATTTAAAACTAATGGCATAGGTCACAAGTAAACATTTTGGTTTTTCTACAAACCTCCGCACATTCTGTATGACACCAACTAAAGCACTGTTAACACCGGATCCACATATCGCCTTTTTTTGATTTTGAATATAATTCCTCAAAATGTTCTTCTATATGTTCTTCTGCCTTTATTGCTTTCAGATTTCTTTCTGCTTTTTTTGCTGCTCTACGATGTTCTTTTTCCTTTTTTTCCCTAGTTTTTCCTTCTCTTTTTCTACAGTATGTCCCCGGATTGAGTTTACAATACGTATAATGGACCAAAAATTTTTGAATTAAGATTTCATGTTCTGCAGTTCAGGCCTGCTTAGCGTGAAATGAATTTGTGCCAAATTTGATGTCGAAAGTCTTCAATGTGGCGGAATTAACACAAGAAGAAGTAAAATCTGTGTAGGTAAAGTGGTCTTCCTTTTGAATTTAGGAGAAAAATTTAATAAGATAAAATGATTCTCATTTCAAATTAGGGAGATATACATCCTGGAAAAAAAATTACAGTACAGTTGTAAGACACTAACACTGTCAGGTACTAATATGGATGGAGTGTTATTTGAATATTATATTTTATTTGTTTTTGGTCAATAAATATGTAGATGGCGCTAACATTTTACAACTTTACTGAAATATTATTTATAATTAGTAATTTTCCGTAATTCAATTTTTTTTTCTAGGATGTTGAAATTTAGTATATCTCCCTCATTTGAAATGAGAATCATTTTATGTTACTAAATTTTACTCCTAAATTCAAAAGGAAGACCACTTTACCTACACAGATTTTATTTCTTCTTGTGTTAATTCCGCCACCTTGAAGACTTTCGATGTCAAATTTGGCACAAATTCATTTCACGCCAAGCAGACCTGAACTGCAAGACATGAAATCTTAATTCAAAAATTTTTGGTCCATTATACGTATTGTAAACTCAATCCGAGGACATAATGTATATCCGGTGTACTATTCAGGGGTCCATCAAATCCTAACGTTATACATTTTAAATTTCCCGCAATATCATCGGAACTTCCTACAACAGAACAACCAACATGGAGTCTTAATTAAGGTTACATTCAAGACTGTTCTAGAAAAATTAAACACATGCCTTCAGTACTGTTGTCAGAAAAAACATTTCAAATATAAGAAAGAGAACATTTCAGACTTATCTTTTTCGCAAAATTCAATTACTTTCGCGAAAAATTGTAATACACAAACAAAACTTTAATTCTGGATGCATCTCACTTTACTCGACGTCTTACTGTGCGCAAACCACCCTTGGCAACTCAAAATAATAATAATAATAATAATAATAATAATAATAATAATGGTCTTTATTAATTAATAATTACACTGGTTTATTAGCACAAAACAAAATATCAAGTATTAAATGGCGGAGTCCAGTGTGGCATTGAAATGCCACCTGCTCTACTCAACCTTATTAATGTCCGTGTCTGTAGCTCTTAATGTAAACTTTGCAGACTTCCAAGCACTGTCCAAACATCAGTTAATTACTCATTTAATCTCAATTAAATCTCAACTGAACTTATTATTATTCTCATTTCATTACCATTACTGAATCATTTATATAGCAAACAGTAGTTCATCATTCTTTTCTTGAATAATTTATAGGTTTCTAAATTAAACAGATCAAAATATGTATTATACAGGTAGTACATATTATATCGGAAAGATCGTTTGACCAACTCAGTGGAGTGAGGAGGAGGTGTCATTAGGCCCTTAAACCGTAGATTTAAATTATGTACATCTGTACGGTAGGAAATTTTATTATAAAGATATTGGGGGCATTTAGCCTTTAAAATTTTGTAAAAAGAACAGACTGTATGTAATAGACGTGTGTTTTTCATGTTTAACCATTTAATTTCTTTTAGCTTATGACTAACCCTATCATATCTTCTCAGACCGAATATTAACCTTAAACATGTATTCTGTACCCGCTGTAATCTATTACAAGTATTCAAATCCAAACATGGCCCGTACACCGTATCGCAGTAGTTTAATTTAGATAAAATAAGAGCATTGCATAGATTTATTTTGACTTTTTGGCTTAGAAAATGTCGACATCTGTATAATACTTTCAAACCAAGAAATGCATTCAAGATAATGTTGGAGACATGTTCTCTGAACCTCAGGGAAAAATCAATTGTTAATCCTAAATTTTTAACAACATCTGAGGATGCCAGTTTCGTATTCGCAAGCATTACTTGAGCATTGTTTACAACCTCATCCCTATCCTTTTTGTTACCGAAGATAATTAATTGTGTTTTACCAGGATTTAATCGTAGACAATGCTGTTCGGAAATGCCCACCAGATTCGTTAGATTTAGGTTTAATTCTCTTACAGCTTGGAAGGTTTGAGACAGGTGAAAAGATTTGTAAATTTGAATATCGTCTGCGTAGAAATGATATTTACAATTTTGAAACACTGATTCAAAATTACAGGTGTAAATGCTGTAAAGAAGTGGACTCAGAACCGACCCTTGCGGAACTCCCGTTTTTGTTTCTAGGAAGTTAGAGACTTGCTCAAGATATAATACCGCTTGCTGTCTATTAGAAAGAAAGTTTGATAAAAGCTTGGCGGAGTTTTCTGAGAAACCTATAAAATATAATATAGAAACTAATAAATCGTGATTAACCCTGTCAAAAGCTCGCGAGTAATCTAACAGGATAAGAACTGTAACATTGCCTCTGTCGGTTTCATGAATAATATCGTCGATTATATGTAATAGTGCTGTACTACAACTGTGCTCGGTTCTGAAGCCCGACTGGAAAACAGGCAGAATGTTATACTTTGTTGTATGAGTTCTGATTTGTTTTTCTATTATTTTTTCAAAGATTTTAGCCATTGTGGGCAAGATGCTGATAGGGCGAAGATCACTATAAGCGAAGATCATATATATATAGGCGAAGATCAATATAATAACTACAATAATCTAAGTATGCCAACACACCCAAGGATCCATCACGGCCGGATCTCCCCTATACTACTGTATTTATTCACTATAGCTAGAGTCATAACACTGATAAATGTGTCCTTTAATTTTTATGACTTTTTAAAAATTGAAAATTTGCGATTTTTTCAAAGTTTGAAGCATAATGTCTCTGGTGGGACATGGAATAAACACCTAATATTTTTACAGAGTGTCCACCTGTATAAGGGGAAACTACAGTAAAAATTTCAACTTTGATATTTTACTATAGAAAAAGTTATGAATTTTCAAAAATTGTAAAAAAATAACATGGAATTGTGTTTACCGCATTAAAATCAAAGGGTTTTAATTGCACAGAACACAAATTTGAATTCCTATTTCCACAGACATTTCAAAGTTATGTTTTAAAATAAAAGGAATCCACAACTCAACACAAGAAAAAGTTTATTATTATATTTCGATTAACCTAATGATCTTAACAAAATTGAGAAAAACTTACGTTTGATATTTTGTTTAATCAGAATGACTGCTGAATGAAGCATGCTTATTTCTTCAGACAGATTTTGCGAAATGTTATGTGATCTTCCAGTTGCAGTTGTAAGTTCAAGAGGTGATATTGCTCTTAAAATATTTTTAATGGGCACCCACACTTTATCACTAGCAGACTTCTTGAAAGACGTTCTAGGCCCTACACTCTACAGGATGGTAAAAGTGTACATACACATCACTATTTACCAAACTTAATTGCTCAAACTCTGCCAACCACCACTGTCCATCATACACACATGTCACTAATTGTAAGTCATTTGTTTGTAAGGTCAAGGGCACAATTTTACAGACGCAGTGGTCTTTGTAAATGTCAGTTTTTTTAGGTTGCAAAGCACCTAATTACGTTTTCCGAAACTTCATGAAATTTATGATAATTTCTTGTTTTTCTCAATTTTGTTAAGATCAATAGGTTAATCCAAATATAATAATAAACTTTTTTTGACTTGAGTTGAGGATTTCTTTTATTTTAAAATATAACTTTGAAATATCTGTGGAAATAGGAATTTAAATTTGTGAAATGAGATTAAAAAATCAAAGGGGATGTGGTCACTGGACGATTAATAAAAAGCAACTCCTTTGTTTCAATATTTCGCTCAATATTTCGCTACATTTTTTCAACTTCATCAGGAGGTTTACTACAATGGTTACAAACAAGAGTTGATTTTACCATCTAATTCGCAAGATAAATAATACTTACAACTAGAGGTGGATGAATTGGTCAACAATTAAACTCTTTAAAGTGTTTATTGAGACAATATTACATGTTAACATGGGTTTAATTGTTTACCAATTCATCCACTTCTAGTCGTACGACGTATTTTTTTAAAAATGCCATAAAGGTTGGCCATGACAATTAAAACTCATGTCGTAGCTTGGCATCTAACACATGCCAAAACTGACAATTTCAAGTACATGAATGGAGCTGAGACATGAATTTTCTTTTCCACAGCCATCCCTTATGGCATTTAAAAAAAAAACACATAGTATTATTTATCTTATTAATTAGATGGTAAAATCAACTCTTGTTTGTAACCATAGTAGTAAACCTCCTGATGAAGTTGAAAAAATACAACGAAATATTGAGGCCTTAAATAAAGGAGTTTTATATTAATCGTCCAGTGACCACATCCCGTTTGATTTTTTAATCTCCTTTCTAATTAAGTTTGGTCGTGACTTACAAAAGATTATTTATAAATATATAGATAAATTTGTGTTATGTGCAATTAAAAGCCTTTAATTTTAATGGGGTTTAAACATAATTTATTAAACATAATGTTAATTTTTTTACACTTTTTGAAAATTCATAACTTTTCCCATAGTAAAATATCAAAGTTGAAATTTTTACTATAGTTTCCTCTTGTACAGGTAGACACTCTGTAAAAATATACAAAGATATTATGCTTCAAACTTTGAAAAAATCGCATATTTTCAATTTTAAAAAAATCATAAAAATTAAAGAACATATTTATCAGTATTATGACTCTAGCTATAGTGAATACAGTAGTATCTGTAATTGTAATTAAAAAATCAACTGTGATATATCACCCCTTCATCATAAACTTAGGCTCCAAAAAGTGGCATTTGTTCAATTCCGTTTCCAAACTTTAAGGAACATTTTCACCTATAAGGAAACAAATAAGGCTTTTTATGCTGAGACACAAAATTAAAGAGGAGGAAATGCTGAATAAAATGGTCTTTGTTGCAGTGCTCTAGCGTAATCCAGTCCTCAGAAAAATAAGTTTACGTTAACGTCTGCAAACTCCCTAATTGGTGTGCGTTGCAAAACAAAAATGGCCGCCACAAACGGGCTGAGATAAAAATTTAATAACATCATTTTTGTACATATGGCAATAAGATATAAAAAAATTAAAAATATTTAAAATGGTCAAGCAACCAAAAATATTTTTATTGGATCACTTCATATGGATTGACCCCATAAAGGGTGGCTGTGGAAAAGTCCTATTCATGTACTTTAAATTGTCAGTTTTATCATGTGTTAGATGCCAAGCTACGACATGAGTTTTAATTTACAAGGCCAACCTTTATGGCATTTTTAAAAAAATACACCGTATATGTACTTCTCACCTTTCAATTTTAGTTTAGCTCCACATACTTCAATATCAAATTCTGCACAAAATTAACTTAAATCAAAATTTTCATTCTCCAGATCCTCCACTACCCAAATCTCAACGCCTCTGCACTTGTGAATCGTTCTACAAAATTTACTAATTAATTTATAATTAGAGAACTGTAATGAATCAATGACATTACTGGATCACTCAGGTAAACATAAAATTTCTACATTTTTATTAAAAAAATCAATTTCAATCTGTGCAATTTTTGATACATTAAGGGTGAGTTTATAGAAAGGAAATCAAGTATTTAATTACGATTAACTATTTGATTGAGCTTAAATTCGTGTTTCCATAGAAATTAAATTGTTAATCGTAATTAAATATTTGATTTCCTTTCTGTAAACCCACCCTTAAACATTGAGTGTTAACAGACACAATATCTAGAAAATGTAAGTCGGATTCGGCGAGTTGACATTTAACGAATTAGAAAAAGAGAAGTTTCCATTCAAAGTGTTAGGGAATCCCAGTAAATCTATATTATCTTTAACTGTTGATAAATCCAAAGTAGTATTCGTCTTCAACGGAAATATTGTTTCATCCAGATGAATTATTTTAAGGGTTTTATTTCGCGAAAAGGCCTTAACTTGATCTGCTATTGCACCAAATAATTTAATTTTTGCCTCCATTTTTAAATGTGGACCGTATCTATTAGTCAATTAGGCGTTTTCGTTTCATAAGTGATCCGCAACTGATCTGAACTTGAAGTGATCCTGAACTGATCTATTTCCATTTTATTCCATGGTGATATGAAAAGAATGCTTTTTGTACGGATCAGATTTGTATTACTCAGTGCTGCTCGGAGCTACTCCACGCGTTGAAATGAAAACGGCTATTATCTCTTAGATTCATGTTGGGGTCAATGTAACACACGTTTTGATTAGTTCTGGCAATATAAAAAAGTTTATAGTTTAAATCATAGATAATTTTGTTTAAAACGTTTCGTTTAGGCCAGTATGGTACTCCGACTAATATTAAATTGGTAATTTTGGAAGTATTTTTCAATTTACTTAAAAAAATTTGCATCAAATTTGTTTCCCCTTAACGCATTATTGGATCTACCTAGTATGATAATATAATCATTTTTACAGTAGCCTTTTGCTAGATTGGTTACATCTTTAAGCACATGTTCCATCAAGGCGTTGGGTTTAAATACAGACGTAATTTCAAATGATTCGGGGAGTTGATTTCGTAGTATCTCGGCACCTCGTCGTCCATGACTGTCAGCCAATAATAGGATTTTATTTTTATTTTTTGGACGTAGACAATTAATTACTTTATAATGTTATAATGCATTTTGTCCAACAGTTGCATGTTATTCTGTTAAATAACAAATAAATAATGAATTATTTTGTAAAATCTATTAAATATTTTCAATTAAAAATTGGCTAAAATTTTCCCAAAAACAGTTTCACAATGAGTTTCATTGTGAAACTGTTTTTGGTGTCACAATGAATTCATTGAATGCACGGAAATAATTTCGCTTTTTAAGTAAAATGAAGTGTGCGGTGGAATACACTTATGGGATGTCAGCTATGTAATTATTATTCAACAAGGCGGAAAATATTTTGAGCAAAATTTATAATAATTATTTTTTGTGTTTTGTTATACTGTTTTATTTTAAAGAATTTTGTTGCAAGTCGGTTTTGATTGCAGAGGATTCCTCAAGCAGCCTCTGAACAGCGCTGCTTCAGACCTAATTGGGCCTTCGTCAGCAGAAACATAGCTCGAGAAATCCACTGCAAACCAAACCAACCTGTCCTATAAATTCGCAAATGCGATATAATAGTAATGAAAAGTTTAAACCACGACAACCTGTGATCACTTTGTAACCTAACATTGCAGTAGGATTAACGCTTCTGCTGATGAATGCCCAATTAGGCCTGAAACAGCGCTGTACAGAGGCTGCTTGAGGAATCCTCTGAGTAGTTAGGCTATGCCGGTTTGGCGCCAATTCTCCATAAGGTTTAACATGTAACTCGAAAGTTGCAATTTTTGCGCGGATCTCGGTGCGGGGGGTACGGGCTGAAGGGACGGGTGATCGCATGCAAGCAGCAGCTGAAGGGTGGCGCGGGCAAGCAGGCAGGAGCGGGAAGGGGGCGCGTCAGTTGGGGAGCGAGAAAGAGAGAGGTAGAGAGTTTCGTTCTCTTCAGCAGCAGCGTGTAGTTCTGAATTTGGACATACATTTATCAGTAGATGGCGCTGTAAGTGAAGAGCGGCGGCGCGCGCGTTTAATTTTAAAAACGATTATTTCACTGTCGTTTGCAGTAGCTGCGTGTAGTTGCGTCACGTGGCTGGTTAATCGTACTTAATGAAAATTTTTTTCGCCGTTTCGCGGAGGAAAGGAAGATTCGAACTCGATGCTCGCTGTTTGCAAAGCCGTCCACCTAACGTACTCGGACATCGTGCAAATTAGGAGCTGTCGGTTAACAAGCGGAATAAAAAAAAGAAACCGTCGTTCGTTCATAAAACTGGCCTAACTACGGCAAAATGTCATTAAGAAAAGTTTGCTTTTACTTCAAATTTTTCAATGAGAACTGCAAATATTTGAAGAAAAATGAAATTCTAAATAATTGTGCCTGTAACGTAGTAAAAGCTTTGTTTTGGTTCTAAATTGGAACTGTTCTGAAACCGTTCGCACGTGCGCATTATGCTTTTAGTGTTTTGGTTCGTTCAGAATCAGTTCCGAACTAACAATTTACTGTTTTGGTTAATTTCTGGAACTGTTTTCTAGAACCGTTCTAGAACAGTTACAGTTACTAGCTTTGTTTTGGTTATTATTTCAGAATGATTCCCGAACTGTGCAGAACTGGTTGCACTTGAGCGTTCAATTCTAGAACAGTTCTGTGGTAGTTCTGGTACTGCATAAACCAAAACAGAAGTTAGAGTACATTCTACCTATTTGTAATAAACTACCTTGTAAATAAAAATACTATGTTAATTTTAACTCTACTCACATATACTGGATTAGTTATTGAATAATCCATGTATAATCAGTACCCAATTCAAAATTAAATTTTAAGCAAAAAAATTTTATAAAAACATTTCTATTATTTTTTCTTAACTATATGAATAGTTAATTATATGAAGCTTATTTTGATTAATATAATACAGCAATACTGACTGCATAAGATTTGCGCACGTACGAACTTTGAATTCCATATCAGTTCCTAGTAAAAGGTAGGAACTACTGTTCTAGAACGGTTCTGGAACAGTTCCAGAAATTAACCAAAACAGTGAATTGTTAGTTCGGAACTGATTCTGAACGAACCAAAACACTAAAAGCATAATATGCATGTGCGAACAGTTTCAGAACAGTTCCAAGTTGGAACCAAAACAAAGCTACTACCTTTTACTAGGAACTGATCCGGAATTCCGAGTTCGTACGTGTGCAAATCTTATAGAGTCAGTATTGCTGTATTATATTAATGAAAATAAGCTTCATAATAATGAATTATTCATATAATTAACAAAAAAATAATACAAATGTTTTTATAAATTACTTTCGCCTAAAATATAATTTTGAATTAGGTAGTGATTATACATGGATTATTCAACAACTAATCCAGTATATGTGAATAGAGTTAAAATTTAAGAAAGTATTTTTATTTAGAAGGTAGTTTATTACAAGTAGGTAGAATGTACTCTAACTTCTGTTTTAGTTTATGCAATACCAGAACTATCACAGAACTGTTCTAAAATTGAACGCTCAAGCGCAACCAGTTCTGCACAGTTCGGGAATCGTTCTGAAATAATAACCAAAACAAAGCTAAAAATTTTAATAAATAGAATCGTATAATGATTTGCATTCGAAATTTTTCCACATATTTAAGCTTTAAAAAAATTATAACAGAAGTAAAAGCATTGCTTTGTTTTATTCATTTGGCTCAGTGTCTATCAACAATAGCAAGGAATGTTTTCGATTCCGAATTTGCAAGCGAATGCAATAAAATAAACACGCGCATTGCCAAATATCATATCGACGTTTTACTTTCTTTGTCGTCGAATAATGTTATACCTAACATCGCGGAATGCAAGTGTACAAGTGCAAGTTAAGCAGTTATAGGTAGGTTGAGGAACAGCTCGCCATGTTTTTGATCGACATCTGCAGTGAATTTCTTGGAGAATTAAGTGAGTTTTTCGAATTTATATTTGTATGACTGTTATTTTTAAACAAAGGAAACAATCGGTTTTAGGTAAATTTACGGCCTTTCTGGAAGTTTTTGTGTGCCTGTATGCTACTTTAAGAGTAAGTTGAGTTATTAAAAAGATAATTTATAATTATAATTTTTATGGCTGCATTCAGCCAAAGATAGCAGTGCGAATATAACTTTCCGCAGTTGATGCAAAGTGATTCTAACGAATCCTGGGAATGGAATTAAATTAAGGTATTATAACTGAGACAAATATTTCTATACAGGGTGTAAATGAAATGTGGCACAAAATGTATAAGGCGTTAATTTTTGGGATAAATTTGTACTTGGAAATATTGTTTGCTCCTTTTTGTTTGAACAAGAAGCAAATTAAGAATTTTGAATCAGCCAAGCCCGTCAGCATTACTACGGCATTCGTAATTTGAATTTCAAACAAATTTTAGTTGACGCCGCCGTTACTCAGGTAAAATCGTACACTATTGTTAAAATTCGAAACTTGGCTGATGTCAGTTAATGTTTCCTAATATACAGGGTGTCCCAGGTGTACAGTGTGTACAGGGTCTTCTCGGGTTATATCTCGATAACTACTAAAGATACAAAAAAGTTTTCAAGACAATTTTGTTTTTAGTTTTAGAGTTCTACAATATAAAATTATTTTCATCTATACAGGGTGAATCAAAACAGTAGTGCCGGACAAAACATTTTTATTTCAAATGGTACACTCTATATAAAATTCTACACATTTTCTGTACCTAAACCTAACCGTTCTTGAAATATTTAACATTTTGTCTAAAACAAATACGCATATTAAGCGTAAGTAATATAGTAAATATGTGTAATTAAGATGAAAAAAGTCTAATATTGTTGTTTGGCATAAGTTTTTCATATTTAGGGTAAAGTGGGGTTAGCTGAGTCGGCAGGTTAATTGAGCCAGAGCTTGTAAATCATTGTAGTCACTACTTCATTTATTCATATTTTATTTATTTTTAACTCTAAGAAAACAATTTTTGGTACAGATGTAGTTGATACATAAGCTTATTATAAAATTAAAGCTGGTTCTTGTCCGATGAAAATTGTATCACAAACTCTTTTAAACGGACACTAAAAGGCGCATAAACACTTAACGTTTCGTAGTCGTTCGACAGCTTCATCAGAAGTGAAAAATATAAACATGTTGTCAAAATAAACAAGGCTGTCAACGGAAACTGAAAAAGTATCTTGATTTTTATTTTATTTTTTTAAATCTAAAAATAATTTGAACATTATAAATGTTAAAAAATTGACAGATCTATATTCTATTTAAGGAATCGAGAAAACTACAAAATGTATCGTTTAAATTTGCAAAATCAGTATGTTTATTAATAATTCGACGACATTTTTATTTTACATATTTCTATAAAACGTCTTTTGAAAATATTAGACTCGTAATATAAAATATTAGTATTTTCAAAATCAAAATTATGGTCATTTGCTAATGAATGTTCTACAAGCATTGAATGATTTTTGGTAATAACTTGGCATTTGATTTTGAAAGAGCAATTGATCAATTCCGGCAAAATTTCATTGAATTAGATAATAATATGTTAACACCATGCCATATTTCACCATGTTCAAGAATTCTGTATTTCGAAATGAGAACAAGAGTTAGAACAATTCAGTGAACAAGCTTAGAAGCAGCACATGCAGATTTTAAGAAAGTATGGCAGAAGTCATCCTGATTTTTCGTCCAAATTTTTTAAATCCATTGGATACAATAGCATTCATTTGTAAGCTGAAATGTATAGTTAACATACAAATATAAAAAGATTGTTGTTTACTTATTAATTTCTTTTCTTTTGTATACAGGGTTACAACTAATTAAAGGCTCGCCATGGGGATCTCGTAAACTATAAGAGATACAAAGAGGGTTAAATTACAAGAAAGTTGCGCTATTTTGGGGTCTATAAAAATGTGCAAAGAAATCTCTCCTATATTTATTCATTTCCGAAATATCTTCAAAAAACTGAAAACTCTCAATTTCGAAAATCTTGAATATCTTGTTTATTTATCAAGATAGAGTCACAAAATTCTGTAATTTTACACTAAATTCAATGGACAATCTAATACAGTCAAAATAAATAGGTTAGGATTGACAGTTACGCAGATACGACTGTCAACTGTTTTTTTCTTATGGCCGCTATCTTAGATTTTCGTACCATGTGATGCAAAAGTAAAATCTGAATACGACGATATGACACACTTATGCTTTTGTTTTAAAACAAAATATGAAATTACTAAGAAATATTTTAGAAAATTTTTAATCTGGTAGGCGGGTGTTTATTGCCAACAATTGGTATACGACATTTGCATGTCAACACAGAACATTCTCATTTTTCAATTACCTACATTAAACACAAATATGATTAGATTCACTAATTCTGAAAAGAAGGATATGTACTATATGTACATTCGCAATTATAAAAATTCTGTTCTTACTGCAGAATGTTATGTTGAAAGATTTCCAGAGCGAATTCAACCACACCCAACGTATTTTAGGAGATTGGAGAAAAATATGGAAGAAGGGAGTTTAAAGAAAAAACGAACTAAATATTCTAAAACAGGTACTGATAATGAAATTAATGTACTTGCGTACGTAAATCTAAATCCCGAAATTTCTACTATGCAGTTGTCGAGAGAATGCGGCATTACTCAACAGAGTGTTTCCAAAATTCTAAGAAACCATAAGTATCACGACTTTAAGTATCGAATCGTTCAAGCGTTGCATAGAGATGACTACCAAAAACGAACCAATTTTTCTACATGGTTTTTAAATAAATTAAATAATAGAGCAGATTTTTCTAAAATTATTTTATGGACCGATGAATGCACATTTACTAACAATGAATTATTTAACAGGAGAAATACACATCATTGGAGTGTAAATAATCCTCACATAATACGGGAATCGAGATTTCAAAAAAAATACAGCGTAAATGTGTGGTGCGGTATGTTGGGAAATAGAATATTAGGACCTTATTTTTTAGTTAATCGTTTGGACGGACAAAATTATCTGAATTTCCTCCAAGAGGATTTGGAGGAAATGCTTGATCAATTACCTTTGGCAGATATCAATAATTTATGGTTTCAACATGATGGTGCACCAGCCCATATCACTCGAGTAGTTCGGAATTATCTAAATTTTAAATTTGATACTAACTGGATAGGGAATAATGGGCCTATACAATGGCCACCAAGATCGCCCGATCTTAATCCTCTGGATTATTTTCTTTGGGGGCATGTAAAAAGTATAGGTAGTATACAAAAATACTTATAATAATGTGGAAGAAATAAAAATGAAAATAATAGAAGCAATTAATTCTATCCCTCCAGAAATGGTAGAAAGAGCAGTGACAAATATTCAAAACAGAGTAACGCAGTGCATTGCCAAAAATGGTGGTCATATTTAATTTTCTTAGTATACATAAGTTACGTTTTATTATTCTGCACACTCTTTGTTTTACATTTTTTCTTGTTGTTTGTTAACATTTTTATGCATAAATATGTAATACATACTGTAATTGAATAAGATTTGTTGATTTAATAATAATTTTAATTTTTAATATTTGTAAGCATCCACCTACCAGATTAAAAATTTTCTAAAATATTTCTTAGTAATTTCATATTTTGTTTTAAAATAAAAGCATAAGTGTGTCATATCGTCGTATTCAGATTTTATTTTTGCATCACATGGTACGAAAAATCTAAGATAGCGGCCATAAGAAAAAAAAACAGTTGACAGTCGTATCGGCGTAACTGTCAATCCTAACCTATTTATTTTGACTGTATTAGATTGTCCATTGAATTTAGTGTAAAATTACAGAATTTTGTGACTCTATCTTGATAAATAAACAAGATATTCAAGATTTTCGAAATTGAGAGTTTTCAGTTTTTTGAAGATATTTCGGAAATGAATAAAGATAGGAGAGATTTCTTTGCACATTTTTATAGACCCCAAAATAACGCAACTTTTTTGTAATTTAACCGTCTTTGTATCTCTTATAATTTACGAGATCCCCATGGTGAGCCTTTAATTAGTTGTAACCCTGTATACAATTTGTGAAATACCAAAAAGAGCTAGGTATTTCGAAATAACTCTTAATTAAAAGAAAACCCGTCGTACGATGATTAATAGTTAATATTTTTTAATAAAGAAAACTGTTAAAAGTTGATAAAAACAAAAATTAAAAATGGACATTTTTTTTAAGTAAAGTTGTATTCAGATGAACCGTGGTTAATTTCTTTTTCTACTGTAAATTGTAATCTATTATGAAAAGAGTTAAATCTACTTAAAACAAAGTCTACTTTATCTGAAGGCTAAATCAGTAAAATATCATCGACGTAACGAAAATATAAAGTTAAATGAGTAATGAGTAATGAGTTAATGACACTTTTTTCTAGTTCCTGCATAACAATTTCAGCTAAAGCAGGCGATAAAGGAGAACCCATTGCTGTACCGAAAATCTGTTTATAAAATTTATCATTGAAAGCGAAATAAGATGTTTGAAAACATAAAGTAACAATTTCTAAAAAATTTTCTTTGGAAATGTCTGTAAAATGTTTAATTTCTATCCACCTATCATTAATGCTTTTTAAAGCTAACTCTTTTTGGAATGTTAGTAAACAAAGAAACAACATCTAAGGAAATTATAATACAGTTATTTGATATATCTATGTTTTTCAATTTATCTACAAGTTCATAAGAATTTTTTATAAAGTATTCTGATTTACTAGTAACTTGAGTAAGAATTTTTGAAACAAATTTTGATAAGAAATATAGGGAAGAACCTATAGTAGAAACTATTGGACGAAGAGGTGTGTTAGATTTGTGAATTTTTGCAATGCAGTATAATTTAGGAAATGTGGGATTTCAAAGGGTCAATAACATGTTTAGGATATACTCCTTATTTTCTACATTTAAGCAAAAAGAGCTTAAGATTTTTTATTTTGGTAATTTTAATTAAAGTTTTAGAATAAATTTTGCACAGTACCTTACTTTGGTGCCCGTAGCGACCCTCCACAAAATTGTAAAATCCTATGTTTCTGATATCCATAATTAAAGCTGGTTCTTGTAAAATAAAAATGTCGTCGAATTCTATTAATAAACGTACTGATTTTGCAAATTTAAACGATACATTTTGTAGTTTTCTCGATTCCTTAAATAGAATATAGATCTGTCAATCTTTTAACATTTATAATGTTCAAATTATTTTTAGATTTAAAAAAAAATAAAAATCAAGTTACTTTTTCAGTTTCCGTTGACAACCTTGTTTATTTTGACAACATGTTTATATTTTTCACTTCTGACGAAGCTGTCGAACGACTGCGAAACGTTAAGTGTTTATACGCCATTTAGTGTCCGTTTAAAAGAGTTTGTGATACTTATTATAAAACATTATTAAATGTATTTTTGTCGCAACAGAGTGGTATGGTAATAAACAGAATATCAGAAATTTCAAAATGACAAAACTCAGTTTTCTTAAATAGCATGCCCGATTTTTTTCTATCCTAAATTCCTCGTTTAATAAAGTACTTTCATTTTTGTTAAGTATATATCTTATACCTATCTGCGATATTTTTTGAGATTTTCAGATCTACTTGAATTATTTCTTTTAAAACGAACACTTGTCTAAGGTGGCCGTGGAAAACCGGCAAACATTGAACCGGTTGACATTAATAATTACTTTTCAAAGTGTTAGACTGATGGGAACTTTTAGTTGTGAACTTGTTAAGACATGAATTTTTAGATTTATTGTATTATTTCTTTATTAAATGATTGCATAGCCAAAGTAGGTTGGATCTGCTGGCAACGGGCTTGGCGCTTGGTCGGGCATCTGTAGGTGTGTGTTCGAATCTCTTCCTGGTACATACGGATCCTATGTGAGAGATGGAACACTTATATGTCGGATTGTGTTCAGGATTCATTTCGGCCCCTTCGAAATAGGTTTTCTGCGTTTTCCCAGTTTGTAAGACGAATGTCGAAGGATATCACCTAGTAGGTCGATCGCAGTCGCAGCGGCAATATTAGAATAGCCAGCTTAACGCATCCCTGACAAGCTCATAGAAAGCTTGGGGCATATATGGTGTAAGTACAAAAAAAAAATTATAATTGTTTAAAGGAGTCACGTGGTTAAACTAATTAAAGCTTGTACCTACATTATTATCACTTGAAAATTAATTATTAAAGTCAACAGCTTCATTTGTTTGCCGTTTTCCACGACCACCTTAGACAATAACTCGTTTTAAAAGAAATAATTCAAATAAATCTAAAAACATCAGAAAGTATCGCAGATAAGTATAAGACTTACTTAACAAAAATAAAAGTACTTGATTACACGAAGAATTTAAGATAGAAAAATATAGGGCATATTATTTAAGAAATTTGAGTTTTGAAATTTCTGATAATTGTTTATTACCCTGACCACACCTGCAGCGATAAAAGTACAGTTAATAATGGCTTATAATTAGAATATCGAATGTCGATACGTATCCAAATATCGAATATCGATATACCGACACGTATTGAAATATCGAATTACAGACTAACTAAACATTTTATATATTTATTTGTATTTATATGGTCGAATATTTGGGGTTATTTTATTATGTATGAAAAAGATTGTTTAGTTTTAAAAGAAATATTTGTAAAGAATAAATATACACAATATTGTTATGTTTTTCTTTCCGCTGTGTGGCTGAAGTTCAACGTCAGCTAGTTTAACACTTTCTTTATTATAGAATGCTACAATTACAATTTATAAAAACTTTAAAAATCTCTACTTGACACCTCGATATCTATCTATATTATTATTTACAACAACAACGTCACTCTTTTTTTACAATCCTTAAATATGGTCATAGACGGCCGCTTACATTCTTTACACTCGTCACACTGCCTCCTCCTACAAATAAATTTCGTCTCGAAATTTAAAAAAATAATAATAATAACTAGTAAAATCTACAAGCAGGTAAATCCTTTTATCGACTCCTAACGCATACTCTACTTCGAATCAGTGTAGAATCATTGAATCTCGACCTACTGCACTGAATTCGCTTTATATTGTTGCGTTTGCTGTCGTCATTATACGGAGCGAATCTATTACAATGCACTATGCGTGGCTTTCCATTTGGACACTTTCGGATGCGATAGATAACATCGTTTAAACGTTTCACTATTTCATACGGCCCTTCCCAATTTGTTTGTAATTTTGGTGATAACCCTTGTATATAACTTACCACGTACTTTTCGGCCTATGTTCGATTTTAAAAAATTCAATAGCACTTACGTATATTCTACGTTAAAAAATTCTCACTGTATACTTTTCGGTTTGTATTTATCTTAAAATAGTCAATTTCAATTCGATTGAATATGTAATGATGTGGAGGTAACCGTATAACTTCATGTCCAGCTGCTTTAATAATCTTATCTAAGTACTACATGAACTGAACCTTTATAATGTGCTTTACATAAGATTGGTAAATGATGTTTTTTGTCCACTACAGAGCACTCCAGGCTGTTCGGGTATGTTCGATTTTCACAGATTTTCATTGTCTGAGAAGCTCGCAGTTACTTCAATGCACTCCAGCACGCATAAACGAAAGCAGCTAATACGTCAAACCGATACCACTACGTTCTCTGATTTATGATGTCATTTAGAGGATTCATAATGAAACACGATAAACATACGACCAATAATTATACACGTTTATTTTTCTCTGCAGAAAACTACTTACTCAAAGATCTATTTCAAGTTGATGAACTGTAAGAAAAGCTCTTTTTGTATTAAGTAACGAAAATAATGAAAAAAAAATTAACTAAAGAAACGTCAACAAATGTCAAATATTTTTACGCGTAACGTTAACCAATAGTATTATTCCGAGGGCACATACAATATTTATACCGGTGATTTATACCAACTGCAAGCCCATGACATGCTCACTCGATGCTACTCGATTCAATATATTCAATATTTCAATATGTTAGGATATTTGAAATTTTCCATTCTATCGCCGGACAGGGTATAACGAGATATTGCCCGAGAACACACTGTTGGGACACCTGTATAATTTGTATCTTATGTATAAATCGCTAACGAACAAATTTAATCAGTTTATTACTAATTATGCAAAAATTTAATATAGGATGAGTTTAGGTCTGAAACAATAACACAAGAAAGTCAAGAATAAGGTTCAATTCGAGGATAACGTCAAGCGTATAATTTTGCTGCTGCGGTAAAACTTACCTATTCCGGAAAGGAAAATAAAATTAACTACTACAAAAAGAATAATAACAATAAGTAAACCCAAACAGAACTTAGAAAGTAATCTAAATGTTAATAATAACCAAAAGGATTAAAGAATAAATAATTTAAAATTTAATAAAAATGAGAAACTTTGCAGACAAAATCTGATAGCACTCAACATGTTTTTAATTTCAAACTTAAATATCGCAAAAAGTATGAAACCAAAAAACAATTCGTTTCTAAGGTAACGTTTTTAAACTCATGATTAATTTCTCATAATTCATACTTACGAAACAATTAAATAACAGTGTTGCCAGCTTGTAAATTCTGGTAAATGGCTAAGATTTTAGTTCTTAAAAAAAACTATGTAATATAATTTTATATCTCATAAAAAATTAGAGTGTTGTTATTAATAACATTTTTGATCAGGAAGGTTATTTAAAATCGTTACATTTTGCAGTACTTGATGCTAACTTTCAACAGTCAGCAGTTTCAATTAAAGCAGACTGGACACTAACTTTTTCGATTTTGACATTTTCATGGACTAGTGATCAGTGTGGTGTACTTTTTGTGACACATTTCATTTACTTATTGTGCCACATTCATTTCATGTATATTTCTGTAATATAATTGCATAAAAAAATCGGAGAAAAATCAGTAGTAAAAATACAATACCTATACCAATTATTTCTATTAATTTTAATGCTACCCGTGAAATTCAGGTTTTTATTAAAAGTTCTTTGCTTAAATTTTAACGATCGATACGGTCTGCTTATGAATCGAATTAATCTGAAATCCATTTTAATATCGCTAGTTAATGATAAATTTTTGAACATTTAATTTAAATTTAAATACATGTTTATATCATACTTTTCTATTTGTTGTTATCGAAAATTTTCAAGCATTTGTTAGATAATTTACTTTAAGTAATTACCAAGATTTAGTTGTTTGAACGGTTGTAAACTAAGTGAAGCTTCATGAGGTATCTTTTCGATTTTATGTTTCAAAACAATATATTAATCAGTCCTGCGACGCATACTAAAAAAAGTACTTGCGGAAATTCGAGGACGAGTATCAATAAATTTTACTTAAGATTACGGTACTCGTAAGTATTGTAACGATATAAGTACTAGTAATACTCGAAAAAACATCAGAAATTCGAGTAATCGAGTACGAGTACTCGTATTTATTATTAAAATTATACTATGTTAATTAAAAATTTGCATTTTATTTTTTCTTAATACCAATATTTTAATTATACAAATCAGTATAAAAAAATCTTTTCTGTAATCAGACAACAGCTTTAATTCAATCAAACAAAACAAATAAAAATATTTCCATTCCGAACGATACATAAAACAAAACTATTTTTTTTTTTTTGCTTTTATGCAATCAGACAACATCTTTAATCAAACAAATGAAGACTTTACGACGTGCGATGCAACGACGTTCTTAATGCCTTATATATCTTTTTAATTCGTATAGGTATATATTCACTCACCAATCGGAGTCAGCTTTCAACAATAAGCGGACGTGAAATAGTGGAGGGAGAATAAATATGGAAGAAAATTCGGGAATCCCGTACTCGTAAAAAGGTCACAACTTGACGAGTACTTTTTACGAGTATACTCTAATGTTTTCAACAAGTACGAGTATTAAGTCCTCCAAACGAAAAGTACTTATAAGTACTCAAAAAAGAGTACTTTTGTACTTAAGTACAAAATTCGAGTAAAAGATTCGTGTACTTGCCCAACACTGTTATTAATTAATCAAATATTTCAAATTTTCCGCTATTAATTTTTTTTATTTGTTTATATTATTCGATGAAACAATTTCAAAACAAATCAACAATATTAAAGACACCATTAGAATCAAATCGTCTGGTGTTTTCTTTCTATTTCTATTTAATATTAATAAAAAAGTGTTTCAAAATTTTCCTCTTTTAAAAATTTTGGTGGCGCCTATTTAAAAACACCTTAATTACTAAACTACTCAAAACAATTAAGTGGTCAAGTTTTTAAGCGACTGTATATATTGGAAATTAGATTTTATCTTAATACTCATACTTAATACTCAATACGCCATACTCGAACCCGTCCATCATTTGAGCATAATGCAAACATAGACTCGTCAGTAAACAAAACTTTTCTCCAATGGCGTATCTGCCAATTATTGTGTTCTTGGGCGAATTGCATTCGCGCTTGTCGCTGATTTCTGGTTAAACGCATTACTTTGGCTGGACGTCCAGATCTCAGCTTCACTTCTCGGAGTCGGTTCCTCACTGTTTGATCAAAAATTTGTCGACCTGCAGCCCGAAAAAGATCAGTTTGTAAAGTACGGGATGTGATGGTACATTTTTGAAGAGCCTGCAAATGTAAAAATCCATCGTCTAAGAGCGTGATTGCTATTTGACGACCTTGTCAAGACGACAAGTAACATTTCCAGTATTCTGGTATCGCTTCCACAACCTCCAATTTACAGAATGCGTTACATTGAGTTGTTCGGCAGTATATCGCTGTGTATTGCAACGGTAAATACGGTAACGCTAATAAAAAGCTCCGCAACGGAAACGTAAAAGTTGATACGTTTCCGTTGCGGAGCTTTATTAGCGTTACCGTATTTACCGATGCATTGTGGACACTTGTACGATTATGAAATGATTTAACTTTTTTAACGTTCCCGTTCAGGTTCCCGTTCTCGTTCCCGGGAATTGTGGATTAGGTTTAAATCTAATCGTTTACAAGATTTATATGCCTTGATTAATTAATTATTTGTGATGAGAAACAATTGACCCACGATCCCACGTGCTCACGAACTAACCCTGAGAGCCGTCCGCACCATGTGTGTCCAAAATTGTCTATCATTAGATAAAAAAGGTCATAACTACTCGCTCCAATCATTTGTAGTGCTAAAATTGACTTCAATGAGTCCTTAGACGTTATTTGGAACTTGACATTCTATAATGTTATCATCCTCGAGTACTTTCTCATCTGTTAGAATAACCGGTTTTGACGGCGGGGCTACGATATCCACATGTTTTCCAAGGTATTCATAGTCTCTGCACCTTCTTGCAATCTATGAAATGTTTATCCATTTCTAAAAGAAAATTGCGTAGAACATAAAAGAATAGGTATTGGCCCATTGTACTCAATTGAGTAGAGTTCTACGTCAATTCACATTTGACAGATATAGGTTCTCAGTATATGATTTCTGCAAAAGATATCTCTGATATATCTAAAAAAAATGTGTCGCAGTTTAGTGATACATTTCACAAATAACTCGATAAATAAACAACATTTACATTACTTGCCGCATTCATAAATATTTTACTTTTCAAAACGGTCACAATAACTTTCCGTTGTGTTGAAAGTTATTGTGACCGTTCGGTTGTCGAACTGTTTGAAATTATTGTGGATACCTTCCTTGTACTATACTGAATAAAATAACATTAATATGTATTGAAATTATTTTCCATTAGTTAACAAAACGGGTCTAGAATAGGTGTACTTAGCGGTGAACCTTAGTTGCGGTAATGGTCAGTTTTAAAAGTAAAACCGAAAAGGTTCCGATAATCCTTTCTTGAGTTGCGGTACGCGGATAAAACCACTTCTAAGATTTAGGTAGGTAATCCATATGTAGGGGTACTGAATAAATAGGCAGAAAGGACTGAAACACTTTTGATTGGTTAGTATTTCCAAATTATTACTTGTATTGTAATTAATTAATAATTTTAAACTTCGAAAGTATCGCGCCAATAAATCAAGTGGTGAAGTGTGTTGGTGTTGTACATTAAAAACGTGAAGGTGCAAAAATTTTCACTCTTGGACCAGACAATGTGTTTTCCAGAAAAGTGGGACAACGTAATCATGATTCACTTTCGGATCAGATTTTGAATCGTCAACAAATGAGCAATCAAGTAAAAAGAAAAACCGAATCTGAAATAACGGAAAGGCTCCGAAAATTAATTCATACAAAAATAGCTGTTCAGAAAAATACCCTTGAAACGTTGACAGTGAGGGATATGAAATAACGAGTGATCAATATCTTTTCTAATCAAGTGACCTATGGAAATAAATCGTGTATCTTTAATGAGTTTATTATGACAAATGCCGTTTGATTTATTTATATTGCATTCCTACACAAAATCTAACTATTCTTATGTATTACATATTTTTTTGATTTGAAGTTCACATTTCCCACGCGCCAAGAGCAACGAAAAACTGGTTCATAGAAGGTGCGTAAAATATCCGCCGTTCTCTTGTAAACACAAGGGAACTCTGCGTTTTAAATTGTTGATAACTTTTGCTAAGATTGCTGGATTGTTATTTAACTGTTCGCAATGTAGCAATAACCTCTTATGAACAAAGATTTCTGTTAATGAATTAATCTTATTGACAGTTATAAATAATTGAAATGAGATTGACATTTGAAAAAAACGAATTAATCAAAGACATACGATTTTCTTTCCATAGGTCACTTGATTAGGAAAGATATTGATCACGCGTTATATTAGCAACAATATCATTCGTGCACGGTTACAGTTACATCCTAAATTACCTTATTATTTCCCTACATACTTAATTACCTACATACATAGGTATGCCTTCGAATTAACCGATTCTACCGCAACTGAGGTAAAGAATTATGGAGAGCTAATCTACCCAAGATTCTTGTACCGCAACTCAGGCAAAGAATTAATAGTTATATTAACCATTACCGCAACTCGGTATCGCCCGTACTTAGCTGAGTACGGTGGGCGTTAATGGGTTAATTTCTGTTGCTATTACTAAACTGTTGTTGTTAGCACAATACATTTTAAAAATTTACGCCTTTCTTGGATTCACATCATTCGTTTTTATATCCAAAAATGTTTCCAAAATCTTCTTTTGTGATAAACGAAATAAATCTCCGAAGGTCAATCAAAGATTTTTTGTTTTTGATTTCACAGCATACCACATTTTTCGATGCACTGTTATTTTCAACAATTTCTTGCATTTATAGTTATTTCACTTTATTAAATCTGGGTGCGTGATATTTGGAAAACCATCAGAAAAAATAGATCTATTTAATGGTATTGAAACCCAATGTAGCGCCCATAAGAAAAAATGAAGTTGATGATAGCCAGAACGAGATGAAACGTTTTAAGTAAAATCTAATAATATCATCGTAAAGAGCTCAAGAAAGTGCCTGTAGAATGTATTACATTTGTTATGATTCCTGCAATAAGAAATAAGAAAATTACGTTTCTTGATTTTTTGGAAATATTTCAAAAACTACAAATCGAAGGAGATTTTTCAGAATGGATTATTTTTCAGCACCAAAATATGCAACTTTGCTCTAATTTAATCGACTTCGTATCTCTTACCATTTCCGAGATCCCAATGATAAGCCTCGAATTTCTAACAGCCTATAGGTACTTGGGGGTGTTCTGTTTAAAATAAGAACATTTGTATCGACTTCCCTTAGAACCGGAAGTATGCCATGATTGATTTTGTAATACAGGGTCCGGCAGTCAGAACGTCTCTGTGACGAAAGCGCGATGCTCAACCGGTATGAAGTTAGCAATAAAAAAAAATTCTAGAATAATACCAAAACAGTTTCAGTATTTATATACTAGTATAAAAATTTACTAATTAAGTGATATTCAATAACTTAAAATGAATATTTTTAGAAATTGATTCGAAATTGACCTATCAAGTAATGTTGCGCGAGGCGTACTCAATTTCTTCAAAAATGACAGCGTTGTCTTATTTTTAAATCAAATATTTTTAGACGAAAATAATCTATTACTAACGGGCTTCCGATAGTGTAAAAACAAAAAGGGACATATTTTTTCTTCGGCCATAAAAAAATCTTAAACTTTAATTCCGCATATGCCGACGCGCGCTTCGTTTTTCTCAAAAATGACAGCGTTGTCTTATTTTTAAATCAAATATTTTTAGACGAAAATAATCTATTAATAACGAGTTTTCAATAGTGTAAAAACAAAAAGGGACATATTTTTTGTTCAGCTACAATTAAATCTTAAACTTTAATTCCGAATATGCCGACGCGCGCTTAGTTTTTCTCAAAAATGACAGCGTTGTCTTATTTTTAAATCAAATATTTTTAGACGAAAATAATCTATTACTAACGGGCTCTCGATAGTGTAAAAACAAAAAGGGACATATTTTTTGTTCAGCTACAATTAAATCTTAAACTTTAGTTCCGTAGTACGCGCGCTTAGTTTTTCTCAAAAATGACAGCGTTGTCTTATTTTTAAATCAAATATTTTTAGACGAAAATAATCTATTACTAACGGGCTCTCGATAGTGTAAAAACAAAAAGGGACATATTTTTTGTTCGGCCATAAAAAAATCTTAAACTTTAATTCCGCATATGCCGACGCGCGCTTAGTTTTTCTCAAAAATGACAGCGTTGTCTTATTTCTAAATCAAATAAATCAATAAGAGGCATTTAGTACTGTAAAAAAGCACTGGGTATCTTCTCATTTTCAATTACAAACCTATTTTGAACAAGTTTCCAAATCACCTTAGATTTTCGAAGTCCTGAAGTATGCGGAACTAAAGTTTAAGATTTAATTGTGGTCAAACAAAAAATATGTCCCTTTTTGTTTTTACACTATCGAAAGCCCGTTAGTAATAGATTATTTCCGCCTAAAAACATTTGATTTAAAAATAAGACAACGCTGTCATCTTTAAGAAAAACGAAGCGCGCGTCCTAGTGTACGCGGAGCTAAAGTTTAAGATTTAATTGTGGTCAAACAAAAAATATGTCCCTTTTTGTTTTTACACTATCGAAAGTCTGTTATTAATAAATTATTTTCGTCTAAAAACATTTGATTTAAAAATAAGACAACGCTGTCATTTTTGTAGAAGTTGAGTACGCCTCGCGCAACAATACTTGATAGGTCAATTTCAAATCAATTTCTAAAAATATTCATTTTAAGTTGTTGAATATTACTTAATTAGTAGATTTTTATAGTAATATATGAATACTGAAACTGTTTTGGTATTATTTTAGAATTTTTTTTTATTGCTGAAAGTTATTGCTAACTTCATACCGGTCGATGCTCATAGCCCCCCTCACTGCTGCATAAATACAAAACTTCCATATTTGTGGAATCGATTTATACCCTTTTCTTTTAAATTTTTTGCTCCTACCTTGGGTGACATTCAAACTAAAACCGTCAGGTTTGACTGCCGGACCCTGTATTTAAATAGTTCATCATTGATTATTACCACGTGCAAATTTTCAACGATCTGTAATGCGTTGTTTCCAATATATTCTAATAGGCCATTCGCCGTGAGTATCCCTTGAAATGAGAAAAATAAATAAAATAGAAAGTTATTTGTTATTTTTTTCTCAGGTACCTATTTGAGCGGTGCAAAAGTTAAAAAAAGGTGATACATAAGGGTGCATTAGGGATGCAATAAAGTGCACCAAAAAAACTTTGAAACTTTTCACGGGGGGGGGGGGGGGGGCTAGCTGATTTTTATTTTATTTTTTTCTCAGCTATTTGAGCGGTGCAAAAGTTAAAAAAGGTGGTGTATAAGGGTGCATTAGGGGTGCAATAAAGTACACTAAAGAAACTTCGAAAATTTTCACTTGGGGGGGGGGCTACGGTTAACTTGGCCCCTCCCAGTGAAATTTGCCTGCAGTTTCTCTCCTGAAAGGGTGCAAAAATTTATTTTGGCGGTGCATAAGAGTGCAATAAGAGTGCAATCATTTGGTGCAAGAAAACTTTGAAAAACGTTACGGGGGGGGGCGTAAGTTAACTGACCCAAATATATCTGACATTTTAGTTGCTTTATACAATTAAGAATACATCTTTTTTTCTCGGCCTGCTTTTGTTCGAAATTTTGACAACTAGTAGTGCAATTGTTTTTTAATAGAAATTTAGAATGAAAATGAAAATAAACGAATCCGTGTTTTCAAGTAAAGTGCCCTTGTTTCGGACTTTTAGAAAAAATTTTACTTAACTTGGTTTCTAATGATCAAATTAATTTTTCTGATTACATTTGATATTTCATGCGAAATTGTTCTTTCGTTTTGTTTTTTTCTGTTGGCAATTTAATTATCTCACGCTCCATCGGAAAATTATCGATCTTATGTTTGTTTTGTTTACATTTCCACGATGTTTGTTTCTATTCTCTTTCGTCGTATTATTATAGTTCATTTTTAAATAGCGAAAATGGTCTAGGAACAGAGGAATTTTTTTATTTAAAAAAATCACCGACAAATATTTTGACATTTAATAAAATTTATAAAATTCTTTTTAAAGACGAAACGAAACCAAACTGTTATAAAAAACATAAACGTCTTATGTTTTACGGAACATTGGCTTCAAAATTATGAATTAGATTGCATTTATTTTGAAAACTACAAACTATAAAACAACTACAAACTAGCTTCATCATACTGTAGCCGTTATTCATCTCCTGGAGGTTCTGCTATATTTATAAACAAAACTTTAACAATTTTTTTGTGTAAATCGGTATTGATTGCAGCGGATTCCCCGAGCAGGCTCTGTACAGCTATTTCAGGCCTAGTTGGGCCTTCATCAGCAGAACCGTAGCCCGAGAACTCCACTGCAAACCAAACTGGTTCTGCTGATGAAGGCCCAACTAGGCCTGAACCAGCTGTATAGAGCCTGCTCGGGGAATCCGCTGCAATCAAAACCGATTTGCACAAAAATTTTCAAAATTCTCATATGCTTTGACAGCACGTGGCCGCCTTGCATTGGGATGACTTATTATGTAGCGGACTGGCTTCAATTTGTCAATCCTACTGCAATATCAGGTCAACAAGCGATCGAAAGATGTCGCTACTTAAATGTCCAAAACTTTAACATTTGAATTAGTTGATAACGTTAATAGTATGTCCGTTGACTATCATTTTGAATGTTCTTGTATAAAAATCAATAAATTAAACGTAATTGTTCTTGCAGTATATAGAAATCCCACCAGTGATTTTTAAATTTTTATTGATAAACTAGATTCTGCTTTGAATGCCTTAACGAACTACAAACAGATTATATTATGCGGGCACATCAACGTTGATTTGTTAAAAGACTCAAGACAACAAAATGAATTATTATGTTTACTTTACAGTTTTAACCTAAGAATGACAATCAGTGTGCCGACTAGATCGACTTGTACCGGGTGTCCCAACGGTGGGTATTTCTTCTGTGGAGCCTATAGAAATAACAAGTAGAAAAAAAAGAGTTTAAGAAAGTTATACTAGACATCACGCGGCACATTTTAAAATTATTTTTAACTATACAGGGTGTTCCAGAAAATGATGGTGTATAGAGAGAGAATTTTTTTAAATGGAACACCCCGTATACTTTTACAAATTTAGATGTTCCGTGGAGAGCTTATTACAACAATATTGGTTTCACTGTTATTTTCGTACAAAAAAATTTTCTTCGCAATTTCCTTAAAAATTTACAAAATTTTGAACTTATGTTTCTGTCTATGGAGATGACACAGACTTACGAAAATATAACAAAATATTCTTAAGACTTTGGACTTTATGAAAATATGAAAAAGTTAAAATATCTTTTAGCATTATACAGGGCAAACAGTATACAATTACTGAATTTTATGAGTCGATCTAGTCTCTTCCTGTGATAATTCGTGATTTCTGTTAGTGTTCTGTTCTGTATATGTAACTTTTTATTATCATGATCCGTTTTGTACTGATTTTGTGCTGATTGTATTCATATCATTGGAAATGATTGACAGAATAAAGACTGCTACTATTACTACTACCAATAACCATTTCCTTAAGAATTTAAAAATTAATTCAACAACAAAAATAAAGTAATTAAATAATGATTACATTAAAAATATAAATATTTAGAAAAATATGTAGGTATAAAAACATGAAAAATCTGCGGACGCGTCCAGAAATGTAAAACAAGCCCCATACCGATATTTAGCGTCTGCGCAGGTTCGTGTTCGCAGCCTTTCGACGTTTTAGCAGCTAATTTGTGTAATTTATCAGATCGCAAACCTTCTTGGCGTTTTTTCGCATTTTCAGTCACCATCTTTGTAGAGTCCCTATATTACTAAAGTACCATAATTGATTGCGCCACTATTTCGGAACCACGATGGCGTAGTTGTAACAGCTGCCACAAACTGACGGAAAAATATTTGACGAATAAAACTAGGCGAAAAGTCTGGTTAGATTTTATAAATCGCGGCAAATTATCTTTCAGAGGAAATTTTTGTGAAGTAAATATCTACGCACTAAAATATTTTTTTTTTTTAGAATAGAATGGTAGAATTTATGCTTCGCTCAGTTTCTGGGGCTTTGACTAAGACAGCAAAATTCTGAGCTCAAATCAAAAAACTGTATCTGGCCCCTCATAATATAATACATACATTCCATTCATCCCAGGCACACTTTGAAGAAAATCACTTTTAACGATTTTATTAAAAAAGAACTTACCAATATTTCATATTTTTAATCCGAGTCAAGTAAAAGGGCTTCTTTACAAAATGAACCTGACATTTTTGCAAACAATAAATACCACACGGACAAACAATAGCATAACGAAAGTTGTAAATATTAGTATATATGCACACGTGGAAAAGTTGCGCACCAGCCGCGCAGCGACGAGTTCAAGCAATTTCACAAGATTCCATGAAAAAAACGTACACGAAAAAAGCCTACGCGAAAATTGCGCACAAAAAAAGCCTACAGCGAAAAATGCGGACAAGAAAAAAGCTCACAACGAAAATTGCGCACACCGAAAAATGTGTACACGGAAAATTGCTCACACCGATAAATGCTCACATAGAAAATTGTGCACATGGAAAATTATCCACACTGAAAAATGCCCACAGAGAAAATTGCGCACACAGAAAGTTGCTCACATCGAAAAATGCCCACATAGAAAAATACGCACATTATATTTTATTTTCACGTAAAAATGAAAGTTATTTCCCCTCGTAATTGGCCGTGAATTATTAGTTGTAAACTAGCCTTACTTGAAACTTAAATTGATATATATCATAACCTCATGTTTTTTATTAAAAGAAATTGCTGAATTCGGTAATTCTACTGTTAAGTTCGTCTCTGGTCAAATAAATAAACGACAAATTGTTACTAATATATTGCATACACTCTTACATTAACTCGTCTCAAAAACTAACTTCACTCTGATCTTACATTGGTGCCAACCTCACTTTTTTAACACAAAAATATATATAAAATACATAATATAACATAATATGCGGCCATCCTAGCAGTTTTTGGTCCCCAAAAACCATACAATATAATCTTCTAAACGATGTGGAGGTCGCAAACGTCGACGGTTCTTCTCAGGCCGCTGTCTTTCTTCCATATCCTATATTGCTCTTGGTTCTCCATCTCGGTCAAGTTCTTCTAGCGGGTCCTTCTCGTCCTCGTCTGATTCAGACTCCGTTAGAGCTTCAGTGCAAACAGCAAAACGCTTCAAAGTATCTACTGAAACTACACCTTTGTAGCTTCTCTGTGTTCTTTGTGTTTCTGGCATATCTTCAATACGGTATCGGTAGAAGGGTAATTTCTCCGTGATGAGGTAAGGTCCTTTGTACTTGGCCAGTAACTTTCTGGAATTAGGTACCTTCATTGGAAAAGGGTGTTCTGCGTACCATAACCAAATCTCCCGGTATAAAGTCAGTTGCCTTAGCTCGCTTTTTATTAAATCTACATCTCTGTTTTTCTTGATCTAATCGAATTTTCTCTACAGCTCTTCTTTTTTTTTCTTGTACATTACTGATATCAGTTGGTCGCAATTCACGCAGTTCATCCACTAAAGCATCTCCACTAAATTCACGGGGTTCATAATTAAACAACAAGCTAAATGGGGTACATTTGATTGCTTGATGGAACGTGTTGTTAAGTCCCCACTGTAGTCTTCCTTCATGTTTATCCCAATCTGAACCATCCTCTTCAGTACACAACGAAGCCAAAGCTGATGTTATGGATCGATTCACCACTTCAACCTGTCCATTAGCTCGGGGTGTTGATGTTGCATTTCTGATGTGAACAATTCTTCGTTCTTTACATAATTTCTCAAAGGCTTTCCAGTGAATGCCGTCCCTCTGTCTTATTATTCTGCTTGGTGTTCCTATTATATCTATTACTTCTTCAACCACTTTTGTCGTCGTAACAGTAGATACATTTCTTACAGGTTTTAAGAAATTAAATTTTGTAAAGCCATCCGTAACAAGAAGGTATGTATTACCACGAATACTTTTGACAAAAGGACCCAGATGATCCATGTGAATTGTGTGAAAAGGGTGTCCTACCTTATCGATAGAATGTAATTCTCCTGGACGTTTCCCTCCTGGAACTTTATTATAGAGACAGTCGAAGCAAGATCCTCTATACCCTTTTATATAATTCCGCATCCTTGGCCACCAATAATGCTCATTAAATTTTGTTTGTGTTTTCAGTAGTGCAGGATGTCCCATATCGTCATGACATTGTTTTACAATTTTTCATCTAACCTTCTTAGGCACCACCCACAGCAACTTATCTTCTTTCTTTTTATACAGTCGTCCATCCTTTATTTCATATTCATTCCTTAACTGCTTTTCCTCTGAAGTAAAGAGATGATTTGCACTTAATGAATCCATTATTTTAGCAATTTTAGGGTCTTTCTTTTGTGCAAGACATAACCAGTCTTCTTCGTGCAAAGTATTAAACATTACTTCATAGCTCCCTTTTTCTGGCATTTCTTCTGCTGATCCTACTGGGTTTCTTGATAATGCATCCACGTGCTCCATTTGTTTCCCTGGCCTATGTATTCAAAATTATATTCTTGCAACCTAAGCCACCACCGCCCTATTCGTGGTATTAGTTGTTTCTTTGTCATCGTTCCTCTCAGAGCATTACAATCAGATATCACCACAAATTTAATACCTATCAAATATACGCGTAACTTCTCTAATACCCAAACTACACAAAGAGTCTCCAACTCAGTTGAGGGATATTTTTGTTCATCTGATGTTGTTTGTCTACTTACATAAGTGACAGGGTACATTTTATTATCGAGTCCTCGTTGTAACAAGATTCCAACAAAACCAACTTGGCTGGCATCAGTATGTACTTCGGTGTAAGCACTGGGCGAATATAATGCTAAAACATTGTCACTTGTTAATTCAGTTTTAAGTGTTCGAAAAGCTTCATCTTGTTCTTGATTCCACTCCCACATACAGTCTTTACATAAAAGTTTAGATAACGGTTTAGCTTTTACTGCATATTGTTGAACAAATCGGCGAAAATATCCCGTTAAACCGAGAAATTGGCGTACTGCAGTTACAGTCCTAGGCACTAGAAAGTCCTTGACACTCATAAGCTTTTCTTTACTGGGCTTCACTCCTTTAGAGGATACCTCAAAACCTAAATAGTTTATTTTTGTTTACAAGAAATGACACTTTTGCAGGTTCAATTTTAAATTAGCTCGTTTAAACACCTCTAGCAGTTCTTTTAAATTTGAGAGTCCTTCCTGTTCACTGACACTTGGTAAAAGTATATCGTCCATGTATACCATGGCTATGGTAAAACGTAAGGGTCCTAATACACTGTTTATTAGTCCCTGAAAAATAGCAGGTCCGTTTACAAATCCAAAAGGCATTTTTACAGACTGATACACTCCATCAGGCGTCACAAATGCAGTTTTATGTTGAGATTCTTTTTCTACTGGGACTTGATAATAACCGGTCATCAAGTCTAGGGTGGTAAAATAGTTCTTTCCGGACAATCTCTCTAAATAATCATCCACCAGAGGCAAAGGGTAAACCATTTTCTTCGTAATCTTGTTTATTCCGCGGTAGTCTATGCACATTCTTTCACCTCCATCCTTTTTCTTTACTATTAAAATAGGGCTTGAGTATGGCGACGTCGAATCTACTATTATTCCTGCTTGCTTTAATTATATTACCATGGTTCTTAATTTCTCTCTTTCACTATAACTAAGTCGATATGGACGAAAAGTAATAGGTTCTTCCGATTCCAGTTCTATCTTGCATTCTACTCCTGGAGCTCTATTCTTGAAATAATTCCGAACTATTTTCTCGTGAGAAGTAGGCGGAGTTCTCTCGAAAACCTACAAACGCTATTCTTGAAAAATTTACTAGTTCCTATCGCGTGAACCTCATGAGAACTTGTTTCTACTGGCTGGTGGTAGTAGAACTTCAATTCTCAGGAGAACTAGTATGTGCTTATACAATTATTCTAACTTTTAATTTCAAATTACTTAATAAATATATAAAAGTACCTAAGTACAGTTCTTTGTAATTATTTAATAATACTTTCTTTTCTAAACCTAAATATGATAATTTAACTACTGGTTTCAGGTTATTGTATATTTTACTATTCGAAGATATAAATATAATCAAATTAGATGTTTTTACGAGTTATATAATAGCTTTGTTCCAACACAGATTTTGACTGGTTCGAAACTGTCAAATATATTCGCCCGTCGAATTAATCAACGCTTTCAAGAGGTGCGTTAAATATGAAACTTTGATTGGCGCATGTTTCTGACAGTTTCGGACAAGTCACAGGCTGTTGTTGGAACAGGCCTAATAGTAGCCAGTAATTTTTTTTTAAATAATTTTGCCCAATGAACTGCTACTTTTTGCTACTTTTTAAGTTTTTCAAAATTCTCTCTTGATTTGGTTCTCGACATGAGTAAATACTTATGGGTAAGATAAGCATTTGCTGGATACTTGACGTGAACATTTTTAAGAATAACCAAGAGAATATCAATATACAATCATTTCTACGCAACATATAAAAAAATTGGGATGGAACCATTTCCAGTTCACTTTTAAATAGAAAAGTCTAGTTTTTTACATGCTTAACAATCCAAAATCAGGCAAAATTTTTTATAGAAATAATTATATTTTGATATTTAAAGTTGGTTTTTGCCCGATGAAAATTGTATCACAAAATCTTTAAACCGGACACTAAATAGCGCACAAAACACTTAACGTTTCGCTGTCGTTCGACAGCTTCGTCAGAAGTGAAAAATATGAACATGTTGTCAAAATAAACAAGGTTGCCAACGGAAACTGAAGAAGTAACTTGATTTTTTTTTTAATCTAAAAATAAAAATTGTGCGATATATTTTGATATTAAATCACTGCTTTAGAAAATTTATTTAAAAGTACATAATTTTGTTATTTTCACCATTTTGGAAACTTAGATGCAAAAAAATAATTTTGTCGCGCTAGAATTTCATTCTGGACCACTGTGCGCCCTCACATTCCAAACAGCTCTATTTTGATTGGTTAAAATCCGATGATAGAACCGGCAACGGCGTAAAAGCATCGTAAAAGTTCTCGCATTAACTTCATATCACATTCCCATGCACGTACGGTCAAGAATAGCAGATTGACAAACAAGAGAAACGAAAGTGAACTTCCAGGGAAGTGATTTCATATTTTCTCCTAAGAACTGTAAAGTTCTCTCGATGTCAAGAATAGGCGTCCTGTTGTTGTTACTCCTAAATCAGAACTCTGCTTGCAAAACAATCTTCATAGTACTGTAAGAGTTTATATAATTCGTTTTTAATTTCTTCAGGAAGTTCCTCATTAACATTTATTCTCTCTATCTTTGTGTTGCTTCGTTCAACTTCAATTCCATTCACATCCCTCAACTCTTCATCTCTTTCTTCTTTACAGAGTCTAGCTTTCAGTAGTTTTTCACCTTTTCTTACCACCATATCCGTACCAGTAATGTTGATCACAGGAATGTCAGTTTTTCCTTCTTCATCTAGGACCACTACACATCTAGCCACATATTTATTTTCAGTCTGTTTTTCTATATATAGATTTTCAATGGTTTTCTCTTTTACACAAACGGTAACAAAACCTACAAAATTGGGTGGAATAACATAATTGTCTTTTGCCCAGAGATTTATTTTTGGAGTGGGTAAATCTGGCACCTTCAAATTTCTCAAGTCGTCAACTTCTACAGGTTCTTTTTCTTCAAAAATCCTCAATACACTACCTCTTCTTACTACGACTATGTGATTTTGTTCAGTGAATGTTGTCCAACGATCAGTGGCACACCTTGACAATCATTTGGTACTATGAGTAGTTTCGTTAATGCTTCAGCTTGATCTACCTTAAGTTTTACTGTTACTTCTCCTAATGGCCTAACTTTACCAGCTCCAAATCCTCGTATACACATCGGATTTTCCAACTTCTCATACTGTAACCGCAGCTGCTCTGCATCATCTTTCCTTAACATAACGCACTGGCTTCCTAAATCAATATAAGCTTTTACTGGCATACCATTCACCAAGGCTTCTTGAAAATATTTTAAATTGCTATCAGCTGTTACAGTGATAGAGTTTATTAAAGCAGTTTTATTCTCCTCCGGCTTATTTATCATGCAATATTTAGAGACATGACCATATTTCTTACATTTGAAACAAAGAGGTTTATTATTGGAATCTCTTGGTGGCAGGTAAGCATCTGACTTCGTTTTCTCATTACTGGACCCATCTTTTTTGGCGATGTCACTTCCTTCTTTCTTATCTGTCCTTTCTTCCTGTACAATCTCTTTCTTTTGGAAAACTTGTTTATTCTTTGGTCCCTGAATTCTTTCCATCCTTTTCTGTTCAATATTCTGATATTCGTACAGATTATGCCGAAGTTCATCTTCATTTCGTGGGTATAGGGCAAACATTGAGTCACACAGAGATTTTGACCATAGTCCAATCAAAATTCTTTAATTCTTTAAAATCTAATCCTAACTCTTTACATAATCTAACCTTTTCATGAAAATACGCATCTAGTGACTCACCTTTCTTTTGCGTTCTCTCGACCATTTTCCTCCACTTTGTTGAAGTCGATTCTTCAATAATGAATGTTTTCGAGAATTTTTCTGTGAATTCCTTCCAAGTAGTTATACTTTTACCTAAGTACCATTGATGCGCACCTTCTTTTAATTTTGTTCGAGCAGTTTCTAACATATACGAGTCTGGTAAATTATGAAGGATTGAATACTGTTCATTGACTTGAGCCATACCTTCGCTTTGCTACAATCTCCATTAAAAGTTTCTACATTTATAAGCAAATCTGGCATTACCGCTAAATGCTGTGCAGTCATTGAATTCGAACTCGAACTACCACTTTGTGACATAATTGTAGTCATCATATTTTCCATGAGAGCATCCCTTCGTTGATTTTCCAACATCATCATCTGGAACATGCTGCGGAAGTCCACGTTTGGTGCAACGTTAGCTGCCATAGCCTGATCTTGTTCTGTTTCTTGTTCACTTATTCCATTCGATGTACTTCGCTGAAACTCTTCTTGTTGCAACCGTTGTTGAAATAATTCAAAATCTTCGCTTAACGGCGATGTCATTTTCTCGCGTTTTTGTTCCTATAACCTCAGTTTCTTTTTCTCGCTTTATTCACTACAACTTTTTTGAAAAATCGACACAAAAATACGTACACATGAGTTTCAACATCCCACTTCTGAAATGTTAAGTTCGTCTCTCGTCTCGGTCAAATAAATAAACGACAAATTGTTACTAATATATTGCGTACACTCTTACATTAACTCGTCTCAAAAACTAACTTCACTCTGATCTTATATTGGTGCCAACCTCACTTTTTTAACACAAAAATACACTGCGCCAATAAATTAGAGGAACAGATATGAAAATATTTATATTATTTGAATTATCTATATTAATGTATTTATTCCTTCGGTATGTGATAAAGTAACACCGCGAATTAAGAGTGCATGCAAAATTTCACATTTTTTAGTATTTTATGCAAACTAAACAAATCTTTAACTATAAAACCAATCTGCAGGTTTTAGTCACGTACGTCTGTTAGCTATGATAAATGTAACAATTGAATAGAAATGTCATTATTGGTTTATTTAACCTTATTTTTAGTAAGTGACAAAAAATGAGGCACTTAAGCGAAGTAGAAGTTGTAAAAGTTGTAACTTTAATTCAAGAGGGAAAAAAATTTCGGGAAGTCGCTGGAAGACTTAATGTTAGTGCGTCTGCTGTCTTCAGAGTTTACAATAGGTACGTAGTGACAGGGAGTTATAGGAGCCGGACAAGGCCGAAAACGCAAAACTTCAGCTGCACAGGATAGATTTTTAATTACTTGCGCTCTTCGGAGACGTGTATCTACGGCCAGGGATTTACAGGGTGATCTTAGACGAGCCCATGGACTCCAAGTTTGCACGGAAACGGTAAGAAAAAGGTTGCGGGAAGGTAATTTAAGATCAAGAAGGCCACTTCGAAAACCACGGTTAACTGTGCAGCATAAAAGACGGCGTTTGGTATACGCTCAAGAACATGTTGATTGGGGAGTGGAGCAATGGTCACAAGTGCTATTCAGCGATGAGTCGAGGTTTCGATTAACGAACTGTGATGGTCGTCTTAGAGTGTGTGCACGACCAGGTGAAAGATATCGTCAAGACCTAGTCCAGGAATACGATAAATTCGGAAAGGGGTCTGTCATGATATGGGCAGGCATTTCATTCGATACTCGTACTCAACTTGTACAGGTTCGACAAAGAATTAACGCAGCACAATATGTTCAAGATATCCTTGAAAATCATGTAGTGCCTGCTGTCACACTTGCGGGTCACGAATTTGTTTTCGAGCAAGACAAGGCACGCCCCCACACTGCAGCCCAGACACAAAGATTTCTGCAGGACCATGAAATTTCTGTGATGGAATGGCCAGCAATCAGCCCCGATCTCAATCCAATTGAGCATTTGTGGGATCAACTGGATAGAGCGGTTAGAAATCGACGGGATCCCCCAGAAACGTTGGAACAGCTCGCTATGCTGTATGCGAATGCAAGTAATTCCACAAGTGCGTAATTGCTTTACAACTCGAGTTTTGTACTATACTTTATCTACGACCACAAAAATTACCTTCAAAGTAATCAGCAATGACACTTGCAATTTCGACGACTGTCAATCTAATGTGATGCGGCTACGTAGATCTAACTACAAGCTTGCGTAAAGTAGGTGCGTTGTGCGTTTTTCTTACTTTACGCACGACGCGACGTTTGTAAATACACGCTTACTTAATTTATGTGTTGTACGTAATTCGTCATTTACAGCAGTGGTCGTAGATAAATTTCATTTTTGTAAAATCGTATCAAAATGAAGTTATTTATGCAATAATTTGCAGGCGTAAATAGTGCCTTTTGCGCCTTAAAACCTAAGAAACCAACATGTTTATTTGCATCACATTAGTAACCAACAACGTAACTTGATTTTTGTGAACGAATCGTGCCATTCATTTTTTCAAAGCTTTAAGGTGGATTTAAACGTTTTTACAAAAAATCTTGTTTACATTTCGGGCGGGAACGACGATTTTGGCCCTTTGCGTCTTATAATCCCTCGGCCCTTCGGGCCTTGGGTTTCTAATTCTGCCGCGGGCCAAAATCGCCTCCTTCACGCCCTTAATACAAAAATAGCTATTTTAAATTAAGTAAGCGGGTGTCTATAAACGTCATGCGTAAAGTAAGAAAAACGCACAGCGAGGGCATTTGCACCTACTTTACGTACGCTTGTAGTTAGATCTACGTAGTCGCATCACATTAGATTGATAGTCGTCGAAATTGCAAGTGTCATTGCTGATTATTTTGAACTCGAATAATAAGGTAATTTTTGTGGTCGTAGATAAAGTATAATACAAAACTCGAGTTGTAAAGCAATTACGCACTTGTGGAATTACTTGCATTCGCAACTTTTCCACCGTACGTAATATGTTATTTACAACTCTCGTTATGTAATATAATATACGTGAAAATAAAATATAGTGTGCGTATTTTTCTGGGTGAACATTTTTCGATGTGAGCAATTTTCTGTGTGCGCAATTTTCTCTGTGGGCGTTTTTTTTCAGTGTGGGTAATTTTCCATATGCGCAACTTTCTATGTGAGCATTTATCGGTGTGAGCAATTTTCTGTGTGCGCAATTTTCTCTGTGGGCGTTTTTTTTCAGTGTGGGTAATTTTCCATATGCGCAACTTTCTATGTGAGCATTTATCGGTGTGAGCAATTTTCCGTGTACGCATTTTTCTATGTGGGCTTTTTTTTCGGTGTGCGCTTTTTTATTGTCTCTATTTTTCCCTGTGGGCTTTTTTTGTGCGCAATTTTCGTATGGGCCTTTTTCGTGTACGCTTTTTTCAAGGAATCTTTATTGCGGGCTTATGATATTTTAAAAAGAAAACCAGATTATTTAGCGTCAACCTCCATCAGCTGATCGTGTGAACTTCCAATTTCAGGCTGCTAGTTTTAAAGATTGTTCCCTGCCGTTCTAGATTAGGTTTGTATTCAATGATTGGGTTTGGGATGTTTAGTAAAAGAGTACAATTCTGCAGGATTTAAGAAAATTTAAGAGGGCATGGTACCTGAAAAGGAGTACGTATGGTAACCCTAGTTGAGGTGCGTTTAACTTTTTGTCTCGTAATTGGAACACATTCATCAGAAAAATTGCCAACAGCTGGCCAACCGCTTGCAAGCAATTACTTCTGATGAACGCGACCATTGTTATACAGTTTGAGTGAAGCAAGTAGGTTGGCGACGCGTGCCTCGGATGTATTCGGACGGCCGGCCTTGTCTCGCATTGAGAAGCGAAACGATGGGCGCGTATTTAATAATTTTATTTTAAATAGGATTTCAATAATTCATGTAAAATATTGTTCTAATTGCCGCAATACATTTGCATAACGCAATTATTATTGTTTGTAATATAATAATGTAGCCAAAAAAAGCTCTAAAAATTGCATGCTTCGAACTGAGGCGTGAACTGATACACGCTAGAACCCCCTCTACTCCTACACGACTTCGTCCGAAATTAATTATATCCACCTAGTTTTAAAATTCTACCTGTAGAGTAAAATCGGCTCGCGCAACAGCTGACTGTTGCAGTCTTTGTCTTTATCACGTACGCTTCAATATATTCTTTCTTTTGTCTTGACAATTGCACATAGTTTCATTTTTGTTTTTTAGAAATGCAAATAAAGAAATTATACGTTTTCAAACATCAATTAAAATAAACTCTGGAAATTGATAATACTTCCGCATTACAGATCTCTTATGTTTTCAGTTTGCAGCAAATGGAAATCATTTAGTATCGAACTCAGTGAGGTATTTCCTTTGCAATGCAATCCTATCGTTCTTGTGCATTGTATTAGCCCTAATTGTCTTGGTTATCGTTTTTACTTTGATAACCCCATTTATTGTGTACAAATTGTTGATTATTCTGGTCCTCCGCCTTCGCTACAGACAAAACTACGCTGGCCTTTTAAATTGTGCTGACACGATTTGGATCGTTGAAAACGACAAATCCAGGAACATCGTCAACTTTCTCTTTCTCGTACAGTTTAACAAGAATAAACGCAACTTGACCGAATACGTCCGGAAGATATGCAGTAGGAAATTTCTCAAGTCAACACGTTTAACTTGCATCCGCAAGAATTTCATGGGCTATGTGTGCTTGGTCGAAAATCAACTAACTGTCGACGATATAGTAAGTGACATGAAGATATCTTCGAAAAAATACGACGCAAAAGCTCTCCAAAAAATCGTCCAAAGCTATAGTAATAAACCACTACCGAAAAACGACACTGCAACCTGGGAACTGTTAATCGGACGGCAACCCATTAAGCTGGAAGGTTTGGAGCACGAAGGAGATCAATACCCTTTATTGATAAGGGTGCATCATTCCGCAGGCGACGGGGTCACTTTCCTCAGCATCTTGCTGAAGTACATATCAGATGAGGGCGTATCTGCTTTGCCTAAAATCAAATCGACTGAAAGCGGGACTAGACTGTGGAAAAGGCTGAAAGACTTTTGGCGAACGCACGCGTATTTAATTCCCCTAATTCACCCTTCTGACCACAACGCGCTGCACGGACCGGTTTTATCGGGAGAGAAAAATGTGGGCTTTTATATTGAAAGTAAGCCAAAATACCTACAGATCGTAAAGAAGCTGAAAAAAGGATTGCCAGGAGCAACGTTTTCTGACGTTATATTTACAGCTATTTCGGCCAGTCTCGACGAATATTTCAGAAAGGTAAGCTTTTTTAATTAATTCCTAGTTCTCTCTATTCTTTTCTTTAATTGTATAGGATATAGGTATTCACACTGCGTTTCCAACATGCCTAAACAGTTTTAGACATACATAAGTACAGTACTTTTGTCAGTACTTTTGTCTCTCAAAACTTGATATGGAAGGCTTATTGTAGTTTATTGTACTGCTGGGTAAAGAAA
This sequence comes from Dorcus parallelipipedus, assembly GCA_958336345.1. NCBI lineage: Eukaryota > Metazoa > Arthropoda > Insecta > Coleoptera > Lucanidae > Dorcus > Dorcus parallelipipedus. The sequence goes on from OY284475.1 coordinate 39,431,713, forward strand.
ACCTTCTATGTAGTTCATTTGGAGCCTCAAATACAGTCGTTGAGCTTCCGAATTAGAATTTCTGCATAAATATAATAAATTTATTTTTCTAAAGATGCTTTAGGTAATATCAGTACGATGTCCAGCAAGGTGTCAAGGTGTAATTTCTCTTCCATTTAGCTTAAATGGACTTACACACACGATAATATGTTTGTTGTTTCTTCAGTTGCGCAACCGATTATTTTAGGCATGAATTTTGAAGCTATTTTCAAAACTAAATTAGACCTTCGAAATAGAGTGTATTATTTTATCGATCATTTATCTTTGGACCCTAATCCATTGCGTCTGCTTTTCTGCCAAGGCTTAAGTAATTGATAGTGCATTATTTCCCCCCGATCAATTTAGGTTATTAGAAAACGGCAAGTAACTAGTATGTATCAGCTGAGCACTAATTAATTATATTTTTAAAACATTTTATTCAGATTAGCTAACAATTAGGTAGTAAATGAAGACCTATCAATTTATTTTGTTTCAGTATTCAGATGTTGTTGTTAATTAAACGTCTAAAGCTTAGAAACTACATCGCATCAATGCTAACACTTATAACAAAGTTAAACATTGTATAACAAAAAATATATGATAATTATAATACTTATAAATTTGATTCTTAAATCAAATATTGATTTATCTATATGTTTTCTACAATAGAGGGCGTCTTTCTGTAACAAAATATAGAGTGCCTTAAGAGGAATCTTACAAAGTTACCCCTCAGAAGTTCGCATTTTACTATCCCTACTTTGCTACGTTAAGGGGAAATTTCAACACGTATTGAGAAATTACGATAATAACTCTCGCGTGTCGGTGGTTCCGTCATCATGAGCAACTTACTAGGCTGCGTTCGGTCATAATATTGGTACATTCAACGGGTTTAGAAATACACATACATGTACATAATTATTATATTCAAATACTAACATATTTTTTACGGTAAATTGTAATAAGACGCAATTATCGTTCAAAGTAGACTTTATTTTTAATTGCACATATGCGTCGTATAATAGAAAAGGAACAAGTAGTTACCTATATTTGTAAAAGTATTGAAGAGGATTGGAGCTGCAACACCAAAAATTGTAAACACGGGTAAACTCCATTAACAAGAAGGTTATATATAGGAAAAGAAAAATCGGCGGTAAATATGTATCTACATATATTTTTTCGAAAATTGTTAAGAAATGTTGATAATTAAGTACTTGACAAACATCATGACATGAAGTGACTGTTTTTTGTTTGCAGAACGTAAAAGTCTTTTTGCGCTGGCGTCACATCTTTTGGTGTCATCGAAACGCCAGTGTTATTTATAACGTACTATAAAGTAAATGAAATAAATTTTTCAAAAATTTGCAAAGATATAAACATAGATATAAATCTGCAAGGTTTGAATATTTCAAAATAAATGGTTGAGTATGTAGTAGTCGAAAAAATATTATATGCACCACGGCAGCAAGTGTCTTTATCGAACTCGTTTGCTTGCTCGCCGCAGCTTCGCCTTGGCTCGCAATTTGCAAACTCGTTTGATAAAGTGCCACTTTGCAACCTTGGTACATAAATAACTATTAAATCCAGAATGTAAAAGTGTTTCGCATCTTGCAATTTTTGATTGAAGAAAAGGCCGCAGTTTAAAAAAATATCATAAAAGTTTATTTCTTTTGAACCGGTATGAAGTTAGCAATAACTTTCAGTAATAAAAAAAATTCTAAAATAATACCAAAACAGTTTCAGTATTTATATATTAGTATAAAAATGTACTAATTAAGTAATATTCAATAACTTAAAATGAATATTTTTAGAAACTGATTCGAAATTGACCTATCAAGTAATGTTGCGCGAGGCGTACTCAACTTTTTCAAAAATGACAGCGTTGTCTTATTTTTAGATCAAATATTTTTAGACGAAAATAATCTATCAATAAGGAGCTTTCGATAGTGTAAAACCAAAAAGGGACATTGTTCGACCACAATTAAATCTTAAACTATAGTTCCGCAGGACGCGCTTCGTTTTTCTCAAAAATGACAGCGTTGTCTTATTTTTAAATCAAATGTTTTTAGACGAAAATAATCTATTAATAACGGGTTTTCAATAGTGTGAAAACAAAAAGGGACATATTTTTTTCAGCCACAATTAAATTCTAAACTTTAGTTCCGCAGGACGCACGTTTCGTTCTTCTCAAAAATGAGAGCGTTGTCTTATTTTTAAATCAAATAAATCAATAAGAGACGTTTAGTACTGTAAAAAAGCATTGTGTATCTTTTTATTTTCAATTACATACTAATTTTGAACAAGTTTCCAAATCACCTTAGATTTTTGAGGTCCTGGAGTATGCGGAACGAAAGTTTAAGATTTAATTGTGGCCAAACAAAAAATATGTCCATTTCTGTTTTCAGACTATCGAAAGCCCGTTATTAATAGATTATTTTCGTCTAAAAACATTTGATTTAAAAATAAGAAAACGCTGTCATTTTTGAGAAAAACGAAGCGCGCGTCCTGGTGTACACGGAACCAAAGTTTAAGATTTAATTGTGGCCGAACAAAAAATATGTCCCTTTTTGTTTTTACACTATCGAAAGCTCGTTATTAATAGATTATTTTTGCCTAAAAACATTTGATTTAAAAATAAGACAACGCTGTCATTTTTGAAGAAGTTGAGTACGCCTTGCGCAAAATTTCAATTTGGAATCAATTTCTAAAAATATTCATTTTAAGTCTTTGAATATTACTTAATTAGTAGATTTTTATACTAATATATAAATACTGAGACTGTTTTAGACTGCTTAGATTTTTTTTATCGCTGAAAGTTATTGCTAACTTCATACCGGTTCTTTTGAACTCTATTTAAATGTACATTTTTATATTTTTACTATTTCGCTTCTAATACACATAAGTTGAGTTAAACACAAATTTACAAAAAAAAAAAAAACGTAAATGTCCCATTTCAAATTTTAAGGAGTGAAGTTGATCTTTTCTTGACTAACAAGAAATGTACTTGTTGCTACACCTCAGTGTATGTATAAATAAATATTAAAAACCAAAAACCTACTGGAAAAAGCAGTGCACAAACTTAAATATGTTTAAATTACCCGCCTTAATCCTATCTGAGATCATGCGCAATAACCCCTAAAAAATCGGAATGCAAAATATATTCTCAGACCCCAGCTCTTAAGGTGGGGAGAATATATTCACGCCTTACAGAAATAATTCACTAAAAACATACAAATCGGGCGACTTCATAACATAATTATGGTTACATATATTTAAAAGCTGTTTTCACTGATTTGTTAACAAAACTTCAATCTACAAAGTGACCAACGCGTTTTTCAAAATTCGATCTGGAAGTATTTTTACTATCGCTGTAAAGTTCAACTACAATTTTTCGATGTTAATTATTTTTTTCTTAATTACCAGATGATGATAGAGAGATTTCCTATGGTCACTTTGTAGTGCTAGTTATTAGGTATATAGGAAAAAAAAGTGGATTAATTATATTCAGAAATAAAGTCTCTATAAATTCGCCCGTTTTAATGGTTTTCGTATATGGAGTTATTTCGTAAGATTGCTCTTAAATAAGAGTGAAGACAATGGTGAAGTCAATTTCTATTGGACCCAAGCGATTTTCAACCTTATTTACAAAGGTCGGTAGCCATTTTCGTGCAAGAAATGGGCATGTTTCAGAATTTGGTCTACCGGTTTAATCTCTCAACCACCGGAGCATTCCAGCAGGCAGATTCCGTTCGGAACGTTCCCTAATTCGAGTCGAATTAGACGGTGGCAAGAATAGCGAATTCGACTCGAATTGCGGAACGGAATCTGCCTGCAGATTTCAGTGGTTGTATATGATGCGTTGGTAAGGACCCTGGTTTAATATACCGATTACATTCGGTGAATTGTGAAATGGCCTACGTGTATGTGGTGCAGACCGGTATTTTGAGGTTAGTAATTGTTCTTTGTTTTGAGGTAGGTTAATTAAATTAGTTAGACTTAATTATTCAGTTTGTATGTATACACAATACGGCTGTGTAGTTACAGAAAGAAAATAGTATCGATAAACCGGTTGGCACCACCTACTAATTTTGAACTTCCCTCCTATCCTTTCCAATTTAACCCAAAAATGGCGCCGTATGTCCACTCTTATTTAAGGCACTCTAACAAAATATAAAGTCCCTAGATGGTTATTCATTAAGCCAATGTAAATCTAAATTTGACTCAAAATAGCGGATAAACGCACCAAATTTTGCTGCCGTGCTTCGTTTCTTATACCTTGAGGGATTCTAAATAATCTAACTCTCTTTTCGGATCGATTTTTATAAGTTGTAATGCTGCAGGTCGGGATTTTTAGTTATTATAAGATATTTTTTTTTAATCCGTCAGTCAGACAGAACTTGTGAGGACGTTTAAAATTGCGTTTCCAAGGTTTCGCGGGCTTATTTTGACTCAAAATGGCATTTAATTGCATTTAAATCTAGGAATTTTAACAAAATACACAATTAAAAAAAACATTATGCAAGCTGCCACCATTTTGTGGAAGCTCTGCATATTGCTGTGATATGTAGGACAGGGGTCTTTAAAAATAATATATAACAAAAATGAGACGTTGAAAAACAGTATGACAACGGGAATTAATTGTTAATACAGTATTATTATCTTTCAGTAGTACCTAACGAGGTCAAAAGACAGTGTACAAAAGTGAAAGTATTGAAAAGTGAAAAGTTAAAATAAAAAGAACAGTAATAAAATAAAAATGAACAATACCAATAACATAGACATAGAGATTGTGGTTGCCAATGAAGATCTTCGGTGGGCGGATGAGGTCTTGTTGCAAGCAGCGTGGTTGGAATTTTGTGAAGCCATGCAAAGACATCGCAAAAAACCAGCAGCACCTCTGATGGCAAGGTATTGGCCAGTCCAGAAGCCAGTAAGTGACGTCTTGTACAGGGTGTTTTTTTATTATATGCAAATAAAAAAACCTCAGTATAAGTACATGAAATGCTACCTTCTGCGCGTATTTTCGGGTGGCTCCTGTACCATAGCCAAAAAATTTCGGAGGTACCACTTGTTTGGAACTACTGAAATGTGCGAGAAAGAAAAGTTATATTTAGCAAGGTCAATGACGCCTTCCTCTGCTTTTTCGTAACTGCGATATATCGATATTACCGATAATATCTCATTTTCACGACGATAGTTTCAGTGACAGTTGCTGTCATGAAAGCAACTATCATAGAAACTATTATCGTGTAAATAACTTGACAGTCACTTTCACTCTTTCCATGTAGATAATTAATCGTATGTCGGAACTATCACACCACTTTCGTAGTACTCTCGTACTATCATCGTGAAAATGAGCCTTTAGAAATCAAGATCGGATGCACGCGAGCGTTAAGCCGCGTCCAGACATATAACAAAACTTTGTAACACAACACGTTCGCAAACGAGTTGGACGGTACTGAACGGTGCTGTGTAAAGCGGTTGTGAAACATCGCTCTACAACAAATGTGTTCTCCATGGCGTTCACTCAAATGTCGGTATTTTGACGACACATCAAAGAAAGATATATTTCATCGTAATTCCTTTTATTTATTCGGAATATATTTATTTCTCTCTTATTAAAAATAGGTAATTATGTTTTTGAAAATTGTACAAATTATGAGATTTTGTTTAATTGACAAAATTGCATTATTAAAGAATTAAAAAAAGTTTTTGAACTCTTCACAGAAATAGCCGTAAATAGCGAGCGCATGGAGAGCGTTGCACTTTCCAGATACGCAAGCAAAACAGGGGCGCCTAATCGATTGCGTTCTTGATTTTTGCAAAAATATAACTCTTGAATCACATATTAAATATTATGTGGAACATTTGTTTAAAATTTGTTAAAAATTTATAAATTGTTACCTATTTAATTACATAACGCTGTAGTGATTTCGTTTTTTTTTCTCATTTAGTCTAAATTTAATACAAATTTGGTTGACCACAAAAGTGGTTGAGTTTGAGTTTGTTGAGTAGTATATATGTAAGAACAAATTACGCGCAGTATAAAATCCCAAGCTGTATTCAAAGATTGTGTTGTCACGTCAAATAAACTAGAGATACAAAAGAGACCGAGAGAAAGGAAAAGATAGAAATAGTGAAAATTGGATTCGGCAAAATGTATATACATACAGGGTTATCCACATAAATCGTTCGTTAAAAGTTTTCAAGGTTCCAGTTCACGTAGATATTTGAAATTTAAGCAGCAAAGGTTTTCCATAGAGGTTTCTTCCGGTTGTACCGGAAGTCGCTATCAATTCGCTTATTTTAAATGGAATGCTATATTTTTTATCACGTTTTTGAATTCTACATGTAAAAATATGTTAAATTGCAATACATTTCCCTATCTCTAAAATGCATCATTTTTGAGATATTTTTAATTTTCTTAAAAATTTGGATTCTGCAATCTGGTTTTAAAAAAATTATAACAGCTATGATTGAAGGAATTTTAATTGTAATAGCTGATATTGTAGTTGAAGCTTTAAGGTTCTTTAAAAATTTCATAAGCATAATCTATTAAGCTACAGGATGTCCGCTCCACTCGAAGATATTCAAACACAGAAAAATATTTTTTTTCAACTGGAACGGTCTATATTTTAATGTACGATCGTATGTGGAATCAAATGCTGTGTAGAACTGTACTAGCATTCCCTATACCTAACATTAACAGTTTTTGAGTTATGAAACATTTTCGATTTAATTCATAGAAAATGACAATTTTAATAGGTCAAATATTTTAAATTTTATTAAGATAGCATGGAAATGATAACAATGATTACTGTTACTACAAGTTTTATAGTAAACCAAATAAAATAGAGTTCTCCAATTGATTTGTGATATCGTAGAGGATTCATAATGAAACACAAACGCTCTGCAGAAAAGTAACCTACAACAAACATACGACCAATAATTATACACGTACATTTTTTTTGCAGAAAACTACCGAGTGACTTTTAATGATTGAAGCAAATTAGTATGTTGGGAACACTGAGGAATTGGCATTACTTGAAAGTTCGTTAATTTTGCGGGAATGCGTAGCTATAGGTTAGAGTTGATGTTTACATTGATGATGAAAACTGTTTAACAGATTATTATTATTATTCAAGACCTGGAAATGTTAGCCCCCTTTGCGTAAGCAGCACCGAATCCTTTGAGATAAGTTATTGAAGACATTATTAACGTTTTAGGTTGTCTGATATTTGCAATTGCCTCTTCAATTGCCAGCTGCATAATTCATCCAAATTGTTTAATACGTATTCTGAACATCACATTATTGAAATGAGGAAATAGGAAGTTCAAATTTAATTGAATATTAGAGCAAATCATCAAGCCCCATTTGTGTAAGCAGTACCGAATCCTTTGAGATATGTTATTGAAGACATTATTAACGTTTTAGGTTGTCCGATATTTGCAGTTGCCTGCTGCAATTCTTCCAAATTGTTTAATACGTATTCTGAATACCAAATTATTGAAATAAGGAAGTAAGAAGTCCGGATTTAATTGAATATTAGAGCAATTAGGCCACCAACCAGCACTGATTAAACATCCTGGGAAAAACTCCTCTAAATAATTTATTGTGGTTCGTGCTGTGTGAGCAGTGGCGGAATCTTGTTGAAAGTAGCCATTTGCTAAGTCAGTGTCGTCTAACTGGTTTATAAATGTATCCAATATAAGTCTCTGATATCTATAGGGGTTGTTTCCCGGAAGAATATTGGTCCAATAATTCTCCAAGACATTGCCACCCAAACACCAATTTTAAGTGGATGTAGTGCCTTTACATCAATCACATTAAAGGGTTATGTTCCGACCAAGTCCTGAAATTTTGTGAATTGATAAACCCAGAGAGATGAAACCAGGCTTTATCAGCAAAGAAAGTTGTATCTTGTTGGTCACTATTATTTAGCAGATTATTGTTATACCACTGACAAAACTGAATTTATTGAAGAAAATCGAGTGGGTGAAGTTGTCGAACCATTGAAAATTTGTATGATTGGAAATGAAGGTGTTTTTTCAAGATCTTCCGAGTGGATTCGTATAGGAAACATGAGGATTCTGTTATGCAGTATCATTAACATTTTGTACAATATCGAGTGTTATTATAGTGGGGCGATCAGTGAATTTTCCTTTTTTTACATTACCGGTTTGCAAGAAACGTTCATTTATTAACCGATTTTGAACTGAACTGACTTTAAAGTGAATAGACTCATAAAAGGAATGATATTTTGGAACTAAAATTAACATAACCTCAAAATACGTATGAAATCACATGAAACTGATAACTGATTTAGAAAACCAGCTTGATCAGTACGGTGTGCGGGAGGGGAAATTCAATCACTTCCTTATCACTGGTCGCCAACTGAATAACTAAATGGAATGCAATCAATGATTTTAAAGTGAATTTGAATCGATTCGTGTTTGTAAATGGAGGACGGCTATTCTAAAACAGTGTTGTGAAAAAAGACTAAACTCAATTTGTTGTTCAGGGTATATTTCAATGAAATCGTCATAGGCATGCTGCTGTGAATAAATTCAATTACTATTGGGCTGATTCAGCAGAACATATCAGTAACAGTTCCTGATCCAACAGTTGAGACTGAACACTTATTTCTGCTGAATGAAGTTCACTCATCGTAACATGTTCCAGTCAGGTAGCGGAGAAGTTACGCTACAAAAAATGGCGAACCCTCCAACTCATCAACCTCATGAGGTCGCATTCAGCAGAAATTTGTTCAACAGTTACACAACTTTCGGGTCTGCTGAATGTGCCCATTTTCATTTTGTACTCCGCTTCGAAAATAAGCCATTACTAAAAATGTATTTTATTCTGTGCTCAAAACCATTTTGGTAATAAATTGTGATAATTAAATATCTTATTTATTTGGTTTTCTTGATTCGACAATAAACGAATTTATTTGAGTTTGACAATCTAGTGCACTAACCTAAATCTATATTTTGAATTTGAAAATCCAGCACACCAACATAAAAATTGAAAAGTGTTGCCAATCTAATAAAATAAGTCTCAATCATTAAAAGTCACTCGGTACTTACTCAAAGGCCTATTTCAAGTCGATGACCTTTAAGAAAAGCTGGTTTTGTATTAAATAACGAAAATAATGAAAGAAAAATTAACCAAAGCAACGTAAACAAATGTCAAATATTCCTACGCCTACCAATAGTATTATTCGGCGGGTACATACAACATTTATACCAACTGCAAGCCAATGATATGCTCATTCGATGCTATTCGATTCTAGGGTATTTCAATATGTTAGGATATTCGAAATTTTCCAATCTATCGCCGGACAGAGTCCATGAATACAAATTAAAAATTTCAAATTTTGAACATTATAGGCGCCATGCAAATCTCTGCGTTCAGCGCCGCCTGGCGTGGTGATTTGTGAATTAGTGATATGAAAATATTTCTTGAGACTTATTGCATGGGAATAATATCACTCTTATGACAATTTACGATTGTAGTGCATAATACTTGAGCTTCCTGGTATTGAAATACATTACAATATTCAAGTTCAAATGTACACTAATAATTTGAAACTACTCGTATTTTCGTACTACTAATGCAGAATATGGTCATTGCACAGTGGGCGAAATCGCGAATTTGGACGGACAAAATTCGAAAAATGAAGTAAGAAATATTGCTAATTTATTGTTCTAATATTGTTGCTAAATGTCTGAGGATGATTAATGCGTACATGCCGGGTCCCTTCTCTACATACAAAGTGTATTGATATCCCTGTTAAGTCCGCATTCGAAAAACAGTAAAGCTGGATTTACATGGAGCGTTGAGCGCGTCAAAACGCCGGGCGTATTGTACTCTCATTGGCTACTGCTCTTTACGTATCGAGCACCAACCAATGGGAGTAGAGCACGCTCGGCGTTTTGACGCGCTCATCGCTCCATGTAAATCCAGCTTTAAAGTTGCGCTCGGAAATACGCGCTTGTCAAGTGTGAATAAAAGTGGTTTGTTTTGGATTAGGTTACGATATTCATTTTTTTCAGAATGAGTGATGTTTCTACAAGTAAGAATCAACGTTTAAAATCTAAGAAATCATAATTTTAGCTTAAAAATTTAATTTGATTAGTTATAAGAATTTCAAAATATAATTTCATGTTTGAACAGCTCTATAACTAACAAAGCACAAGATAGCACTTTCTTTCTTGTACTGTGTTATGTAGAAACTAATAAAATTCAAATTCATTCTTGTCTCTAAGTGCGAAAATGTGCGGAAATAAAATTATGATTTTTTTTGTGCCTAATAGTACATTCGACTGGGACTAAATTGTGCACTGAGTGCGCATTCAGAATATTCTCATCTTATTTTAACCTCATGTAATGAAACGGGATGGAGATATTCTGAGTGCGCACTCAGTGCACAATTTAGTCCCAGTCGAATGCACTATAAGGTACGTTGAATGAAAGAATACGGACAGGGAATTATATGAATTACTAAGAGGAGATTGGGCGAAGGAAATATCTTTCTTAAACTTTGTTATACATAAACTACGAGTATATCTAGAAGAATGTGGAAGTACAAACATATTATACTGATTTTAGTATTCATAAGACGTTTCACGAGTAATAGAAATCTTATAAATATAATATTTGATAATGACATGCTAAAAAGTCTCAGTCTCAGATTCTCGCTCACAAAAAGCAATATAACCTAAAGAAAATAAGTTTTAAAAATAAAAAATAATTTTGTCCGGCTAGAATAGGGATTTCGCCCAGTGTGCATTGGTGGTGCTGGCTTCGCATGTGCATTAAGGTACTAAATCAACATACTTCGTATAGAGGTAACGCATTTAGTAATTTTTTATATCTATCCTTGTCGCACATTCCTCTCATCTAGGGATAAAAAACAGTTGGAAATATTATTTGAAGTGACGTTTGTCAAAGTTACTGTCAGTGGTTAAGAAAATTGAGCTTAAATATCGCATCCCAATCCCATCATTAAATGTCATGCGATAAAAATCGCATGACATTTAATGATTCCGCCCTCTTCGTAAAAGAAACATTCTGCATTTCTCAAAATAACAACTTTTTGATTGGTAAATAACTAACTAGACATAACCTAACACACTTTTGACACTTTGACTTTTGACATTGCGGTAAACAGAATTCCCTAAAAGTATTGTCTTCCTTATTGCACTTGCGACAATTGTATTTGTTATCTTTGTTTCTCAATCCTCTCACGAGAGGAATGGGATTGCGTTATCTGTACGGAGTGTTGATTTAGTACCTTAATGTGCATGGTCCCTCTATTGTCTAACTACAAGAATTTTGATTAAAAAACTTACTACTTGCTAATAAAGTAAGTAGGTAACTCTTTACAAACTTGCAAACCTGTGTGGGTTTTTCAATTGCAAATGAAAAGTCAAAAACCTGCCTTCTTCTCGGATAGGAGGTAAAACCGTAGGCCCGTTCACCCTTTGTCAATTCAGTACGTTAAAAAAATCCTACCGTGTGTGGGTGGGATTCCTCCGGATTCGGCAAAATGTAACCCCACCAGTTGACATCCAGAGGTGCAAAGCAAACCGATGCGATACTTCGCCCATTAAAAAGGAAGAAAAGAAAATTCTTTGCAAAATGTTCTTGCCATCATTTATTTGACGTTGTCATTAATATTTATGTATTGCGTATTTAAGCAAAGTAATTATTAATCAATGAAAGCTTTGATTCATTCAGGCGGTTACGTCCAAAGTTATATCTAAATAGAACATAAATTAGCTTCATTGAATACGTATACGCAAAGTATGATGTTAAAATTCAATTATAAACGTAATTAACCATTTTAATGCACCACGCAATAGGTGCTTTCCTTTTACCACAAATCTCACCTCAGATCAGATAAACGTCATTTCCACTAGCGTGAACAAATGAGTTTGAATTGAGATTTCGACCTCCCGCCTTGCCGCTCGAGCATTCCCATTGGTTGCTAGATTGAAATATCCGTTCAAACTTATTTGTTCGTGTTAACGGAAATGACGTATAAATGATCTGAGGTAAGATTTGTGGCAAAAGGAACGCAGCTATTGTTATTTGGGATTTGTACTTCTCAGCATTTTTACAGATTTCTAAACAACACCATCTAGTGTCATCTAGTAAATTAGAGCAGAACTAAACATACAGGCATGGCCTTGACGATTTGAGATTCCATGCCCTGGCTTTAATGCAACCACATGTAACCTAAAAGCTACATTTACATTCAATTTCGTGCCAGCATTAATTCGTAACACGAAAGTTTGACGTGTGCTTTCTTATGATACCATTTACATTTTACACCATTATGACAAAACGTGTTAGGAATTCGTGCTGGGGCCCAATTCTTGAAATCATTCGACATCATGTCGTATGCGACATGACATCAAAATGACGCAATTCTCGAACGATTTGTATAGTTTTGTATGAGAGTCTACGTCATTTTGACGTCATGTGGCATACGACATTTGGCGAATGATTTCAAGAATTGGGCCCCTGGCACGAAATTGCATGTAAATGTAGCCTAAATGTTTGTGTGGTATGTCAGTATAGATGTGTATGATTTGTATTGACACATTATCAAAGAATTTAGGCTTCATTAAGGCATATTTCGTAAAAAAAAGTGTGCACTAATGTACACCAGTGCAGGATAACAAACACTAAACAGACCTAATGTCATGTAGTCCAAAAGTGATTGCATTAATTCATGAAGTATTTTATGGAAATGACTAGAAAAAGTTTCCGAATTTTTAAATGTTAGTTTTATTCTTAGAATTTCGAAAAAATAATTTAACAGAAAAATTTTCATCACATAAATAAGTGTAATAAGAGGCCTTTCTCAATCAAACGGAGTTTAACGCCGAGAGAGCCCGAAAAGTTCGAAGTAAGATAATAGTGTCTTAACTGCTTACGTGTCGCTAAATATGCCGACGTAGAGCGTGGACGTAGAGTACTTTGTGAATACTTTCACAATAAGATAGGTGTAGACGTGGCTATGCGGAACAGACAAATTCGAGACTCTCTCTTTCCATTCATTTTCGTCACAGTATTCTTCAAAATGAAGTTGAAATAGACAGTTGAATTCAAGAGCATACCAAGAAGCTATGTTGACTACTTCTTATTTTATTATTTATTGTGAACCATTTTTTTATTTTTGTCAGATTACAATTAATTCTAATAATACAATAAACGTATAAAATTAAAATTTTTAAATCTGTGAATTACATATAGTATAGGATATAGGCACCAGAGCCCTGCACGAGCAAGTAAAAATGTATCCGATTAATAATCGCCGATTACCTTACGCGGCGATGCGAATATGTAATCGTAAATAGAGCATCGTGGGCATCATCGCATCGTATCGCAGGCATCGTTACTCATCCAGGAAATGAAACAATATTTCTCCTACATTTTGTGATTTATAAGTTATTATTGTATTATATTATAAGTTGTTTTTATTGTTTGAATTATTGTAATTATTATGGAAATTAATAATTACAATAATTACACTACATTTTCTAGTTGAGTAGAACTAAACTATCATAAACATATCTTTGTATGATATTTATTAATACTATGATTGAAATAAGATGTGTGGTTATATTTTGAAAAAATTGTGAACACTGAAACTCAACAAGTTCAACCGCTTGTAATATGTGGAGCATGCAAAAACATATTTAAGTTTGGAAAAGGATTTAAAAAAATTTAAAAAAACCACCGATGCTACAATTAAGCGCCAAAATGACGAAGAAAATTTAACAGATGTAAGAAACCAAAAATCTCTTGTTACTGTGAGTGACCAACTGGCAACTCTGCTCCTGACGATGCCGATTACTAATCATAACAATGCCACGATGTCAATTACTATACTCGTCATGGACGTATACGATTATGCATCTTGCGATACGCATCGTTGTAATCGTGTATTCGTATCTGTACTCGGAGGATTCTGTACTTACTCGTGCAGGTCTCTAATGGGCACATACCGGTTGTCCACTTGACAATGAGACATACATAGAGATTTAACATGGGAAAACATAAATTATTTTATTTCATCTGCCTGGGTAAATTCATATGAATTTGTAGGTCGTAATCGGAAACATTTTGATTATTAAAGCATTTTGATATTAAACTTATGACATTTTAAACGTTAATTATTTATAAATTAAAGAAAAACTAATGAAAATTTTTAATTATACTTAAGAGGAATCGTACAAAGTTACCCCTCAGAAGTTCGCATTTTACTATCCCTACTTTGCTACGTTAAGGAGAACTATTTGTGATGTTATGATTGGTTGGTTGGCAGTCGCCTTTCAACCATGCGGCTATTGAAAAACCACCAACATTAGTTGCTTAGAGCTATCTCTGTTCAACACATATTGAGGAAGAACGATAATAATTCTCGTGTGTCGGTGGTTCCGTCATCATGAGCAACTTACTAGGCAGCGTTCGGTCATAATGTTGGTATATTCAACGGGTTCAGAAATACACATACATGTACATAATTATATTCAAATACATAACACATTTTTTACGGTAAATTGTAATAAGACGCAATTATATCGTTCAAAGTAGACTTTGTTTTTAATTGCACATATGCGTCGTGTAATAGAAAAGGAACAAGCAGTTACCTATATTTGTAAAAATATTGAAAAGGATTGAAGCTGCAACACCAAAAATTTTACTTATAATGCTATTTCATGCCCATGCGCAATTTTAATATTACCTGCAGCTCAACACTGTAATGAAATTCATTATTTTATTTATTTAAATTGTAAACATGGGTAAATTAAACTCCATTAACAAGAAGGTCACATATAGGAAAAGAAAAATCGGCGGTAAATATGTTTCTTTGTAAATATGTATCTACATACATATATTTCTTCGAAAATTGTTAAAAAAATGTTGATAATTAAGTACATGACAAACATCATGACGCGAAGTGACTGTTCTTGGTGTCATCGAAACGCCAGTGTCGTTTATAACGTACTATAAAGTAAACGAAATAAATTTTTCAAAAAAATTACGAAGGTATAAACATAGATATAAATCTGCAAGGATATTTCAAAATAAATGGTTGAGTATGTAGTAGTCGAAAAAATATTATATACACCACGGCAGCAAAGTGTCTTTATCGACCTCGTTCGCTTGCTCACCGCGGCTTCGCCTTGGCTCGCAATTTGCAAACTCTTTTGATAAAGTGCCACTTTGCCACCTTGGTACATAAATAACTAGAAATCTAAAATGTAAAAGTATTTCGCATCTTGCAAATTTTGATTGAAGAAAAGGCCACAGTTTAAGAAAATATCATAAAAGTTTATTTCTTTTGAAACCGGTATGAAGTTAGCAATAACTTTCAGCAATAAAAAAAATTCTAAACTAATACCAAAACAGTTTCAGTATTTATGTATTAGTATAAAAATCTACTCATTAAGTAATATTCAATAACTTAAAATGAATACTTTTAGAAACTGATTCGAAATTGACCTATCGAGTAATGTTGCGCGAGGCGTACTCAACTTTTTCAAAAATGACAGCGTTGTCCTATTTTTAAATGAAATATTTTTAGACGAAAATAATCTATCAATAAGGGGCTTTTGATAGTGTAAAAACAAAAAGGGACTTATTTTTTGTTCGGCCACAATTAAATCTTAAACTTTAGTTCCGCATAGTCCGACGCGCACTTCGTTTTCTCAAAAATGACAGCGTTGTCTTATTTTTAAATCAAATGTTTTAGACGAAAATAATCTATTAATAACGGGCTTTCGATAGTGTAAAAACAAAAAGGGACATATTTTTGTTCGGGCACAATTAAATCTTAAACTTTAGTTCCGCAGGATGCACGTTTCGTTTTTCTCAAAAATGACATTGTTGTCTTATTTTTTAATTAAATAAATCAATAAGAGGCGTTTAGTACTGTAAAAAAAGCATTGTATATCTTTTTATTTTCAATTACATACTTATTTTGAATAAGTTTTCAAATCACCTTAGATTTTTAAGGTCCTGGAGTATGCGGAACGAAAGTTTAAGATTTTATTGTGGCGGAACAAAAAATATGTCCCTTTCTGTTTTTAAACTATCGAAAGCCTATCTATTAATAATAATAGATTATTTTCATCTAAAAACATTCGATTTAAAAATAAGACAACGCTGTCATTTTTGAGAAAAACGAAGCGAGAGTCCTACTGTACGCGGAGCTAAAGTTTAAGATTTAATTGTGGCCAAACAAAAAATATGTCCCTTTTTGTTTTTACACTATCGAAAGCCCGTTATTAATAGATTATATTCGTCTAAAAATATTTGATTTAAAAATAAGACAACGCTATCATTTTTGAAGAAGTTGAGTACGCCTAACGCAAAATTACTTGATAGGTCAATTTCGAATCAATTTCTAAAAATATTCAATTTAAGTTATTGAATATTACTTAATTAGTAGATTTCTATACTAATATATAAATACTGAAACTGTTTTGGTATAGTTTTAGAATTTTTTCTATTGCTGAAAGTTATTGCTAACTTCATTTGAACTTTTTTTGAACTCTATTTAAATGTACATTTTTATATTTTTACTATTTCGCTTCTAATACACATAAGTTGAGTCAAACACAAATTTACAAAAAAAAAGAAAAAAATGTAAGTGTTCCACTTCAAATTTTAAGGAGTGCATTTAAATTAATAACGAGAAAAAGGAGTTCATGCAAAAGTTAGTTACACAAAATAATGTTTTCGAAGTGAAATGCGTCTCAAAATTTTTCTTTTAGGTTTAATCAACGAAGAATGCCAGGACGCGAAAGTTCACACAAAAAAGTTGTACGTCAGAATAGGCAAAACGATAATTCTATAAAAATGTAATTTTCCTAGTGATGTAATTTAGCCGGCTAAAAATATTTTTTTCTCCAACCGTGGAAAAAGCCGTACCTTTGAATACTATTTAGAAATAGTGAAGTTGATCTTTCCTTGACTAACAAGAAATGTACTTGTTGCTAGACCTCAGTGCATGTATAAATAAACATTAAAATGCCAAAAACGTACTGGAAAAAGCAGTGCACAAACTTAAATATGTTTAAATTACCCGCCTTAATCGTATTTGAGATCATGCGCAATATCCCCTAAAAATCGGAACGCAAAATATATTCTCAGGCCGTGAAAAAAGATCACGTGATTGTCTATTTTGTTACCGCCCCCAGCTCTTAAGGCGGGGAGGATATATTCACGCCTTACAGAAATAATTCACTAAAAACATACAAATCGGGCGACTTCATAACTTAATTATGGTTACATATTTTTAAAAGCTATTTTCACTGATTTGTTAACAAAACTTCAATCTACAAAGTGACCAACGCGTTTTTCAAAATTCTATCTGGAAGTATTTTTACTATCGCTGTAAAGTTCAACTATAATTTTTCAATGTTAATTATTTTTTTCTTAATTACCAGATGATAGAGAAATTTCCTATGGTCACTTTGTAGTGCTTGTTGTCAGGTATATAGGAAAAAAAATGAATTAATTATATTCAGAAATAAAGTCTCTATGAATTCGCCCGTTTTAATGGTTTTCGTATATGGAGTTATTTCGTAAGATTGCTCTTAATAAACGTTTGAAATTGCTTTTCAAGCTAAATCGACAAATCGCAGTTTCCTATTCTACTAATGTAATGGCTGTGCAGAAAGCCACAGGTCAGCGGACTGTAAATACATTGGCAGCATAGGAATCTGCGTAAGTTGTGCGTCGCGAACGGTTTTAACAAGCCCCGGCTTAAGTCGTACGTCGCTCACAGTTCGAAGAAGCCAAAGCTTAAGTTCGAGTTGTGCAAACGCAGGTATAACTTTGATGCCCGTCACGTCACAAATCAATGTTCTAAAAGATAAATAAAAAAAGGAAAGAAATACCGGGAGAATTTCAAAAAACAAATAAAATAAGAAAGAAATAAGTCACGAAAACAAGTGAACCCAAGCTTTGAAGATAAAAGTCCAAAAATAATTACAAAATAAAGAAAAGAAATTACAAAATCTCAAAGGAAATTTGTGATTTAATTGAAAAAGAAAAATATTATTTGCTCAATTGGGTAGTAAATATAAAGAAGATTTAAGTATAAAATAAAAAAATATTATAACAGCCCGATAACACAGCCATATCTCAAAAGCCGGTTTGATTTGCAGTGGAATTCTCGAGCTACGCTTCTGCTGACGACGCCCAAATAGGGCCGAAACAGCTCTACAGAGGATGCTTAAGGAGTCCATTCCATCTAAACAGACTTGCAATAAAATATTTAAAACTTTCATTATGCCTTGAGAGCACGCATGGCCGCCTTATATGGGATGACTTACTAAGTAGTAAACTGACTGCAATTTGTCAATACTAATGCAATGTTTCTAAGTGTAGTTCGGAAAGTAACAGATTAGTTTCAGACAGTGTCAAATGTTTTTCAGATGGAAAAAATGAATTTTAGAAAATATCAATTGTATTTCAGAAACGTAAACTGTATTTCAGAATGTGTTAATTGTGGTTCAGAAAAGCGAAATAAATTTCAGAAAAGGTGAATTGTATTTCAGAAAATATCATTTGTATTTCAGAAAATAATAATTATTTTATCAGCATGCCATAGTAAATAAGTCTTACAATATCTTAGGAACCGCCAACAAATTTGCGTGGAATAGTTACTGTCAGGATTGCATTGAAATAAAGTGAAAAATGAATTTAACGGATAATTGTAGAATTTGTATGGTGTCCATGCTAAGTGTAAAGTTTTCAGATTATAGAGTAAATTGCGCTTAACTTTTATAAATTATTTATTTGTCAATACAAATTTTTACAATAACAAAATCATCATTAATAACAACATTTTCTTGACTACCAACACACAACGCTTACTATTAAAATAATATTCAATATCTAACACCTCTCTTCTAATTTTAATAGTAATATTTAATTAACATTAAATACAAATTTAACATTTTTTTTTATAACAGTACTCATTTTCATTTTGTTCAGTTGTTTTGGAATTATTTTCAATTTGATTCATGTCTGTGTTCTTAGAAGTACTAGGATAACAAAATGCCATGGAAGCTGGTAAGGAATGATACGGACGAGTTTTATCAATATTAAGAATTGTATGAATTTGATCTGAATGTCTACGCCAACTCTTACCTTCCCCCATGTTTACATCAAAAACTGTTGAACCTAGTTTTCTTAATATTTTACCTTTTTTCCAATGATTTTCTGAATTGGAAAAATCTTTAACAAGGACTTCATTGCCAATTTCTATATTTCTAGAATTATTAACCTTTTTACTAACTTGATTGAAAATTTTATTTTCAACAATTTTGTTGGTATCAGGTCTAATTAAGTCAAAACGAAAGCGCAATTCTCTACCAAACATTAATTTTGCTGGAGTTTCCTCAGTGGTAGCATGCTTAGATATCCTGTAATCTAACAAATACCTAACCAAAGCCGTGTCTAAATTTTCCTTGTTTACATGAGCCTTTTTTAAAACAAGTTTAATCATTTTTACAGAATTTTCTGCTGCATCATTACTTTGAGGATGATAGGGAGCAATTAATGTATGTTTAATACCATTTTTTGTTAAAAAGATTTCAAATTCTTTAGATGCAAAAGGCGGGCCATTATCAGAAACTATTAATTCTGGTATTCCGAAACGGGAAGTGCTCGTAAAATAGCAATTGTTTTCTCAGCCGTTGTGCTTTTCATTTTAAAGACTTCAAGCCATTTAGTATACGCATCTATGACTATTAAATATTTTTGATCAAATATCGGTCCTAAAAAATCAATATGCAAACGTGACCACGGAGAAATTGGTCTAGGCCACGGTTTAGTATTTTGAGTAGGATTTGATCTAACAGATGTACAAATATTACAGTCCCTCACTTTTTCCTCAATATTTTTATCTAAATTAGGCCACCAAAAATAAGAACGTGCCATAGATTTTAATTTATTAATGCCTAAATGAGATGAATGTAATTCGTTTAACATAACTTTTCTTAAAGATGAAGGAATAATAACACGATATCCCCACATCAAGCAACCATGCTGTATATGTAATTGATCCCGCCGAACATAAAAATATTTGCATTTTTCAATTTCTGCTTTATCAGTTGGCCAATTTTTTAAACAAAAATTATAAACTTTTGATAACTATTGATCTTTTCGTGTTTCTCTAGCAATTATTTTATAATCTACTGGTACACCTTCATTAAAATAATAAATATGCCCAAAATCTAAAGGTTTAAAATAATTCAGTTCCAAAGGAAGTCTAGATAAAGCATCTGCGTCTGCATTATTCTTGGAATTTACATATTTGATGTCATAATTATAAGCAGATAAAATTATTGACCATCTTTGTAACCTATTTGCTGCCATTAAAGGAATACCTTTTTTACTGCCAAAAATATTAACCAAAGGTTTATGATCAGTAATTAAGGTAAAAAATCTATCAAATAAATATTGATTAAATTTTTTAATTCCAAAGATAATGGCAAGAGCTTCTTTGTCAATTTGAGAATATGATTTTTCACTTTTATTTAATGTTCGAGATGCAAATGCAATAGGTTTAGAATCTCCATTCGGATATTGATGTGAAATAACAGCTCCTATACCATATTCACTCGCATCACAGGCTAACGTTATTGGTAAATTCGAATCGTAATAAGCTAAAAATTCAGCTGAAGATAATTGTTTTTTAACCGAATCGAAAGCAGTTTGAGCTTCAATCACTCCACTTCCATTTATTATTTTTACGTAATAATTGATAAAGAGGATATAATAAAGTACTCAAATTTGATAAAAATTTAGAATAGTAATTAACAAGACCTAAAAATGCTTTCAATTGGGTAACGTTAGTTGGTGCTTTAGCATTTAAAATTGCTTCAACCTTTTCTTTAGAAGTATGCAAACCTTTAGCATTAATATTATATCCTAAATAAGAAATTTCTTGGCATGGATTACAACTGTAGTCCAGATTAATTATTATTAGTATCATAGCATTTTCAATTTATTCAGTGAATCAAACAGATGTGGTTATTAACTATCTTCTAAGAAAATGATTAGAAAAAATTCTTAGTAATTTTTTGTGTAAACAAAGTTAAATAATAATGATTTGTGAGAAATAAACCGTTACTAGAGATCATATGGCAATTTATTTCATTGAATATAAACTAAGTAATTATTTCTCTTTTTTTGTTATTATAAGGTAGGAAAATTATAAATGTGTTGAAAATAATATAAATAAATAGCAAGAAACAACTACAATAACTCGTGAAGATATGATAAAATGATTTATGTGAATACTCGCGTGGCACACACTCAAACTTGACAGTGTTTTATACAAAAAGTATTAATCTAATAATCACAAAACCTTACTCACAACTTTATTGAACATATAATAGACAGCTACTTAAAGCGCTACCTCTGTATATAAAAGTGAATTTGACTTATGCACGAAATATAAACCCTGGATTACAATTGTAATCCACGCGAGCAATGAAGGGTTAATGGAGGACCACCATCACGTATAACATACAATTCTAATTGACTATTAACATTTTCATGTTGAACATTTACATTCATAAAACCATAAGGCTTAATTACCTGACCAACATATGTTTTCAATTTTAAATCAGTTTTATTTAATTTTTTCTAAGGAAAATTACTTTTATAAGTGTCAAGGTTAATAATTGAAATTTCCGATCCTGTGTCAATTTCCATTTTCAAATTTATATTATCAACATTCAAATCTACAATCTCATTGACATAAAAATTCTTAACATCTTTATTATTTTTGAATTTTGAAAATGATGCCTTACAAATATTTTTAATATGACCTACCTTGCCACATTTCAAACATTTAGCATTTTTAAAATAGCAATTTTTAAAATCGTGATTACTTTTACCACAATGCCTACAAACTGCTAAACCTTGAGGAAATGTAGATTTGGAAACTGCTTTTCCCCTTGACGTAACTGACTGTTCTTTGGAGGGTCCAGATGTGCTGCGACGCCCCAAAAAATGGTTCTCCTGGGTACTAGTTGGTCCAACCAAACCTGTATTCTTTTCAGCTGCTTCCATATTCACCGAAAATTCATATGCTTTCTTGAAAGTTAAATCTTCTTCCGTAAAAAGCCGCTGTTTAATAACTTCATTTCTCAAGCCATAAACCAGCTGATCACGTAAATTTTCCTCCAAATTAGATCCAAATTCACAAGTTTTTGCCAATTTCTTAAGTACTGCTACATATTCTGCTATTGATTCCAGGTTTTCTTGTCTCCTTTGTCGAAATGTATAGCGTTCAGCTATTGTAGATGGCTGAGGTTGCAAATAATTTCGCATTATGGTGACAATTTCCTTGTAGTTCATTTCTTCAGGCTTCTTCGGGTTACATAAATCTACCATTAACTCATAGGCTTCATCTCCGACTACCGTGATAAGTGTTGGAGTCTTCAATTCTTCTTTAATTGAATTTGTAATAAAATACTGTTCCAATCGGGCAATATATGTGGTCCAACGGTGGTTTGACGGTTGAAATTGATTAATTTTTCCAATAGACATACTTGTTGTTGAAAATAGTACCTTATTTGCCTCGTCGTGGTGTCCATGCTAAGTGTAAAGTTTTCAGATTATAGAGTAAATTCCGCTTAACTTTTATAAATTATTTATTTGTCAATACAAATTTTTACAATAACAAAATCATCATTAATAACAACATTTTCTTGACTACTAACACACAACGC
This sequence comes from Dorcus parallelipipedus, assembly GCA_958336345.1. NCBI lineage: Eukaryota > Metazoa > Arthropoda > Insecta > Coleoptera > Lucanidae > Dorcus > Dorcus parallelipipedus. The sequence continues at coordinate 39,454,507 of OY284475.1, forward strand.
TTACTATTAAAATAATATTCAATATCTAACACTAAGAAATGCAGTTCTTCGCTTATTATCATACAAACTTACAAAAAACTTAATTATAAATGATGCTTTCTGATTTACAAATTATATTTTCTGAATTTCATATGACGCTTTCTGAAATACAATTTACTGATCTGAACTGCAATTACTACTTTCTGAAATACAATTTACTAATCTGAACTACAATTGACGATTTCTTAAATACAATTTGCTAATCTGAAATACAACTGAAATTTTCTGAAATACAATTGGAAGAGGTGTAGAATATAAATAAGTAGAAGTAGACGTGACATAATGATCAAACGAGCGGTTTCATTTTATATCTTATTTTATAATATAGCGTGCCGGCGGATTCTGTAAAGTCGAAATCGACCAACTCGATATTGTAGGAATTCTGTAAAGGTTTCGCGAAACGCACGTATCGGCAAAGTCGAAAGATTTTACTCAATAACTACTTGGCTATCGTTTAATATTTTCGACGCTTTCACACAAACTTAGTTTCTGCTTATGCCTATCGTCGAATCGGGCTATACCAAATGGCCCTGTAAAATTCAGTGGCGCAACCTGAAATTTCTTCTGGGGGGGTTCTTGGGAATTTCCATCATGGGCGCCTATGTGGCAACTTCCAGGGGGGGAAGCGTCTGACAGGCCATGGCTAGATAATTGGACTGATATAATAATTGAATTTCAATTAAAATATTTAAGTAAATTTTAACTAATGATTAAATCATCGTCGGTGAAAAAAATTTAACTCTATAATTTTTTATTCATAAAAAGGCTGCGTATCTAGCAAAAAAATAGTTTTATTTTTTTACTTGAAACTTTGTATGATAGTTGATCTACACCATTTCCAACTGTAATTCAGAAAAGATCAATTTTATTTCAAAAATTTTCAAATGTAAATTCAGAATTGTTAATTTAATCTCAGAATATGTCATTTGAAATTCAGATTTATCAAATCAATTTCAGATCGTGACACTTGTAATTCAGATTTATCAATTTAATTTCAGAATGTGTTATTCGTAATTCAGATTAGTCACTTTAATTTTAGAAAACATCAAATGTAATTCAGAAAGTATGAAATGAACGTCAGACTATATTAATTGTAATTTAAGCCTGAAAAACTGACGATTTCTTAATTACAATTGATATAATCTCAAATTCATTTAATGCTTTCTGAAATTAAACTGATTAATCTGAATTACAAATAACGAATTCTGAAATTAAATTGATCAATCTGAATTACAAATGATACATTCTGAAAGTAAATTGACAATTCTGAATTACAACTGACGAGTTCTTAATTACAATTGGAAAAGGTGTAACACTTTTCTGTGAAATAAGTCTCTAAAGTCGATTTGAAATACATACAGGGATATCCACATAAACCGTTCGTTAAAAGTTTTGAAGTTTGCAGTTCACGTAGATATTTGAAATTTAAGGAGCAAGGGTTTTCCGTAGAGATCTCTTTAAATAAAATGAAATTGTCTTTGTATCACTTCCGGTTGTACCGGAAGTCGCTATCAACTCGCTTATTTTAAACGGAATGCTATATTTTTTTATCACGTTTTTGAATTCTACATGTAAAAATATGTTAAGTTGCAATACATTTCCCTATCTCTAAACTGCATCATTTTTGAGATATTTTGAATTTTCTTAGAAATTTGGATTCTGCAATCTGATTTTCAAAAAATTATAACACAGCTATGATTGAAGCAATTTTATTTGTAATAGCTGATATTGTAGTTGAAGCTCTAAGGTTCTTATAAATTCCATAAGCATAATCTATTAAGCTACAGGGTGTCTAAAACGCACCGCTCCCCTCGAAGATATTCAAACACAGAAAAATACTTTTTTTCAAATAGAACGACCAATAGTTTAATACACCATCGTATGTGGAATTAAATGCTGTGTCGAACTATACTAGCATTCCCTATACCTAACTTTAACAATTTTTCAGTTAAAAGATATTTTTGGTTTAATACATAAAAATTTACATTTATTAGGTTAAATATTTCTAATTTTGTTGATATAGTTATGAAAACAACAAACAATTGCATTTAACGTTTCCTGTTACTACAAATTTTAAGCAAAAGCAACAAAAAGTTGAGAATCAAAATCAAAATTATTCAAACGCTGATATTTTAAATCTATTTTTTAAATTCATGAAGAATGATCTAAAATTGGTCAGAGCAGAGAATGTGTGTTCAATCAAATGTACCCCTCTTGTCTCCTATGAGTAAAACACAGTTTGGAAAGCTTGAACCTAACTTTATACAATTTGGAAAAATAAAATGTACGAAGATCAGTAACAAATAACGAAGATAATTCGATAATGGTTTTAAAATACTTTCACGCTAATCCAGAGAATTGCAAACTAGCAGCTATTTTATTCTTCAATTTAAAGTAATGAAATTCATACTTTTTCGTTTTATAAGATCACAAGCGTCCTAAGAGAAGGATGATTAAAGAACTATTAAAATTTGTGAATTTCCACTTGACAAATTCTATTTTCTTTGGTTGACTACAAAATTTGTAGTAACAGTAATCGTTGTTATAATTTCCATGCTATCTTAATAAAATTAAAAATATTTGACCTATTAAAATTGTAATTTTCTATGAATTAAATCGAAAATGTTTCATAACTCAAAAACTGTTAAAGTTAGGTATAGGGAATGCTAGTACAGTTCGACGCAGCATTTGATTCCACATACAATGGTGCATTAAAATATCGGTCATTCCATTTGAAAAAAAGTATTTTTCTGTGTTTGAATATCTTCGAATGGAGCGGTGCGTTTTAGACACCCTGTAGCTTAATAGATTATGCTGATGGAATTTTTAAGAACCTTAAAGCTTCAACTACAATATTAGCTATTACAAATAAAATTGCTTCAATAACAGCTGTGTTATAATTTTTTGAAAATCAGATTGCAGAATCCAAATTTTTAAGAAATTTCAAAATATCTCAAAAATGATGCATTTTAGAGATAGGGAAATGTATTGCAATTTAACATATTTTTACATGTAGAATTCAAAAACGTGATAAAAAATATAGGATTCCATTTAAAATAAGCGAGTTGATAGCGACTTCCGGTACAACCGGAAGTGATACAAAGACAATTTCATTTTATTTAAAGAGATCTCTACGGAAAACCCTTGCTCCTTAAATTTCAAATATCTACGTGAACTGCAACCTTGCAAACTTTTAACGAACGGTTTATGTGGATTTCCCTGTATATTATAGATCTCTTTTTAATAAAATAAATAGAAAAATAAAATAAACTTTTTTAGGGTGTTGGCCTACCTCAAATAATTATTACAAAGAAATATTCAATCTTATTAATGCTAATAATAATAATGCTAATCTGGCAACTCCAGAAATGTCTTGATCCACTTTGTCCAGGTTCAGCAACAACCGGAAGTGCTTTAATATATTCGTGTGCATTTCGAATTTGTCCCTTAAAGATTGGATAGTGTTTTCTAGAAAAGGTATGCACAAGGATCTTCTAAAGTATTCTTCTACATAATCAGCAGGAATATTATTTCTTACAGTCTGCTGCCCTGCCATTCTTGGTTTCGCAACAGGGACCATAAGCTCTTCACACACCTCACGCGCCTTTTTGAATACTGGTGAAAATGATTCACATGCGTTGCTTCTAGTTTCTTTCAATTTCCTCTTCAGAGTCGTGGCATAGTCCATGGCAGCCGACAGGTTTAGATTTTCTTTTTGAAGATACATGCTTAATGGCAAGGTCAGTGGAAAAACAAACTCGGTCACGAAAAGGCTCATCAAAAATCCGCACTTTTCGATTGCACACTGTAGAAGTTGAGCATCAGTGGCAGCTTTCTTGTCCAACCACCCTTTAAATTTGTCAAGCGCCGACAGTAGAGGATAAAGTAACGTAATGAAGGAGTTCACGGAATCGTGGGGCTCTACGTGGGGTATTGAAAAAGTTATATGCAGCCTCAATAGTTCTCATACAATTTCGCACTCCTTGCACCCCTCGCATCCCTCCGAAATACCGAGATTCAAGCAGTGCGAGCTGCAATGAACATACAAAGCTTTAGGATATTTTTCCTGTATTGTGCGCTCGTACTCCATTTAAGTGCCCTTTCATAGACCCAGCACCATCGTATCCTTGTCCAACCATCTGTTGTGGTTGAAGATTTAAATCTTCCATTGCGTTGCATATCGCAGCCAATCCTTTTCCTGTCGTATTAGTTACAGGAATGAACTGAAGAAATTCTTCAAGGATAGTTCCTGCCTCGACAAATCTGACGCAGAAAGTCATCTGCGCAATAGTGCTGATATCCGTAGTTTCAACAACTAGTATCGAGAAATACTGAGCATTATTGATTTTTTCAACAAGCTTTTTGAGGATTATCTTGTTGAAACACGAGATTATTTCGTTCTGGATTTGCCAGCTCACATATTTTGCATTCAATCCTGCTGTTTCCAGGTGGTTTCTTCAAACAATATCGCCGGACTCTGGATTTGCCAGCTCACATATTTCGCATTCAATCCTGCTGTTTCCAGGTGGTTTCTTCAAACAATATCGCCGGACTCGACCCTAAATCTTAGTAAAGCCTTAAAGTTCCCTTCTGGCGTCTGGGAGGCTTCGTTCATCACTACAGCTCCGGAATCCAGATGCCCACGGAATGCCAAGCCTCTTCTGGCAAGGAATAAGGCTGTTGATATGATGGCCTTCAATTGCTCTCTGTTTTTTTTCACTTTAGTTGCATGGCCTATGTTTTAATATATTTATTTTAACTATAAGAATACATAAGTACTTAAAAGACTTAACACTAGAAACTACCGATCTACAATACTTCGCGTCTGCGATACTACTACTATACTTGTAGACTACTGAACTATATGTATTGATAATTAAAGCTGGTTCTTGTCCGATGAAAATTGTATCACAAAATCTTTTAAACGAACACTAAATGGCGCACAAACACTTTACGTTTCACTATCATTTGACAGCTTCTTCGAACAAGAACCAGCTTTAATTATCGGAAGTGAAAAAATATTTTTTCGCTTCCGCCACTTGCGCCATTTAGTGTCCGTTTAAAATATTTTGTGATATATGTATTGATATTAATATAAACATATTGTGCGCGGGGTGTCCCAAGTTCCAGTCTAGCCAAACTATGCATATATCACACGCCCCTTTTTTAGAAAACAACTTTCACTAAAGGTCCAGTTTCTTGGGTGGTTTTATTACACGACTACTGCGAGTGACTTTTATTTCTTCCTTTGGCTCACTGTGTATATCTTGTCTTTCCCTGATGACGGATTCTCCATTACCAGACCTGGAAGACCTGGACATCTCCGGTGTGTCCTTCGGTTGTACACTGCATTGTCGATGTTAGATTTCTTAGGTGTACTTGGAATTTCTGGTGGTATCCGTAAAGGTCTTAATTGCTGGCGATTACGTCGGTATGTACTTGAATCTACTTCCACGTTGTAATCGTTTGGTCCAGACTTGTTAATAACAACCCCTGGTCTCCAAGTTCTTACTTTGTCTTGAAGAAGTACTGGCTGGTTGGGTTTCAACTGCGACAAAGCTTTCGTTCCGCGATCATAATATCGCTTTTGTGTTAGTTGATTGGATTTCAACTTCGATGCAATACCAGTTGTTTTAAATTTTGGTGTTAATAGACTTTTTGCCTCTGGCAATGTTGTTCTCAATCTCCTCCCCATCAATAAATAACATGGCGCAGGAAGATTATTTTTTGAAGTAACGTTATAATTTAAAACAGATAGCAATGGATCTCTGCCATCTCGATACGCTTTTGTCAAAAGGCTTTTGAGTGTTTTTATATTTCGCTCCACCATTCCATTCGACCTTGGATACGAAGGACTGGAAGTAGTTAATTTTATATCATAACGTTTAGCAAATTTGTTAAATTCAAATGAATTAAAAGGTGGACCGTTGTCGGAAAAAATTTCTAACGGTTATCCATTTATGGCAAATATGTTTTTCAGCACCGAAATTACACTTTCAGCTGTTTTACTTGTGAGTTTGTTGACTACTGAAAATTTGCTGTAATAGTCAACCACAACCAAAAAATTTTCACTCCCCAGAGATTTAAAATCTATACCAATTTTTTGCCATGATAACTCGGGAATGTTATGAGGTTTCAATGGCTCTCTTGCATTACTTCTGGAATATTTTTGACAAATAAGGCAATTTAAAACCATATTTTCAACTTCGGCTGACATGCCTGGCCAATAAGTTGCTTCGTTTGCTAAATTTTTGCAGGATACTACACCCTGATGTGCTTGATGGTTCACTTGTAGAAATTCAGTTGATCGGGTATAATTAAACGTCTTTTATAAATAAAATATTTTTCAGTAGAAATATATCATCTTTTATATTCCAATATCTTTTTACTTCCTGTGGTACACTCGTTTATGATTTGGCCAACCATTTATGACATATTGTTTTATTTTACTTAATACAGTATCCTCGTCAATGCAACGTTCAAGTCTTTCCTGATTAGACTTTGAAGTCGCTATCACTGAATATACCTTTAAGTTGTCATCTAAACAATCAGTATTGAAATTTTCACTTTTGGATCTCTGCTCAAAGTATCCGCAACGTTTAATTTTTTCCCCGGCACATAAACTAGTTCAAATTGACAAATTGGTGTCATAATAAACGCAAAACCAATCTTTGCAGTCGTGGTAATAATTCATCAATGGGTTTTTTGACAATACCCAACAACGGACGATGATCCGTTTCTATCTTAAAATGATGACCATATAGGTAATAATGGAATCGTTTACATCCATAAACTATTGCTAGCAATTCCTTTTCGATGTGTTTGTACCGCTTCTGACTCTCAGTTAACGAAACTGAAGTATATTCGATTGGATGACCATCTTGCAAAATAACACTTCCAAGGCCATACGAGCTAGCATCAACGGATAACGTCGTTTTCTTTTTGGGATTTATATAAGACAAAACTGGAGTTGTTGTAATTAACTCTTTTAAACGTTTAAAACACGCTTCTTCATTAGCCGTCCTAATCCATTCTGATTTGTTACTTAATAATATCCGCAAAGTACTTGTTTCTTGCGATAGATTTGGTATACATTTTGCCAAATAAACAATTATGATTGTTTATTTGGCAAGAAAACGCTGGAGTTCCTTTTTATTTTGAGGAGCTTTCACTTTGCTTATCGCGTCTGTTTTTAATTCATCGACTGAAATTCCATCTTCGGTTGGCCCATGAATTTCATTCATGGCCCAAGAATTTTATTCTAGGTACCAAAATTTTGGCCTTTTCCCTATTCAAAGTTAATCCTGCCTTAGAAATTTTGGATAAAACGTTTTCCAAATTTCGATCGTGCCCCTCTACTGACGATCCAAAAACTAAGATGTCGTCAAAATACGTAATTACCCCTCTCGCGCCATTTAGGATCTCGTTCTAATGAAGGCGATGAAATGCCATAAGGTAATCTTAAATAACGGAACCGACCATATGGTGTAGCGATTGTACACATTAACGAGCTTTCATAATCTAAAGGTATTTGCAAAAAAGCTGACGAAGCATCTAACAAGTTAAATACTTTGGCACCGTTTAATTCAGAAAACAACGTTTCTTGGGTTGGTATTTGATAATGCTCGAGTTTGATGTATGTATTTAAAGATCTTAGGTTCAAACGATATGCGTACATCACCATTCGGTTTTGGCGCAAGTACAATTGGATGTACCCAATCAGTTGGTTCATCCACGGTACGATTAACCCATCCTTGACCATTTCGTCTAATTTGTTTTTCACTTTGTCTTTTAATGCAATGGGAACTTTCCTTGCCTGCATTTATTGACGGAACACCATCTTTACTTAACCGAATTTTGTAAGTTCGATTTATTTACCTATACATAAGTACTTAAAAGACTTAACACTAGAAACTAACGATACTACCATATGTCAAAATAAATTTTTGATAAAGGTAGGTCATGGAGTGTAAAAATCTACAACACAAGCAGTTTGTGAAGTTAGTGACATATCAAGCTGTAAGATATGTTTGTCTTTGTCTATTTATTATTTCCATAACGCACGAGTTGTAAGTACACTGAGAAATAAGAATCTTCGTAGTTAAGAAATTTGTATCTAGGACATTTTGTACTTCAGTGGAATAAATAGTTCATTAAAATATATATTATTTGCGTAACTAAACACAGGCTACTTATTCACATGAAAATAATATTTTATCCCGAAGGAAACATACTTTGCTACTATTGGAAGAAACAGTTTCTTTAAACTAAAGCATATTCATTAACTACAAAGAATTATTTTTCTCAGTGTGATATGTAAGCAATACTTTTAGTATTCTTATGTGAAAATTTATAATATTTTACTTTAAGTGGTGTACATTGCAAAATATAATAAATCCTCTTCCCTGAATATTCAATTTTTGCAATATAAGTCACAGTTTGAGCCTCGGTCGTACATAGATAGCCAGTATTATTAAATTAGTTAGTTTTTGGTTATAATCAAACGTAGCTATTCATTTCACACTTAAAGGTGGTTAAAATATAGCTATTTTTGATTTTAACTACCTGGCTAATACATGGCTACATGCTACTAGGCTCTTATTTAAAATTCCCGCGGTTTCTTAGTCTTAGTACCCGCCAAAATTAAGAGATGGCGCAAGCTATTTTAGCAACAGTTACAAGTAGAGGGATTTGCGTTCTCTTTATGTTGTGTTCTGTGTGCACGCCCTCTCTACCAGTGTTGCCAACTTGGGGGGATTTTACCCTAACAGTGTTAACTAAACTGGGAGTTGTGTGGCAATAAACAATACCCCACGTGACAACCCCCTCCCCCGCTTCTGCAGCTAAAAAAAATCAACTTGACAAGGAAGGGGGTGAAAAGTGTTGCAAAACTATTTATTGGTACGGAAAGATCAGGTTGCTGCGACGAGTCTTTTACGTAGGCTTTTACTCTCACAGGCTGTTTTCCGAATCTGCGGTAAGCCAATAAAAAAGGTGGTTTCTCGGGGTTGCGACAAAAGAACCTTTTTGACCTTACAAGTACCATGTTTCCAAAAAAGTTAGTTGCGGAAGTTTTCTATTTTTATGTAAAGAGTATGTGGAATGTTTTCCATGATAGATTATGTAAAAAAAATGAAGATGACTAGGCCTCAATTCAATTGCAAAAAAAATTACATAACCCTTCTGGGAGGGCGTTAACCCCCAAACCACCCCTCGCTGCGCCACTGGTAAAATTTATAATTAAAAAATAACATGTTATCATAAAGTCCGTGACCCCAGTAGGCCTTGGATGTGTAAGGGCACGTCTTTTCTTAGAAAATTGAATGACGTTTATAATTTGTATATGTCACATTAGAATTCGAATTCGACAATATGAAGCGACGTGCAAATCTTTGCCGTCAGCAAAATGGGCACCATTTTCAACAACTTTTATGAATATGCTTTAACATTGGAATTTTTCGTTAATATACACGTTTATTTAGCCTGTAGCGTTTTGATATGTGTCGATTGATTAAATAGAAATGTCATTCTGATTAATTAATTACTTTAAGAAAAGACATGCGTTCACACTTCCAAAGCCTACTTGGGCCACGGGACTTTATGATAACATGTTATTTTACCACTATTTGAACACATGTTGCATTCCACGTTGCATTCTACGTATTTTAACTCTGAGTACTGAGTACGTTTTCTTAGTTGTATTTATTTGATTGCCGAAAACGGTTGTTTGTGAGTTGTATTTATTTAAAGAATATACAGCGTGTCGCTAAATTCCGTGGACATAGTTTAACACAGACTCCTGGGCTCAAAATAAAATAATTGAATCCATTGAATAATTGAATTCCGCTTCGACTGCCATCTCGTGCGTGTTAGCTTTTGAGGCAACGGCATTGTTGCTAGCTGCTTTCACGACACGAATTATAAGTCGGAAAATAATTGTGCTGCGGCGCGATTATTTCACATAATTGAATCCAACTTATCTATATCCAAAATTGCTTTGTTAAGACAGTATTCTGCTTCAAATTTGTTGAAAAAAAAAGTCACATTATCAGAATGTTTTAGTAATTGGGAGTACACAGTTAAGTAGTGTGAAAAAGATTTTGCAATAACATTTTTGAGGTTAAGAAGATAACTTGAGGTAATAAGTTTTTAGAAAGAAGCATTCATTAGGAAACTTTTTCGAGTCTTTATAATTTTTGATACTTCTTACGGTTTGGTCACTAAATAGAAAAATGTAAGTGGCTGCAACCTTCTTTCTTGCGAACAGTTTTATTTAGAATTTTAATTTACTAGGTTGTAACACGCGTCTAAATAAAAACCTGGTCAAGTGGGTTGTGATCGAGAATTTATCCATTGCATTTACATAGCAGAATTACTAAATGTAGCCTACTTGACCAGGTTTTTATTTAGACACGAGTTACATAGAGTGCCTTCAATAAGAGTGAAGACATACGTGAAGTCAATTTCTATTGGTCGCAAGCGATTTCCAACCTTATTTACCAAAGTCGGTAGCCATTTTCGTGCTAGAAATGGGTATGTTTCAGAATTTGGTCTACCGGTTTAATTTCTCAACCACCGGAGCATTCCAAACTTCACTGGTTGTATATTTAATGTTGCGTTGATAGGAGCCCTAGTTTAATATACCGATTACATTCGGTAAATTGTGAAATGTGTAGTGGTGAAATGTCACCGGTTGTATATTTAATGATGCGTTGGTAGGGGTCCCGGTTTAATATACCGATTACATTCGGTGAATTGTGAAATGGCCTACGTATATGTTGCGCAATATGGACGTCGACGGATATTTTGAGGTTAGTAATTGTTCTTTGTCTTGAGGTAGGTAAATTAAATCAGTTAAATTTAATTATTCAGTTTGTATGTATATACAATCCGTCTGCTTTTTATTTCAATACGGCTTTGTAGTTACAGAAAGAAAATAGTAACGATAAACCGGTTGGCTAATTTGAACCATCACCACCTAATTTTGAACTTCCCTCCTCTCCCTTCCCATTTAGCACAAAAATAGCGCCTATGTCTTCACTCTTATTATAGGCACTCTAGTTGTACACAGGAAAGCAAATTGTGTTACATACATAGGCTAAAGTGCAAAGTGTGTTCTAGTGTTTTAAACACGGCAGCAGTTCTTTGGATCAGGAAACAAGACACTACTCAAATAATTAGGAACAGTGCAGAAAAGTTGAAGAGATTGAATGTAGTTCAATTAGTCCAGTTCAAATTAGCCCAAATCAGGGTTGCCAGTATTTTCACATTTCAAGTGGCCAGCCACAGTAACTGATGTCGCCCATGTCGCCTACTTTAGCTGCGTTCGTTTATTCAATTCCGTTCACTCTATTTACTCTTTCACACTTTTCTCTCACTTTAACTTGTATCAAAAGAGCTTCCCTCTCGTTCTATTTTTACTCCAACTCTATACGGAGTGATTAAACAAACGCAGCTTTTAATAGAGACATGAAGTCGAAACAGTGTTGCCATGTCTACGGAATTCAGAGGTCATAAAGGAAAAAAAGGATTCTTTATGTTTTTGGCCAAAATCTAGCGAAATTTGAACAAAATTGTTCAAACAAAGGATAAAATATTATTTAAATAAGAGAAATAAGATATTATTAAAAAATATAAAAGTACCAAGAATGCAACGTGACCTCCGGCTGCGAGAAGTTAAACCTGTTTTATCAATCAATCGATTGGCATATAATAAAAAATCACATATACGGTGGCGTGCAAAAAAATCGCGTACACCCAATTTTTGTTGTATTAAGTCGGTCGTTTAATTTATAATCTGTCAGTGTCAAACAATAAAAATGCCGAACTGATAATTATGGTCTAAATAAAAGCACTCTTACACGAACAGAGAAAGATGTAGATAGAGGAAGACAGTGTAAGTAGAAAAGCAGCTTCGGGACGTTAAAAAAATTCAACTCATGAGCAAGATGAAGCCCTTTTTAATCATTTGAGGTAAAATCGATCTCAAACAATAGGAGATCTTGTTATTTGTGACAAACCTTCCGGCATTATGGTCAACTGCAGGTCGAAGGATTATAAATTCTGATTCAAAGAATTCGACAAGTGCCAAAAAAATAGTATTGATGGAAGATCAGAAGGTGTCACGCTTTCTATTTTACTTGAATCATGATAAGGAAGAATTAAGCCAGGATGAAAATTATTGGCGAAATCTTATTTCATATTATGCCTGAAAGATTAAATCGAGTATTAGAAGCTGATGGAGAAGAGATAAAATATTGAACTTTATATTTCCTTTATTCATAAATTCTATTTTATAAAAATAAATCCACCTCTGTTACGTTTGTTTTCTGATACTTTAATAACAAATTCATACTTAAATAAATCTTAACAAGAATCTTAAATTCTCAGTTTATAACCTACATTTTTAATAGTATGCCAAAATTCACAAAATACCGATTTACAAAGCCAAAAATAGGTAAAAACTCTGTTAATTGATTTTGAAAGTGTACGCGATTTTATTGCACGCCAGTGTACTTCATATTACAATAAAATTAGACGGAATTAAAAATAAATCTGTTTTCTACATTAACCAACATTCAAATATGTAAAAACAACTTATGTAACTTTGATTACCCTGAACATATTTCTGATTTCTCGATTCAATTTAGCATTGTTTAATAAAGCCGAGATCGGTTATTCACACGGTACAGATGGAATAAAATTAGAGAACTACGAAGTTATTTTGACACATATAGAAGAGACAAAAAAGCACGAAAAGAGTAAAAAGAGTGAGCGAAGTTGGATAAACGAACAGCTTGAGTAGCCAAAATGAATATTGACAAACGGCCTTTTGTTTTACAGATTAGGCTGAGGAATTAGAAGGACAAGATTGACGAAAAACGTGAGGCAAAAAAAGATTTTCAAAAATTATCGATTTTCGGTGGCGAATATCTCGGAAACTATAGCTCTGTTCCAATCACACTCTGTGACGGTTTCGAAACAGTCATAATCAGTTGCCCACCGAAATAACGATCGATTTTGTCAACTTTGTCAAGTGTAAAACTTTGATGAGTGCATGCTTGTGACGGTTTCGAAATCGTCACAAAGCGTGGTTGGAACAGACCTTATAACACATATGAAGAAAATGAATATAGACATTTTTGTAGGAAATTTAATCTTCTTTCATTCGTTTTTCGTCAATCTTGTCCTTCTAATTCCTCAGCCTTTTGTTTTACAGATTAGTCGTCAAAAAGAAAGTTATAGAGCATTAAGTTTTTCGAAAATTATCGATTTTCGCTGGCGAATATCTCGGAAACCATAACACATAGGAAGAAAATGAATAGACATTTTTGTAGGAAATTTAATTATCTTTAATTTTGTAATAAATACTTTTTTCGTACGACGCACAGTTTCCGAGTTATAAGCGAAAAACCGAAAAAAAGGAGCTTCTCCTTCCCCTCCCCCCCTGAAGCGGCATGGGTAGGGGTGGGGGCTTTTAGTATGTTTACCTCCTAACTACCCCCAACACATTCCTGAAGAGAAAAATTCTCCCCCCCCCTCCATGTCCTCTACAATCCCTTCGTTGACTGGACTAAATGTAGTTTTTACTTTTCCAGAATAAAATTAAATTTTCATCACTGTTTCTTCGGAAAGAGCTTGTTTTTGAAAAAGTGCGCTGTTGCATCTTAGGTTTTTCTATTTTGTTATTAAACTGTAACAAATATCAAAAGTGGCAAAGATATAAAAAAAAATATTAAAGAACATCTCTTTCTGAAAATAAGTTATGCATGTAGTAAGTAAGCATTTGTTTGTCGTGTACTGTTATAAAAAGTGAGCAAATAAAAATCAGATTAGGGTAGGCGGTGCAAAGAAAATGTATGTCTGTGATTAACTGAATTAAGTAATGTAATACATTCATGGGCTGTCAAATTTATTGACGTTTTATTTAAGCACAGACATACATTTTCTTTGCACCGCCTACCCTAATCTGATTTTTATTTGCTCACAGGTTATCTTTTTTTAAAAAAGATTTTTGTATTTTGTGACCTAAATTGTAACACGTATCAAAAGTTCCAAAGACGCAAAAAAGTTCACTAATGAATGCTTTATCTAAAAAAAAAATTATGCATGTAGCAGGTATTTGTCTTTCTATACAGACTATTATAATGTATAACCTACATACCTGTTTTCAATAGGAAACGCTGCAGCCTCTTAGATTTTTCTGAGACTGTGACTCTGTGACTAAATCGTAAGAAATATCAAAAACTACAAAGACTAAAAAAGTTTCCTAATGAATGCTTCTTTCCAAAAATTAACTAATGAATGTTAGCTTCCTAATCTCAAAAAAGTTATTACAATATCTATATATATAAGATTTATAACAGGAAGAATTAAATGAAAAGATTAGTTCTTCTTTCAGAAATTTAATTATTTACCGAAAAGTAATATTTTTGCATAATTTTACGTTTTTGATGCAAGGTGTTTTTCAAGAGAAATATTTTTTAATCATAATTCATAAATATTTAAATAGATTCAAACCCTAATCTACCTTAGAAGATAACAAACAATTTAGTTAGAATTTAAAGTCCATTAATTATTCTCCCAGAATTATTTCAGAAATGTTTCTTGTTCCGTATGATATAATTTACCATGTATAAAATAAAATATTCGGAGTTTTATATCTTTCAATATAATAATGGATGACTAATTTATCAATAATAATAATTTAATACTAATAATAATTTAAGTAACCACAATATTAATATTTAAAGTTGGTTCTTGTCCGATGCCCAAAGAAAATTGTTACTTTATGTTTTGAATCATCTTATTTCGCTTTCAATGATAAATTTTATAAACAAATTTTCGGTACAGCAATGGGTTCTCCTTTATCGCCTGCTTTAGCTGAAATTGTCAGCAGGAACTAGAAAAAATTGTCATTACCTTTTAATTTAACTTTATATTTTCGTTACGTCGATGATATTTTATTGATTTTACCTTCAGATAAAGTAGATTTTGTTTTAAGTAGATTTTAACTCTTTCCATACTAGACTACAATTTACAGTAGAAAAAGAAGTTAACGATTCACTAAGTTTGCTTGATGTAAATATCATCAGATGTAATAACAAATTAATAACGAATTAGTTTCATAAACCTACGTGGTCAGGTAGATATATTAATTTTCATTCGTACACATCTAAAAACTATAAAATTGCAACAATTATTTCTTTAACAGATCGAGCTGTTTTACTTTCAGATAAACTTTTCATTTATGATAATTTAAATTTAATAAAAAAGACTCTTGTCCAAAATTTTTATCCAATAAATCTTATAGAATCAGTAATTAAAAATCGTGTTAAATATCTAGAAAATTCAAAAATCTACATTAATACAAAACAAACTTCAAACAAAAAATACATATCACTACCTTATATTGAACCACTATATAAACATATTTAAACAAATTTTCAAAAAACAACTTAATTTTAGCTAGCAAATCTGCAAACAATTTAAATATTATTTTCTCAAATTTAAAAACAAAAACACCGATATTGAAACAACCTAACGTGGTTTATGAAATTAAATGTTTAAATTGTAATTCATGTTATACAGGAGAAACAAGTCAAATTTAAAAAAACGTCTAGATCAACATAAATATCATATCCAAAATTAAAAAGTCGTTGAATTCTATTAACAAACGTACAGATTTTTTAACATTTATTAAAATAAAATATTTATTATGTTAAAAAAAAAATCAATTTACCTTTTCAGTTTCCGTTGACAACCTTGTTTATTTTGACAACTTGTTTATATTTTTCACTTCTGACGATGCTGTGGAACGACGGCGAAACGTTAAGTGTATTGTGCGCTATTTAGATCCGCTTAAAAGATTTTCTGACACAATATTAATATTCAGCATTTTAAGTTGTGTAAAATAATTATTTTCGTGAAATAATTCATACAGTCCATTACGTTGCGATGAGCGAGATCCGTGAACGACGTCACAGAGTCACGTGGTACTGACACACGAATCTCTCGCATCGAGTACTCCTTTAGATAAGTTTACAGCGTTTTCGATTAATCGCAATAGTGCGCACTCAGAGTCTCTTCATTTCGTGTTATTACATGAGGTCAAAAGAAGATGCAAATACACTGAGTGCAACCGGTGCATGTGAATCGAAAACGCTGTTAGTCTCCTTGCGGTTGGTCACCTTCCTAGTTCAGAGCCATTTTTCTGTGCAGAAGACGAAGCCACACGCGATCCTAATAATCGCGAGAAAAAATTATTATTTTTTTTTTCAACGACGTGGCCAAACGCCCGCCGCGTCGCGCCGGCGGAACCATGTACTGTATTTCCAAATTCCGTCGAAAATTCAACTGATTTGCGCACGTACGGCGCGGCGCACAGTGGGGTGAGTCTTAAGAAAACGTGATTATGAGCAATAAAATCAATTGACCAATCAATGAAAAGCATATAGCCATTTCATTTGTAAATGTCCAGGCCACTTAAAATCGAAAACAAAATTTAAATAACATTGTTCGTTTTTGAGTTATTGAACTTCAAAGTTTAGTTTATTTAGAGTAGTCGCACGGACAATATTTGTACAGGTAACGGTAAAGCTAATATCTAAGTATTTTAAGAAACTTTTCCAAAACTAAATTACAGATTAACTAAGGCACTATTACTACTGTTTAAATAGTACAAAAGATCTTGACAAAATATTTTACTTAAAGTTGGTTCTTGTCCGATGAAATTTGTATCACAAAATCTTTTTAACCGGACACTAAATCGCGCACTATACACTTAACGTTTCACCGTCGTTCGACAGCTTCCTGTTTATATTTTTCACTTCTGACGAAGCTGTCGAACGACGGTGAAATTTTAAGTGTATAGTGCGCGATTTAGTGTCCGTTTAAAAGATTTTGTGATACAAAATATTTTACTTTGACAAAAAAAAAATCGGTTTGCTGGGGACGATTTATTCAGTAAAAAGAAACTTTAATTAGAGTTTCAAAAAGACGTCCAACTTCGCCTGGTCTAAAATTTACACTGGATGAAAGGGCATTATTTTGTGCTTCTTCCCTTAGAAAACTAATATCCGCATCCGTCCGCCTTGCAAGTTATAAACATTTATGTATAAGTAGTCAGTCACTGTTACGGAATAGTTGCCGTGCGATTTCGTGTCGTGAAGGCAGATTTCTAGGGTAAAATTACCACTATTGTTTTTAAGTATTCCAGTTGAAACATAATTAGCAATTTCTTTATTACTCTTAAGATAATCATATAATTACATATTAATGAATTGCATCTTAAGTCATAGAAGTTGTTCTAATATGTAATTAGTTAATCGCCTTTTCTGAAACCGAAATTGAATATAGTACGTTCTTAATCTCCCTTCTTAGAACATTAATTACACAAAAAAAGCAAGTACTGTGGCCAGAAACATTAGAACTTTTGGATCTAATGGAAGACGATTACAAGGAAAATGTACAAGTGGCTGGAAAATTATCTGCAATATCAATTGGTGGGTTCCAAGAAAATTCAATTGAAAAAAGGTTGTCTGCCCTCAAAGTTTGAGTGTCAGCCAGATCGTAGAAAACGAACTGCAGTACATGCACCAAGATCAGTAGCAATTAAACGACAGCGACTTCAGTTGATTAAAGAATTAACTGAGACTTCCAGTTCAGTTACAGCAGTAACTGAAGGTACACACTGTATTTTTAGTGCTTTTACAAAATAGAAACTGATTTATTTTAGAAACATCCCAAACTGTAGAGGACTCAGTGACAGAAATTGATGTGGCATCCTGCATAGATGACACTGTAGCTGCTGAATCAAACAAATCTGACAAAGCCGTGCAAGTTTCAATAAGGGTACAGAAATATTTTCGTAGTAAAGCTACTCAATATGTGAGCCAAGTCAAAGACACTTCAAGTTCACCATTTTCTTACCCGACACTTACAACAATCGCAACCTCTCCTTTCAATTCCATAAGGTGTGACACAAAGCCTACAACATATGAGAGTGTTCGAAGAAACTTACGACTTAACGAACATGGACCACCTATTGAAGCCACACAGAAAATTTCAGATAGTGATTCCTCATTTGTTCCATCTTCAGAAGAAGGAACATCAGAAAGTGCTCAACAAGAATATGTATTAAAAGTAGAAGAAGAAGCTTTTTCAAAATCTTGTTTAAATAATACCATGGTAATGATAAAAAAGAGACCGAGATATTATGTAGGGATTCCAAAAGACTGCTATTTTTTAATAGATATGTTGGGTAAACACTGTAAAATTTCCCATGAAAATATAGTGTTGTGTTTGAAAAAAATTAGGTTGAATTCTTCTTTTATAGATCTTGCAGACTCCTTTGGAATCAATTCTACATATGCTAGCAAAATATTTTCAAAATGTATACCCAAACTTGCACAAAATTTAAAACCTTTTATTGTTAAAACTCGCCCACAACAAGTCAAAAAAAATTTGCCCATTGCTTTTCGATGTAATTACAGCCAAGTTAGTTGTATTATCGACTGCCTAGAGATCGAGATTCAAAAGCCATCAAAAGCTATACATCAAGCCTTGACCTGGTCCGAATACAAGAAGGCAAATACTATAAAATATTTGGTTTCATGTACACCAGATGGAATAATAAATTACATATCAGCTGGCTATGGAGGTAGAATATCTGATGTAGCTTTGGTAGAAGTTTCAGATTTTTTACAATTACTAGTACCAGAATCCTGTGTATTAGCAGATAGGGGTTTTAAAAATATTGAAAAGTTGCTTTTTGACAAAAGGTGTAAACTTATTAGGCCTCCAAGTGTTACATCTGGTGCAAAATTAACTAAATATCAGGTTCGTGAAACAAAGCAAGTTGCAAGTTTACGTATACATATTGAAAGAGCAATTCGTAGAATAAGAGAATTTTCAATGTTAAAGGGACATGCAGTAATCAACAACAAACTGATAAATATGATAGATGACATTATTATTATTGCATGTGCTATGATAAATTTGCAGGGACCCTTAATTCGGGTATAATTACACTTGCTTTTACGTAGGTATGATCATCTTTCCATTCATGAATTCTACATAAGTTATTGTATACACTATGTATAAAATTCTTTAAGTATTGTGTTTTATTGAAAATATGCTGCAAAATAAAAATAGAACATTTTAGCAAAAAGAATAAATTATGTATGCACATACCAAGTGCACACACTACATATTTACAAAAACAACCATTGTTCTGACAAACAGAAATGAAACTTACTCTACTTAATTTACAATGTTGTGGGCAGAGAATTTTGGACACTTTATCAAAGCGGAAGCTATCTTTTGTATAGTGTAAATTCATAATTTTCAGCCACACAATAAAATGTTTGGTATTTTAAATTTATGTCAAAAAAAGTGTCTGACATTTTCTGTTCACAACTATACATAATTTCACAAAAGTGTTCATATGTCTGACACAAATTCAAAAACTTCCACGTAATTGTGGATAAATATTCTCACTCCAAAACTGCTGCAACAGATTAATGAGCTCTAGAATGTAATTTTCATCATAATTTATCCACAAAATATGCACAAGTTTATTTAATTCAAAATTTGCATCAGCTACACAAAAGCAACATCGTCTCTTTTACATACAAACATCTGTAACTGCACTTGAGCCATACACTTCTTGGTTATTGCACCATCCTTTATGTAATTTGAAAATGTTTTATCACTTGTGGGGCACTTCACTTCTACCACATAACTTTCTGCAAGGCCATCAGGTGATGCTGCTAGCATTGGATTCTCTGAGGAGATGAACAACCCACAATCGCTAAACTTTTCGTTCAGTTGATTTTCTGCAATCTTTTTTACGGCCTTTTCCAAATCTCTTCCTCTTTTCTCTTTCAATTGCTGTAGTATCAGGAAATTTGGCACCCATTATTGACGCAACTAACGTACCCCTTGCAGTTTTGCACCGACTAACATCAAATGCTTTTGACGCTGTAATTCTTCCATATCTTAATTCATACCATAATCCAGTTTTATATTGGGACCTTGTTGCTTTTTCAACTTTATCACACATAACCTTCGTCATTTTAAGTTTTAACATTTCAATAAACTCTAGACACGTTGCATCTCTAGTATGCATAAAATTCATCATTAAATTATGCATCGATAACATCCCCACACCTTCCACATCAAAATCTGGTTGGTGTTTCAAAAGTTGACAGTCAAGTTTTCTGTTCCTAGCTTCTTTAATAAATTCATCACACACCAACTGATTTGATGAAACATTTACATTTTCCCCTGATCGTGTAGCAGACGACAACTCTTTTGATGTTACATACTTCAGCGAAGTACCTATTCTCGACAATGTGGGTTTCTTCCAATAGCACTCTACAGATGTACGAGATGGTTCTTCGCTCCTACGATGAACCCACATCAAGAAAGCAGCTGCATGTTTGCAGCCTCCTGCCGAAGCTGCACAATCATGGCACGTCAATTCTGTCACCACATTTTTATCTTCATCCACAACCATTGTCACTTTATATGTCGTTGACCTCACCTTGTGCTCTGGAGTTATTCTGCACTGCACAGAACATTTATTACGCTCTCTTTTTAATTGAACGTAACCTATGGTATCATCCCCGTAATTTTGTCGTGTTGCACTGCAAGTAGAAATAAATAACGCTACTTACAGTGAAGTTTTCACATTCCTAAACTCCGCTGAACAGAAATCAGGATTGTTTTTGAAAAATTCCGCTATCGCAACAACATCCAGAGTAGGTAAATTATTACCGTCAGCTTTCTCGTACCCGGATTCCATGGTACTGATTCGTTTATTAAGACACTATTATACGTATCACACCGGCCTTCTTCATACCCTAGGTACAAATGCTTTATAAATACCGTGAAATACAAAACTACAGGTTTGTTTACTTTAGCGCCGCCATATTGAATATGAACACTGACGTCAACCAATCATAACTCCGTTCGACATCACGTGGAATTGGCGATAATTATTTCAAATTTTAATTAATGTTTGTGAGATAATTACATGTTTAATTTTTTTAGTTTTTTGAAATTTCATATTAGTTTTACATTTATTGTGTTTATTCCGCACTAACATAAGATTTTGTAATCAGTGCATCAGTTGCGGAATCAAAAAAAGCATACAAGTCTTTAGACGTTTAGGTTATATTTTGCAATATTAGAATCAGGCCCGTCCAACTTCATGGGAAATACGGTATCACTTTGAATGTAGGCCAAGGGGGTGAAAGGCAAGGAATAGGTATGGAATTGTGCTGAATTTGAAGATGGCGCTAGCCACATCGTAGTTTGTTTACAGATTTCCTTTTTCAGTATTGTTTACTCGCGCTGAATGTTAAGATGGCGCTGGCCACTTTATTTAAATTTGGCGCTTTAGCATCTTGGCTCATGTTTCCTGTTCTTCCTCTCATTTCCGCAACGCTCAGTCGAACGCAATTCGTATTTGAATGTTGTCAAATTTTCTCTGGAATTTGTAGTCATTTTGTAGTGTTGCTTCTTCTTTTACGTGTTCATCACATTTTCGGCGTTACTTTAAAAAGCAAATTAGTGTTTATAATAGTGTTTATAATTAGTGGTGTTTATTAGTAATTGCTATGGATCGACATTTATGTGTTATTTGCGGTGCAGTTGAAAATGTACGCCTGTTTTGGTTTCCATCGGTAATCAGTAAGTAAGTATACATATAATTCAAGTACCTAAATATCTTTTTACTATGGTTCAATTTCTAGATGAATAAAAACAATTTACAAGGAACCTGTTTCTAAAATACCCTATCGAGTTTCCAATGCAGTTTGCTGGTGAGGACACTGTTGGCAGAGGTGATATACAGGTCATAAAGGATGCTTTCGAAATGGACAGGAAGGAAATGATCTTTCGAGTTGTGCCAAAACTAACATCTCAGCATTTGGCTCCTACTTCATTTTCTAAAATGAAAGTTTCGTTAGCGGCACAACTGTTCAGCCATTCTGTTGCATGTTTAATCTTTTACAACATGTCGAAAGGTAAGTGATAGATGCAAAAAAAAATTATTACTCTAATTATCATGGTTTGTAGGTTCATTGGGAAACAGTGCTTTTAGCACTGCAACTTTAGTAAATGAAATAGATATGTTGTTCGACAGTTTTAATGGCATGCACGTGTATCCACACCAAGGCAAAAATTTACGTACTGCTGTGTCCGAATCTTCCAACCATTTGCAGTTTTGGGAATCAATGAAGCATAAAATCAGTAAGTTACAAGAATTGCTTATATCATGAAAGAGAATAATACTATTGGAGTAGATCTCAGATGTCAATACTTATAAGTATGTAAATATTATTTTCATTAGGACATTCAGGCGTAAGAATCGTAATTTCAATAACAATTTTCTATTAAAAGTCTAAATTAATTAAACTTTCCTACTTTTTTTGTTGAATTTCAAAATATGTTATAGAGGGTGATTTAAAAAAATTTTTATCAACTCTTGCCATGGAATTTGAACGACATGTAGCTTTACTGTAAAACAGCATAAAGGAGTGCAATGACGTACTTTTCACTTAAGCTAAGACATGCCATCCAGATCTCATGGCAAGAGTTGATAAAAATTTTTAAAAATCACTCGTTACTATATATGTATTATGGAAATAGTAATATATTTGTTCTTTTTCTTTTCACAGGCCAATGGCGCTTTGTAGGCTATAAAGGTGCAATGCCTCCCTCCCAGAAAGGCTGGTTAGCTAATTTAGAAGTCATGCCCGCAATCTGGAGGAAATGCAAAGCCATGGGTTTGGAACATCTACGGACACGCAGCATAAATCAGGATGCTCTAGAGAATATGTTTGGTGGTCTTAGATCGTACTGTGGTGACAACTGTAATCCTACAAGTCTACAGTTTATAAGTTGTTTAAAAACTCATATACTGAATGGGCTCACACATACTGGTATAAGGGGTACCAATTGTGAGGATGACAGTAATGAGTTATTAAGTAACTTACAAACTTTTCTGAAAGTAAGAAGTAGTACTGATCGTGGTGTGCAACCTGAAAGTAATGAAACAACTGACAAATACATGCTTAATACCATAATAGAATCTGTGGGATCATCAAACTTCTTCAAAGTCTGCCTGCTTTTTATTTGTTGTGCTTTGTATTTTAAAGTTTTTCTTAGCATATTAAGTTGTTTCGGAATTACAAACTGGGATGACAAATACCTGGCAAGTTTCAACTTACCTTACTTTTACTATCTGTTTTTATTTGTTTTTACTTATCTGGTTTGTATGACTATCTTAAAATTAAAAAGCTTGTTGTACTTTATGATTCCTTAGCTGTACATACATATTCTTTATGTAAAATACTGTAAAATTTTGAAGATGTAAGCATATAATTTCGTCAGATTTTTTATGCACTATAATTGCTGATTAAAGCCTAACACATTTTTCTATCATAGGTTAAGAAGTTGTGTAAATTGCCTTAGTAGCAATATTATTCTCTTTGGATACACTATGAATACGTAAACATGCAGAAACTTTTTTGCAATGAAAATTGGAATTTGTACACAATTGTTTTGTTATTATTAATTATTATTTCGTTATACATATAATAAATTGAGTGACGTTTCAATGTTTTTATTTATAAATTTCTGTTCAATCCTAAATTATGTAAAGAGATGTAATAATTATATTTGGGTACTTTTAAATCAAATGTGTTTTATACTTGTCGTGAATTTTGTGATTTTGTCGTTAAATTCTGACGAAGTCACAACTTTTACGGTGAGATGTACAACATATTTGATTTCTAAGTAACGAATGTAATTATAACATCTTTTTATGCCCCAGAAAGTATTCAATTTGAATTTGAATGTCCCGCGGATTTTCAATTTTTTTTTGTTAATAATGACGCGAGAGGGCGCTGCAGTATCATCAGCGACATCTTCAAATTCAGCACAAAAGCAGCATTTTTGTGGAGGGGGAAGTGTACCAAAAATTTTACACGTAGTTAGCTATCTCTTGTTGATATGATCGGTGATTAGAATAGTGTAAATCGTCAGATTGACATAAACGCTGAGGTAGAGTCCCGATGAAGCGGAATATTAAAAACGGAAGCGTAGCGGAATTGCGCTATGTTTAATTTACTCGTCCTTTAATAAAATTGCGGAATGAATTGTAAATAAATAAATAAGTAAATAATCTAATGACAATCTAGAAAAAAAAGTTTTTTGCGAATATTTATCATATTATCATTACCACTCATCACCATCAGTTGATAATTTATTGCACAAAAATGGATGCAAACACTTTGTTAGGATGATTTGAGGTTAGAAAACTCGCGGAATCCGCCAAAAAGTTAAACTTGGGCAACTTTTCTGCGTAATGACCTTGAAAAAAGCGGAATCACAACGTAACTACCTGTAACCAATAAGATCTCGAATAAACGTTCCGTTCCGCGTTAATTCCGCGTCATCGGGACTTAGCCTGACTTAAAATGACACAATGCATAATTCAACTTTCACTTTTAGAAGTCAACAAGAAAGCCATAGATTGTGGTAATAGTAAACTAAACTGAGAATTCATTTACGATAAAATAACATACATAAATATATTTAACAAATTAATGTCTAATGCTTCACAGCAGCTCCATTATTTCTCACAACACTTTACAAACGCTCAGGCATTGAATAAATACAAGAACGGATATAGTCAAGGGAAAGTTCATTCCCAATTTCTTCAATCTTATCTAATAATTCGTGTGCATTTGCAGGTCTAAAATGAACGGCGTACATTTTCTTCACGATATAACCCCAAACATGTTCAATGGGGTTGATATCTGGGCTTCTGGAAAGCCATGGCAAACGCACAACGTTATTTACTTGAAACCATCTGTTTACAACTCTAGATGTATCTTCTTACTGACCACCCTTCTCCAATTAGTGTATTTATTTGCGGTTTTTGGGCAACAGTTAAATGCGGCATGTTACTGTCGGTATGTCACCTTGACAATTATTTTGACGTAAACGTCGAAAATATTTCAAACAAAGTTAAGTTCACAGTAAGACATTTTGAGTGTATGCTTTTTTTAATTCCGCAACCGTACCCTATTGTGTTTCATAAACATGAATGCACAACAAGTAAGTTTTATTGTAATTTACGTACAGTACTACATACGTACTATATAATGTAGAGGTTTGGTGATTAGTACCTATAATTCAATCTATGGATATAATGTTGACTTTATTTCAGTAATTCCAGCGTTTTTAGGAGAAATTGAAAGTAAGAACTGATGATAATTTGACAGAAATATTTATTTTCTTTATTTGTGTATATTGAATACAAATGGTTTCACAGCAAACTTAAAACTTAATAAATTAATGCATCTGTGAATGCTACATCCAACACTCCTCCTCATTCACACAAGATTGCATTTTTCACGCAATTTCTTTAGTCTTTGTTTCTGTAGTGGTTTTGTAAGTAGGTCTGCCAGCATAAAATCAGTTGGGCAGTACTTACACTGTACCTTTCCTTTAGTCACAAAGTCTTTCACAAAATAGTACCGTGTATCTATATGCTTGGTACGATTAGACAATTTTTCTTCTTCAATTAGTCTAAGACAGCTTTGATTGTCTTCATACATCGTAATAGGACCGTCTAATGATTGTTTCATGTCATCAAAAATATTTCGAATCCATAAAGCCTCCTGACATGCAGTAGACAAAGCGATAAATTCTGCCTCTGTAGTGGATAATGCCACACATGATTGCTTTCGACAAGCCCAACTGACAACACCACCATTGACCAAAAATACGTAGCCGCTGTTAGATTTTCGATCTATTTTATTTTCAGCCCAATTGGCATCTGCATATTCAATAACTAATTCTTCAGCCTTTACATTACCTAATGTCAACTTTAATTGCGACGTACCTATCAAGTATCGGACAATGCGTTTTAGCTCATTCCAATCTCGTTGTGTAGGTTTGCTTATTTTTTGCGCTAAAATCGACACACTGGCAGAAATATCTGGTCGAGTGCTAACTGATATATAAAGTAAGCAACCAATTAATTTCTGATAATCTGCATTGTTAAGTAAAATCTTTGTTTCGTCCTTTGATTTCTGGTAGCTTGGATCAAGTGGCACATTTGATATCTTTGCATCTTTTAAACCAAATAATACTGCAATCTGATTGATGTAACCCATCTGCGATATTTGATAGTGTCCATCTTGATTCTTTTGAATTTCTAAACCTAAATAATGGCGGATGTCACCCAAATCCTGCATTTCAAATTCCATTGACAGCGTTTTCTTTACCAGTTCTATTCCTTCTTGCAGTTTGCTCGCCACAATCAAATCATCAACATAGATGAGTACAAAGCACCATTCATTCTTGTAATTTTTCATATATAAACATGGATCCGCCGTGCCTTGACTAAAATCTGCTTTAATTAAAACACTGTGAATCGCTTCATTCCACGATCTTGCAGCCTGTTTAAGTCCGTATATGCTTCTTTTAAGCAAACAAACATAATCCAATTTGTTTTCTTCTTCATACCCTGGTGGTTGTTTCATATAAATGACTTCCTTTAATTTTCCATTTAAAAATGCTGTCTTAGCGTCTAAGTGTCGCACAAACATCCCTTGATTGGCAGCAATTTTTAATAGGATTCTGAATGTTGCTTGTTTTACCACAGGAGCAAACACTTCGTCATAATCTATCCCATATTTTTGGGAAAAACCTTGAGCAACTAGCCGCGCTTTGAAACAGCGTATATCACCATCTGCATCAAATTTTATTTTATAAACCCATTTGCAACCGATTGCCTTCCGGTCGCTCGGCAACTTACATAATTCCCAAGTTTCATTTTTCTTCAAAGAGTTCATCTCGCTGTCCATGGCTTTGATCCACTCGGCCTTTTGATTGCTAACTATAACTTCTTCTAAAGTTTTTGGTTCCCTCATCTCTGTCTGCACCTTATTAATCTCTTCGATTAATCGACGCGGTGGTATTCCTTTATTCGTACGCTGTGATACGCGCGTTTGCCGTTCTTCTGCAATATTTTCTTCCTCATCACTTAAATGATCAAAACTATCTTGAATTAATTCATTCACTTTACTATGTTGACTTACATCGATTCCAATATCGACAAATTCATTTGAGTCTTTCTTGTTCGTCCTTTCAGTCAATTCCAAATTGCTGTCTGACTCTTGATAAAGACCTTCCGTAAAACGAACATCACGGCTTATAACAATCCTCTTTCGACTTGCATCGTAGCATCTGTAGGCCTTCGAATGTTCATCATAACCGACGAAAATCATCGGTACCGCTACACTGTCCAACTTTCTTCGCTTTTCTTCTGGAACATGAACAAAGCATTTACATCCAAAAATTGCCAAATGTTTGGTACCTGGTTTGCTTCCATTCCACAACTCGTAAGGAGTCCTTTCAACTGCTCGGGTTTGTGAACGATTCTGGAGGTAATTAGCAGTGTTTACTGCTTCAGCCCAAAAACTATAAGGCAATTTAGCATCTAGAAGCATACACCTAACCATCTCAACGAGTGTTCTGTTCTCTCTTTCAGCTACTCCGTTTTGCTGTGGGGTATAAGGTGCTGTGTACTGCATCTGGATCCCCTCGCTTCGTAAAAATTCGGTTACTTTGCTTCCCACGTATTCTCCTCCTCGATCCGATCTAATTACCTTAGGTTTTCTTTCAAACTTATTTTTTACCAATTCTACATACTCTTTAATTTTTGTTTCGACTTCAGATTTATGCTGAAGTAGGTAAATAACTGTATACCGGGAAAAATCGTCGATAAATGTGAGTATATAGCGCTTGCCGCTTAGTGAACTTGTCTGCATAGGTCCGCAAATATCGGTATGAATAAGATCTAATACTGCAGTTGACTTTTGAGATGATTTTTTAGGAAATGTCAAACGTGTCATTTTACCTTTTTGGCATATTTCACAAAACACTTTTGTACCGCAATCTTTAATTATCAAATCATTAACCAACCCTCTTGAGTATAATGCTTTTATTGCTTCTGAATCTCGATGACCAAAGACTCGATGCCAATGATGAATGCAATTTGACTTATGCTCAGTTACTTCGTATACTTTATTGGGTTGGCGTAGTACAAATAAACCTGAATGTTCATCAGCAATTCCAATTTGTTTATCCTTTCGCAAAATTTCGCAAGCACCTGGGATGAAATTTATTTTAAAGCCCCTGTCTAACAGTTTTTTAACTGAGAGTAGATTTCCTTCAATAGCAGGAGCATAAAGAACATCCGAAACTACAGCCACTGATTTTTCAGCTTTTGCATTGACAAATTCAATTCTACAAGTACCTTTTCCCATAACATTTACTTTTGTACCATTAGCCACATGGAGATCGTTACATTTTACATGGTCTAAAGAAATAAAATACCTTTTATCGCTTGCAATATGACAGGTAGCGCCTGAATCAATCGCCCAACCTGTACTTTTTCCTGTGTGAACCATGAATAAGAATTCTTCAAAATGCTCTACTTTATTGAGTTTCTCATTCTTCACCTGCTGGTCCTTTCTAACTTTTTCTGATTTGCCCTGTTTTTCTTTCCATATCTTATATTTAGCACATTCACGCTTCATGTGACCACTTTTCTTACAAAAGAAACAAGATACACTTTTCTGAGTTGTTTTCAGGACTGTTTCTTTACTTTCTTTACGACTATCACTCACTTCCTTTCGACGATTGTATTGACTGAGTAATTTTGACTTAACTAAACTCAGTGTTAAATCCGCTTCCGGTCTTGTCTCTAATGCCGTAACAAGTGTGTCGTAACTTCTAGGCAAACTGCTTAAAATCATACCGACAACCCAGCTATCTTTAAGTTCCTCGCCAAGATCAATTAATTTTTGAAACAAATTTGTCAATTTTGTAATATGCTCCTCCATGTTGTCATTTTCAGTCATTTTTGTACAGCAAATACGTCGAATCAGGCATACCTTATTGCTCAACGTATCCTTTTCATGGTGGTTTTTGAGAGCCACCCATGCTTCCTTTGCTGTTCTGGAATTTCTTATGTGACACAACTGACTGTCGTCAACCAACAGACCAATCCATCCGCGAGCTTGATCATCACGCATCTGCCAATTTTTAATTTCTTCATTACTTGTACTATCGCTATCAGGTCTATCCTCATTCAGAACGCTCCATAACTTTTCCTTCATCAGTAACATTTCCATACGATATTTCCATACAAAATAGTTTTCGCCGTTCAATTTTGCAATGCTTACTTTTGCTTCTGCCATTCCTTATGTTCCTCACCTTACGCGTGCTCGAAAATGTTCAAAACAGTTCAAATTCGCACTTTGATTGTCACCCCCGGAAAACTTTAAACAGCGGTGCACACTTTATTCTCCTTAGCTGGGCCCATAACCTGTTGACTTTATTTCAGTAATTCCAGCGTTTTTAGGAGAAATTGAAAGTAAGAACTGATGATAATTTGACAGAAATATTTATTTTCTTTATTTGTGTATATTGAATACAAATTGTTTCACAGCAAACTTAAAACTTAATAAATTAATGCATCTGTGAATGCTACATCCAACATATAATAGTAGTAATTGTAATCACAAGTAAATAAATGAATAATAAGTATTATTCATTTAAAAAGATTATATATTATATCAAAATCAGTTTTACAAGCAAGAGAAATTAACAATTCATAACAATTTTATTAACGTTTTAATGGACGCAACTGTCGGCTTTTGGTGAAACATTTTTTAAAACATATGAAGAAATAAAATAAAACACTTGGTATTGTTTCACTTAAATTTGTTTATTGCTCGATACGCATTTCGGCATTTACGCCATCTTCGGGAGTTTATAAACTAAAACTAAAATTATCTTGACGTGTTTGCGTTTAATGTATTCTAAACTAGCCTGTGTTTTACAATTCTAAGAACGAAATATGGTCTGGATTATTTTCGGAGAAACAAGGGTTATAGAATGGATATTTTGAAGCTTTGTACGTAGAAAAAGAAAATACGGAGGTAACAATCTGTTCAATGACCAGCTCGACCTCATCCGTACCCCTCTAGTTCCCCCGATTTTCTATTAACATATAACTCTTCATGTTCATATGGTGCTCGGATTGCTACATGTGTGCCGTCAATAAAACCAAGTATTCCTGGAAACTGGAAGGCTCGGAAGTTTCTTAAAACAAAAAGAAGTTACTTTTTGGGGAACTTAGAAATCGTTATACAGGGTGTTTCATTGAAGATGCACCAAACTTGAGGGACACGTTTCTGACATTATTTCAAACAAAATATCTTAATAAAAAATTTTAATCGGTGCAACTTGAAATTTGCATAATTTGGAGCCGATGTTTTTATAAATACCGTAGCGATTTAAATTTCTGCCGCCGTGAAACAAGACGAGCGATTTAAATTGTTTTATGAATGGCACGCGGCTGCAAGAAGACAATAAAAATCTATCGTAAACGAAAAAATTTATGAGAGGCTTTTAAGTTTGCCCTTGACCGTAAGACGTGTTAAAGGCGAACACTTTGAAAAAAGCGTGCGTTTTCGTCGCACTAACATTTATGCAAACCGTAATTACATCAAATTTGCCGAGTCTTAATAATGTACGATAATTAACGCTTGTAGCGGGATTTTATTTATTCCTGTATCCAACAATTACTACAATTATGTACAATTAATAAATTGGAAAAATTAGTAACTAGAATTATTGCTTCTGCCGCGGCGGTCTGCTAAATTATTTGCCTATCAAACTGAACTTGGTCACATGAAGTAGAAACAAATTCGGAAGCGGGCAAATTACGAAAACGGCAATTACCTTACAACATGTGTTCAAATAATCTGCGTATCCTCGAAATGTGTAATCGCCCATCGCATACACCAACACACCCACACACACACATAATCAACTTAAAAATGAAAAGTATAAACTACACCAACTAATTACTCGTCACTACAACGTTAACCAGAACGGGGTGAACGAACTAAATGTGTTTCATCATATCATCTGAGGCGCGACAGTTTATGGGGTAATAAAGTAAAAAACCGAATGTTAAGGCAGGTTAAGAATTCGGGCCGCTCTCATCTATTGTACGTTTTAAAAATATACGATTCTCCTTTCCCTTCGATTATCTCAGAACTTATTCATTAAAAAAAAATAATTATGGGAAACTTTTATTTCTTTTCACGATATTTACCGACATGCCGAGTTTGGTGCATCTTCACTGAAACAGCCTGTATTTACTTCTGAATTATTTCCAAACGCTTTTCTTTAGTAGATGGAAAATTTAACCACCCAGTCAATATGTGGCCTGAATTTAATGCTACAGTGACTTGGTCAATTGCCCTGCTGACACTTGGTTGACTAAGCCCAAGGTATGCATCACTGCCTGCAGACTTCTGATAACTTTCATGTGCATAAAAATGTAGGGCACACAGAACCTTCTTACAAAACAATGAAATCTGAAAAGCATTCGTGTGAATTAATATATGCATACTTACTTTGATTTCTACAGGTACTGCATGACTTCTTTCATGAAAGGGCAAAATCGGTCTAATTTCCTCAATTAACCATCTTGCTCTTTCAACTGACAAGCGATATTTTCCCGTAAATAATTCGTTTGTCATCATAAATGGATCTGAAGAATCTCGTAACTGTCTCAATCGAACACTATTCACATTAATCAATCGTTTTCTTTCATTAGCATCTCGTCTTCTGAGAATTCTCACAAAGCAGCAACCATCTTCACAAAAAGAATAATTATTGATAATTAAACGTGTGTGGATTCTAAAAGCTCATAACTTTTTCAGTGACTGTTGACTTCACATTACAGTTAAGTAACATTGACGTATATTTGACGGGTTACTTCTTGCTTACTTGCTTGAAATTTCTTGGGTACCCGATGTGAAAGATTATACTTTATTTAACGTAAAGTGAAATAACTTTTTCTAGTTACGGACATTTTTTTAACTTAATAATTGAAATTTAAAGTTGGTTCTTGTCCGATGAAATTTGTATCACAAAATCTGTCCGGTTAAAAGATTTTGTGATATTAATAATTGAACAACTAATGATAGAAGCAAACCAAATTTAAAAAGGCTGTACAGCATAATATCTAACACGTGATCAATATCTTTTCTAATCAAGTGACCTATGGAAAAAATTATATCTTTGTTTGGTTCATTACTTAAAAAGCCATTTGTATTATTTTTAGTGCATTCCTATCGTTTTGTATAGGAATGCAATATAAATATGTAATACAAGTGGCATTTGAAATAATAAACTAATTAAAGACACATGATTTTATTTCCATAGGTCACTTGATTAGAAAAGATATTGATCACCTGTTATTTTTTGCTAATTATAATTTTGTTAATTATAAATTATTTATGTACAAATGTATAATTTTGCTATCATAAATTAATCTATACACTTTGAATGCAATTAAATATTATTACTCGTAGTTACTATTGTCTCTAAAACTTTTTGAAAGTCATTTGTAGGTTAAACAAATGCTACTGGAGGCTACTTACCTCTCATATCGATCGGATAGGGTCACAATCGATAGATAACTGGTTTCGATAAATCTTTCCGATTTTCGACATTATCGGAAGACCGCGAATAGGGTTTTTGCGATTCACTCGACAACTTGAACCGAATTCGGTTATTGATATCTGCTTTCCGAGATAACGTGAATAACCCCCCTGTTCAAATTCTAGTGACTACTTCAATAAAAAAAATAAGATAATATTAAAATATTTTCGACGTCAGCACTTATAAAAATTGCTGTATTATTAGATGAAGAGGAACAGGAACAAATGAAGCGGGGTCGGAAGCGAAAAAGGCTTTTTGGGTGATTTTCCCGCACATATTCTATTAATTTTTCATTCATTTCGCATGAAAAATTAACTCTTTTCTGACGTTTCATCATTTCTGTCACACTTCATATAATATTAAACTAAACTGTGCAATACACGCACAATCGGCACGGTACGTGCTCGGCAAATATTGTTAGGAAGGTATACTGTTAATTAAAATATTCTATTTTTGGTCAATTACTTGCATGCAATATGTAAAAAGATATACCTAGATAAAATCTATGAAAACAACTTAAGATTAAGAAGAAACACGCCATAATCACTTTTCCCTATGCGTCGTCCTACTGTGCGGCAGAACACTGCTTTAAAAAGTAATAATACCGCCGAACGGCGGACTTTATCGAATAAAATGCTTAATCTGCCGTTCTGTTGCTGTGATGTTTAAGTAGTTCACTATTTTAATAATTAACTTTAAGTTGCAGATATGTTGACGATTTTTTTAAAATTTTACCTCATGATAAAGTAAATTATATTTTTAATGAATTCGATTCTTTCATAACAGGTTGCAATTTACTATCGAAAGAGAGAATAATAACAGCATAAGTTTTCTAGATATAAATATTATTAGATAAAAAGATAATTTAATAACAAATTGGTATCACAAATCCACATGGTCAGGTAGATTTATTAACTATAACTCTTATCAAGCAAAAATTCACAAAACTTCAACTATTATTAGCTTGACCGATCGTGCAGTAGCCAGTATTACTTTCGGACAAATTATTCATTGTCAAAAGTATAAATTTAATTAGGTAAAGAAATCCTTGCTTAAAATTGATATTCTAAAAAATTTATTGAATTTGTAATAAATAATCGTGTAAAACATCTAACAAATGTAAATGTTACCAAACTCAAACGTCAATCAAATATCAAATATGTATACCACGTGTCCACCGAGTGTGATTTTCTTTTGTGGCGTTTAAACCATTTAGTATAGAAAAAAATTGCTGTCATTCTCTAACAAAAAAAAAAACGATACGTTAAATTTATTTGCAATTACACAGTGTGTTCATTTAACAAGTGTCAGCAAGTACCTTTTAATATTTCAAACGGAATGCCCTATATATTATTACATATTTTGATAGATATATCAATTAGCATGTAATTGCACATGCTTTAAGCTAAGTAACACTAGATTAAACAAACCTGAAGACTACGCAGATTGTTGATGGCTGAAAGTTCTTTCTGCTGAATTTAGAAGTGAAATATTTGATGTTTTAAATTTCAGAAATTAGAAGTCTTTTCACTACAAAATCTTTAATTATTTCTTTCTAAACCTGTTTCGCCTAGTAGGCATCCTCAGTAGAACATTTTTTAAATATTTAACCATCAAGTAAAAATTAAAGATAATACATTAAAGATAATACATTAAAGATAATACATTAACACTGAACACGTTGACTGCGGGAGATGCAAACCCTACCTTGTCGTTCGTTAACTGCGGTACATACCGCCGCGGGGTACTGTAGTACGCAATTATTTTTGTGCGATACATATCGCGGGGGATATGTAGGTAAGTATTCAACAAGATGCCATCTAGTTCATTCTAGACTGAGAAATCTATAAGGTAATATTACTATTTACTTATTTTCTAAACCGGACCTTAAACGACCAGTTTAAATTTAAAAAAAAAATTTATAAAAAATATCTTGCATTTTTTACTTTATTATTAAATCACAAATATAAACATATTTTTCACTTCTGACGAAGCTGTCGAACGACTGCGAAACGTTAAGTGTTTATGCGCCATTTAGTGTCCGTTTAACAGAGTTTGTGATACAATTTTCATCGGACAAGAACCAGCTTTAATTTATTATTAAAATTAGATATAATTAGACTATAATTCCGTTCAATTATTACTTATGTAATTCTTATTTGCTTTGAAAAAAAAAATCCAAAGCACAAGAATTTTGTTAATTCACAAAGAAAAATCGAGAAAATACAAAAAAACACCTAATTATGTGGAATATTTATTAAAACATGGAAGGCAGCAAACCAGGCTTGTTTGCGCAATCGTTGATTTGTTGCAGCAACTTATTACTATTAGACGACGAACTTTTTTTTATCAACTTCACGACTAATCGTCGTTTTACTGAGTTTATGTTACATATCCCCGGCTATATGTACAAAAAAATGTATGTAATTAAGTTGTGCAGAGTACAACAATTATAATGATACCTTTGAAGTCAAAATCGGTTAAGAAATAAGCAAGTTATGGGTTCCGCACAGAACAAAAGTTTGGTGAATTTCATTCCCGCTATAGCGTAAAGAAGCATACAGTACTCCGAGGATATGTAACGCAGACAAAGTGTTTAGTAAAACTTACGTTACCTTCCAAATTCTGGTAATTATATGTGTGTGTATAAAATATTTCTGTAAATGACTGAAAATGTAAGTACATAAATAAATAAACCATTTGTTAGCAGAAAAAATTGAATTAAATTTTATAACTGGAAATATACTGTACTGTATTGCAAATTGAATGAACGTTAAGAGATCAGATACACAATTTTCATTTTATAGAATTAAAGAAATTATTATTATGAAAAAATGTTTGTTCATTAAGAACAGTATTAAGAAAAAAAATTACAATGTAAAAATATTTCTAAATTCTCGGCTTATTTTCTTTTGGAAGATCATGTAATAATTTGATATTTGAAGAAAAATCAAATGTGTGGGATGTGTTTAGTATCTAGATGATTAGCAAAACTCGAATATGATGTTAGATGTTCTTTAATACGAGTTTTTAGGTTCCTACCAGTTTGCCCAATATGTTGCTGTGATATTACCCAAAATACTAAAAGTTTCCTGTATAAATGAAATCCATCAAGGTGAAAAATTCTATTAACTATTCATCAATCCACATAAATTTATTAAATTGTTTACATTTCCAAATACACCAAAAACAAAACATCTGAAAAATAAAAAATTATTATCAAAATTATATTCAGAGGGAGTAAAACACGCGGGAAAAATGTGTTCCCGCACTCGGTTCGTAAATAACTATTTTATTATCATTTCATTAGAAATGTTTTTTGAGCAAGGCTAAAATAAAAAACGCAAGAGGTTCTGTTAAAAAAATAATAATTTACGACTTAATGAAAATTTCGCATGCTGTAAAAATGTTAATAAACCAAAATGCAACCAAAGAAGTTGCTTTCTCGAATTACTTGGTCGCATTAGAACGAAAAGACACCATACGTACACCATACAAGCAGCATACTGAAAAACAAAAAAAAAATTTTCATTGTCATGGAAACCAAAATTACCAAGTGATACATATTCGGACCCACAATGATCTGTAGATTCCAAATATGTAAAAATATACAGGGCGTCCCATTTAAAATAAGAAAGTTGATATCACGGTGGCCAGTGGTATGTCGGTAAATTCAGCTTATTATTTAATCGACTTTATCACCATTTTGGAAGTAAATTTCCAACATTCGACGCTTTTGATAGTCAGAAAAAAATATTTAACCTTGTATCTGGCGGCATGATGGAAAAACGTTTTTATGCACGGGTGTATCTTAAAATGACAATTATTATACACGAATTTCTTTGTCATAATAGTATATTGTAGACCTCGGCGGTAAAGTGCTTGTTTTCCAGGCCGAGAGAAGATATGGACAGGCGAGGCGCAGACGAGCCTGGCCACTTCTCGAAGCCTGGAAAACCACTTTACCGCCATGGTTTACACATTATTTTTTTTCCTACACAACATTATAATTAATTTTGTTAATATCACGCAAACGTTCTTTTTCTTCAAGTAAAAATATTAAAATTGATTTACTATTAAAATTATTACTAATCTAGATGCTTTAAACAACAGCGTTGTATGTGCTTGCGCGGTCAAACGATCTAAGGCGCTGGTTTAAGACACTAGTCTCTTCAGAGGCGTGGGTTCGAATCCCACCGCTGCCAAGTTGACTTTTTTTTTTCTTGATAATTTTACTCCTTTTTAAAACCAAATACCAGTGGAATTAAATAAAAAAACTTACGTTTATTAATTTTGGCCTCCCAGGACGGTTTAGTCGGCGAAGATGCAACTATTGAAGTAAAATGTCCATTTTCAGCTGCAGAATTAAAAGTGAATGAGGCCATTGAAAATAAGAAAATTACATTTTGCTCTATTGATGATGAAAATAATATAACATTAAATTTTATGCACAATTATTATTATCATTATTAGTAAAAGATTTCTAATTGTTGTTTTCCTCGAAAGCGTTAGTATGGCCCATTCATTTTATCGTTGAGTGAAGGAGTTTAATTACATTTCTTAAAACAACGATTTTATTCACCAGTTGTATACCTGGCAACATATTATGTAAGACTAACATCACATTACTACACTAAGAATTTATAATTTGTCTGTTATGTTTATAACTTATAAATAATGTTTATAAATTTTAAATTTTCATCGGACAAGAACCAGCTTTAAGTTTATAAAATAGTTATCCGTTCGATTTTTGTGTAATAACATAATTAAAAATAACATGTTATGTCTTATTTCACTAAAAATTCTATAAATATCTCTTTATAATACTCTATTTCATTCTTTATTCATTTTAATTACATCTGTCCGGCGAAACTCCTGCTGTTGGGGCAATAAATCACCAACTAGAAGCAGTTTCAACAGTTCCATTTGTATTTTGTGTAGCCTACTTTAATTTTTTTCAAAGCCCATTTTAGCAAAAACTAGAACAATTTAGAAAAGCTGAAAAACTTTTCCAGCTTTATTCCAACACTATCTATAAAATGGTATAAAGTTTAGAACGCTAGAGTTTTTGGTTTGTTCTAAAATTCGATTTTTATTGAGAAGGTTTTTAATTAATTAAAAAGGAATAGTTTTTTCGTTATGAGATCAAGTGTCCCAATTACATTTAGCATGCATACAAGCTAAGACCTTTGCTTCAAAGTCAATAGGAAGATCGCAATTTGACATGGCGTTTACCATTGATTTTCATTGATTTGGCCATTGCTCCGATATGCCCTTAAGGCCCTTCTAGAGTCTGTTTGGATGTGAAATTGGTTGCCTATACATCCCTGCACACAAAGATCTACGAAAGCCATGACAGCTGTCAATCAAATTCGACTTGGGGTGGGTATATACGTTAGGTCTCTGGGGTCATAAAATGTAAATTATTTTAACCCGAAAAGAAATTTACGTACAAAATCCTGCAGTTTCAGGACCTGAGCATGGAAACAAGCGAGCGCTTTACGTGTGGTTCTGTAATATTTTGCTTTGTATTTCAGAATATTATCTCATTTAATTTTTTTTTTTTGGTGTTTGCTTCATTTTATGTTTTTATTTAAAAATTACCCATTTTTCAATAAAATATAGTTATTCTCAATTAAAAATGAAGTATGTTATTGTTTAAATTGTGATAAACATAAAATAAAGTAAACATTAAAAATAAATAAACAATTTAAGTAGCGACATCTTGCAATCGCTTTTTGACCTAACATCGCAGCAGGATTGACAAATTGAAGCTAGTTCGCTTGCTGTCAAAGCATATGAGAATTTTAGAAAAATTTTGTGTAAATTATTATATGGCGAACTAGCTTCAATTTGTCAATCCTACTGCGATGTTAGGTCAAAAAGCGATTGCAAGATGTCGCTACTTAAATTGTTTATTATTTTCACATCGCAAGGGCGAATAACCTGGACAGATCGGTTTGGTTTGGATTTCTTGATCTACGGTTCTGCTGACGAAGGCCCAACTAGGCCTGAAACAGCTGTACAGAGCATGCTCGAGGAATCTGCTGTAATCAAAACCGATTTGCACAAAATCTTTAATAAAAATAAACAATTTAAACTGGATATTGTTCTGAAATATACAAAGCAAGAAATCACCGCATGTGCAAATAAAGCAATCGCTTGCTTACAAAGCATTACAAGGTCAGGTCCCGAAACAGCAGGATTACCGAAATTTATATTGCTAATTTTATATATCTAATGCACACATCTACTTCCACAAATTATTATTATACTAATATAGGTGCTTGATTCGTCTAAATTAAAACAGAAAACAAATCAAATGTTACAATTTGGCTTTATTGAATACATTTTTATGACACTTTTACTTTCTGCCGGGCTGTAATCAACTTTATTAATTAAAAATTAGTATGAATTATTAATTAATTAATTAATTATTTTAATACAACATGGTATGTGGAATTAAATGCTGTATCGATCTGTATTAGCATTCCCTATATCCATCTTCAACAGTTTTTGAGTTATGAGATATTTTTGATTTCATTCATAAAATTTACAATTTTATTAATTTAAATATTTTTAATTTTGTTGATATAGCCATAAAAACAACAAAGCATTTTGCATTTCGCGTTACTGTAAATTTTAATTTCTGACGAAGCTGTCGAACGACTGCGAAACGTTAAGTGTTTATGCGCCATTTAGTGTCCGTTTAAAAGAGTTTGTGATATGTAAATTTTAAACGAAAACAAAAAAAGTCGAGAATCAAAATAAAAATTATTCAAACGTTGATATTCTAATTTCATGAAGAATGATCTAAAATTGTTGAGAGAAGAGAATGTGTGTTCAATGAAATGTATTCCCTCTTGGCTCATATGAAAAAACAAAGTTTGGAAGGTATGAACCTAACTTTTTGGAACTTGAAAAGATGTATGAAAACGAAACGAACTTCAGTAACAAATAACGAAGATAATCAGGTAATGGTTTTAAAACATTTTTACGCTAACCCGGAGAGCTGCAAACTAGCGGCTATTTTCTTCCATTCAATGTAATGACTAATGAAATTCATTCTTTAACCTTTTATAATATGAGATTACAAGCATTCCAAAAAAAGGATGATCAAAGAACAATTAAAATTTCTGAATTTACATTTGCGAAACTCTATTTTCTTTGCTCTACTACAAAATTTGTAGTAACAATAAAAACTCAAAAACTGTTAAAGTTAGGTATAGCCGTGTAGGGAATGCTAATACAGTTCAACGCAGCATTTAATTCTACATACGATATTTTTCTGTGTTTGAATGTCTTCTAGTGGAGTGGTATATTTTAGACATCCTGCAGCTTAATAGATTATGTTTATGAATTTTTTAAAAACCTTAAAGCCTCAACTACAACATTAGCGGTTACAAATAAAATTGCTTCAATAATAGCTGTGATATGATTTTTTGAAAATCAGATTGCAGAATCTAGATTCTAACGAAATTCAAAATATTTCAAAAATGATGCAATCTAGAAATAGGGAAATGTATTACAAATTTATATATTTTTACATGTAGAATTCAAAAACGTGATAAAAAATCTAGCATCTCATTTAAAATAAGCGAGTTGATAGGGACTTTCCGGTATAACCGGAAGTGACTGGAAGTCGATTTTATTTTATTTGGAAAGATCATTTCAAAGTATCTCTCCTCCGTAAATTTCAAATTTCTATCTAAACTTATTCTTTTTGAAAACTTTTAATGAACGGTTTGCGTGAATAACCCCTAACTCAAATCAATTCTACATGAAGGTTTTGGATGTCCTTTTTTTAACGTGGAAATTATCAGTGAAAGGCTATTTGAATTGAAAAGAAGATTTTATTATAAATGTGGGAGTGTGGAAAAGAAGGATCTTTTAATACAGATAACGATGATGGTTTAGGAGTCAACAAAGCAGCAGTGTGCGGTGTCATCGGAGCTGGAACGGGATACTCTGAATTAAAAGATTTTTGTGCGGGTTTAGATATCCCGACGATGCCAGAGAAAACTTACGTAGCTAATCAAAATCAAATTATATATAACATGCTACCTACCTGCGAAGATAGGCAGTAGTTTCACATCGGGTTGTACTTCTCCGATGTGGCCGGCCAGCTGCAATGGGACGGGGGGGTTCAATTCCGAAACGCGAGGCCAAAACCAAAAATAGGCGCCACTTAATTTTTTTTGAAAGGGGAAGAAAATTAAGAAAACCCGTTACCTCCAGAACACGTTAGTTTATTTACACATAAACAACAAAAGAAAATAAAGCATACACTAAATAAATATTAAATCGACAACACCAACAAATGTAAATATTTTACATTAAATTTAAATCGTAACTAATTCAACAGATTATAATTATCGGAGTGTACAAGACATCATTTATTTACGTAGGACGGTTTTAAATTTACACCGGAGTGTACGCAATAAGGTGCATGTCGAAATGCGGCAAAATCAAAGAAAGAAATCAGCAACAACAAAACGCGAATTAACGCTCAAAACTACATATAAAAAAAAGTAACGCTCCCACCTCTATTTCGTCGGCGTGCTATTTGTTTGTCGGCGTATGTGTGTCAAAGCCGCCGCAAACCTCTTTGATGAATGCCGACTACCCCGCAGCGAGACGGGAGGGGAGATTTCAACGTCGCAAGCCGCCGTACACCTGCACGATTCGAAAGAGCGTCATCCCATGAATCTAACTCTTGTTAGGAGTCCGTAATAAAAATAGCTCTGATTAGAAGCCCGCAATAGAAGGCTATAAGCAAAAAAAAGGAAATCGAACGTAAGGGCCAATTCGAAAATTTGGGCCGTACAAAACTTACCTCGGCACTTTACCGAAGCCTGAAACAAAACACGAAGCACGTTTTTTTTCTGTCTCACACGTGGGCCTTTTCAGAAGCGGCAATTTGCCGTAAAATGCACTAACATCCCTTTGATGTAATGACACGCACAAACGAATTGTTTAACGAAAAGAAACGTGCGGCCCAGGAGACGACGGATTTCGTTCTGAAAAATGGCGCAATATTTCTCGTTCGACCGAAAAGGAACGATTACCAAAGAGAGAGAGAGAGAGACACGTTCCATTTTACCATTGGCGGAATTTTCCTAGCAACTGGGAGAACCAATCAACTCAATGTGTACAGTGACGTGGTTTCCAAGCAACCATCCAGCACGACTAATTTCGCCTATACAGGGCGTGTTCGGAACAGTAATGAAACTGAGTAGTGACAACGCATATACAGGGTGTACTTGGAACAGAAAGGAAAAATGAACTGTAACAATCCCACCCTTACTAAGATGGAAATTTTGCCCACAGGTAAAATTTCTGGTGTCCACACTATAATTTAGTCGAAACGAAATGGCACGGCGACGAACGATAGGTCTCGAAACTAAACCATACAACGTAAACGAAACACGGACGAATTGATACTACGCGAAAACTTTTGGTCGGAGACCACGAAGAGAGTTTTAGTCAGGAGAACCAATGTTTCACCCCCCCTGGGAATTTTGCGTCCTGACGTAGAGACGACTTATAAGGGAAAGAGAATCGACATTCTCCAGACTAAAGCTTCTATAGTGACGTATGTCACATTCAACAACGTAAGTCACATCCGGTAGAGGTAAATAAATAAAACGTCGAATCCGAATAACAAACATTCCAAACGGAATAGAGTTACACCCAATATCCGAGAGTAGAGACTAAAGAAATAGGGAAGAAAAGTCGAGAGAGACAGACGATAGGATAGATAAAGATTTCTTCACGGAACACACCATACTACAGACATGACTTCCATGAGCGTATCCCATAGCGGTACATCAGAGAGAGAGGGCAAGCCATACCTTCACGAGATTCAGTACGCTTGGCATTCCCACACGCTTTGACGGATGCCGGAGGATATCTCAAAGCCGTCAAGGCCGAGCTGATCAATCCGAAAAGAAAACAGAGTTAGAGTAGAAGAAAGGGTGAAACAAGAAGAAAAGAAAATTCATCAGCAGGTGGTTGTGATCCAAGTCACAATCCACAGGCCGATAATAGTAACTTTCCAAAGATGTTAAACGAAAAGAACTGTATCTTTTAGGAGCCTTTTACTCCACGCAGAATTTTACGTCGGGAGCATTCTAAGAGACCCATCCCGCAGGCCGAAAAGAATAAAACAAGTTCTACTCATCAGGGGGATCAGGTTTAAGATGTTCACTATTCC
The DNA here is from genome assembly GCA_958336345.1 of Dorcus parallelipipedus. Taxonomy (NCBI): domain Eukaryota; kingdom Metazoa; phylum Arthropoda; class Insecta; order Coleoptera; family Lucanidae; genus Dorcus; species Dorcus parallelipipedus. The sequence continues at coordinate 39,497,378 of OY284475.1, forward strand.
AGGTGCCAGGAAGTATGTTACCATCAAAATCCTTAAGTTCGTAAGTGTCCGCAGACGTACGTCGACTAATGAGGAAAGGCCCAACAAATTTATTGGCCAACTTGGCCGCGAAATGCTTTGACGCATCGGACAACACAAAATTCTTACGCCACACCCGCTGTTCGGGTTGGTAAACAACCTTTCGCCTACGAAGATCATATCGGCCTTTAGCCTTTTCGTAAGCCTTTTGCAACCTTTCCTGTACGTTTTTGTAGAGGACTGCGAACTTTCCGGTACGAGATTGTAGATCCTTAGGATCCTTAGGAACAACTTCCAAGGGCTCATTTTTCACAACGTCATTGTTAGGGGTTAGACTACCTTTCAAGCACATCTCACGACCAAAATTGAGGAAATATGGAGTCACACCAGTAACTTCGTGACGAGCAGTTCGTAAAGCACAAGCGGCTTTGGGCAGGAATAAATCCCATTTGCGGTGGTCTTCCGCCACATAAGCAGTCAACATGGACTTAATTACGCGATTAACGCGCTCGACAGGGTTCGCTTTTGGATGATAAAACGAAGTGTACGCAGGGCGCACATGGTATGCCGTCAGAAGTTTTTGATATTCCTTAGACTTAAATTGGACTCCATTGTCCGAAATGACAGTACGAGGTACTCCGAAGACCAAGAAAATATTTTCCTCAATGTGCTGAACGATCTTAGGGGCGGTAGCCTTTCGAAGAGGGAAACACAAAGTGAACTTACTGAAGCAGTCAGTTGCCACAAGGATGTATTGATACCCACGAGAAGATCTAGGTAGTGGTCCAACAAGATCGATACTAATGACCTCCCAAGGTCGCGAAATTCGAGAGTGGCCTCCCATTAGCCCTGCCGGAGCTTTCTGTTCGGGTTTGGTGCGAAGACACGTTTGACACCTATGAACATATTTCGCAACATCGATCGGCGTGCATTTTGGGCCAATAATAACTTTGGGCGATCCTATTGTACGTCTTATAGACACCCAAGTGACCACTAGTCGGGGAATCATGATGTTCATGAAGAATTTGCAATCGAGATTCCTTAGGGACAACAGGCTTCCAGTGAGGTTCCTCCTCAGCTAGTCGATAATAAGTGTTTCGAACGAGCTTATAAATAATGTTTCCTTCAACACGAAAACTCGGAAACTTTTCCGGGGCCAAACGAATTTTCTTTAAGAAGTTGAGGTACCAACTATCTTTGACGTTATCGAAGTCGATGGAGTCGATAACAGGGACGGTTCGAGAAAGCATATCAGGTACGACATGTTCCTTTCCTTTGCGATGTATAACACTGAAATCGTATTGTTGTAGGCGTACAGCCCAACGACATAAACGACCGGAAGGGTTCTGTAACTTATTCAACCAAAGAAGTGAGTGGTGATCGGTAATAACCTTGAAGTGAGAACCTTCCACATAGGGCCTAAGTTTTTCAATCGCCCATAACATCGCAAGGAGTTCTTTTTCAGTCGTCGAGTAGTTGGGCTCAGGTCGAGATAGTGAGCGACTTAGATAGCATATGACTTTCTCGCCATCATCAAGTTGTTGAGTCAGGACAGCTCCAACACCATAATCAGAAGCGTCGGTTTGAATCGTGAATTCTTTGGTGAAGTCAGGACACGAAAGGACTGGAGCAGAAACCAAATGTTCGCGGATCTTTTCCCACGCTTCATCGCAAGTTTCGTCCCACCGATGCTTAGAATTTTTCTTAAGCAACTTGGTCAAAGGGGCGATAATTGTGGAAAACCCAGGGATGAACCTACGATACCACGAGGCGGTTCCAATTAATCTGCGTACTTCCTTAACCGTTGAGGGCTTAGGCATTCTCAAGATCGACTGAACCTTTTCGGGATCTACATGAAGACCGTGGCGATCCACCACGTAACCTAAGTATTTCAATTCGCTAAGGCAGAAACTGCACTTGTCCTGATTCAAGGTCAAACCAGCCTCAGTCAGGCGTTTATGGACTTCGGATAATACTTCGAGATGTTTGTCGAAGGTTTGCGTTACAATAATGATGTCGTCTAGATAGACGAACACGTGAGGGTCAAGGTCAGCACCAATTACACGATCAATGAAACGTTGCCAAGTCGCTAGAGAGTTGTGCAATCCAAAGGGCATTCGTCGGAATTGATACAATCCACGATTAGGTACAGTGAATGCTGTATATTGGCGGTATTCTTCGGCGACTGGGATCTGCCAATAAGCTGACTTGATGTCTAAAGATGACAGGTACTTAGCATCTTTCAATTTGTCAAAGGTGTTCGAGACATAGGGTAGTGGGTACGCGTCTTTAGTCGTGACCTGGTTCAACTTACGATAGTCCACACAAAAGCGAAAACTTCCATCTTTTTTTGGCACGAGAAGAATGGGTGATGACCATGCACTTTTGGATTTCTCCACGATGCCACGCTTCAACATGATGTCTAGTTCTTTATTGACAACAGCTTGCCTTGCTGGCGAGATGCGGTAATAGCGTTGCTTTATCGGGGCGCTATCTGTGTGAATAGTATGTTCGACGAGTTTAGTACAACCCAGTTCACCATGTGGAGAATTTACGAACAGCTGATTAGTTAGAGTTTCCAGCTGAGTTTGCTGCGAATCAGTCAAATGTTGCCAAGTAAGATGTTCAATTAAGTCAATCGATTCTTTACTGAATGCCCAATCGCCGGAGCGCAAGTCAGGGACGATGCCCATCAACTTCCAAAAATCTGCTCCCAAGATTAGTGAATGAGGTAAATCAGGGACAACTAAAACATCGATGACTTTTACGCGATCTCGCAGTCGTATAGGGGTGGCCACATTACCAGGACTAGAAGAGGGTTGTCCATTCGCTACGGTACACGACGTTACATGTTTGGTAAAGGGTAAGTTCAAAGTTTGGAGAACTTCCCATCCCGAACTGCCAACGATTGTGCGAGATGCACCAGAGTCTAAAAGGCCAAGAAACGGAATGCCCAAAATTGACACGGTTAAATAGGGACGCTCATCATTTTTAGCATGAGCCAAGACATAGTCGAGAACAGGTTGGACTGCCAAAGGGTCAATCGGCTTTGAAATACTGAAGCAACGTACTAACCGATCATCTAGCGCGTTGTTCTGGAGTTTTTTTGAACACGCCGGGCACGTCTTGGTAGTGACGTTGGGACGACCACACTGATAACAATGCCTTCTCAAGGGCTCGGAACAATCTCGAGACAAATGACCGTTTTTCTGGCAATTCCAACATTTAAAAGTCTTATTGGGTTTGGGAGGCTCCACCTTACATTCAGATACAACCGGTGCACAGGCTTGTACGTACGCCAAATCAGGTTCTAAGACCATATTTTTACGTGGAGGCGGAACGTATGCTTCGACAGCTGACTTACGAGCTTCCAACTGTCGACCTAACCTTAACAAGTGTGCTACCGAAGTAACCTCGACCAATCCTAATTGTCGTTGATAAAAAGGGGCAATATTGTTCAGAAGAATTTTGACCTGAACGCTTTCAGCAACCGGGACACTCAAACGATTAAACAAATTGATCATAACCGAAGTGTAAATTCCCATTGATTCGTCAGGGCCTTGAGTGCGTTTCTTAATTTCTTCGAACAATTTGTCGTCGTAATTATATGGCTGAAATTCCTCGCGAAGACGTTTGACGAGGTCAGTCCAACTATCGCAAAATTTTCTATTTGCCCTAAACCAAATTAACGCCTTATCTCGAAATAAATCGGACGCGGATGCGAATAACGTGATTTCGGACACGTTCCTCGAAACACGAAGTTGGTCGACACGCTCGAGAAAAGCATTAAGTGATAGGACTTTGTTATTTCCATTATAAGTCAAACCCCACTTAGAAACGGGCACGGACTTAATCTCGTTCACGGCCGTGAAGTGTGTAGCAGCCTTAACTACATGAGGCGTGACTTTAAGTCGCGATGAATTTGCTTTCGGCGATGACGGACTTACCACAGGTGAAGATGTCGCGCTAGGTGGCGAAATCGAGTCGGGAACTACGCAAGATACTGCCAAAGGATTGTTTTGAAAATGTTCGGCAATCGCAGTCAAATCAAGTAAAGGGGATGTTGTTACCCCAGTGACTTCCGGTTCTTTCGGTGAAAAATTTAGCGCAGTTTGCTCGAAATCAAACGCAAGTTCGTCTAGCGTCCGTAAGATGGCGTCACGTTGTCGCGTCTCGTCGCTATTTGTCGGTTGGCTACGCTGAGCACGACCAATGGCGTGAGCCAACTTAGCTGAAATTTTATCGTAAATACAAACAGCAGTCGAGCCGGGAAACGACTCTATTAAGCAGCGAATCTCGCTAATTTTTTCCTGAAGGGCTGACACGTCATCGTCAAAAGTCACGTCATATTTCGGTATAGGCAGGCGTAAATCTTTTTCTAAACGCATTTGCCGTCTTAAATTTGCACGTTTTTGCGCAACTGTTCCGTCAATTTGGATACCTCTTACCAATAATTCATAATTTAATTCTTCCGAATTAAGACGGTCCGGTAATAATTTGTACTCCATCATAATGCGCAACTTATTCTAACAAAACAAGTGTTCTGGACGTAATACTCTTAGACAATAAACGAAACGAAAAACAAAATCGAGCCACACGCGTTTGGGCGCCAAAACTTGCTACCTACTTGCGAAGATAGGCAGTAGTTTCACATCGGGTTGTACTTCTCCGATGTGGCCGGCCAGCTGCAATGGGACGGGGGGGGGGGGTTCAATTCCGAAACGCGAGGCCAAAACCAAAAATAGGCGCCACTTAATTTTTTTTGAAAGGGGAAGAAAATTAAGAAAACCCGTTACCTCCAGAACACGTTAGTTTATTTACACATAAACTACAAAAGAAAATAAAGCATACACTAAATAAATATTAAATCGACAACACCAACAAATGTAAATATTTTACATTAAATTTAAATCGTAACTAATTCAACAGATTATAATTATCGGAGTGTACAAGACATCATTTATTTACGTAGGACGGTTTTAAATTTACACCGGAGTGTACGCAATAAGGTGCATGTCGAAATGCGGCAAAATCAAAGAAAGAAATCAGCAACAACAAAACGCGAATTAACGCTCAAAACTACATATAAAAAAAAGTAACGCTCCCACCTCTATTTCGTCGGCGTCCTATTTGTTTGTCTGCGTATGTGTGTCAAAGCCGCCGCAAACCTCTTTGATGAATGCCGACTACCGCGCAGCGAGACGGGAGGGGAGATTTCAACGTCGCAAGCCGCCGTACACCTGCACGATTCGAAAGAGCGTCATCCCATGAATCTAACTCTTGTTAGGAGTCCGTAATAAAAATAGCTCTGATTAGAAGCCCGCAATAGAAGCCTATAAGCAAAAAAAAGGAAATCGAACGTAAGGGCCAATTCGAAAATTTGCGCCGTACAAAACTTACCTCGGCACTTTACCGAAGCCTGAAACAAAACACGAAGCACGTTTTTTTTCTGTCTCACACGTGGGCCTTTTCAGAAGCGGCAATTTGCCGTAAAATGCACTAACATCCCTTTGATGTAATGACACGCACAAACGAATTGTTTAACGAAAAGAAACGTGCGGCCCAGGAGACGACGGATTTCGTTCTGAAAAATGGCGCAATATTTCTCGTTCGACCGAAAAGGAACGATTACCAAAGAGAGAGAGAGAGAGACACGTTCCATTTTACCATTGGCGGAATTTTCCTAGCAACTGGGAGAACCAATCAACTCAATGTGTACAGTGACGTGGTTTCCAAGCAACCATCCAGCACGACTAATTTCGCCTATACAGGGCGTGTTCGGAACAGTAGTGAAACTGAGTAGTGACAACGCATATACAGGGTGTACTTGGAACAGAAAGGAAAAATGAACTGTAACAAACACTAAAGAATTAGCAATGCAGGGAATGATTGCGGCAGGTAAAGAAGAATATCGTTTAGCTGTGGAAGCGGCAGATGTGATATATGGTATACCAGTAATCTCTTTATTAGTGGATGGAGTTTGGAGTAAAAGGTCATATAAAAGTAATTATAATGCATTATCTGGGGTTGGTTGTATAATTGGCGCAAGATCTAAGAAAATTCTTTATATTGGTGTTGAGAGTAAACTTTGTTCAATTTATCAAAAAAATAAGACAAGGAAAAAAAAATGCAACACACACGTTTTAAAAACTGGACCAAAAGTTCAATTTCTATGGAAAATCATGTTGTCTTAGAGGGATTTCAATCATCAAATGGCAATGCATAGTTTAATACAGTGTGCCCGGATTTCGCGGGTAACTTTTTTATTTGAAGAGATAGAGAGATGGTTAAATTAGTTTGGTTTTGTTTTGCCAAGAAAAATATTTCAATTACCATACAAATTAATTCAAACCGCATCTAAATATCCTAAGCAACAAAAAAGTTACGGCAAATAAAAGAAATTATGAAATTTTGTTTTTCTCTTTTTTTATTTTAACCAAGTTGGCCATGACAAGTAAAATTTGAAAATGTATTCTCAGTGACCTCTTGAACCCGCACCTTTTACTAATTTTAACCATCTCGCTATATCTTCGAATAAAAAAGTTACCCATGTTGTCCCAACGAAATCCGGGCACCCTGTATACGGCAAAATTATAGACGACGGTGACAGTAGCGTATATAGAAAAATTCGTGATGCTAAACCCTACGGTCCTAACATTTTTATTGAAAAAATAGAATGTCGTAGTCATGTTTTACGCAACTACTGCAACAAATTAAGGGATTGGTGAAGCTCCATATTTAATAGCTTCGAGAGAATTTTCCAAGAGCGCCACAGGATTCCCACTGGGGTTCAGGTACACGGTTATACATCATGCCAATACTGTACATAAAGTTGCCTAATTCATTCGTTTTTTCGAAGTGTTACCGGACCTTTTCTTTGCTAATTTAACTTAAACGTTCAAGTTTTACTTAAAAAAAAAATGTCTCCGCATTAGATATTAAGCTAACCTATATTTTGATATAAATTTCATTGAATAATTTTGTTTTCCTACCGAGAAAAACGGATTCTTAGTTTATCACAAAAAGAATAATAAAAAAAAAACTACTTACATTTTGAAAAAAAGAAAATGTCTCCGCACTGTAGTTTACAAAAACGAACATTTCTAGATTGCAAGCATTTGTTCAACTATAATAATACGTCTGTAAAACGGATTCTACGAATGTACTATTTTACTATAGTGTTAGATACGACTCCAGCGGGCCCTTAATACATACTAGAGATGGGCGATATATCGTTACCGGTGACTTTGTCGCCGTTACTCGCTGGTCGCTGGAACTACCGGCGACTTGTGTAACATAAAACCAGCGACCGGTGACTAAAGAAAACTGTATGGTGCTTCTATATCTCCCGGTTACTTACTTGACGCTCATAAAGCGTTCATTCGTTCATTGGCGATCGCTGTTGCTGCGTCGACGTTAGGCCTATGGAGGCTGATCACGTCTTTATTGAGAGCAGATTATTGTGTTGTTTCCGACAAGGATATTAGTTGTTACTCCTATTTATTTGCAGTATCACCGAAATATTGCTGGTGTCAAGTAAAAATCAGTCTAGTTTTCCGTATCAGTTATTACAATGCGAACGCAGTGACTACGTGATATGCGCAGCACGGGGAGCTTACCAGTGATATCGGTCGCCGTTAAAAGTAACCGTGATTTTGAAATAACTGTCGCTGAATCACCGGTGATCAAAAAATAACTGATACTGCCATCCCTACTAGAGATGGGCGATATATCGTTACCGGTGACTTTGTCGCCGTTACTCGCTGGTCGCTGGAACTACCGGCGACTTGTGTAACATAAAACCAGCGACCGGTGACTAAAGAAAACTGTATGGTGCTTCTATATCTCCCGGTTACTTACTTGACGCTCATAAAGCGTTCATTCGTTCATTGGCGATCGCTGTTGCTGCGTCGACGTTAGGCCTATGGAGGCTGATCACGTCTTTATTGAGAGCAGATTATTGTGTTGTTTCCGACAAGGATATTAGTTGTTACTCCTATTTATTTGCAGTATCACCGAAATATTGCTGTTGTCAAGTAAAAATCAGTCTAGTTTTCCGTATCAGTTATTACAATGCGAACGCAGTGACTACGTGATATGCGCAGCACGGGGAGCTTACCAGTGATATCGGTCGCCGTTAAAAGTAACCGTGATTTTGAAATAACTGTCGTTGAATCACCGGTGATCAAAAAATAACTGATACTGCCATCCCTAATACATACTGTTACATTATGAGAAGCAGACTATATTTTTATATATTGGTAGCGCCACCTGTGCCACAGACAGGATTCTAATCTATTCTAGACACGCACCGAATTTACTGGAAAAATCTAGCAAGTCTTTCGAAGTTATTCTCGAAGAGGGCTGACTGCTATAAAGAGGAGCCGGATCGCGGTTTTTAAATCAGTCTTATTTAGGAAGCGATGTGTAGCAAGCGAATTTAATAACGTTGAAGTGTTATTTAGTCAGATAAGTGTACAGCTCGATATTATTGTACTTTTATTGTGTGTAATGATCATAGACATTAAAGTGTTTTAAAATAAATAAATAGCGTTTAAATTTGTGAACCCGAAGTCGTAACAAATTGGTGTCAGAAGCGGAAATTTTCAAAAAAAATCGAAAATGAAGCTAGTTGAATTAAAAGTGCGTGATGAATTGGACGAGAGAGGGCTGGAAAATTCTGTAAAATAAGCGGTTTTACAAGAACGGCTTGAACGAGCTCTCCGAGAAGAAGGAAAAGATCCGGAATTATTTGAATTCGCAATTGAAAATACCGCAGTTCTACATAAAAATATGAAGGAAGAAATGACGCAACAAATGGAACTTTCTAGAAAACAAATAATGGAAATAAAAATTGAAACTTCCAGTTTAAACACCGATCTGAAATTACAGGAGGTGAAAAATCAAATCGATGAAAAGATCGAAGATCTTAAAATACAATTCGGTGAGGAAACTGATGGAAAGATTGAATATGTGAAGAGACAATTTGAACAGGCAATTTTTTATCAAATTGAAGATGTAAAAACTCATATTGGTGACATAAAAACTTAATTTGACTGCAAACTTGATGAGAAAATCGGAGGAATAGAAATTCAGTTCCACGATAAATTTGAAGACTTAACCAATCAACTGCATAAAGTAGGACTTGGTCGTCCTAATACACCATCTGTGTCGTCAAGCCAAAAACTGAAACCACCCAAATTTCAAGGGGACTTACCATGGTCTACTTTTATTAGACAATTCAAAATCGCAGCTGATGTAAATGGCTGGAATGATTGCGATAAGGCTGCAGCCCTCGTGTTAGCTTTGCGGGGCCCAGCATTGAGTGCATTACAATCGATTCTCGAAAAAATTCAGAACAACTTTGATCAACTAGTAGAACACTTGGACATGCGATTTGGTGACGCACACATGAAGCAGCTCCACACTATCCAACTGAAAACTCGTACTCAGAAGAATGGTGAGTCATTACAGGAATTTGAACTCGATGTCGAGAGATTGGTCCGAATGGCGTACGGAGACTTCCTGCCTGAACCTGTTTTCCACCGGCTGGCCATACAAGCATTCATTGACGGTACTAGAGACCAAGAGATGCTGCAAGTCTTGCGACTGGGTAACTTCTCCAAGTGCACAGATGTACTGGCCCGTGCTCTAGAATTCGAGGCAGCCAAGCAAGCCTCTAGAAGCCTTGTACGAGTGCGAGAGGTGAAAGCTGCCGACGACAATGCACTGACAGAAATATTGGATAGACTCAAACAGCTGGAAGAAAATAAAACCGCAGGCAATGTCAAGCGAATAATGAGTTGCTGGAACTGTGGTCAGCAAGGCCATCTGCGCTCCAACTGTAGGCGCAAGCGGCCGCGCCACTACAATGATAGTGATTCGTTAAACTAATTCCAGTCAGCAAGAAGGGGCGCATGCTGACTGATTCTACGGATAGCCCCAAGATTGTATCTATTTCTAGAATAAGAAATAATGAAAATAGTTTGATAGCAAATGGACAAATTGGCAAGAGATCCTTGCAATTCACAATCGATACTGGTGCAAATGCGTGCATAGTAAGAACAGATCTTTTACCAAAATGGAAACTAATAAATACTGGAAGAAGGTATCACATCCAGACAGCTACTGGAGAGGTTACTCCTGTTTGTGGGGAAGCCGAAATTGAATTGAAGATTGGAAGTATGAAATTTAGTCACAGGGTTTTAGTGGCTGATATCGTTGATGATTTCATACTTGGAGTGGATTTCATGAAGAAAAACGGCTTGGTTGTAGATCTAAAAGATAAAGTTCTACGCATTGGAACAGAAGAGATACCTCTCCATATCCCTGGAAATTCACCTACCGTATTGAAAATAAAACTGAAAGAAAGTGTGAACATTCCCGCCTTAACCGTCAAGATAATCTTGGCAAAAATGGAAGGCAATCTTGGTAGCTATCCTACTGGGATCATAGAACCATTTGAAACTAACTGCGCCAAGAAGGGAATTTTACTGGCTGGAACTCTGGTGAAGATTCAAGAAACAGTTCCTATCCGTCTTGCAAATGTCAACAGTTATCCAGTTACCATACCCGGCGGAACTGTAGTGGGCAAGTGTGAAGCAATTGTTTCTGTAAACCATATTGAAGTGAACGATGCATCCGTTCGGCATCAGTCTGACACGCTACCACCACTACTAGAGAAATTGCTGGCTGGTACATCAACATTGCTGAAACCCAAAGAAACAGAAGACTTACGAGAGCTGTTTCGAAAATTTAAAGGAATCTTTGCTTATACTGATGATGACTTAACCCGGACAGACATTGTACATCACAGAATAAACACTGGCGACTCGAATCCAATTCGACAACCCGCGCGTCGACTGCCGTTGGCAAAAAGAGACGAAGCCGAAAATTTAATTAGGAAGATGCAAGACCAAGACGTTATAGAACCGTCGCAAAGTCCATGGGCATCTCCCGTTGTACTGGTGACTAAGAAGGATGGCAGCACGCGTTTTTGTGTGGACTATAGACGATTAAATGATGTCACGAAAAAGGACAGTAATCCCTTGCCCAGGATCGATGACACAATAGATACCTTATCCGGTGCCAAATGGTTTTCGACCTTAGACTTGAAAAGTGGCTATTGGCAAGTTGGTATGCATCCCGAAGACAAGGAAAAGACGGCCTTTACTGCTGGAAATGGTTTATGGCAATTCAAAGTGATGCCTTTTGGTCTTTGCAACGCCCCAGCTACTTTTGAACGACTCATGGAATTGGTATTGCGCGGACTTAGCTGGAAAACTTGCCTCGTATACTTAGACGATGTGATTGTTGTTGGAAGAACTTTTAAAGAACATCTTGCAAACTTAACAGACGTCTTCCAGAGAATAAAAGAGGCGAAATTGAAACTGAATCCTGCCAAATGCGAATTCTTCCAAAAGGAAGTGAAATATCTTGGATACGTCATATCAGAAGCAGGAGTCGCAACGGATCCAGACAAAATTACAGCCGTTAAGGATTGGCCACCACCAAAAAATGTGCATGAGTTGCGAAGTTTCCTGGGATTATGCACATATTACAGACGATTTGTGAAAGACTTTGCAAAGACAGCCAAGCTTCTGCATTCGCTGACCGAAGGAAAAACAACATTCTTTTGGAGTGAAGACTGCCAAGAAGCTTTTGAAAATCTGAAGGATCTTCTAATGTCTGCACCGATACTGTCCTATCCACGACTAGAGGGCCAGTTCATCATTGACGCAGATGCGAGCAATCACGGAATAGGGGGCGTGTTATCACAAGTGCAGGACGGGGAAGAACGTGTCATAGGTTACTTCAGTAAAGTTTTATCCAAAGCTGAAAGAAATTATTGTGTAACCAGGAAGGAGCTTTTTGCTGTGGTGAAAACACTGGAACATTTTCACAAATACCTTTATGGTCGACAGTTTCATCTTCGATCAGACCATGCAGCATTGAAGAGGTTGCTCCAGTTCAAAAATATAGAAGGCCAGCTTGCCAGATGGATAGAAAGACTGCAGGAGTATGATTTTACAATCGAACATCGCCCAGGTCGTATCCATAATAATGCAGATGCACTATCCAGAAGACCGTGTCCTGAAGATTGTCGGCACTGCTTGAAATTGGAGGACAAAGAAGGAATAATTCCTATCAAAAGAACACGTGTCACAAACAACCAGTGGCAACCAGAAGTTATAAGCCAAGAACAACGCCAAGAGGAAGACATAAGGGATATAATCTCTTGGAAGGAAAAAGGACAACGTCCAACTTGGGCCGAAATATCGAACAAAAGCCCGATTTTCAAAAGCTACTGGGCACAATGGGACTCTCTAAAGTTAGAGAGTGAAATTCTGAAAAGAGAATGGGAGTCACCTGATGGCAGCGAAATTAAAGAGCAGTTAGTCCTTCCAAAAGTAAGAATTGCCGAAGTTTTGGAAGAAATACATGGTGGTACGTCAGGTGGACATTTGGGCATCAATAAAACATTAGCAAAAGTCCGAGAAAGGTTTTATTGGGTGAAATGTAGAACCGATGTAGAGAATTGGTGTGCCAGGTGTATTACCTGCAAGGCAGTGTCTGGACCTGCGAAAAAGACTCGAGGAAGACTACATCTGTATAACGTCGGTGCACCCTTCGAGAGGATTGCCATTGACATAGCCGGCCCGTTTCCAGAAACCGATCGCGGAAATAAGTACATCATGGTGGTAACCGATTACTTCACTAAATGGCCAGAAGGTTACGCGTTGCCTAATCAGGAAGCAACAACTGTCGCCACTGCCCTCATAGAGAATTGGATAACAAGATTTGGGGTGCCAATGGAGCTTCATTCCGACCAAGGTAGAAATTTCGAAGGAAGCGTCTTTCAAGAATTGAGCCGTATGCTTGGCATTTTTAAAACGCACACTACCCCGTTACATCCGCAATCAGACGGCATGGTAGAGCGATTCAACAGAACTCTAGAGAGACATTTAGCAAAAGTGGTCTCCACAAACAAACGCGACTGGGATCAACATTTGCCCATTTTTCTAATGGCATATCGTTCCGCAATACATGACACTACTAAGCAATCGCCGTATCGAGTTTTGTTTGGAGGAGAAATGCGTTTGCCATGTGACCTGAAGTTTGGACTTCCAGAAGCTAGAAGGTCTGAATTGCACGAATATCTGCAGGACTTCGAGAATCGATTGGCGAGCACTCATCAATATGTGCGACGAAACATCAATCTGGTCACCGACAAAATGAAGACCCGGTATGATAGACGAACCAATCAAATGGGATTCCAACCAGGGAACCAGGTCTGGCTGTACAACCCCAAAAGGACTCGTGGACTATGCCCTAAACTACAGGCGCCTTGGGACGGACCTTACGAAGTAATCAAGAGAATTAATGATGTGGTATACAGAATACGGAAGCTACCCCGTGGGAAGATGAAAGTGATCCACATAGACCGTTTGGCTCCATATTCTGCTCGGGACGAACAGAATTAAGGAGGGGGCAGTGTTACATTATGAGAAGCAGACTATATTTTTATATACTGGTAGCGCCACCTGTGCCACAGACAGGATTCTAATCTATTCTAGACACGCACCGAATTTACTGGAAAAATCTAGCAAGTCTTTCGAAGTTATTCTCGAAGAGGGCTGACTGCTATAAAGAGGAACCGGAGCGCGGTTTTTAAATCAGTCTTATTTAGGAAGCGATGTGTAGCAAGCGAATTTAATAACGTTGAAGTGTTATTTAGTCAGATAAGTGTACAGCTCGATATTATTGTACTTTTATTGTGTGTAATGATCATAGACAGTAAAGTGTTTTAAAATAAATAAATAGCGTTTAAATTTGTGAACCCGAAGTCGTAACAATACCGTTGAAGTTGTATTTTTAAACTTTTCCTTTTCATGCTTAAATCTGGTTTTTCATTTTTATGTTTCTTTAAATTACCCATTATGAAATTTGTTAAATATTTCGTGCACACAAATTATGCTTTACGTCAAAAAGTACCTGTTTCCTTTTAAACTATGAACTATGTACTAATGTAACTTTTTACCGAAGTTACCCGACGACGTGTAAATATGTTCGAATTTCGAATACGACGAACTTTTGTGCGAGTTTAGTAGTAATAGCGAGTAGAGATGGAAATAACGGCTTTATTGATAGTACGCTTAAACGTTATGCTTTTTTGAAATAGCAGACTTTTTTAAGCTTTTGCTTTTTTAAGCGTATCGACTAAACGTTGAATCACGGTGCGTTGAATAAAGCGCGATAGCTTATACCGAGTGACTTAATGATTGAAAATTATTTTATTAAATTGGCAACACTTTTCAATGTTTATGTTGGTGTATTGGATTTTCAAATTCAAAATTTAGATTTAGGTTAGTGCACTAGATTGTCAAACTCAAATAAATTCGTTTATTGTCGAATCAAGAAAACCAAATAAATAAGATATTTAATTATCACAATTTATTACCAAAATGGTTTTGAGCACAGAATAAAATACATTTTTAGTAATGGTTTATTTTCGAAGCGGAGTACAAAATGAAAATGGGCACATTCAGCAGACCCGAAAGTTGTGCAACTGTTGAACAAATTTCTGCTGAATGCGACCTCATGATGTTGATGAGTTGGAGTGTTCGTCATTTTTTGTAGCGTAACTTCTCCGCTACCTGACTGGAACATGTTATGATGAGTGAACTTCATTCAGCAGAAATAAGTTTTCAGTCTCAACTGTTGGAGCAGGAACTGTTACTGATATGTTCTGCTCAATCAGCCCAATAGTAATTGAATTTATTCACAGCAACATGCCTATGACGATTTCATTGAAATATACCCTGAACAACAAATTGAGTTTCGTCTTTTTTCACAACACTGTTTTAGAATAGCCGTCCTCCATTTACAACGAACACGAATCGATTCAAATTCACTTAAAAATCGTTGATTGCATTCCATTTAGTTATTCAGTTGGCGACCAGTGATAAGGAAGTGATTGAATTTCCCCTCCCGCACACCGTACTGATCAAGCTGGTTTTCTAAATCAGTTATCAGTTTCATGTGATTTCATACGTATTTTGAGGTTATGTTAATTTTAGTTCCAAAACATCATTCCTTTTATGAGTCTCTTTATTCACTTTAAAGTCAGTTCAGTTCAAAATCGGTTAATAAATGAACGTTTCTTGCAAACCGGTAATGTAGAAAAAGGAAAATTCACTGGTCGCCCCACTATAATAACACTCGATATTGTACAAAATGTTAATGATACTGTACAACAGAATCCTCATGTTTCCTATACGAATCCACTCGGAAGATCTTGAAAAAACACCTTCATTTCCAATCATACAAATTTTCAATGGTTCTGTCGAACCATTCGAACCTTATGGTGGGAGCGACGGGCGATATGTGCATATTTTAGAGCTGTAATCAAGTAAATTAAATAATTTACTTTACTATCAAATCCTATTTATTAAGAAAATTTCATCCCTTAAACCATATAAATATTTTCATTGTGACCCATCTCTCCTTGCTTGTAAGCTGCACCTTGATCTGATTTAAATTCAAGTCTCAAATCTTGAATATTTTTCCCTTTAAAGATATTCAAATAACGACGATATACAAACTAAAAAAACAAGTTCTATTAATCGTGGATTATATCAATTACAGGACAGGTTCCTCTGAATAGACTAAAACACCGCCAAATTTTTTAAATTTCAAGAACATCTAATACTTCTCAGGAGTTCAATTTTATACTTTCAATAATAGGGTATCTAATCCTAGTTTACAACAAAAAATCTAATAATATTTCCCCATCAAATAAACTAAACCAATCAAAATTTCACCTTATATAATCAATCTAAATTTTTAAACCTTAGGATAATTATCACCCGAATCAAATTTAGAGGTATATCATGTATAACCGCAACTGCTGGCACAAGATTTGTCCATACTCAAATGAATATCTAATTCTAAACTTCCTTAATCATTAAATCTATTTACTGCTCAAACTAATATTTAAATTTAGCCTTACATGTAAAATTACCAAATACCAAATTTTTAAGCCAGAATAAAACTTTGATTTAACTATTTAACAAAAAAAGACATACTTCAACGAAAACAACAGAAAAGTAGCTAAATTTAAGCCCCTTAAAATTCAATCAAATTTAAGTTAACGAAACTAGGCCCCATACCCAGAAAACCAAAAACATTGGAAATTCACGTAGAAATAGACACCTTAAAATTCAGTTAAATATAAGTTAACGAAACTAGGTCCCATACCCAGAAAACCAAAAACATTGGAAATTCCCGTAGAAATAGACACCTTAAAATTCAGTTAAATATAAGTTAACGAAAGTAGGTCCCATACCCAGAAAACCAAAAACATTGGAAATTCCTGTAGAAATAGACACCTTAAAATTCAGTTAAATTTAAGTTAACGAAACTAGGTCCCATACCCAGAAAACCAAAAACATTGGAAATTCCTGTAGAAATAGACACCTTAAAATTCAGTTAAATTTAAGTTAACGAAACTAGGTCCCCTACCCAGAAAACCAAAAACATTGGGGTTTCCTGTAGAAATAAATCCTTAAAAATCCCAATCCTCACCCAAATCAAGATTGAAAAATTCACTTAGGCTGAGTTGCTCACTGAAGGTTTAAACTATGTTTAACGTTAACTAGAGCTTAATTTTTCTTTTTGGTTGTTCAGACAGTGATTAAGAGGTAAAACCAAGTTTAACTATGACATTTGTTAAACCATGAAATTCGGTCGTTTAAACTATAATTAACGTAAAAGTAACTTGAAAAAGATTTTAAACACGAGAAAAATTCTATTGGAAAAATTTCGGTTGCTTGGTAAGTATTTGTAATAAACTACAGGGGTCTTCTTACCCATGGAAGTATTAAAAATAAGAGTTTTTAGTAACAAGCAAATATTATTTACGTTTGCTGACGTTTCACCAAATATATTTTTGGCTTTTCCAAATTGAATAACGGGAAAAACTAAACAATTTAGACGTGAAGATAACTTGAACTAAGACTCATTATTACAATAATTTTCACATATTATTATTATTATTATTATTGCTCTCATTATTACTGATAATTTGTTAACATACAAATTCTCTTTATGATATTTAAAATTAGTAGGGTGCACTCTATAATCTCTTCACTTCGAAAAATTCAAAAATGTATTTGGCGAAACTTCAGTAGACAATTAATAAAATATTTGCTAAATACTAAAGTCTTTGTTTTTTTTGTGTTTAACAGAATTAAACAGTTTTGTCTTCAAAAAAAATTCGTAAAAATTATTTTATATGATGATTTCTTTTAATAGATTTCGAGAAATCTTTCCACAACTACTGGAAGCCATAACACTTCAGTATTATCTCTTTTTTGAATATTTTTTAATTTTTTCGTACTTGTACTTTTGACACACGTAATAACTACTGTTACGAATAAAAAAGTTTAAATTTACATAGCGAAATGAGATACTAAAGCACTTCAGAGCTGCCAACATTCCACTAAACCTTAGTTAATAAATCGGTTGGTTAAAAATGACTGAACAACACTTTGAAAGAAAACTGTGGTTTGATATTTAACCAACAGTTAACAAATTACTGGTTTAACCAGACACTGAGCAACTCGGCCTTAGAGGTTTAATCTTAATCATTAAAGCCCCTAGAAGGGAAATAAATTTCGACCGAGTATAAACTCAAAAACAAAACTAAAATCAAAAAATATTCTATAATTAGGAATTTCCTATTCAACCGAAAACCCATAATTAATTATATCTTCTATTTTTAGCCCTGAAAGCTAAGCCAAAATCTTCTATTTATTAGAAAATTATCAACTCCGAAGAGTGCCCGCTCCCCGAAATTTCCAATCTATTTTGGCCTTGCAAAAAAATCCCCAAAAATGTTCATTTTATAAAAAAATTTTCAACTCCGAAAAGTGCCCTCTTTCCGGAATTTCCAATCTAATTCACCTCAATTCCAAAAATTTTCAAAAAGTGCCCATTTTTTCAAAAATTCCCGGCTCCGAAAACTGACAATTCCTCGTAATTCCCAATCTATTTTGACCTTGCAAAAAAATCTCCAAAAATGTTCATTTTTTAAAAAAATTTTCAACTCCGAAAAGTGCCCTCTTTCCGGAATCTCCAATCTAATTCACCTCAATTCCAAAAATTTTCAAAAAGTGCCCATTTTTTCAAAAATTCCCGGCTCCAAAAACTGACAATTCCTCGTAATTCCCAATCTATTTTGACCTTGCAAAAAAATCTCCAAAAATGTTCATTTTCTAAAAAAATTTTCAACTCCGAAAAGTGCCCTCTTTCCGAAATCTCCAATCTAATTCACCTCAATTCCAAAAATTCTCAAAAAGTGCCCATTTTTTCAAAAATTCCCGGCTCCGAAAACTGACAATTCCTCGTAATTCCCAATCTATTTTGACCTTGCAAAAAAAAATACGCCCAAAAGCACCAAAAACCCCATAATAAAGTTTTATTTAAACTGTGCTTCGCAAAACCTAATCCAAATTTTTTATACTTTCTCATCTTCCCCTTCCCTACGAAATACCTTCCATTCCAAAATTTCTTCAAAAATCCCCAGAAATTTTTCTCAAATCTCTATTTTTTTTCCAATTTTTAACCCCTTGAAAAATCGAATCCTACTGTATTTGCTTGCTGAGTTAAAACTTTCTTATATACTCGGCTCCAAACTAACCAAAGAAAAAAAAACACCATTCCTGTGAAAATTCCGTACCCCCCAACCCGCAATTCTAAAAAAAGCACTTTTCCCAAAAAAGCCCCAAAATCGCCGTACTAAAAGTTTTAATCTACATTAATGATAGATATTACAGTAATATTACTTTGAACATAATGGTATAATTACCAATTCTATTGTATCATTTATCGTGTAAAAGGTCCATCCTTCGTATAATTAAAGGAGTTTTTTTTTTTCGGTAAATTTACAATTTAATTTAAAATATTTTTTGTAATTATATAAGAATTTACGATTAAATACAAATAAGGTGTATTCATTTATAAGAATATATTCCTATTTTAATATAAACTTATAAATATATATATATATATAAATATATTATTGATTTATAAATTCTTTAAATGATAACTTACATTAATAAGTAAATTTTTATATATCCTTTCTTATTTTTTTTTTCTTATATCATAGAACCTAAATCTTTTTATCCTAATGTATCCCCCAACAATTTATATCTATATTTAAATACAATAATTTTATAATTAATAAACTCTTATTTATATATATATATATATCCAGCTATCATTTGAGCGTCCCTATATTGTCAATTTGCCGTCAATTGGGCGTCCGAAGTAATTGAGCGTCCGTATGCGGACGCTCGATTGTATCCCATGTAAAAAAAATTTTGGGGCATCGTGCGACCTTTGTCTATCATTTAAAAAAATTCTTTCTGGACGCCCGAATGATGATCAAATGAAAATTAGTGTATATTTTTAGTTCGAGCGTATATCCACCTGTGGCGCTAGTGTCGTTTGCGTATATAGGAGCGTGTATATTCGGCTTTCACGTATAGCACAATAAGGCGTCCAGTAAATCTGTCAACACTGTTGTAATTGAAATGTGCAGCGGACGCTCTCTTGCTGTGCATATCATTTATGCAAGCGAATATTTATGACACTTTTAAAAGCGAATGAAATTATAAACGTTGTTTATAATCTTAATGCCCTTCAAGTGTGTTACACAATGCAATACTGATACAACGCAGCAAGAAAATGCAAAATTTTGACATAGAAAATAAAAAAATTTGAATGGCTTCAGCCTGGTTAACTTTCTTGAAAACAGGTATAACCTAGTAGGCTGTGCAGGCTTTTTGTCCATACTTTAAACGGTACCTATACATTTTATTATCAGAAAATGTTTTGTGAAAAGTTTTGTGAATTTACCTGAACCGCCAGAATTTACTTTTAAAAAGAACAAACGACAGTCGGCAACCTAACAAATGAGTTTCAACTTTGTTGCAAAATACTACGTAACTTTTTTTATTAGAGATCCTACCACTTACATATTTTGCACATTGCTTCTAAGCAGTAACTAAAAAAAACAATCTGAGCAAAAATTCGTTTTACTGGTGTTGGGGGCGGCGCAGTACTACGTAATTTTTATTAGTGATCCTACCACTTCCATATTTTGCCCATTGCTTCTAAAGAGCAACAAAAAGCATAATCTAAGTACAAATTCGTTTTATCGGTGTTGGGGGCGGCGCGGTACTACGTAACATTTGTATTAGTGATCCTGCCACTTCCATATTTTGCACTTTGCTTCTAAGGAGCAACTAAAAAAACAATCTGAACACAAATTCCTTTTATCGGTGTTGAGGGCGGCGCGGTACTATGTAACTTTTTTATTAGAGATCCTGCCACTTATATATTTTGCACGTTGCTTCTAAAGAGCAACAAAAAGGATAATCGGAGTACATATTCGTTTTATCGGTGTTGGGGGCGGCACTGTACTACGTAACATTTTTATTAGTGATCCTACCACTTCCATATTTTGCACATTGCTTCTAAGGAGCAACTAAAAAAAATCTGAGCACAAATTCGTTTTATCGGTGTTGAGGGCGGCGCGGTACTATGTAACTTTTTTATTAGAGATCCTGCCACTTATATATTTTGCACGTTACTTCTAAAGAGCAACAAAAAGGATAATCTGAACACAAATTCGTTTTATCGGTGTTGATAGCGGCGCGGTACTACGTAACATTTTTATTAGTGATCCCACACTTCCATATTTTGCACATTGCTTCTAAGGAGTAACTAAAAAAAAATAATCTGAGCACAAATTCGTTTTATCGGTGTTGGGGGCGGCGCGGTACTACGTAACATTTTTATTAGTGATCCTACCACTTCCATATTTTGCACATTGCTTCTAAGGAGCAACTAAAAAAAAATCTGAGCACAAATTCGTTTTATCGGTGTTGAGGGCGGCGCGGTACTATGTAACTTTTTTATTAGAGATCCTGCCACTTATATATTTTGCACGTTACTTCTAAAGAGCAACAAAAAGGATAATCTGAACACAAATTCGTTTTATCGGTGTTGATAGCGGCGCGGTACTACGTAACATTTTAATTAGTGATCCCACACTTCCATATTTTGCACATTGCTTCTAACGAGTAACTAAAGAAAAAACAATCTGAACACAAATTCCTCTTATCGGTGTTGGGGGCGGCGCGGTACTACGTAACATTTTTATTAGTGATCCCACACTTCCATATTTTGCACATTGCTTCTAAGGAGTAACTAAAAAAAAAACAATCTGAGCACAAACTCGTTTTATCGGTGTTGGGGGCGGCGCGGTACTACGTAACATTTTTATTAGTGATCCTACCACTTCCATATTTTGCACATTGCTTCTAAGGAGCAACTAAAAAAAAATCTGAGCACAAATTCGTTTTATCGGTGTTGAGGGCGGCGCGGTACTATGTAACTTTTTTATTAGAGATCCTGCCACTTCTATATTTTGCACGTTGCTTCTAAAGAGCAACAAAAGGATAATCTGAAAACAAATTTGTTTTATCGGTGTTGATAGCGGCGCGGTACTACGTAACATTTTTATTAGTGATCCCACACTTCCATATTTTGCACATTGCTTCTAAGGAGTAACTAAAGAAAAACCATCTGAACACAAATTCCACTTATCGGTGTTGGGGGCGGCGCGGTACTACGTAACATTTTTATTAGTGATCCTACCACTTCCATAATTTGCACGTTGCTTTTAAAGAGCAACAGAAAGGATAATCTGAGTACAAATTCGTTTTATCTGTGTTGGGGGCGGCTCGGTACTACGCGACTTTTTTATTAGAGATCCTGCCACTTACATTATATAGCACGTTGCTTCTAAGGAGTAACTAAAAAAAGCAATCTGAGCACAAATTCGTTTTATC
The DNA here is from genome assembly GCA_958336345.1 of Dorcus parallelipipedus. Classification (NCBI taxonomy): domain Eukaryota; kingdom Metazoa; phylum Arthropoda; class Insecta; order Coleoptera; family Lucanidae; genus Dorcus; species Dorcus parallelipipedus. Next base: position 39,519,319 of record OY284475.1, read on the forward strand.
GGTATTGAGGGCGGCGTGGTACTATGTAATATTTTTATTAGTGATCCTACCACTTCCATATTATGCACATTGCTTCTAAGGAGCAACTAAAAAAACAATCTGAGCACAAATTCGTTTTACTGGTGTTGGAGGCGGCGCGGTACTACGTAACATTTTTATTAGTGATCCTGCCACTTACATATCTTGCACGTTGCTTCTAAGGAGCAACAAGAAAGATAATCTGAGCACAAATTCGTTTTATCGGTGTTGGGGGCGGCGCGGTACTACGTAACATTTTTATTATTGATCCTACCACTTCCATATTTTGCACATTGCTTCTAAGGAGCAACTAAAAATACAGTCTGAGCACAAATTCATTTTATCGGTGTTGAGGGCGGCGCGGTACTATGTGACTTTTTTATAAAAACACTTACATATTTTGCATATTGCTTCTAAGGAGCAACAAAAAAGACAATCTGAGCACAATTTCATTTTATCGCTGTTGGGGGCGGCTCGGTACTACGTAACTTTTTATTAGAGATCCTGCCGCTTACATATTTTGCACGTTGCTGCTAAGGAGCAACCAAAAAGATAATCTGAACACAAAATTGTTTTATCGGTGTTGCGGGCGGCGCGGTACTACCTAACATTTTTATTAGTGATCTTACCACTTCCATATTTTGCACATTGCTCCTAAGGAGCAACTAAAAATATAAGCGGAGCACAAACTTGTTTTAGCGGTGTTGGGGCGGCGTGGTACTACGTAACATTATTATTAGAGATCCCGCCACTTTCATATTTTGCAATTTGCTTCTAAGGAGCAACTAGAGAGACAATCTGAGCACAAATTCGTTTTATCGGTGTTGGGGGCGGCACGATATTACGTGACTTTTTAATTAAAGATCCTGCCGCTTACACATTTTGCAATTTGCTTCTCAACAACAACTAAAACGTTTATCTGAGCACCAATTCGTTTTATAGGTGTTGGGTGTGGCGGGGTACTACGTAACTTTATTATTAGAGATTCCGCCACTTTCATATTTTGCAATTTGCTTCTAAGGAGCAACTAAAAAGATACTCTGAGCACAAATTCGTTTTATCAGTGTTGGGAGCGGCACGATACTACGTAACTTTTTTTATTAAAGATCCTGCCGCTTACATATTTTGCAATTTGCTTCTCAACAACAACTAAAACGTTTATCTGAGCACCAATTTGTTTTATCGGAATTGGGGGTGGCGCGGTACTATGTAACTTTTTTATTATAGATACTGCGACTTACATATTTTGCACGTTGCTTCTAAGGAGCTACTAAAAAGATAATCTGAGCACAAATTCGTTTTGTCGGTGTTGGGGGCGGCACGGTACTACGTAACTTTATTATTAGAGATCCCGCCACTTACATATTTTGCACATTGCTTCTAAGGAGCAACTAAGAAGATAATCTGAGCACGAATTTGTTTTATCGGTGTTGGGACCGGACCTCACACACAGACCTCATCTTGGAACTCAAGATGGTATCGACTTGTGATGTAGGACATTAGCGACGAAGAAAAAATCACACATATGACACATTAAAAGAAATGTTTCATAGAGGCGAATTCGACAATCACACGGACCTCATCGTGGTTTTCAAGATGGTTTTGACTTATGACTTAAAACATTTACGACGAAGAAAAAATCACCACATGTGGCACATGAAATGAAAGGTCTCGAAGAGGCGAATTCAACAATCACACGAATGTCATTTTGGAATTCAAGATAGTGCCGACTTATGATTGAAAACATTTACGACGAAGAAAAAATCACACATGTGGCACATGAAATGAAAGGTCTTGAAGAGGCGAATTCGACAATCACTCGGACCTCATCTTGGAACCTTGCATCTTCGAGATCTTTTGTTTGATCTGACACTTGTGGGGTTTTTCTTCATCGTAAATGTTTTTGGTCATAAGTCGACACTATCTCGAATTTCAAGTTGGGATCTGTGGGATTGTCGAATTGCTTCTTCGAAACATTTCATCTAGTCTACCTAATTGCAAACATCTTGGAATTCTTCATTTTATGATCTCATATTCAAGAAGACTATGATGCATGACCAATTGCACTTAATAAATATGGCAACATTGCTGGAGCTTACATTGTCTATTGAATGAAAACGTATACACAAATAGGACGCCTGGTTGATGATTAATAGAAAGTAAGTGTATATCACCGGACGCTTTAAGTATAGCAATAAGAAAGGAGCTTCAAATGATAGTACACTTGCAATACCCTCCGCGTGTCGCCATATTGGACGCCGCATGGAACAGTTATGAAAGGAGCTTCCAATGATACCGGGATGTATATATATATATATATATATATGAATGATATATCCATAAATCATTTATACCAGACACTTTTTCATCAGGATTTGGGTTTGAAAAAAAGCAAAATCTTCGGGATTTGCCCACAAACCATAAAAAATAGGGAAAAATTTGGGGCCAATTTTTGTGCAAAAAAAATGCAAAATTTTGCATTTTTAAAATTTCTTTTTTTTCAATTTTTCGAGCTCAATGGATCTTCACTTAAGTGAGTAAAAAATCAGGAATGTAATTTTCGTGCATTGGGATTTTTCTTTTTTTCATCAGTCCATTTAGTGGACTTTTAAGAAAAAATTACACTTTTTAATAAATTTTGTTATGATTACTCTCTTTAATATGAAAGTTTTATTTTAAACGAAAAAAAAAAACCATAAAGTGGGAAAAATAGGCTCTAAAACCTGTAGGTGATACACCCGCAAATAAATTATACCATAATTGTTCGCAAAATAAGCTATATAGAAGTTGTTTCCTAAGTAGAGTACACGGGGAAGCTCCAAAGCCTATCGGTGAAACATAGGCAAATAAATTATACCATAATTGTTCACAAAATAAACTATATGGCAGTTGTTTCCTAAGTAGAGTACACGGGGAAGCTCCCAAGCCTATCGGTGAAACATAGGCAAATAAATTATACCATAATTGTTCACAAAATAAATTATACGACAATTGTTTCCAAAATAAAGTAGAAGGGGAGGCCCTAAAGCCTGTAAGTGAAACACCCGCAAATAAATTATACCATAATTGTTCGCAAAATAAAGTGCCTGATCTAAAGGCTTGCTTTGATAGAGCAAATCATGTACTAATATACCTTTATTACATTTAGCGGAATTAGACCGCCCCTAGAAATATCAAAAATTTCCGTACCTCTTATACTAAAATGTAAATAGATAAGCTAATAGAAGCTATTGGGTTCATACCCCACCTATAAAGGTTTATTCCTTTCCTATTTAATATGACACCTAAACAAAATAGTTTTTGGTTCGTTCCTCGCCCTAGGAACCTTAATCGCCTCATCCTCGTATTCATGAATAGGAATATGAGTGGGATTGGAAATTAATCTCCTTTCCTTTATCCCATTGATTAGAACCTCCAAAAGAATGTACCCCGCCGAATCAGCCCTAAAATATTTCATTGCCCAAGTTCTAGCCTCAACTATCCTTCTCTTATCCATCGTTGTTTTGTCAGTGAAAATTTTAAATCCTATAGAAAGAAGGTTTCAGTCAGGACTTATCTTCAATACCTCCCTTCTCCTAAAAATGGGGGCTGCCCCCCTCCATTTTTGATTTCCAGAAGTCATGGAAGGTTTAAGATGATTTAATAGGATAATCCTATTAACTTGACAAAAAATTGCCCCAATAACTCTTCTTTCGTACTCCGGGAAAACAATAATACTACTAGTAGCTGCCATTATCTCGTGCATAATTGTAAGAGGAGTAATAGGACAAAATCACTTAAGATTGCGAAAAATCATGGCATATTCGTCGATCAATCATATCGGTTGGATAATTGCAGCATCACTATTTTTCGAGATAGTTTGAACAATCTATTTCACAATTTACTCGGTAATCACTTTAAATATCGTAATCTTGTTCAAAAAATTAAATATCTTCTTCATAAAACAACTCACCTTGGCAATGAGCCATGAACCAAGCCTTAAAGTATTCTTCATCTTAAATTTTTTATCCTTGGGGGGATTACCACCATTCCTAGGATTTTTCCCTAAATGATTGACTATCCAATCCATGATTAATGAAAACTTCCATTCCTTAGCAATTGTGATAATTATCACAACTCTGGCAACTCTTTATTTTTATATACGAGTCACATTCAGAACCCTTGTTCTCTCAATGAACTCCGCCCTTCTCATTAGAAACCCCCCAACTTAAGTTTTTCATCATAGCAACAAATCTTGTAACGCTGGCAAGATTGATTTTATCAACCCTGGTTTTCAACCTCCTTTAACCAAGGATTTAGGTTAAAAAAACCTGTGACCTTCAAAGTCGCCATTATAATTAAATTTTAAGCCTTAGGAAAATTCCACCTTCAAACTTGCAATTTGAAATCATTTTTGACTACAAGACTGGTAAAAGAATTCAATTCGTAAGTAAGTTTACAGCTTACCGCCTGCTGCTCGGCCATTTTACCGAACAAATGGCTCTTCTCAACAAATCACAAAGATATTGGAAACTTTACTTTATTTTAGGAAGCTGATCAGGTATAGTTGGAACTTCCCTGAGAATCTTAATTCGAGCTGAATTAGGGAACCCCGGGTCCCTTATTGGTGATGATCAAATTTATAATGTAATTGTAACTGCCCATGCATTCATTATAATTTTTTTCATGGTAATACCAATCATGATTGGAGGATTCGGAAACTGATTAGTTCCCCTAATATTGGGAGCTCCTGATAGAGCATTTTCACGAATAAACAACATAAGATTTTGACTTCTCCCCCCTTCCCTCACATTCCTCCTAATGAGAAGAATAGTTGAAAATGGAGCAGGAACAGGGTGAACTGTGTATCCACCCCTATCCTCTAATATTGCCCATAGAGGAGCTTCAGTTGATTTAGCTATCTTCAGACTTCATTTAGCTGGAATTTCTTCCATTCTAGGGGCCGTTAATTTCATTACCACCGTGATTAATAAACGAGCAACCGGAATTACATTTGATCGAATGCCTTTATTTGTATGAGCTGTAGTATTAACTGCCCTTTTACTACTCCTCTCCCTCCCTGTACTCGCAGGAGCAATCACAATGCTTCTTACAAATCGAAACATCAATACCACCTTCTTTGACCCAGCTGGTGGTGAAGACCCCATTCTATACCAACACTTATTTTGATTTTTTGGCCACCCCGAAGTTTATATCCTAATCTTGCCCGGATTTGGAATAATCTCCCACATTATCGATTATTTTAATTCTCGTTATAAAAACCACATCGCACGATCTTTAATTCAATCTAAAAATTAAATTAATAAATAATTATTTAATTAATTAATTAATAATTAATAATAATTAATTTAATATCTTCTTCCTACATACTCTTATTCATAAAATACATACGTTTACTTACATAACTAGGTATTTAATAGCGTTTTTCACTGTGACTAAATTGTGCACTGGGTGCGCACTCGGAATATTCTCATCTTATTTTAACCTCATGTAATGAAACGGGATGGAGATATTCTGAGTGCGCACTCAGTGCATAATTTAGTCCCAGTGAAAAACGCTATAAAATTTACTATAACTGTACTCTTTGCAATTTTGCACTCAAAGAAAAATATGTATATATGTATCAGTAATTTGTGTATCGCGTATACAACAAAATACCGTTAACACCAACGGTTACAGTAAAGGCCGACACTGACAATACCATTGCGTCCAGGACATCATCCGTTCGAAGAAGGTATATAGGCGGAGTTCTTAAAAAAATATATTATTTCGCATGCGCTTAGTACGATTTGGTTAAATTCTCTCCGCGAAAAATCTACTGTTCGACCCGATGAGTTGATAGAGCGGTGAGAATCAAAGGTTTTTTTTATGTATTTATTATTATTTCATCCACAAAGTCGAGCAAAAAGGTCAAAGTTCGGCGGCGGCGGCGCAGCATAAAGCGGGAAACACATTGAGGCGGTTGCGGTAGCGATTGCGGTGGCGGTGGCGGTCACAAACGTTCACATGCGAGCGATCAGTAAAGTTACGTAAATTCATTGGCAGATCTATCTTGTCGCATACATGTGAATGTTTGTGACCGCCACCGCCACCGCAATCACATACATTCGACATTCAGATACATGCGACAAGATAGATCTGCCAAAGAATTTACGTAACTTTACCGTGGTCGCGCGCATGTGAACGTCTGTGACCGGCACCGTCATCGCAAACGCTACCGCCACCGCCTCAGTATGTTTCTCGCTTAAAGCGGGAGACACATTGAGGCGGTTGCGGTAGCGGTGGCGGTCACAAACGTTCACATGCGAACGATCACGGTAAAGTTACGTAAATTCATTGGCAGATCTATCTTGTCGCATACATGTGAACGGTTTTCATCGCCACCGCGGTACCGATTGCGGTGGCGGTGGCGGTCACAAACGTTCACATGTATGCGACAAGATAGATCTGCCAATAAATTTACGTAACTTTACCGTGATCGCTCGTATGTGAACGTTTGTGACCGCCACCGCCACCGCAATCGCTACCGCAACCGCCTCAATGTGTTTCCCGCTTAATAAAATCTCGTAAACAGTTCTTTTTTGCGTGCTAATTGGAGAATTGTTTTTTTTATATTGTCGGCATTTTTTAATGAATTTTATTTAATTTCAATTGCACTTTATCTTGCAGGATTGTTTTTTGTAAATATACATTGCGTTTACCACATGCCTTTTCGGTCGCATTGAAGGCTGAAGAATGCCTGCGCAAGAGAGCACTGTATTTACGGACATTTTTGAGTATTTTTGAACTACTGATTTTTCCGTATGCATGCCGTACACGGAAAAAAATTTTCAACGCTCGAAATTTATCGACAAATCTAAAATATTTTGTGAATCTTGTTTTATTTATTTTACCGTAAATATATGAAAGATACTTTTCTTGCTGTGTCAAGTAAACTTATAAATGGCTGAAAGTCGTACAAAACATAGTAAACTCTTTATTAAATACCTTGAAATCAATACCATTTATACAAGTAAGTGCAAGTTATTTTATTATGCCTAACGCGTATACAGAAATCGCCATAAAAGCTTTTCCTGCGTTACAAATTTGAAGAATTAATAATAGAGGTTTCCGACGGCAGAATAAATTCGACTCTAGGCGTAGCTATGTTTTTTATTGCAATGCCCACATTTTTATTAGACTTTAATTGAACGCATCACATCTTGCATCAACGTATCATCAAGATGCATGCGAAATAATAAAATTTTTTAAAACTCCGCCTACCTTCTGGCGAGTTTATACGATCGCATGACGTATTGTGAATGTCCTGCTTTAAGCAGGAAAATCTCCGAAAAATCTCCTGTTGGACCCGATGAGTTGATAGAGCGATGAGAATCAAAAGTTTTTTTTATGTATTTATTACTTCATCCTCAAAGTCGAGCAAGAAGGCCGAGTTTGGCGGCGGCGGCGAGGCATCATAAAATCTCGTAAACAGTTCTTTTTTGCGTGCTAATTGGAGAATTATGTTTTTTTATACTGTCGGCATTTTTTAATGAATTTTATTTAATTTTAATTGTGTTAGATATTCATTTTTAAGCAAAAATATAATGCGTTTAGAATTAAAGAATTATAAACGTTTGCCTGCAATGCGAGTTTTATCTACGTTCACCCAGACGGTTGTTGGGACGACGACGCTGGGATCCTCTTGAGTTTACATAAACAAACAGTTTTCGGGCAGCAAAGGTTTTGCTTTGGAGATCGATACAGTCGAGTTTACGATACGAAAACGATAGGCACATTAATAAGAGCTTGCGGTGTTAATTAAATACGATAAAAAGGTGCGGAAAATAATTAATTAATACATGCGCATAGTTGGTAACTAGCGCTGGCAACGCACAACTCGCGTTAATTGTATAGTACGCGTGTATTATATTCGTGGCGTGCGTATACAGGGTGTGTTCGGAAAGTATTGTACGCTACGCTGGTAGAAGCAGGAAGGCGTTATCTAGAGATAAGTTATTAATTGTAGCTTATGCAGGATATGTAAAGAATTAGATTAAAGTATTTCCTGCATGGTGTATGAATGAAGCGATTTTCCCGGGTGAGGCTCGGTTGTCGTGGCAGGTGCTGCATCACCTGACCGTTGGTCAATAGGTCGACTGGGGTAACCACGGTGGCGTAGGATTGTGACGTCACTTGCATGAGTAGTGGTTACTCCGTAAAGGAAATCGTACTAACAAGGTGGAAAGCGCTACCGAGAGTGAACGACGTACTGTTCACGGTCCCATGGTGACCCCTTAGGGACCCGGTGCAACGGACTGGGAGCCTTAAGGTTATTAAATTGTCACCACCCCTACGTGCCAGGTGGAGAGGACGTAACCTGGTGAGATGCCACGTTGAAGTTGATTTGTGCCACCTGGCGGAAGAGTGGATTGGTGGTAGAGAATCCACGGATCGGAGATGACAAAGACGTAGAGTAGAGTATGTTTGCATGTCATTGAGGCTATCTGTGTTGCATGTGGCGTGTGTTTCTGGAAATAACGTTTCAGAGCAATAGCTTATGAAAGAGCAACAGATATGATAATAAAGGCCCAAGGTTGGACATCATCAGGAGCGATGATAGAGGCACTAGATTCAGTTGTGAATTGACCAAGAGGTTGTGCAGACCGTTTGGGCCAGGGGACTGGGGTCCCCGGTGAGTAAATAACTGTTGTCTCTTACAAATGATTGTAAACACATGTTATTGTTGCATGAACGCACCATGTCAATGGTAGGTGATGGTAGCGAACGGTGCCCGGTAGCCAAAGGAAATGGTGAGCGTTTTGATTACTTAAATTTATGTATACGCGTTACCACATTTTAATAGTACTGAAAAAAAAAATTATGTTGGTAATTTCGGTCGGCCTTACAAGTCAGGTGTGGGGTTCAATCTGAATTGTCCCGATAGAATTGTGTAAACAATGTAAACATCTTTGCTCACTGGTTAATTAATATAAACAGTTATGTAGTGGCTACTGGGACCGCTCTAATTTAACATGAAATTTAAAGATCAAAGCAAATACTCCGTATCTTGAAATAATGTTTGGCTACGTCATAATAATAATTGTATCGAGCGATTTTTCTGAGTTTGGCATCTGGTCAGCTGCGACTTTGTAGCGCGCGAGCAATTTCGTGGCATTCTGGGTGTAGGATTCGGAAGGTTACTCGGTATAAAACATATGTTGAAAATATAAATGGAGTTGTTGAAAGTTGTATGAATTTGGCAAAAATAAATACAAGCGGAGTGGTACGACGTTTTTGTCGAATGTTCAATAGTGAATTTCGCAATGTAGAATGGTAGCACAATTGATTTGGCCAGCACTCTACTGTACAGGGTGACTGAAATATTACCTGAAAATTTAATGTTAAAAACGTATCCTCTGTTGCCCGAAACAATGTTTAATTTGGCGTATAATTTATTATTTATGAAGGTGGTATAGAGTGGTATAAATATATATTAGCAGGGTGATATTCTTGTAGACTGTCAAATAAAGAATTTGACAATATACAGTAGCAGTAAAATTGACTCCCGCAGCACTCTACTATACAGGGTGACTGAAATATTACTAGATAGGATAGAGCGAGAATATGTATCGTATACTTCGTTCTTAAATAAATAAGAGGAACCATTTTCTAAAAAAAAAAAAAAAAAAAACTTTAGAAATTAAACCTAATTTAGAAACGTCCCTAACGTAAAACTAGTTACAATATCTGGTTTTCTAACAATTCTTCCTAACTTAAAACAAACAAACAAAAAACATTAGTAATGCTAGTTGATTTCAAATTTGGTACAATCGAAAAATAAACTTTAATTTTAAAATAAAATTTCAAACAAAATTATTTTGTAGACTTGTTAATTAAGAAATAATGATAAAAATTTATTATTATTGAAATAGAATGGAATAATATGGCAGAACAAAGTAAACGCTAGAAAAAGAAGTGGAAGCATTCGTTATGGACAAGTTGTAGCCAATAAAGAATTATTAGTGGGATGTGTCTTTACGGAGTCAAATGTGATGACAAGTGTGGTGACAAGTTTTATGATAAATTCTAATACATCACGATTAGTATATTAAAAAAAAAGATAATAATAATAACATGCTCTTTTGGAAATAGAGAACCGAAATCTCAAACTGAAGCCAAAAGAAAATACATTAATACATCCTAATTAGGTAGGTAACGTGTCGGCTAAAGCCAATGAATTTTTAGAAGGGGATTGGTGATTGGAAGGTGAATTACAACGAAAGGAAGGTCAAGACCATTTCTTTTCAAGCAACGGCATCAACTTAAAATTGGAAATAAAATTTGAAAATTAACTGCCTGATCATAACTTCATTATTGTTAAGAAAATAACGTCGCTGCAGGAAGATCAAATCATCTTCAGGAGCCTCAGAAGTCCAAGTCTCACAACTTATATGAATATCAATTTGATAGTGAACTGCCATTAGAAAATATCTTAACTGAACCTTTAGCACCTAATGGTAAACAGTGTTGGGGTTGTGTGGTATACAGTGTGTGTTATATGTATATTGTGCACGATCTACTTTGAAGGAATGTGTACGTGTTCATTTTAAATCAAGTTTAATTGGGGATGCAGTCAGAAAAGGTTAAATAAAATTTCTTTAATTTATGTTGAGCTTTCGGGAATGCTTATCCCTGCATCAGGACGAAATAGTGAAATTAAATGTAGAACGCAAGCATGTCTAACAAATGGAGGAAGATTAATCCAGTAAATTTGTGAAATTATGTTACAAATGGGTGTAAAATGGACGTAACACAGTTTGTTTTGTAAAACATATTAAAATAAACATTTGTTTAAAGTAAACTAGTAATGATTTAACATTGCTGGCTTAGATTAACATCAGAATTGAGAAACAACACTTGTACTGGCGAGATGGACAATTAGCGCGACATTTTGATTTACAAATAAGCATATGTTTAAGATATACAATTTAAAAAAAAGTAGTGTATATGTACCTCAGATCCAAAAATAAAGTGTATTACCCAACACTGATGGTGAGGATTGGATTAGTAACATTTTCCAGAATTTTCGAAAGTGTTTCACCCTTTCCATGAATGAGTTGGAAGGAGCTAAATCAATAGAAATGGGCAAACAATTTTTAAATAAGTGAACCAATCACTTACAGACCTTATAGGATGTCATTGAGTCAAAGACAAAATGTCAAAACTATAATAGATGCCTAAACAAAAAAAAAAATAATAATAAATTCAATCATCAAAATCTCCATACTCATCGTAAATTTTACTCATTCACAAGGAGAACGGTAAACTACAAATGTACATTGACGACAAGGAAATTAATGTGTTCGTAACAGATCGTTACCTGCTACCATGTAATGATAACCAAATAGACAGGTGACATGTATGTCGATAGTTTACAACTCCAGATTACGTTTCTGGACATTATCAAATATCAATTATTAAAGGTAAGAAACACATTGCAACGTTCGTCACTCTGGATGGGGTGCAATCCAACAAGACCCTTTTTGGTATTGACTTTACCTTCCACAGTTTATTAAAAACTTAGCTAGTTTACTTTTCTCCCAGAATCGAAAAGATCGACCATGACAATAGAAGAAAGCATTCGGGTCAATCTTTTAGGAATAAAATTCAACAGAACAAATTTATTGCAATGCTTCGAAAGCTGCGTGCTTGGGTCGCAAAATAGTAAATAGTACTGCAAGAGTATGATTCCCAGATGGAATGTCGACCTGGAAGAAACATTAATCATGTTGATACACTAATTAGAAACCTATCTACTGATGATAATGGTAGACTTGGTACAACAGAAGTACTCCCCGTGAAACTGGTAGAAGACTTTGCAAAAACTAACTGCGTAGCTACGTGAAAAAAAAATATATATGTAATGTTACATACCACGACTATGTACGCGAAATCAGTTTGAATATGAAAAAAAAGGGGGAATTATACATCCAATTCCATTTTATACTCTGCACATCGACCATCAAAGGAACAACTTTTACTTCAAAACACACGTTACTAGTAACATCGGAAGATGAGGTGTGGAACAACAAGATGAGAGAAATTATATATACCATTAATAAATCTACAAACAGATCGCCTAACGAACTGTTGTTGAAATACAAACTCATATTCCCAATGGCAACGAAACTTTATGAGTGGAAACTCAAGACTTGCCTGAAGTTCTGTAAGAAACTAAAGTTATACGACAGCATCACGTTTCCATGTGGAACAACAAAAACAAAAGGATGGTAAAAGCCGTAAGTCGATGCCCAAGTATAGTGAGCTCATGATAAAAAAAAAGGGATTCTGTTGATTCTACCAAATCACCGATGTTAGGTAGTAGGTATGCCTGCCTCAGAACGCAATGGAAGAAAATCATACAACCACGTTGTAACTGTGGACGACAAGAAACTTTGGATACCGTAGGAGGTATATCAGATTTAACAAAAAGTAAAAAGTGGAGAAGATGGTGTACCATGTCCATAAACAAACACCGCGTGGATGCGGAAGCCTCAGGTTGGCCGAATGTTAGATATTCATTTTTAAGCAAAAATATAATGCGTTTAGAATTAAAGAATTATAAACGTTTGCCTGCAATGCGAGTTTTATCTACGTTCACCCAGACGGTTGTTGGGACGACGACGCTGGGATCCTCTTGAGTTTACATAAACAAACAGTTTTCGGGCAGCAAAGGTTTTGCTTTGGAGATCGACACAGTCGAATTTACGATACGAAAACGATAGGCACATTAATAAGAGCTTGCGGTGTTGATTAAATACGATAGAAAGGTGCGGAAAATAATTAATCAATACATGCGCATAGTTGGTAACTAGCGCTTGCAACGCACAACTCGCGTTAATTGTATAGTACGCGTGTATTATATTCGTGGCGTGCGTATACAGGGTGTGTTCGGAAAGTATTGTACGCTACGCTGGTAGAAGCAGGAAGGCGTTATCTAGAGATAAGTTATTAATTGTAGCTTATGCAGGATATGTAAAGAATTAGATTAAAGTATTTCCTGTATGGTGTATGAATGAAGCAATTTCCCCGGGTGAGGCTCGGTTGTCGTGGCAGGTGCTGCATCACCTGACCGTTGGTCAATAGGTCGACTGGGGTAACCACGGTGGCGTAGGATTGTGACGTCACTTGGATGAGTAGTGGTTACTCCGTAAGGGAAATCGTACTAACAAGGTGGAAAGCGCTACCGAGAGTGAACGACGTACTGTTCACGGTCCCATGGTGACCCCTTAGGGACCCGGTGCAGCGGACTGGGAGCCCTAAGGATATTAAATTGTCACCACCCCTACGTGCCAGGTGGAGGGGACGTAACCTGGT